>CM066034.1:16483909-17128676 GCA_033557465.1 Ichthyophis bannanicus
CCTGATCTAGTATCCCCAAACTTGGTCACCCAGTCCCAAAGAACTCAATCAGAGTTGGTTTGGCAAGAGTCGTCCTTCGGTAAACGCATGGGGCCGTCGGTGTCTTGCACCCTGGTGGTTTTGAAGACAGTTCACTAATTCACTCGGGGGGTCTTTCAGGGGCGCCTCCATTACTTGTTTCTTTTCCCCCGGCCACAGAGGGTGGTAGGGCGCACGGGGCCTGTAGTTTGACACTTTCTTCCCTGTCTACCACTTTTGTGTAGAGGTACGACAGATCAGCCATTCTCCAGTCCTGAGGACCCTCTCCTGGGTTTCCAAGGATCTGTTAAAGACAGTCTTTTAACGGTCCGTGGGCATAACCGTCTCTGCAGCTTTTTCAGTATCCTTGGATGTATCCCCGTCCGGTCCCGATGGCTTGTGTCCACTTTCATTTTAGAGCATGGTTTGTTCGAACACCTCGTCTATCTGTGAATAGGATGTTTATCTTCTACCTTATCCTCCCAGTTTTATAAGATTTGGGAGTCACAGCTGGTCCATCTCCAGGATCCTTTCTTTAGTTAAAAAACACAACTGAGCAGAAGTAATTGTTTAGCAATTTCCGCTTTTTCAGTGTCACTTTCCAAGAGTCCTTCCCCCAGCACTTCTGAGTCCCCTCTGGCACTTTCCACCCTCCTGATCTGTTTCTTTCCTTCCTGACTCTACCTGAAGAAATTTTTGTTGCAGCGGCCCTTAACTTCTTTAGCCGCCTTTTCCTCTGCCTTATGATTTTGCTATCCTGAGTACTCTTTTAGACTCTTTGAGTTGGATCCTGTATTCACTTCCTGTGTTCTGTTTTGATGCAGGCGTTTGAATTTTGCAAAAGTTTGTTTTTTTTGCCTTTATATGAGCAGCCACCTCTCTTGTAAAACCAAATAGGTTTCCTTCGTCCTCGTGCTTTTATTTACTTTTCTTAAAACAGATTTATCTGTTGCCCCTTTTATTACCTCCTGCCAGTGTGAGCCCCCATTGCAATTCCACTTCCTTTATCTCCTCCCACCTGTCCTCTCCTTCCTTTAAAAAGTACTCTGCCATTTTATTGAAGTCAGTGTATTTGAAGTGTTAAGGACTTTGAGCTTCCTATGATTGGCCTTTACCATGGCTTTTATTTACAACCACAAACCGTGTGATGGTCGCTGTTGCCTCCCAGTGGCACGCACGCAGACATTCGACACACTATCACCGTTGGTGAGCACCTACCATCCGCCGATGAGCTTTCATCCCCCTGGTTGGTTCCCTCAACATTTGTCCGAATAATGCATCTTGGAGAACAGCCACATTTTTTTTGCTTCTTTCCAGATGTTGGCAGAAGGAGTAATCCAAAAAATCCACCTCAGGTAGAATATAAAAAGTCACCCAATATGATTGCTGAAATCCCTCCCCGCATAATTGTTGCTGTATCTTGGCAAATATTCATAATCATAATCATTGTCTAAAAACAAAAAAACTCTAGCTACTCTTCAATTTGTGTCGGCGCATAGTCATAAGAATAGGAAACCACTACAGCAAATACTAAGGATGAACCGTGCCTGCTCCTCTTTCCAACGCAATTCCAGAGCTGCTTGCTTGCTTCTTTTTTCTCCCCATGGTCCCCTGCATGTTCAGTAGCGTTTTATATTGCTGTTTTGACATACAAGGGCGTACTCCTCCTCCTTTTTCCAGTTTCTCTGTCTCGCTTCTGATTAGATTATACTCCCGCTAGTGGCTTTATCCAATTCATGTGATTCATTAAGCCATGTTTCTGTAAACTGCCCACAACTGTCCAAATCCGTTTACACCATCTAGTGCGGCTCCTCCCCCAGTGTCTACATCTTGTTGGCTCAAGCTTCGAGCATTTGTGCGCATTGCTTTCCAGCATGTCTTCCTCCTGGCTTGTGTATACTTGGCATTGATTTTTTTGGGCCCACTTCCTTTCCACATGTTTTTGATGTTTGGTTTAAAAGTGTGGCTGTTTGCTGATGGATGTTCTGACTTTTTGTTGGGGGTTGCAGGCAGATGTTGACCCTTCCCCATCCGTCATCCCTATTTCCTAGTTTAAATGCATGTGCCCCATACTGCCTGAATTTTTCACATTAGGAACTCTTTTTCCCTGTGGCAGAGAGATTTAGTCCATCAGCACAGTATAGTCTCTTGTTGTTCCATGCTGTTTGTCCCCAGTTGCCAATAAATCCGAATCCTTCTTCTTTTGCACCAGGTCTGGAGCCATGTATTAAAGCTAGTTAATGCGATGCCTTCTTTTTGTCCCCTTTACCAAGAACAGGTAGAAACCTCTGATAATGCAACAGTGTTCACAACGTGCTTGAGTTTCACACACCCAAGAAATTGGAAGTCCTTTTGGTTTGTAAGAGGGCCACTTGTTCCTAGGCGCAGGTCGTGTTGTGCCTAGGTGTGGATAAATAGACATCAGGTTTGGAGTGTTCACTTTGTTCACTAAGGTAATTCCAACAACTTGTTTTGTATTCTTCGTGGCTGAAGCCATCCTGGTAGGGTCACATGACTATTCTCTCCCTCCTTTGAACTGTGAATCCCAAGTTGTTGCCTGGTCTGATGATGGCAGTCTCGCAAGTATTTAGTAGTTTCGCTGTCTGGTGAGGTTTTTCTTTCATATTTAGTGCTTTAGCAGGGGAGTGGGCATTGTCGTGCTCTCATTTAAAGGCCCTGTCAGGATGGTTTCTTGTAATTGGGCATCCTTCAAACATGAGAGCCACGGCAGAGAAGGCATTGTGCAGGGATATCCCGCTTGAATGTATTAGGATGTCTTTGTATTAACAGGTCGCAATCTGACCGATAAGCCCACTGTGATCCATTTGTTCCTGGGAGTGTTTGATTCTTTTGCGGGAGCTGTGGTTGGACTTCGTTCAGTTTTGTATCACTATAAGAGGGGCGCTTCATTGAGACGCCAGTTCCCTCCCTCAGTCATAGATACTTCTAGAGGCATGGCAGCTATGTCTTTCCTTAGTAGAGTCAGTTCTTCATGCATGGCAAATCTGACTTTAGAGCATATAGGACAAGCGTCTTAGTCTCCAAATGATTCGTTGCTTTGAATGAAATTACCGCGCAGTTATTGCACTGAATAACAACTACATTTTTTTATGCAGTCCCAGAAGTAGTAAGAAGAAGAAAGTTGAAAGCGATGTGGCTTTTAACCCAACGTTTGGAATGAGAGATGGCCACGTCTGTGAACCACTATATAGGCAATGGTAGTCCCCCTGGGGTGGGTGGGCTCGCGGGTCACACCTCCAAGAGAACTAGGAGCCGCGGCCGAAACCTAATGTTTACCTCCCCCACCCTGGCTAGGCACCGCCTAGTTCTCCCCTCCGAACTGTTGCACCAACACACAAGCAGATGGATTAGGTACGCGGGAACACCCCCCACCACTAAGGACAAAAATTCAGAGACAAAGACAAATATGTGGAGACAGACTCACAGTTTTATTATGGAGAGCAACCGCAACATCAGTTATGCATCAAACAAACGCACAAAATCACCTTTTAGCGAGGAGACCGAAAGGCTCTAGCGAAAAAACACAACACCCCCCGCTCCTCTTTAGGACACCACAAGGCAATCTAAGCAAACCCCCCACGTGCAGCTTCCACTGAAATTCGCTCGTCCACAACCGCTAACTCACGCAGGGGGATGGGGGAGGGGCTCCTATCCCCCCCCTCGCAGGTACGATCTCCTCAACGCAGCCCAAGTGTCAACAAAATTCTTACAAGGCAATGGAGTAGGCAAGGGAACCCACTCACTAAGGACAATTGGAAACGAACAACAAATATGTCTGGAGACAGACTGCCACAGTTATTTGTAGACCAAAGACTCACGTTGATCGCCTTAAACACAGCAAACAATCACCTTTTGGGAGAGCTCTGGAAAAACACTTCCTAATCTCACTCTTAAGGAACACAATGCAATCTACGCAAACCCAGTGGCCAGCTCAGGAAATGGCTGTCCCACAAACAGTAACTCAGCAGGGGGGGGGAGGGTAGCCCCTGCAGGTAAGTTAAGAGAAAGTTTAAAATGTTTACAGCAATGGGAGTAGTCTAGGGAACCCACCACTAAGGACCAATTAGAAAGAAAGACAAATATGTTGGAGACAGACTCACAGTTATTGTGGAGACCCAAAGACTCAGTTATGCAGCAAACCACAGCAAAAATTCAACCTTTTGGGAGAGCCTCTGAAAAAACACTCCTCCTCTGTTAGGAACACAAGGCAATCTGAGCACACCCCTATGTACCTGGAGTAGAAACCGTGACCATTGCAAGTGAGGAGGCACAGGCTCCACCGCCCTGTCCACTGGCAACAGAACTCATGAATCCTCCTGATGGAGAAGGTTCTGTGTGCAGAGGAGGCCCTTGTAGGGCTCCCCTGGAAAATTGGGTGGAGGCAGTTCTGGTGAAAATGGAGGGTTATAGCCCTTGTGGACTATCTCCAGCACCCAAATGTTCCGCTGGGGGGGGGGGGGGGCCGGGGATAAGGGGCCCACTGGTGGGCACAAAGAGGGCGAGGGAGTCGACCTCGCTGTGCAGGGTTGGGAGAGCAGGGACGGAGAGAGGCTACGCGTCAAGGAGTTCAAAAACCCCCCACCGCATGCTGAGTGGTTCGCAGGGGGCCTGAGGCTTTGGGTATCCTCTGCCATACTTGGCCCCATTGACTCCCTGGCCCTTGGCTTGCTGACCCCTGGGGGGGGGCAGCTTGGGCAGCCTGATATTGTGGGTACTGTTTTTGTAGGGCCGTGCCCTTCCTCGGGTAAAAGGGCTAGTTTTACCCGAGCCCGTCTTTTTTATGAGAGAGGGGCAGAGGTCGTGCCCCTCAACAGCCTTGTCCATGTGAGGTGCTCAGTTTCGAGCTGAGCGGCCTTCTCGGTCATGGGCTTGCCAAAAAGGTTTTCACCTCGGCAAGGGACATCGACCAACTTGTCCTGAACCATGGTTCGAGGTTCCGATGACTGCAGCCATGCCTGGCGTCGAGACGTGATGCTGACTGCCGCAACTTGGGCCGAAGCCTCGAAGCCATCGTAGGCGGCACGGGACATGAACTTCGAGCAGTCCGGAATCCCCGAGGACAAGGACTTAAATCTCTGCAAGGGTTCCCCGGAGAGGACCAGCAGAGAGACCCGGGCCATTCCTTGGCCAGATCCCGCAAGTACATGCCCATGTACAGCTGGTAGGACTGGACACGGCAAGCAAGCATCGAAGCCCTGGAAGCACTTTCTACCAAAACCCTCCAGGTTCCGGGCCTCCCTGCCAGGGGGCACCGCGGAGTGCATCTTCTGGCTCTTCAGTCGATGCATGGCCGATTCCACAACTATAGAATGGTGTGGTAGCTGTGCCTTTTGAAAACCAGGGCTCTTCCGGAGTCGATAGATCGAATCGACTCGCTTGCTGAGAGCCGGCGCCTCCCAAATACGGAAGGGAGCCGTTCCAGCATCGGAAGAAACCGGAACAGTAAAAGGCCTCTTTCGGAAGAGAGTCATACTGTAGGGCCTCGAGCTCTTCAGCTCGAGGCTCCTCCTTGGGGTTGGCTGGAATAGCCAAAAACAGCGGCCATATCCTGGACGCACTCCGAGAACCGAGTATCCTCCGGGGGGGGGACCTACTCTGGGACTCAGACTGCGGTGAGTCCGAAGGGACACACCGCGTCTTAAAGGTATCAGGAGACTCCTCGTCCTCCGTCTCCCAAGCTGACTCGTCCGAGGAGGAGTCAGGGGTCCGACCCCGTGGAGCCCTGGAGCACCCGCCCCGACGCAGGAGGCACCTGCGTTGGACGCTTCTCGGTCCCAACCGGGAGGTCAAGGGAGACCGCGACCGAGGTCGACTTCGAACCACGATGGACTCGAGTATCGGCTCGGTCTCCAGGGTCAACTTCGAAGTCGATGTCCCGGTGGTCGGGACAGATGCGCCAGACAGGCTGGCCATCAGTGCCCGCTGCTGCTCCATGAAGGCAGACAATCTGCTCTCCAAGGCTGTCATCCTGAGACTCAGCTCGGGAGATGCAGCAGCCACCGACTCGGGCCCTCGCGGCGCCGGGCCCGATGTCGGCTCCCTGGGAGGAGAGTCCTCGAGGACTACGGGCTTACGTGTCCAGCAGACTACGGGGCCCTTACGTGTCCAGCAGACTCCGGCTCCACGTGAGGAACTTTTGCAGGCTTCTCGTGTTCCACGGGCCCGGGGCGATGGTCGGGGGTCTTAGACCTGGCCCTCGAGGAGCCAGGGACCTCCGACGATGACGCCCTTGCGAGCCACTTCTTCTTCTTGCGTTCCCGGTAGGGGGGACCCCCTGTCCGAGGAGCTTCGACGGCGCTCGGGATCGGAATCCGAGAGGTCGAGGCCTCAGACTTCTGAGGTCCGGGCCCGGCCGGAGGCTGAGTCCGAGAAAAGCCTTTCTTTTTGTTGCTGGCGACTTCGGAGTGCCTTGGAAGACATCTTCCCACATGGGCCCGCATGACTTAGGGTCGTGGTCGGGGCCGAGGTACCGAAGGCAGCAGTCGTGTGTGTCGGTGAGAGGACATCGGTTTCTTACACCGAACACACTTTTTAAAGCCGCTGGAAGCCATCGGGGAAAAAAAAGAGTCCCCGCAAAGTCAAAGGACCGGCCTTCCAGGGAAAAATGGAAAAAAGGGCATGAATGCCAGCCACGAAGGGCAAAAAACCGAAAAAAGAAGAATCGGGCTCGATACCGGTGTACTGAACCCGGCGGTGAGGGGAACCGGCGTCGAACCGGAAAAAAAATAGCGAAAATCTCAGAAAAAATCTAATTTTAACCGGGGAACAGGACACACATCGGTGGGCTTCACGGAAAAAAAGAGACTGAGGTAAGATGGCACCTTGATGCAAGAAGGGAACCGCGCATGCGTGCCTGCATTCCCAAAGGCTTTCATAGAAAGCTGGGGAAACGCTCCGCTGGGGCTTCATCGGCGCCGATGACACCCATATGTGAGGACTGACTTCCTGCTTGGTCCTGGAGAAATAAGGGTTACATGAACGCAAGCCACCTCGTAGCTTGGGACTGAGCCATAACCGATCTCCCAGCCCCGCCCCCCCCCCCGAAATGTGCATTTCTATTTGTATCCAGCGTTTGACACTCTCAGTATTCATCCATTCCACCCCGGCACGGCACTGTGCCGCCGCATAGTACCAGTGAAGGTTAGGCGCCCCCATACCCCCAGAGCGCGTGTGCATATAAAGAGTCCGACGCGCTATACGGGGACGACGGAACCTCCAGATAGCACAGTTACTTACCTGTAACAGGTGATCTCTGGGAACAGCAGGAATAAGTCTTCACATATGGGTACGTCGGTACCGACGAAGCCTGCGCGGGAACGCTCCCCAGCGTCCAATCAGAAAGCTTTTGGGAGCATCCCTCAGCGCCTGCGTGCTGCCTTCCCGCCTTTCCAACTGTCTCTCCTCAGTTAAGTTTTATAGCTGAGACAAAGAGAGAGAAAGAGGAAAGGAAGATAGATAGAGAGATACAACTCCTAGGGGAGGTGGGTGGGTTGTGAAGACTTATTCCTGCTGTTCCCAGAGATCACCTGTTACAGGTAAGTAACTGTGCTATCTCCAGGAACAAGCAGGAATGAGTCTTCACATATGGGGACTCCATAGCTTTAGATGCCAGGGAGAGATCCATAAATTGCGTGTGTTCCTGGAAACAGGACTGCACCCCCCCCCCCCACCTGGATCTCTGGCATCCCATGAGGGATGGTGGGTAGGAGTTGATTAAGTATGGAATAGGTGTTTAAGAACAGCCTGACCAAACAAGGCATCCCGGCGGGAGTCCTTGTGCAAGCAGTAATGGGCTGTGAAGGTATGAACTGAGGCCCAAGTGGCTGCTCGACAGATGTCATCAGTAGACCCAGAATTCAGACTACAGGTAAGGAGTCCTTGTATGTATGATAATTATCATGAAAAAGTTTGAAAATGAACAATCACAAAATGGACCTCACCTACTGGATTGCAGGAAGTAGAGAGGCTGATGGAGTCTACTGGGGATCCAGTAGAAGGATCTTCAAGGTGACCTCACTGAAGTGAAGGTGAAGGTCCAAATCTGGTAGTGACAGGTGATCCAGGTATCAACTGGGGTAGTAGAAAAACGGTAGGTCTTTAGTGGAAAGCTTTATGGAAAAAGCTGGGAACTCTTTTGGCTACAGAGTTACTCACAGTTAGGAGCAAAAGAGGAAGACTGACCGATTTGGACAAACTAGCCCAGTCCTGAAGGGAAGAAGGGGTATGGGAAAAGCCTGTATTCCCAAGAAGGACAGATGTCTGAAGGATTGAAAAACTCAGATCTACTGAAGATCCACCCTGTCTTTCCGAACAGCTGAGAGATAGGAAAGATATTTAAGTATGGACTTCAGGGATACCTAAACCTAGGGTTAAGGTAGGAGCTGTGAGTACCACAGTAGTGGTTGTGTGCATAATACCCTGGACATACTGTGGGACAGTATGAAGATATGCAAGTCCACTGTCTGGAACCTATAGGAAGGTAAAACCTTTAGAAGCATAGACAGAGAGATAAGTATAAAAATACATATCTAACTATAAGGAAGCATCTCGACAGATATACATTATATATATATATATATATATTTATCTACCCATATATATATATATATAGAGAGAGTGTGTATATATGGGTAGATAAATATATATATATATATATACGTCTATAGTAAGATCTGGAGGGGCATGACATATGCACACGCAGCTTACAGACATATGTATCTATATAGAAGTATATAGAGATATATACATACATGAATATATATGTCTAAAATAATGTCTGCAATTAAGCAGAGATATGTCCATAAGAACAATCACATGGGAGATGTGAAGAGGAAAGATTCATCTAATAACAAGAAGGTGGTACCTACTTGAGAAGATATATAGAGAATCTATTCCCCCTGGCTAAGATGGTGCAGGAATGCTACCCAGTGAAAATAACCAGGATGGTTGCGTGAAAAAACAGAGGATAAACAGCAAGTCCTGAGTGCTGTAGAACTCTCGCATAGTAAATGGACAGAAAACGCATAGGATGAGATACCAGGTTGATCCACTGGAGGGACACAAAGGGGTATCATGCATTATTAGTTAAATATGTGCTGTCCATGAAGGAGTAGGATACCATGAGGACAAGCTGCAAGGAAAAAAAGAGCATATTCCTTGTAGGAATTGGAGAACTCTTTTAGACGTTCACGTAGCAAAAGCCTATGTCCTGTATTATAAAAGGAGATAGTAGGGTGCGGAAAACCCTCACAGTCATGGAAAATGACTGAGGAAGCCTTTCCAACCATATAAGATAGTCATTAGAGACAAAATCCCATGCTCTCTAGCAAGGGCCCATAGTAGAAAGCTTCTCTGTAAGATTGCAGAGAGCATTATGCAGGAGAATTGGGAAAGAAGCTGGCTGTTGGACAAAACCAGCTGCACGTCAACTATGCTGCCAAACCCAAAGGAATTGGAGATGGCAAGAAAAGAGATAGTGTGATAAATCTGAAGTGATTAGGATTATCCAAGATAGATGGAAAACACTATCTTGGAATCACTACTAAGGCCAGACAGAAGTAGTGGAAGACAAGACTGGAACTTGTGGAAAAGTACCAGTAGTCTAATCACTGTAACTCCTGCATGGGCAGCTGCTGAATAAGACAGCAGAGAGAATCTTTCTGTGTAAAACAGAGAGAACAGACAGAATAAGAGGAGAAATTCCTGTCTCTGTCTGATGAGCTGCCCAAGCAAAAGGAGGGAGTTTATTCAAGAGAAAAAACTCCACACTGGAAAGAAGAAATGATTAGTAAGACTAAAGAAGCTCTGCAGAGGTATGGTACCACTCTTTCAAGGGAAACTCTGGATAAGAGGGTAGAGAAATAGGAGCTGAAGGGTGACAAACCATATGGTAAGTCTGTGGAAGGAAAGAATTCATGTTGGGAAACAGAAAACTATCATGGGATAGTTGTTAAACCTCTCTTCTTCGTAGGAAGAAGAGGAGAAACCTGTGACCCATAGACATGAATATCCTGACAGCTCAACATACCTAGGAGCAAAAGGATGTCCTAAGAAAAGGAATCCATGTGTAGAGTTTGAATGAAAGAAACAGTGAAAAACTTCTACTGAGAAGAAATCAAACTGTAAACTTCAGGACCCTATGGTTGCTGGGTTTGTACAGCCTGGCTAGAGTTTGGATTCTTCAGACCAGGGCGATGTTACCCCTGCTTGGGAACATTTGTATGATGGGCAGGAGAAGAGTGAAACCTTCTTCCCCTAGGGAAAGAAGGTTTGGAAGGGCATTTCCTACCTACTGGGGAAGGAGAAGGCTTAGAATAGCCTCCAGAAACAGGGAAGTCAGTGGAGCACTGAGCAACCTGATTTAAAGACTCCTTATTGAAGAGATTTTCTCCAGTACAAGGAATATTACCCAGTCTTTGTTGTGCCCATTTGCTTAAGTCTGAAGCTTCGAGCCAGGCACTACGTCGTGCCCCTATGGCTATAGCAGAGGTTCTGCTAACAGACTCAAAGGAGTCTAGGGAAGCACGAGTAAGAAACCAAGGGATACTTTGAATATGACTAAGTAGTAAGGCATAGTCTGCAGTCTTGGGCTCTGAAAGAAAAGGAGTCAAAAGATATAGTTTCTTTGTGACCTCCTGAAGGGATAGACTCATATAAAAAATATATGAGAGAATCCTTGTTGACAGCATGGATGTCTGGAAGGTTTGACGTCCAAAGGCATCTAGTGTCCTAGACTCACGACCTGGAGGGTAAGAAGAATGTTTCTACTTACTTTTCATCTTCCTTATTGCTGATTCCACCACAATGGAATGATGGGGGAGTTGAGTCTTTTGAAACCCTGGAGAGGGGGGCACCTGATATAGAAGATCAGTTGCCCTAGAGGGTGAGGGAACCCTTAAAGGTGTTTCCCACATTCTTAGAAGAAGATCTTGCAAAGAATGATGTAAAGGAAGCATTATATTTTCCTTTTCTCCAGTAGAAAGAGAGCCTGTATAGGATCATAGCCAGGGATAGGAATAGCAAGAGATGTTGCCATATTCAGGAGAAAATTCTGATAAGAAGGATCTCCAAAAGGAACCGTCCCTGGGCAGGCTAGACCTGAAGAACTAGCCTGGGCACCGGAGGATCTACTTGAGAATATAGGAATATAAGATTCTTCACGGTGCAAGAAAGGATCCTTAAGGGATGGATGCTGGTACTGAAGGTCATGACCTGAAGTAGTCAGTACTGCATCGTCCATGCCAGGTATCGACTCCAAACTTGGTATAGAATGGAGCGATCCTGGTGAAAAAAGCATGGAAGGAGCTGGTCCTGATGTTACTGCGGATACCCGCACCGATATCGATACTGGTAGCTGTGTCGGAATCGAAGACGATACCGACATCGAAGCAGTCATTGGTGGCTGCTCCATCGGTACTGAGGTAACCGAAAGTCTTTGGTAATCACCCCCGGTACCGAGTATCCAGAATCGGGAAACGTCGGTACAGAGACGTGTCGGTACCCAGTCTTCCAGACTAGAGATCGATTCCAGACTCGGTATCGAAGGAAGCGAGTCTATCGATGCATGTCTAGAGGGAACCCACTTTGGTGGTAGTATCGGCGTTGATGCCGATACTGGAAAGTCAATCTGGAGCGTATCTATCGGTCCCGAAGGTACCGAGAAAGCCAGATGACGATCCCTGGTGAGGAGTGAATCGCTCAACACCAGTGCTGATGCCGGGGTATCGGTACCGCTCGAAGCGGATGCCACCACCGAGCATGGCTCAGGTATGTTCTGTGAGGGGTGAGCCCCAGGAACAACCTGAAACCCCTGATAGGCTTTGGAGGCCGAAGACTCCCGCCGGGGTTTTGAAGCCAATGGACCCTTGAGGGCAAGGCGGAGCCGTCATCATGCTGAGCATGAGACATACCACTCAAGGTTTGGCTAGTCTTAACAGACTGTTTGTGGGTTACCTGATCTTGTGGAGAAGAAGAAATGGTCGGTGCCCTGACACTGGAAGGGAACTCGGTATTGAGGGAAACTTGAAATGGAAAATCTCTTCTCACAATATTGTAGCCTAATGGCTCCGGAGGAAAATGGTCAGGACCCAAACAGGTTAGACATCAGTTCTTGGAGTTTAAAAACAAAACTGAACCGCCACAGTTTAGACACTTCTTAGGAAAAGAAGGTGGCGGCTCCATGATGGAGAGGCCGAGAAGGCCCCAAAAAATATAAGACAGAAATGGAGGGAAAAAAATTCCCTGAAAAGAAAAAGAAAGAGAAAAAAACACCGGTGGTACCGGTGGAGTCGGGGAGACAGCCGCGACCACAAGAAAAACAAAGAATTAAAGAAAAAATTTTCTGCGGTGACAGGAGGACGTCCTGCCGGCTCCGCGGAAAAACGAAAACTGAGGAGAGACAGTTGGAAAGGCGGGAAGGCAGCATGCAGGCGCTGAGGGATGCTCCCAAAAGCTTTCTGATTGGACGCTGGGGAGCGTTCCCGCGCAGGCTCCGTCGGTACCGACGTACCCATATGTGAAGACTCATTCCTGCTTGTTCCTAGAGATAAACTTCATGAGCAATGTTTGCCAAGCAGCCAGGACTCCCTGGGGTAATGGTTTGGGAAGTACCTGAAAGAGGTACAAAACCGTGGAACAACCACCATCTTAACCACTGCTATATGCCCAAACCAAGACAACATCAAACTAGCCCAAGATTCCAGGTCACGCCGAACCTGCTGAAGTAACGGTCCATAATTAGCCTTATAGAGCGCCGTCCTCTCAGCTGTCAGTTCACACCTAAATAACGAAGAGCACCTGTCACCCAATGAAATGGATAAATAGCCTTCAGTTGTGAGCAGGTCGCCTCCGGGACCCCAACATTTACAATCTCAGATTTAGTAAAATTAATTTTGAACCCGGAGAACCGTGAGAAGGCCTCAAAGATTTGCATGGCAGCTGAAAGTGACACAGTCGGATTCACCAACGACAATATGATATCATCCGCAAAGAGTGCAATTCTATAGTCAGTAGGGCCCACACACGAACGCCCACAATATCCGGATGCTCGCGAAAGCTTTGCGCCAAAGGTTCCATCACCAGTGCAAACAGCAAGGGCGACAAAGGACACCACTGCCGAGTACCCCTTTCCAATGCAAAACTCCCTGACTGACCCCCATTTACCCGGACACACACCGTAGGATTTTGGTAGAGGCTATGAACCCAACGCGTAAAGTTAGGGCCAAACCCCATCGTGTCTAACACACACCAAAGATAACCCCAACTGACTCGATCGAAGGCCTTCTCTGCATCAACTCCCACCAAGAGCGCCGGCTGAGAGTCCTGTCTGGCAACATGGATAACCTGTAACATTCGCCTAATATTATCGGCCGCCTGACGGCCCGGCACAAAACCGACCTGGTCCGGATGCACCAAAACTGGGAGAATTCGATTCAGTCGAGCAGCCAACACTGAAGCCAGGATTTTCACATCCGTATTTAGTAGAGAGAGAGGGCGGTATGAGGCCGCCTCTTGTAGGGGCTTACCTGGCTTAGGGATCATTGCAATAAGAGCTTCGCGTTGGGAAGGGGGCAATGACTCTCCCTGTAGAACCTCATTAAAGAGGACTGCTAGAGTCGGGGCTAGTTGAGCACTAAATTTTTTATAATACTCCAAAGGAAAGCCATCACTGCCCGGTGCCCCCCCAGGTTTTAAACGTCGAATTGCAATCTCCACCTCTTCCACAGTGAGTTCAGCTTCTAATTGGTCTCTATCCGAATCGTTCACTCGTGGCAATGTAACCGTCTGCAAATAGTCTTGTACACGAATCAGATCAAACGGCTCAGCTTTATACAACCGTTCCAAAAAAGTGGCAAATACCTCGCGTATCTCCCAAGAAGCCACCTTCTTATGCCCCTGTGCATCCCGAATTTCACGAACCACCCTCGAGGTTTGCTGCTGACGTAGTCTCAGGGCAAGATACCGACCGGACTTATTCCCCCATTCATAAAAGGTTTGCCGTAATTTTCGTTGCTTATTATCCAAGTCTCTCTGCAGACACGCATCTAAATTACCCGCGCTACCCGCCACTGGCGCAAGACTCGTTTAGAGCCTGTCCGGGCATGCTCCAATTGGAGATGCCGATTTTCCTCTTCTAATTGGCAAGACTCCTGCCGCCAGGCCCGCCGAGTACGGGCTGCTTCAGCTATCAAACGGCCCCGAGCTGTGGCCTTGAAAGCATCCCAAACCGTAGGTAGTGGGACCTCCCCAGAATTATTTAGTTCAAAGAAATCGGTTATGAAGCGGCCATGATCCTGAACAGCACGCTGCCGCCGAAATAAGCGAGCATCTAATCACCATAGCCAATGTCACTCACTGCACAAATCCGCAGGAAGAGTAATCCAACATGGGACATGGTCCGACCACGTCAGTGTCCCATGCCCAGCCTCCACTCCCCCATCCATCAGACGCTGGTCTAACAGAAAATAATCAATACGGGTATGCACCTGATGGATGGCGGAGTAATAGGTATAGCTCCTTTCCCCTTCATGTGTATCTCTCCAAACATCACGCAAGCCTAAATCAAGCATAAAGGTCCGCAAAGCCTTGCTAGGCCCATTAGTCACCCTCCCAACACTGCCCGTCGAATCCAAGTGGGGTAGCATGTGGGCATTACAATCCCCACCCAATATAATAGGGCCTTTCGCAAACTCAGCTAAGAGAGTTTTTAGCCGCGCAAAAAAAGTCACTTGGCCTTCATTGGGGGCGTAAATATTAGTGAGTGTTAATAAACGACCCTCCAATCGAACATTCATGAAAAGCCACCTCCCCAAAGTATCCCTCCTAACCTCCTCCACCCTGAGAGATAAACATTGATGGAACAGCAAGGCCACACCACGTTTCTTCCAGCCATTCGCATCCGACACTACCCACACCTCAGAGTAAGGTTTACGTTTTAACCACCCCTGAGTGCTACTACAGAAATGCGTCTCCTGCAAAAACACAATGTCCCCTTTCAAGGATCTTAATTCCGCAAACAGCAAGGAACGCTTTCTAGGGGAATTAAGACCCTTGACATTCAGGGAAACCACTTTCAACATGGATAGCACAGTTACTTACCTGTAACAGGTGATCTCTGGGAACAGCAGGAATTAGTCTTCACATATGGGTACGTTGGTACCGACGGAGCCTGCACGGGAATGCTCCCCAGCATCCAATCAGAAAGCTTTTGGGAACATCCCTCGCGCCTACGCGCTGACTTCCCGCCTTTCCCACTGCCTCTCCTCAGTTGAGTTTCATAGCTGAGACAGAAGGAGAGAAAGAGGAAAGGAGATAGATAGATACAACTCCTAGGGGAGGTGGGTGGGTTGTGAAGACTAATTCCTGCTGTTCCCAGAGATCACCTGTTACAGGTAAGTAACTGTGCTATCTCCAGGAACAAGCAGGAATGAGTCTTCACATATGGGGACTCCCTAGCTGTGGGTGCCAGGGGAGATCCCATAAATGCGTATCCTTGGAACAGGACGGCATTTCCCAAACCTGGATCCCCGGCATCCCCTGAGGGATGGGGGGTAGGAGTTGAATAGAGAAGAGCTGTAGAGGAACAGCGAATCTAAAGACTACAGAAAAAATGAGTCTTTAGAATGTATGTCAAGTATCATTAAAATATTTAATGAACTAGTACAATATGGAGCTTACCTACGGGATTGTAGGAAGTAGAACTGTGATGTACTGTAGATGCAGTAGCGGAATCCTCAAGGTAACTTCACAGCAGTGAGGATGAAGTTCCAAACCTGGAATGAGCAGGTAACCCAGGTGTCAACTGGGGCAGGAGAAGAACGGCAGGTCTTCAATGGAAAGCTTTATGGGAAAAAGCTGAAAACTCTTTTAGGTACAGAGTTATTAACATTGAGGACTAAAAGAAGAAGACTGACCGATCTGGAGAATTAGCCCAGTCCAGAAGGGAAGAGGGGGTATGGAAAAAAGCCCCCATTCTCAAGGAGAACAGAAGTGTACTCAGAAATACTGAAGATGTACACCGTCTTTCCTAGCTGGTAAGAGATAGGAAGACATTGAAGTTTAATACTTCAGAGACAGGGAGATCTATAACAAAAATAGAAGCTGTTGACATCACAGCAGTAATTGTGTATAACCGCTCCCACTTACTGAGCCGTATGAGAATAGGCAAGTTGACTGTCTGGACCTCTTAAGAAGGTAAAAGCTTTATAGCACAGACAGTTAGGGAGATAGCAGGTAATACATAGCGTCCTATGGACATCTCCCAATGGGCACATTATATATATATATATTTATATATATATGGAGATACATACATATATATATATGTCTAGATATGTGAGATATATATATATATATCTAGATGGGCATGACTTATGCCCACACAGCTTACAGAAATATGTATGTATAGAACATATACATACATGAATATAAGCCTGAGGATACATGCCTGCAACTGAGCCCCATAAAAACATTCCCTTGGGGAATGTGATGGGAAAAGATTCATCTAATAATAAGGGGGTGGAAATCACCTGAAGACATATAGAGAATCTATTTCTGCGGTGCAGGAATGTAGTTCAGTGAAATAACCAGTATGGTTGCATGAAAAAAAGAGGATAATAGTAGTCTGGCAAAAGCACGTCAGGAGTACTTTAGGACTTTGACATGTCCAAAGGACAAAAAAACGCATAGACTAAGATACCAGGATGACACAGCCAAGGGACACAGGGGTATCATGTATAGTAAAAGAGTGTGCGTTGTCCAAGTGGAGCAGAAAAGTATAATGCCAAGCTGTAAGGAAAAAAGGGGTAGATTCCTGCAAGATTGGGAACTCCTTGGACATTCACGCAGAAAAAGCTTGTCTTCTGTATCACAACAGGAGACAAGAGGGTATAAAGAAGCCATATAGTCATGGAATGATTATATTTTTCTACTATATGGAAAAAACCCTCAGAGATAAAGTCCAATGCTCTGTAGCAAGGGCCCATAGTAGTAAGCTTCTCTGAAGATTGCAGAGAGCATTGTGCAGGAGAATTATGAGATAAAACTGATTGAAGTCAGGTGTGTTGCCACATCCTAGGAAAGGATATGGCTAGAAGAAGATAACCTGCAGTGAGTAGTATTTTGCAAGATAGTTGAAAGTAGCTTGCAATGAGCACTAGAGTAATCACTGGAACTCCTGCCTGCACAGCAACTGAACAAAACAGCAGAGGGGATTCTCCTGTATAAAAACAGAGAGAAAACAGACAAAGGGAGCGGAGATATTCCCGTCCCTGTCTGATGAGTTGCATTGAAGGATAACAAAAAAGTCTACAATGGAAAGAAAGAGAAGTGTTTCAGTATGGTACCAACTCAAGCAGGGGAAACCCTGGAAGAGAAGGGGTTGGAAGGTGACTTACCATATGGTAAGTCAGCTGAAGGAAAAGATGTCCATGTGGGGACAGAAAACTATCATGGGATAGTTGTAACCTCCCTTCGTAGTAGTAAGAAGGGGAGAATCCTGTAACCCATGGACAAAAGTATCCTAACAGCTTAGCATACTGAAACCCAGTGTAGAGCTTGAAGAATAAACCTCTGCTAAGAAGAAGTTAACTGTAGATTGCAACATATAGGAACCTATGGTTGCTGTTTATGAGTAGACTGGTTAGAGTCTGGAGACCTCAGACTAGGATGAGATGTCCCTTGCTTGGGTACATCTGGAGGATGGGCAGGAGAAGGGTGAAACCTTCTTTTCTTAGGGAAAGGAGGTTTGGTAGGACATTTCCTACGTCCTGGGGAAAAAGAAGGCTTAGGATGGTTTCCAGAACCAGGGAAGTCAGTGGAGCAATGAGCAACCTGACGTAAAGCCTCTCTATTGAAGAGATTTTCTCCAGTACAAGGAGAATTACCCAGTGTATGTTGTGCCCATCTGCTCAAGTCTGAAGCTTGCAGCCAGGCTTTACGACGTGCTCCAATGGCAATAGCAGAGGATCTGCTAACAGACAAAAGAGTCTAGAGAAGCACGAGAAAGAAACCAAGAGATATTCCTGCTATGATTAAGAAGCAAGGAATAGTCAGTGGCCTTAGGCTCTGACAAAAAAGGGGACAAAAGAGATAATTTCTCTGTGACCTCCTGAAGTGTCAGACTCATATAAAAAATATATGAGATAATTCTTGAAGCCAGCATAGAAGTTTGGAAGGTTTGACGTCCAAAGGTATCAAGTGCTTTAGATGCACGACCTGGCGGATAAGAAGAATGCTTCTTCTTGCTTCTTACCTTCCTCATTGCTGATTCCACTACAATGGAATGATGTGGAAGCTGATTTTTTTGAAACCCTGGAGAGGGAGGCACCTGATACAGAACATTAGTGGCTGTAGAAGGCGAAGGAACCTTTAAAGGTGATTCCCACATCCTCAGAAGAAGATCCTGCAAAGAATGATGTAAAGGAAGCATTATATTTTCCTTTTCTGCAGGATCTTTAAGAGTAGAGCCAGGAATAGGAATGGCAAGAAAGGTTGCCATGTCAAGGAGAAATTTCTGAAAAGAAGGATCTCCAATGGGAACTATTCCTGGGTAAGCTGAGGTGGAAGAAGCAGCTTGAGCACCAGAAGATATACTGGACTGGTGCAGAAAAGGAATCCTGCTAGATGGACAGTGATACTGACAGTTCTGATTCGAGGCAGTTAGTACTGCATCGTCAATGCCCGGTATCAATTCCAAGCTAGGCATAGAAAGGATCGATGGCACCGATGGAACTGCAGGAATCGACATCGATACCGATACCAGTATTGGAGACGGTAATGTCATCGAAGTAGTAATCGAGGGCTGCTGAAGCGGTACCGAGGTAGCCAGAGAGCCTTGGTGAATATCCTCGGTACTGCGTTGTCGGAAACGATAGGGATCGGTTCTGAAACGCGTCGGTACCAAGTCATCTAGACTGGACATCGATTCTAGACTCGGCATCGAAGGGAGCGAGTCTATCGATGCATGTCTAGACGGTACCGACGTTGGTGGTGGTAACGGCGATGCCGATACAAGAAAGTCAATTGGAGTCGTATCGATCGGTTCCGAAGGTACAGAGGACGTCCGAAGACGATGCTTGGTGAAGAGTGGAACACTCGACACCGGCGCCGATGTCGGGGTATCGGTACCGCACGAAGCCGATACCAACCCCGAGCATGGCGAAGATACAGGAAAGTCAATCTGGGTCGTATCAATCGGCCCCGAAGGTACCGAGGATACCAGATGACAATCCCAGGTGAAGAGTGGAACACTCGACACCGATGCCAGGGTATCGGTACCGCTCGAAGCCGGTACCAACCCCGAGCATGGCGGAGATACAGGAAAGCCAATCTGGGTCGTATCGATCGGCCCCGAAGGTACCGAGGACACCAGATGACGATCCCAGGTGAAGAGTGGAACACTCGACACCGGTGCCGATGCCGGGGGATCGGTACCGCTCGAAGCAGATACCACCCCCGAGCATGGCTCAAGTATGTTCTGTGAGGGGTGAGCCCCAGGAACAACCTGAAACCCCGTAAATGCTTTGGAGCCCGAAGACTCCCGCCGGGGTTTTATTGCCAATGAGGTCTTGAGGGCAAGGCCGGAGCCGTCATCATGCTGGGCATGAGACTTACCCTTCAAGAATTGGCTAGTCTTAACAGGCTGTTTGTGGGTTACCTGATCCTGGAGAGAAGAATAAACCGGTGTCCTCACCTCAGGAGGAAAAACGGCATCGAGGGAAACTCGAAAAAGGGAAGGTCTTCTCCCAATAATACAGCCTGATGGATCAGGGAAACAAGGGTCAGGACCCAAACAGGTTAGACACCAAGCATTGGAGTCTAAAAAGAAAACTATGTTTCCACAGTGAAGGCACTTCTTAGGGGAAGAAGGCTCCATGTTGGAAAGGCCTGGTAGGCCCAAAAAGTTAAGACAAAAACTGAGGAGAAAAAATCTCTGTAATTTTAGAAAAGAAAAGAATAAAGCACCGGCGGTACCGGTATCGGCGGGAAAGACAGCCGCGACCACAAGAAAATAACAAAATAAGAATTTTAAAGAAAAAAGTTTCTGCGGTGACAGGAGGACGTCCTGTCGACTCCGCGGAAAAACGAAAACGTTTTTTGGATGACATCTTTTTCATTTGGTCGGGCACCCGAGGGGATTTGGATACATTTTTGATCTCCTTAAATTCCTTTAAGCCCAACATTCAATTCACTTCTCAAGTGGAGACCCATAAGATCCAGTTTTTGGACATAGTGATAGAATGTCGCCCCACTGGCCTTATGACGTCTCTCTACAGAAAACCTGTTCAACGCAATACATTACTACGCTTTGACAGCTATCATCCCCCGGCTCTAAAACGGGGTCTTCCTTATGGCCAGTTTTTGAGACTCCGTAGAAATTGTTCTGAGTTATCACAATTTAAGTTTCATGCTAGTGATTTAACCACTCGTCTCCTCTCTCGGGGATATCCTGCCAAAGTAGTTCGTTTAGCCTATAAGCGGGCATGTAACACACATCGGGAGTGGCTGTTGACTCCTAGGGCTGCTACACCCCATGAGGACAAGATCACAGGGGTTTCCCCTTTCATGCAGGGCACGTCGGCAGTGACTCGCCTTATACATCAATTTTGGCCTACTTTAATGATTCATTCCTGCTTTCAAAAGCCACTTCAAATTGCCTACTCCCGAAGGTCCAACTTACGGGATCTCTTGGTCAGGACTAAGTCTCCTCTCGACCTTCCTCCCAGATGTCATGACCAGGCGGGTCATTTTTCATGCCAGTCATGTACTTTTTGTCTGGGTACACTGCAGGGCGCTCTTTGGATGGACATACGTACCCATAGATCTTATCATACTCGGTGGCACACTGATTGCAACACGGACCATGTGGTCTATTTGATCGTTTGCCCGTGTCAGTTACCATATGTTGGCAGGACTTCACGATCCTTAAAGCATCGCCTGACAGAACACGCT
Source organism: Ichthyophis bannanicus (assembly GCA_033557465.1). Taxonomy (NCBI): domain Eukaryota; kingdom Metazoa; phylum Chordata; class Amphibia; order Gymnophiona; family Ichthyophiidae; genus Ichthyophis; species Ichthyophis bannanicus. The sequence goes on from CM066034.1 coordinate 16,504,898, forward strand.
TCCCGGGTACGGACCCTAACACTATCAGCTCCCCTGGTCGGGCATTGCCTTGAACATTCGCATGTGTTTGGGGATCTACACTGGCGAGTTTTGGACCATGTCCCCTTGGATCCCTGTGGTGGAGATCGGATTCAGCGTTTACAGAACTTAGAGCAACAATGGATATTCCGTTTACATTCAGTTGTTCCAAATGGTCTCAATCAACAGATTGACTGGCACACTATTCGTTGAATTCCACATCTATGGGCCGATGTGCCTTTTCTTCTTATTATTGCGGTTAAGTAATCATCTATTAACCCTCCATGTTCAGAGGTGGAACCTGTTTGGTGGTTTCACTTCTTTGACTGGATTGGTTACTCCTGGGCCTATCACAACAGGGGGGCGTGTCCCTTCCCGTGATCCATAATGGCGGTTGGATATATAAACCACTTTCACAGCTGGGTGATTATGGCTGATGCTTCTCACTTCAATTCGGAGGTCTGACCTGAAGCAGGGGGTGGATGAGTGTACCCCCGAAACGTGGCACGTCGTAGCGACATGACCTGCTGAATCAGGCATTGAATTTTCATTGCCCACCTATTTTCACAGCCTAATTTCACAAAGCTAAGTACCAGCTTTTACTAACAGGAGCTGTTTTAAATTGTCTTATAAATGATTAAAAAGGAAGGGCCGCTGCGGTAACGGGCGTTGATCCTGTGTACTGTGCTGGTCAATCCGACAAAAAAAGTTCTATGTGGTTTGCTATTCGCTGGGCTTTTAAGGTACTTCTGAATTCATTTTGACCCAGTCTCGAAGTATTTGGAGTTCACTTTGGTGCCAAAAAGACAGGGCACGGTAAGACTGACCCCTACCCCAGCTCCATCCGGGCCCCCTTGCACGAGTGATAGTATGCTGTAATGAGCTGTTATACCCCCCTTGTTTATAACATCAGCAAATTGTGGTTCGTACTATACCCCTCTCCACATTACAATGGCATTCCCCTCCACCCCCACATAACTGAGAACAAATTCCAAAATCCCCATAAGTTCAAAAAAAAGCATTTAGTGCAATAAGAACCAGAGTGCGAAACATCTAAGTTCTACAGAGCTAGTCTAGTCAGCATTAGTCCCGTATCAAAATAGTCCCAAAGGACTTCACCCAATTAGAGAGACAAAATCACAGGATCCAGGTAATCTCAAGCTGATCTTCCCACTCGGGTCCATTTTGAGTGTTGGGGCTTAGCAGCCGATGGCACTGGCAAAGCATTGTCTTCCATAAGACCCACCTGGCGCAGCACTCTCCACGCTTCCGTATGGTCTTTTGCTGAAATCTTTTTATTTCCCAAAAGGAAGTTCATCTGGAACGGAAAAGACCAGGCGTAGCGAATCCCCTTGTTGTTCAATACCGCTATGACTGGCTTCATCTCCCTCCGGCGTGCCAGCGTAAAAGCTGAAAGGTCCTGATACAGTGAGACTGCTGCCTCTCGGTAGTGAATCACTTTTTTCTCCCGACCCCTGCGCAGGAGAAGCTCTGCATCAGCATACTGCAGAAATCTGGCAATAACATCCCATGGTTGATTATTAGGAGGTTTTCCCAGGGCACGATGCACCCTTTCAATCTCCATCCCAGACCCACGAGTTGCAAATTCCTCTGCTGTAAGTAGTTCCCTCATCAGGGTCTTGAGCACCGCCACAAGATCTTCAGAACCCCCCACAGCTTCCGGAATGCCTCGAAACCGCACATTATTGCGACGGGACCGATTTTCTATGTCATCAATTTTATAAGTTAGTTCCATCGCTTGCGAGTGCTGTCTGTCTACGGCACACTGTAAATCCACCAGAGCGCCATCATGATCTTCAATTTTTGACTCGGCCTCCTCCACTCGGGTACCTAAGTCTTTGATGTCACCTCTGAGCTCCGCAATTGTGCTCATCACATCCTCGCGCATGGAGCGGAATTCACTGGCTAAATCCTCAAAGCCCCGTCGAAGCTCCCGCTGCAAAAGGGCATGTGATGCTGACGCCCCAGGTCCCCGCTCAGGCTCGCTCAGGGTCTCATCCCCGGACCCATCTGACGACGGCTTACTGGGGGGGCTGCTCTGGGCTCCACTCTTACTCAGCAGACGCTGGGAAGCCCGCATTCTCTCCCGGGCTTCAAGCCCCTTGGCTTTAGCAGCCATGAGGCCCCCGTCTCCTCCACCAACAAAGCAGACAGAAAAACGTAAGGCACCTCCAACTTCCAAGCCAGCCCACGTGCAGTGGAAGAGAGAGTCAAAATCCTACGGACCAGGGGTTGGTGGAAAGCTGCTACAAGTCCAGAAAAGGCTGTGATAAAAAAAAAAAAAAAAAAAAAAAAAGGAAGAGAAAAAGTCCCACTTCTTAACAGCAGATGGCGCTCCAGGTGTACAGCAAACAGCAACGTCCAGGAATCACAGAGAAGCACTTACTACTGGTGCGGCTGCACAGAGAGAGGAACTCAGCCAATCGGGTTCAGAGATAAGGAAGCAGAGGGGAGGATCCAGTAATTGAGGCAACAGTCTCTATGGACGTAAGAGGTCAGTGCACAGGATTCTGATTTGGTGACAGCTCCACATGTGACCAAGTCCCGCCGAAATTGACTGGAACGCAGGCAGGGCTTTGCGTGCCACGATCGCGTGGCAATGGCCGCCGGACCCCCCAACTCAGCCACCTGCCCTCTGCCAACTTCACCCCAAGGGGCCGGGCACAGTTCTCACCTCCTCCAACAGCACTCGCAATTGCCAGCATGAGTGATCTTCCCAGACCGGAGAGCCAATCCCAGCAAGGACGCAACCGCTCCCTTTACTCTGCTCCTCAATAATAGGCCAGTCAGGTTCGCAGTCCCAGCAGCTACTGTTCTCCCTCCAATGAGCAACCTCCAAGCCAGGGGACCGAAACCGCAGCTCCGCTGGAATCGCTGAGATGGAGGCCCCAATCTGCTCTGCAGCGACAGCCGGCAAGAGGAGAGCGGCTCCAGCCGCAGAGACACAAATAGCCTACCCTGAAGGCACACAGAGGACCTTTGATCCTCCTCCCGGGAGCCTGATCGGGTCCACCAAGCACCACCAGGTTGGATCGGGTATGTAGGGGGGATTTCGTTTTGAAAGTGCAATTTCTAGTGCTATATGGGGAATTCCCGGATTAGAGCTGATCTAAAATGCAGCCATTCCTTCACGGGCTCACTAGCGCCCCCCCATAGCTGCTGTTTTTATCCGGTCCCGTGCCAGTGGGTGTATTTTTGCTTGCGTTTTTGCCGTTATCAACAGGGGGGGAGGGAGTGGTTTCACGGAGTTCTAACAAGCTACTGCCATTCAGCTGGCTGACATCACCAGACGTCCCTCCTACTATTTCCTTTTTTAATTGGTATTGTTTTATTTGATACTTTTGTGTGTCAAATATGTGTGCATATATAGTCCAAAGCCATTTCACTGGCCACTTTTATTTTAGGATATTGGACATTAAGTGGTTGAACTGCTGTATTACTAATTAAAGATTTATTTGGATCAGCAAAGAATATTGAACTTTGCAAGGAAATTGAACTCTTGAGCCATTCTGCTTTGAGCCATTCTGCCTGTGAGGAATCATGCTGAGCCAGCTTGCTAGCCCAGAGACCAAAGCTGTATTTACAGTCTAGTGAGAGATCGTTTACACATCTAGCCTAGGGAATGCTGGAAGACCAGAGAGGGAGACAGAATTCTTCTTATCTGGTTCTTCTTCTAACAAATGCAAATGTCCTAGGGTGAGGAAGACAGAGTTCTTCTCCTGGCCTTTGAACAATTCTCTTAGCCAATATAGAAACATTTACCTAGCCAATGTAGACAGGATAAGAATTCATCAATTATAATGTAGAAGTTTTGAGCTGCTTCTAAAACCATGGGGGTGTCTCCCTTGAGCATTCTCAGATGTCTGACCAGCGTCTTGATTGTGTAATTTTTGAGCTTCTAACACCATGGGGGGTGAGGATTGTCAGAAGCCTGCCCGGAAACCAAAGGCTGGGAGCAAGGGGGGGCTGGAGAGGGACTGGTCAAGCAAAGGTGGATGGGGTAGAGAATATCTGTAGGGAAAAGCTCATGTGTGAGAGCTAGCTGCAACACATTTGTGCCTATATAAGTACAGAGAAAATCCAGAACAGAGAGAGCGTAGATCTGCTTGGCAGACGCATGCCATGCATGAAGAATCCCAGACTTCTACAGCCTTCGCTGATTTCTCCCAGCTGATGCTTTAAAAGGGGCTGTATGACGACAAGTTTGGTGAAGTATTATTCTTCTGTAATTAGCTTTCGTCTTTTTCTTCTGTAATTAAGTGCTTTTAGTTATTATTCTAATTGCTTTCTAGTTATCTTTTCTAACTACTGTCAGACGGCTGCCTAGGGTGAGAACTTACACAATCTTGACGATGCATATATTCATATGATTCTTGCAAGGTATTGTGGGTATTGTAGTTCATTCACTCCCAAACACAGCTGATGACAATAATTTGAGTTGTGAAACCAAGTGGTAAGATCAATAAAATACTTCTTTTATTGATGGGGTTTAATTCACCCAGCACATGTATGCTTGATAGCACTATAAATGAGGTTACTTGCTTGCAGTGTTTAAAATGGATAACAAAAAGTCACAAAGTAAACCAGAAAACAACCTTCAGCTTGTCAGGCAATTAGCTAATGTTTTCTTAGCAAATAATTACCAAATACAAAGGCACAAAGTAAAGAATAAACTTTGCTGGTTAGGTTAACTTCTGCTTATTTTTCCACGCCGATCTCAGCAGTGATTCTCCCTTGCTCACACACACAATCAGGTGCAGCCCTAATTACTATCAATGGACCAGCTGAAAGCCTTTAGCTGGCTGGCTGCTACTGTGTGAGCCCAAATCCTGCTTTAAGAGCTGAGCCTCTCCTGCTATCATTATTCCTCTCTGTATAGCCTGGCCAATATGTAACCCAATTCTGATGTCCAGCCTTCCAATCTTGATCCCTGGACACTGGATCTCCTCTCACATACCTTCTGGCCTTGGTCTGAAAGTCCCTTCCACATGCAGTCTTCTCTCTTCCAGGTAGCCACTGGTGATTCCTATCTCTGCCACTCCATTCCTCTGGCTGAATCCAGTCCAATGGACTCTGCTGGCTTTTGGAATACCTCCCAGTATGGGTACTGCCTTGGAATCTCCCAGACCTTCCAATGGCCTTACTTCTCTTCCTTCCAGAGAGTTTCCTTCTCTCTCTATCTGCTTGGCTTGGCTTCTGTTTCTCCAGGGGATACTGGTGCTTGTAGCCGTTGCTGAAGCTCTCCCTCAAGCTCTTTCTGAAGCTGGGCTGGAGCTTGTAGCCCTTGCTGAAGCTCTCCCTGAAGCTCTTTCTGAAGCTGGGCTGGAGCTTGTAGCCCTTGCTGAAGCTCTCCCTGAAGCTTGTAGTAACTGTTATCTGAAGAATAAGCTCTACTCTTATCCTGTTCTAATGTGTGCTGCTCCCTAACACAGCGCAGCTGTCTTGAATCAGGCCCTGCCCTTTGAGATGAGTGCTTAGGGATTACCTGATAGCTCTCTTGATTGCACACACATTTTCTCACTTCAGCCCCTCTCATGGCTGCTGGAAACCTGGTGCATTCTGGGACTGGTAGTCTTTTATGTGAAAACTCTGTTTTCTTGCTTCTACCAGAACTGACAGGTTGCTTGTTCAGAGTCACATCATCTTTTCTATAGCTCCTACCTGAGCTATGATAAGCTTCCTTATCACACTACTCATGTGTAACTAAGAGAATTACTTGCCTTTCTGAATAAGTATCCTTGCTTTGTTTGTAAATAAACTGCACGCCTTTGATGTAGTAAGACAACTGCAAAGGTGCCAATACTGTGGACCACAAATATATTACAGACACAAAATTGATTGCACATTAACAAAATATAAAAATTACTTCAAATAAGTTTTTTTTAGACCTATGTTAGATACTAGTCTAATCCTTAAAATAAACCAAAAGGATTGAGTGTCTGAGGTCTTTTTCTCCTTACTTTTTTCTATTTGATTTTTCAAGATGGAAATGAAGAGCAATGATCCAACTCCATAGTTGATATGGTATTTTATATCTATCACTACAGTATACTGGGCTATCATTTATGTTCTTAAACCTTGCTTACCAGTTAAATTAAGGTCTCCCAAGAGGTCCAGCAGCTCCCCACCTGCAGAGGATGGCTTACTTATGCTTGCTGTCGGAATAACTGCAGTTATATCATTTCCTCCCAATAAGTCCAACAAATCGTTAGCCTAAAAAAAATCCACAAAATTGTGTTAACACCTAAGCTTGTATATTTCATTTGACAGAAACCCTACAGGTCTCTATTGTACAAAAATAGCAAGACTCCTCCTGCATAAAGAAATGGGAATGGGAACAGCACTATCAGCTTTGCCCAACGGATAACTGGGAACAGGGGAAAGCACTAGCAGTCCTGCCCAAGGTTAGGAAGGAAGGGGAAAGACTACTACATATCCTGCTTAATGGGTGGGTGAGGGGAGGAAGGGAGGAAGGGAGGGACGAGGAAGCACTACCTCTCTGCCCAAAGAGAAGGGGGTGAGGATGGGAAGAGCTAAGTGCCCTAACCTTACCTGTAGCAGCTGTCCTCAGAGGACAGCAAGAAAAGTTATCGATGTGCATTGCAGCCTGACAGTATAAAGAATATCAAAATTCTCTAAATTAGTAGAGCTTTCTATTAAGGAGATCCATGCACTGTGGGACTTTGTGCCCTGGTGTCATCACACTAAGCTGTAAAACTGATAGATGCCAATTCCCAGGAGAGGCAGGTGGATATTGTGGGGACATATATCCTGCAATCTCCAGAGAAAACCTGTTATAGGTAGGTGATGTAATTTTCTCAGAGGGCTACCGCTTGCCTTCAACAATAAAGAGGATGGAAAACTGATTAAAAATAAAATTATACAGGCAACCTGATGTCAAATGAAGGCAATTTGGAATTAAAGTTGGTCCTAGGGGGACAGAGCTGTATTCTAAATCTCAAAAAAGGTGCCTCAGAACAGACTAACCAAACATGTCACTTCAGGAGTTGCTTTCCAAAAAATAAGGTGATGTGAACATGTGGGCAGAAATCCATATATTCATTCTGTAGCTTTTCATATCTCTTCTATGGAGGCCAAAACTCAGGTGAGTCTCAAAATGCTCTTCTGGGGTCAAGCCTGCTTGAGCACAAGTGAAAAGGATGCAATTTGTTTGCCAATCAGTGTGTGCATGGTGGGCAACAGCAATCCTAGGACTCCTGGAGTCAAAATAAATAAAAAGCTTCATGGGCTTAAGGACTTTAGTCTGCTCCAGACAGGCAAGTCTACTTTCATGATACTGAAGAGGGGTCACTATCAGAGTGCAATTAAATAATAAATATCAAAAAAGATCACTCTGATCCTTTAAGTCTACTTTCATGGACATGTTGCCTGGGGGAAAATGTTAGAAGGATTACTAACTGGTTAAGGTGGAAATCCAAAACCAGCTTAGGTAGAAACTTAGTATGCATGAACAGAATCACTCTATAGAAAAATTTCACACAGAGTGAATCATTTATCAGGGTCTGCTTATGAAGTGACTACTCCTCAAAGCAATACTGTACCTTCCAAGTCATAAACTTCAGCTCACAGGGAGCTTTCATCAGCTGGGTCAGTGCATACTAAGGACTCAAGAAACAGAGGGAGGCATGCCCTGTCTAATGCAAATAAACTGTCTCGGCCAATAACAGCTTATGTGTTTCCTACTTCTCCGGTCACTTCTGAATTTTTGAAGAGTAATTGCCACTAGCGGAACTGGAGGATAAGCATACAGAAGTGCCTTCCTTCTCCCTTGTAGGAGGAAGGCACTTTAAGTTGTTTTGCCATTTACCTTGAACAGAATCGATGGATCTCTCTTTCCAAAAGACCTGCAAACAGATCTTCTGGGGGAGTTGTTTGTTACTTTGCTGTCCAGGAACATTAACTCAATTCAGTTTGCCACCAGGATGTTGTCTTTGCCTGCCAGGTAAGTGACTGAGGATCACCCCATGAGAGGTGGCTCAGTTTTACATACTGACAGTCTCCCAACACAGGTTTGATCCTGTTCTTCTCCATTTGCTTACACAGCTACTTAACCATGAGACTTGAAACTGTGCGATCAGCCCAAACTTTGGTAGTCTTGAAGGACTACCAAAAGGGACTACTACAAGGAAATAGATCTATACCTGTGAGTATCAATCTTCTGAAATAAAATCTAAATCATGGGGGGGGGGGGGGAGGAATTCTTTGGGTTAAAAATGATTGATCTGTATATTTTACAATTCAGTGTTTTTGCTGAATCAGTCAGGTCTTAGTACCACCAGAGAGCTTTGTATTTAAGTCAAAGCAGAGCATAGCTTAGCATAGAAAGTAAATTAAGAATAAATAGGCTCTGGAATTTGTTTCTAGGGAGATTTTCATTTCAATCAAAGAGTACAGCTTAAAAATAGGAAGTTAAATAGAGTAAACAATTACTGAAATAAAGTTGTTTCTAGACAGCTTTTTATCTAAATCAAATCAGCGCATAGCTTAGCATACAGGTAGAATAGTCCTGAGTAGGAAGAAATAAACTTATTTCTAGTGACCTTTACAAAGAGGCCTTCCAGTTAGGAGGCAAAAGATCTGTGAAGTTGTTCTGAATAGGTGTTAAAGGTAAGTGACATATCAAAAGGGGTAATATAATATGCTCCTTCTGTTAAACCAAGGGCTGTATGAGTCGCCTTTACCTTAGAAACAAGCCAACTTTTAAAAGTTCTTCACTCCTTTCCACCCTCCCCACTCCCACCCTTCCCTGGGATAATGGTAGCTTTATAGGCTCTTAAACCTCTTACATGGAAGGAGGTGCCCATATTCACTCTCAGATACAGCTGTTTAACCTTATCAAGCATATATTAAGGTCCTGAGATTAATTAATTTTGAGGAGAACAAAGTCCATTAGCTATAGTTTTATTAGTATAAATATCCCCAGCAAACCTAAGTAAGTAGGTTAGCAAGCTATTGCGCCAAGATGACCTGATGTGCGGGGAGCCGAGGGGGCTCCGCGGGGCAGAAGGGTGGAGGAAGCCGGTCCAGATGAAGGAGGTAACCCTCTTGGATGACCTGGAGGATCCCAGGTGTCTGAGGTGACAGATTACCATCGGGGAGCAAAGTGGACCAGGTGCCCTCCCATCGGGTAGCTGGGTTGCCGAAGGGCAAGCGACTATGCATCTGGTGTCAAAAACCCGGGGCCGATTGGGCTGGTGCTGGGGTCTAGCACTTGGGGCCCTCTGGTTTACGCAGACCCTGGGGGCCACTCTTGCTCTGTCCACCTTGAGGTGGTGCCGGCACCAGAGGATAAGGTGAGTAACCCCGATAGGGGAGACCCTTCTTTGGAAAGGAAGGCTTCTTGCCCCGTTTCTTTCGCGGGAGAGAAGAAGTCTTCCGGGAGAGACGGGTGCAGGTTATTTACTCCATCTCAATCTCTGCCGCTTTGTCTGCCATTGGTTTGCTTTATTTATTTTATTTATTTATTTTATTTAACAATTCTTTTATACCGCGCTATTACAATCGTCCAGGCACAGTACATCAAACAGCTTTTCCTGGACTCACTGTTCGAGGTCCGAAGACTGAAGCTAGGCCTGTCGCTCCCCCGATCGGGGTTAAGCTCCAGATCTGGCCGTTCACCAACCACGCGCTGGCCTCCAGCCCAGTCGGGGCTGTGGGAGGGCACTAGCAGCGTATTTAAACGGCTGCCGACGGCGGGAACTTCCTTTTACATTTGAGCCTTCCATCGCTCCCCCGATCGGGGTTAAGCTCCAGATCGGGCCGTTCACCAACCACGCGCTGGCCTCCAGCCCAGTCGGGGCTGTGGGAGGGCACTAGCAGCGTATTTAAACGGCTGCCGACGGCGGGAACTTCCTTTTACATTTGAGCCTTCCATCGCTCCCCCGATCGGGGTTAAGCTCCAGATCGGGCCGTTCACCAACCACGCGCTGGCCTCCAGCCCAGTCGGGGCTGTGGGAGGGCACTAGCAGCGTATTTAAACGGCTGCCGACGGCGGGAACTTCCTTTTACATTTGAGCCTTCCATCGCTCCCCCGATCGGGGTTAAGCTCCAGATCGGGCCGTTCACCAACCACGCGCTGGCCTCCAGCCCAGTCGGGGCTGTGGGAGGGCACTAGCAGCGTATTTAAACGGCTGCCGACGGCGGGAACTTCCTTTTACATTTGAGCCTTCCATCGCTCCCCCGATCGGGGTTAAGCTCCAGATCGGGCCGTTCACCAACCACGCGCTGGCCTCCAGCCCAGTCGGGGCTGTGGGAGGGCACTAGCAGCGTATTTAAACGGCTGCCGACGGCGGGAACTTCCTTTTACATTTGAGCCTTCCATCGCTCCCCCGATCGGGGTTAAGCTCCAGATCGGGCCGTTCACCAACCACGCGCTGGCCTCCAGCCCAGTCGGGGCTGTGGGAGGGCACTAGCAGCGTATTTAAACGGCTGCCGACGGCGGGAACTTCCTTTTACATTTGAGCCTTCCATCGCTCCCCCGATCGGGGTTAAGCTCCAGATCGGGCCGTTCACCAACCACGCGCTGGCCTCCAGCCCAGTCGGGGCTGTGGGAGGGCACTAGCAGCGTATTTAAACGGCTGCCGACAGGCAGGCCCGCGCCTGACGGGCCCGCGCCTGAGGGCATCGCCAGAGGGCCCTTTGGCGTGGCCCTTAGGCGCGGCACTAGTAATCTACCGCCCATCGACCAAGCAAACACAACAGAGAGTTGCCTAACAGCTATCTACAATCAACCCAAAGAGTCACTTCGCTCGCTGTGATCATGCAGAAAATCCTTGAAGTCTACCACAACGAGCCGCCAGCCACTACCTGAGCAGCTCTTACCATCGGGGGACCGAGCCACCCTCCAACAGCAGAGGTTAACTTCAGGCGAACCGTCCCATAGTGGCAGCCGCTTGATGCCTAATTAAGGTCCGCGCCAGCCGGTGCGCCAGCCCTGATGTAGCTGGCCCACACACCACAGCAGCCACTGCTGCAAAGACCACCTCCAAGCAACCCAGCAGCCTGAGCCCCTCTGTGTTGAGCTCGCGCACCAGCAGCACCTCTCACTCCCCTTCGTTCAGCCTAGGGAAAGTCAACATGTGATAAGAGCTGAACGATCCTCATGCATCAGATGATCCTACTTTCATGCTGCTTACTGCAAGTATAGTCGCACAATTATAACTTCTGTATACTACCATCAACAGCCTTATCGATGCCAGTCTACATATACTGTTGTCAGTAATTACTTAACCCTATCTAACCACTGTTCCGTTTCCATTGTACTGTAGTCAGTTACTTATACTGTTGTCAGTAATTACTTAATGCTATCTAGACACTGTACTGTTACAACTGTACTGTAGTCAGTAATTGTTAATATTGTACTGTAGTCAGAACTGCTTCCTGCCAGCTATCCACTACACCATTACCACTGAATTATAATCAGTAATTGTTACTATTTTACTGTTGTCAGTACTTCCCTACTGCTATTTAGCCTCTGTACCATTGCTAACAATTCCTTAATTCTATCGAGCTAGTCACCATTGTACTGTTGTCAGTAGTTCACTCAACAATACATATCCACAATCACACAGAGCCAGGCCACAATGGGTCCCCCCTTCCCCACAATAATCGGATGCTATATCATCCTTGCTAGTTGGTTCTCTTGCTCTCTTACCTTAACCCCTCCTGCCAACCAGATCCCAATATTACAAAGTCATGGAAGAAGATGGTCTGGTGCATCCCGTAACAATGTAGATTGGGATACCCGCGCACACCACCCACATCTGCTACACATTAAGCTTCAGCACTCGGTAAAACCCAAGAAGGTAGAAATCTCCTACCCTTATAACCTAAAATGTGCCCTCATTAATGCCCGGTCTATCCGGAAGAAGTGGCCAGCTGTTATCGACATTATCTCCCTCCACGACCTTGATATACTCTTAGTCACTGAAACATGGCTATCCGACGAAGACAACGTTATACTCAATCAGCTTCTCCCACCGAACTTCACAGCTCACACAAATCATAGACGAGACAAAAGAGGTGGAGGGGTGCTCATCCTCACCAGGACAGACCTCCATTTCCAGACGGTTGACGCCACCAACACTAATCACCTTGAGACTATCACCGTCTCCAATAAACGATGCTCACTCAACCTACTTTACAGAGCACCCTCAGCTCCACCGGACGATCTTGCTGCAATAATTGATCTCGCCTCCAACATGCACAACCCAAGCGTCCCAAACTGGATCCTAGGCGATTTCAACCTGCCAACACTGCAGGACAATCAAGTGTTATCCTTCCTTGATGCCCTCTCAAATCTCGGTTTCAAACAGTTAGTAAAAGAATCTACCCACTCTAAGGGAAATATTCTGGACTTAGTTTTCGCCCCTCAGATATCTCTTAACACTTCGCATGACCCCATAACATCCATAACTCCTGTTCCATGGTCAGATCACAAACTGATCATCTTCCAGATTTACTCGCACAAAACTGATGCAAAGCTCAAGAAGATACCAAGCAACATTACAAGACCACACTCCAGATGTTTCAAGCCTTTCAACAGAGACCTTATTCTCACGGAAACACAACAACTCATTAATGAAACCACCTCGAACCTCGACGACCTGATTACACATTGGAACAATTGCCTCAGTGCAATAGCCCTACGCACACCAACCAACAAGCCCCCAGGGAAAAGAACCAGCGCTCCATGGTACACAGCCAATCTTAGAGTTTCTCTTACCCAATTACGGAAACTCGAGAAGAGATGGCGCCGATCCCACTCTTCAATTGACCAGACAGCGTACAACTGTCACCTGGCTGCACACCGCAAGGCAACCACCGATGCAATGAAACAATACTACTCTGAGACCTTAAAGAGATCACTTAATAAACCCCACGATCTTTTTGACCTAGTCAAGACTCTATCTAAAGAACCAACCCCCGGACCCCAATTTGAGATTCACCCACAAGATTTTGCTAACTATGCACAATCCAAGATTTGCCAGACTATCAATATCTTGACTACAACCACCACCCCTGAACGAGACTACCCTGCAGCTCTAACTGTATTCTCTACCCCAACCAAGAATGGAATTGAAGACACTATTATGGCCCTTAACACCTCCACATCTCAGTCCGATCCATGCCCAGCCTTCTGGATCAAGGAGCTCCGCAGCCACTTCAGCCCAATACTATCCAATATAATTAACCTCTCCTTCACAACAGGTTCCTTCCCCTCAGCTCTTAAGCGCACCTCTATCAGACCTCTTTTGAAAAACTGCAAACTTGACCCCCAAAAAGTAGAATCATACAGACCTATTTCCAGTATACCTCTACTTGCGAAGATCATCGAAAAAGAGGTACAACGACAACTACAAGATCACGTTGACACCGCCGCACCATTAGACCCCTGCCAGCATGGTTTTAGAGAATCCCATGGAGTGGAAAACTCTTCTTACCACCCTCTTCTGCAAGATAATCACTGGCATTGATGACATCCATCAAGGATTTGCTCTCATCTTTCTGGACATCGCTGCAGCCTTTGATTCAGTAAGTCACGAACTTCTCATAGGTCGACTAATTGAGAAAGGCATTACTGGAAGAGCGCTTGAATGGTGCAGATCTTACCTGTCTGGAAGATGGCAACATGTACGTTCTGGAGGCATGACATCGGAACCTTTCCACCAAAATCAGGGAGTCCCACAAGGATCCTCCCTTTCAGCCCTCCTGTTTAACATTTACATGCAACCAATTTGCAAGATCATCCGATCCTTCAATGTGGACTGCATGTTATACGCTGATGATGTCCTGCTGTACATACCCTTCTCTACGGAACATCTAGACCTCTCTCCACTGACGAGCTGTTTCAACGCAATTTCTGACTGGCTTTTCTCCCAAAACCTCCGAATACAGCATAAGAAAACGGAAGTACTCTTCATTACGAGGAACCCTAACTTCACACCACCACAATTCCTTAAAGTAAAAGATGCAGAATTACATGCTAAACCATCAATACGCTACCTCGGAGTCACCTTGGATCAACGCCTGGACATGAAAGCCCACATAGCGAATACAGTCAGGGCAGTATACTATAAGATCCGATCACTTAGGCATCTACGATCCATGCTTGAACCGAATGACTTCAGGACTATATACCAGGCGTTGATCATACCTCATTTTGACTACGCCAATGCCATCCTTCAAGGCCTGCCCCTATCCACCTTACACCCTCTGCAGCTCGCCATGAACGCTGCAGCAAGGGTCATCCATGGAGCCTCCAGAAGTGACCACGTTACACCTCTGCTGATACAACTACATTGGCTACCTATCCAGGCTAGAATAGTGTTCAAGACTCTGTTACTCACTTTTAAAGCTCTTCACAAGCTCTCCCCGGAATCAATAACTGCCCTCATCCACATCACATCTCCTAACAGAGCGAGGAGATCCGCAGCGACAAACACCCTAAAAGTACCGAAAGCTTTAACAGTTTGCACAGCAACTACAGCCAATAGGGCGTTTAGCATCAGCGCACCAAGATGCTGGAACGCATTACCTCCAGATATCCGGGCTATTGAAAGCCTCACACAATTCAGGAAAGCCCTTAAATACCATCTTTTCAATAAGTATCTCATAGAACCAACTCACTGAGATAGAGAGCCAATCCGCTAAGGAAATATATGGTTTCCCAACAACATGCCATTAAAGTTGCTCTAACAACAACATGCCATGAAAGTTTCTCTAACTCTTAGTGGTTCATTTGTATCTACTGAATCCCTTCCATATGACTCTATGTAACAATATTTGTAAATAGTTTACCACTGTTATCCAAGATTATGTAGCAAATGTTGTAAATAGTTACCCCTGTTATCCAAGTTTCTTACCCTGTTATCTGTAAACTCATACATGTTATCTGTAAACTCATACATGTTATCTGTACTGAGCATTTTTTGTTCCATGTAAACCGCGCTGATGCTGAATAGTGCGGTATAGAAGAGACCGTAAATAAATAAAAATAAATAATACCTGTAGCCGCAACCCGAGCAGAGGACTCAAAGCTGTCGTATGCAGCGTGAGAGAGGTACTTCAAATAGTCCCCCACTGATTTCAGGAGGGACTGGAAACAACGAAGGTAATCGCTGTCGAGGTCCACTTGGAAGCCCCCCCGAGTTCCTTCGTTAGTTCACGAAGGAACATACTGATATATAGCTGGTAAGCCTTGATGCGGCAAGTCAGCATGGAACCTTGGTAGGCCTTTTGCCCGTGGGCGTCGAGGGCACGAGACTCCCTACCCAGAGGAAACGAAGAGTGGGTTTTTGGGCTCTTGGACTTTCCGGAATCCGGGCCCCCGCTGCACCCTGTAGATGGTTTCCAGGCGCTTGCTAACAATGGGGATAGACACAGGCGTCTCCCACATGCGCAGGAGCAGTCGGGTCAGAATGGGCAGGACCAGAACCATGAGGGATTCCCTCAGCAGGGCCTCGTATAGCAAAATATCGAGTTCTTCCGCATGGGGCGGCTCCTCAGATTGTGTATAGCATGCCAGGGCTCAAACCATGTCCCGCACAAACTCCAAAACGGAAGTATCCTCGGGAGGAGACCGCCGCTTCTGAGCAGGCGGGGAAGGATCCGAGGGGAGGTCCCGATGAGTCCGTGATTAAGGGGAAGTATCCCCGTCTGGCTCCCAGTCTGAAATCTCTGAGGGGAACTCAGAACTGAGGTGCTCAAGCAGAGCTCATGAAGCGAGCTGAGCTCTCAAGGCCAAAGCCCCTCTGGAGCCGGAGGTGCTGGCCCAGGAAGATCTCGCACCCGAGGATCGGGACGGAGATCGAGACCTCTGCCGGGATCCCTCATGAGGCCATTGGCTCTCAAGCGTTTCTGCAGCAGTCTGGGGAGTCAAAACAGGCATCGCCCTCGAGGTCTCAGAGCGCGCGCCAGTGGGACCTGACACTAGCGCCTGGGGCTGCAAGGAAGGCAGAGATGCTGCGCTCCAGTGCTAGCATCTGGGCCTCCCACTCAGGAGAAGGGCCCTGCAACGTCGACACTGGGGTAACCGGTCGGGCCCTGCAACGTGGACACGGGGGTAACTGGGTCGGGCATCAAGGAAGAGAGGGAGTCCTCGCCGGGACGACCCTCATGAGACTGAGCACCATCGCCGGAGGCCTCCGTATCTGTACGAGGTACCTTTCGGGGCCGTTCCTTCTCAGACTCTGGGGACTGCCGAGGAGGGCTAAGGGACCGAGCACGAGAACGCTCATGCTTGTCCGGAACCCCGGACAGGGTCCTCGAGACCTTCTTCTTCCACTCCCTTTCGGGGGACCATTGCTCAGAGTGACACCAGGGGCGCGGGATGGCCACATAGAACCCCAGAGGCAGAGGGTTGGTAGAGCGGGAAGCTACCAGGGACACCAGGGCCATCTTGCGGAAAATATTATCCAGTTTCTGCTTACGACTCTAGATGGCCTTGGAGGACATTAGTTTACAAAGGGAGCAGAGCTCCGGGTTATGGTCCGCACCAAGACACCGAAGACAAGTGTCATGGTTGTCCGTGAGGGACATGTTTTTCGAGCATGTGTCACACTTTTAGAAACTGGAGGCCATGGGGGCAAAAAGGATCCCAGCAAGGTCGAAGACCTTCGGTTCGGCCAGTGGTTGAAAAGGGCATGAAATGCATTGGAGACAAATTCACAAAGAAAACTAAAAAATAGCAAAGTCCCGGGGGTCCGCTGCCAAAGCAGAGGCACTGGGACGGCAGGAAGAGGACCAGGAAATCGGAATAGACAATATGAAAATTCTTTTCGGAGGTACAGGGACGTACAACCAAAGGGCTCCACAGAAAAAGGGAGACTGATCAAGATGGCACCCTTGGGCAGGAAGGGGACCACACATGCGTGGTGGCATTCTCAAAGGCTTTCTTTGAAAGCTGGGGAAATGCTCCACGCGGGCTCCGTCACCCATATGTGAGGACTGACTTCCTGCTTGTTCCTGGAGAACTACTATTACTAATCTGTAAAATATCATTTAATACCTCAGACTGGAGGACGGCCAATGTAATACCAATTTTTAATAAGGGTTCCAGGGGAAAATTGTAGAAAATGGTAGAAACCACTATTAAGAACAAAATTACTGAACATGTACTGCAAAGGCCAGGAGGATGTTGGGCTGCATACAAAGAAGAATTACCAGCAGAAAGGAAGAGGTACTAATGCCACTGTATAAGTCACTGGTAAGGCTTCACTTAGAATACTGTGTTCAGTTTTGGAAACCGTATCTTGCAAAGGATGTAAAAAGAATGGAAACTGTTCAGAGGGAGGTGACCAAAATGAATTTGGAGCCTGCATCAGAAGCCTTATGAGAAGAGACTTGAAGATCTAAATATGTACTCTTTGGAGGAGAGGAGGGATAGGGGAGATATGATTCAGACCTTTAAATACTTAAAGAGAAATAATGAACAAACAAACCTCTTCCAAAGACGGGGAAGTTGTAAAACTAGAGGGCATAACATGAAGCTGCAAGGTGGTAAATTGAAAGGCAATGTCAGGAAATACTTTTTCACTGAAAGGGTGGTAGATGCTTGGAATGCCCTCCCGATGGAAGTGGTGGGGGCAAACACAGTGACAGAGTTCAAAGTGCCATGGGACAGACACAGTGGGTCCCTTTACAGCAACAGGATAAAATCAAAATAAACTGAACCATCTAATTTCTCAACAAATAGGGGTGTCCTACACGGAGCAGAGGGTTCACCCCTATACAAAGACATGGGGAGGGGTGGCCGGCACAAAGTGGCAGGTGCACCTAATTCCTGCCATCTTACTGGGCAGACTAGATGGACCATACTGGTCTTTATCTGCCGTCATTTACTATGTTACCATGTAGATAGTTATGTTTAATGGGAGAAAGCCAACATAGCTTTAGCCAGGGAAGGTCTTGCCTTAGCAATCTGTTATATTTTTTGAAGGTGTAAATAAACAGGTAGATAAAGGTGGGTCGATCAATGTAGTATATCTGGATTTTCAGAAACCTTTGACAAGGTCCCTCATGAGAAACTCTTAGAAAAATTAAGTCATGGGATAGGAGGCAGTGTACTATTGTTGATCAGGAATTGGTTAAAAGATATAAAGTGTGACCTATAGCGCCGACAACTCCTGCAGATTTTGAAGTTAATAATCTCAGCCCCTGCAAGAAGCCACACCCTCTGAATGCGATCCGTGAGCCTGGAGATGCCATTTGCTGTTGAAGACATTTCTCGTTGAAGTCTGTCATCTACCAGGGTCAAGCCTGACCCACTGCTCACACCTACATTCAGAACTCCTCTAGCAACCATTCTTCCAGTAAGTCTCTGTTAACATAATGTAATTTCACAGCTCCCAATCCAGCTCACTATTCTGATATCTGGACATTTCCATACCCAACTGCATAAACATAATTACAAATAGTTCCTAAATCTGTTAGACCAATGTTATCGTTTTGTTTTAATCTAATATGCCCACTATAAATGATCCCCAGCATTATTGACTGTAGAAATTTCATTTCATATCCTGTATGTTAAAAGCATTATCATGATATATTTGTCACTCTGACCTAATAATACTAACACCCTCTTTACCAAAATCATATACTAAATTTGATCTAGTCACATTGGTCACATCTTATTACTTTTACTTACTAAGTCACTCACCCTGAAAGAGTAGTTACTCACCTGTAACAGGTGTTCTCCAGGAGCAGCAGGAATCAGTCCTCACATATGGGTGACATCGACGTCGATGGAGCCCCTGCGGAGCATTTCCCCAGCTTTCTATGAAAGCTTTTGGGAATGCAGCACGCATGCGCGGTCCCCTTCCCGCCTAAAGGTGCCATCTTGCTCAGTCAAATGACATAGCTAAAAAACAGCACACATAAAATGTAAAAAAGAACTATATACAACTGCAACTCCCAGGGGAGGATGGAGGGTTGTGAGGACTGATTCCTGCTGCTCCTGGAGAACACCTGTTACAGGTGAGTAACTACTCTTTCTCCAGGACCAAGCAGGAAGTCAGTCCTCACATATGAGTGACTCCCTAGCTCAGGGCTACCAGGAACCCAGGCTGAACAAGAGAACTCCCTCTAGTCCCAGCATCAAAAAAAGGCTTTTCACTGAAAGATCCTCCACCGGTAACCCAACGGAGGGCAGAAGTTGCCTAAACCTTAAAGAGATTCCGGAGTACTGCCTGGCCAAAAGCACTGTCCCTATGTGACTCCCTCTCCAGGCAGTAATGGGCCGCAAAAGTCTGGCTTGAGGACCAATTTGCAGCCCTGCAGATGTCTGCCAACGGTACAGAGTGGAGATGAGCTACTGAGGCAGCCATTGCCCTGACACGGTGGGCCGTGACCCTACCCTGCAAGGTGGAGGAGTGGCCTAGTGGTTGGGGCAAGGTACTTCAGGCCGGAAGGTCGGGGGTTCAAATCCCACTAGAGGACAGCAACCTTGGGCCGGAAGGACTGGGGTTTCTAGTCCCACAGGTGCTCCTTGTGGTCTTGGGCAAGCCACTTAACCCTCCATAGCCCATATTCCCTGTAAAATAGTTATCTCCAAGTTACAATGCCCTGTTCAATGTAATTTCAGTTTGTTCAATGTAAACCGCACTGATGCAGAATAGCGCGGTATATAAGAGAATATATAAAAAAATAAAAATAAAAAAGGTCAGCCGCCTTGTAAGCCCAGGTGATACAGTCAGCCACCCAGATGGACAAGGTACGCTTGGACACAGGCAACCCCAACTTATTAGGGTCAAAAGATATGAAGAGCTGAGTAGCCCTTTTATGTCCCTGCGTACGGTCAAGGTAGAAGGATAAGGCCCTTCTACAGTCCAGGGTATGCAGGACCGCTTCAGCCTGGCTTGCATGAGGCCTAGGGAAGAATGTTGGAAGAACCACCTCCTGGTTGAGGTGGAAAGAGGAGACAACCTTTGGGAGGAACTTTGGATGAGTCCTAAGGACTACCCTGTTCCTACAGAATCGAGTGTAAGGCCTGTCACAGACCAAGGCCTGAAGCTCACTCACTCGCCTGGCCGAGGTCAGGGCTACCAGGAAAGAGAAGTTACTCACCTGTAACAGGTGTTCTCCAGGAGCAGCAGGAATCAGCCCTCACTTATGGGTGTCATTGACGCCGATGAAGCCCCAGCGGAGCATTTCCCCAGCTTTCCATGAAAGCCTTTGGGAATGCTGGCACGCATGCGCGGTTCCCTTCCCGCCCAAAGGTGCCATCCCACCTCAGTCAAATGACATAGCTAAGAACAGCACACAAAAATTGAAAAATGAACTATGTACAACTGCAACTCCAAGGGGAGGAGGGAGGGTAGTGAGGACTGATTCCTGCTGCTCCTGGAGAACACTTGTTACAGGTGAGTAACTACTCTTTCTCCAGGACCAAGCAGGAAGTGAGTCCTCACTTATGGGTGACTCCCCAGCTCTGGGCTACCAGGAACACAGGCTGAAAAAGAGAACTCCCTCTAGTCTCAGCAACACAGAAAAGGCTTTTCAAGAACACAACCTCCACAGGTAGCTCAACCAGAGGGCAGGAGGGCAGGAGTTGCCTAGACCTCAAAGAGATTCCTGAGTACTGCTTGGCCAAAAGCACTGTCCCTACGGGACTCCCTCTCCAGACAGTAGTGGGCTGCAAAAGTCTGGCTTGAAGACCAAGTAGCAGCCCTGCAGATGTCTTGCAATGGAACAGAGCGGAGATGAGCCACTGATGCAGCCATTGCCCTCGCACGGTGGGCCGTGACCCTACCCTGCAAAGGAAGGTCAGCCGCCTTGTAAGCCCAGGTGATACAGTCAGCCACCCAGATGGACAAGGTACGCTTGGACACAGGCCTCCCCAAGTTATTGGGGTCAAAAGAAAGGAAGAGCTGAGAAGCCCTCCTGTGACCTTGCGTACGTTCAAGGTAGAAAGATAAGGCCCTCCTACAGTCCAGGGTATGGAGAACTGTTTCAGCCTGACTTGCATGAGGCCTAGTGAAGAAAGTAGGAAGAACCACCTCCTGGTTGAGGTGGAAAGAGGAGACAACCTTAAGAAGGAACTTAGGGTGAGTCCTGAGGACTACCCTGTTTTTATAGAACCTGGTGTAAGGTCTATCACAGACCAAGGCCTGAAGCTCACTCACTCTCCTAGCCGAAGTAAGGGCTATCAGAAAGAGAGTCTTCCATGAGAGGAAGCGTAGAGGGCAAGTAGCCATAGGCTCAAAAGGTGGTCGAGTCAGCTGCTGCAAGACCACATTCAGCTCCCACTCAGGAGCAGGAAGACGTATGGGAGATTTGAGCAGTAACAAACCTCTGAGAAACCTGGACACCAAAGGGTGCACAGACAAGGAATGGCCCTCTACTAAGGAGTGGTGAGCTGCCAAAGCAGAGAGGTGGACCCGAACAGAGTTGGACTTGAGACCTTGATTGGACAAGTGCAGCGGGTACTGAAGCACTACAGACACAGCACAGGAGAAAGGATCCTCTGCACGTAACTGACACCACACAGAAAACCTCTTCCACTTGAGAGCATAGGTTTTCCTTGTGGACTGTTTCCTAGAAGCTAGGAGAACCTCCTCAACTTCTTTAGGCAGGCCCCAGGGAGCCAACACTACCCTTGCAGCCTCCATGCCATCAGATGGAGGGATTTGAGATTGGGATGCAGTAGAGAGCCCTGATTCTGAGAGAGAAGGTTGGGATGCAATCCCAGAGGCAGAGGGAGATCCACCACCAGTTGAAGCAGGAGGGGGAAACCAAGGCTGCCTGGGCCACCTGGGAGCCACCAGGAGGACTGAGGCCCTGTCTTGGAGAATTTTGAACAGTGTCCGGGCCACCAGGGGGGTGGGAGGAAACGCATTGAGTAGGCCCTGAGTCCAGGGAATCAGAAAAGCATCTGCTGCTACCCTCAGAGGATGCGGTTGCCTGGAGTGGCAGCTGGTTGTTTAGAGGACTGGCAAACAGGTCTATGGAGGGAAGACCCCACTCCAAGAAAATCTTTTGAACCACTAAAGGATGTAGCTGCCACTCGTGTGGTTGCAGAATCCTGCTCAATTTGTCGGCCAGGAAATTCTCCTGGCCTGGAAGGTAGACTGCCTTGAGGAGCATGTTCTGTCTCAGGGCAAAGGAACAGAGGACTTGTGCTTCCTGACAAAAGGGTTGGGAACCAGTCCCGCCCTGCTTGTTCACATAGAACATGGCTACCTGGTTGTCTGTTTGGATCAAGACAGACTGATGGGCCAGGGAAGCAGTAAAGGCCTTGAGGGCCAAGCGGATAGCTCTGAGCTCTAGGAGATTGATCTGCTGGGACGCCTCCCAAGGAGACCACAGACCCTGGGTACACTTGCCTAGGCAGTGTGCTCCCCAACCCAACAGAGAGGCATCGGTGATCAGCACCACTGTATGAGGAGGTATCTGAAAGGGCACCCCCCACCAGCAGATTGGGGGGGTGTAACCACCAGTTGAGGGAGGTCAGAAAACGGTGGGACACTCTGATCCTGTCTCTGAGGCTGCCTGAGGCCTGTGATCACTGAGTCCGAAGGCACCACTGGGCAGGCCTCATATTGAGCCTGGCATTGGGGGTCACCTGAACTGTGGACGCCATGTGGCCTAGAAGCCTGAGACAGAGTCTGGCGGAGACCAGGGACCTGTGCAGAAACTTGCTTGCAAGGTCCATGAGCCTTTGTGCTCGGTCCACTGGTAAGAATGCTCTTGCCAGCTGAGAATCCAACCTTGCCCCTATGAATTCCAAGTTCTGGGAGGGGAGCAAAGTGGACTTTGCGAAGTTGATGACAAAGCCCACCTTTTGGAGCAGGTCAATGGTTCTGTTGGTGGCCTGCTGGACCTCGAGAGACGTCTGGCCTCTGATGAGCCAGTCGTCCAGGTAGGGAAAGACAAAGATGCCCTGATTTCTCAGGTAGGCTGCTACCATTGCCAGGCACTTGGTGAAGACTCTGGGAGCGGAAGTCAGCCCAAAAGGCAGTACCCTGTACTGATAGTGGTTTCCTCCCACAATGAACCTGAGGTACTTTCTGTGGTCTGGATGAATGAGGATGTGAGTGTAAGCATCTTTTAGATCTAAAGAGCAAAGCCAATCTCCCTGCTGGAGGTAGGGCAGAAGAGTTCCAAGAGTAACCATCTTGAACTTTTCTTTCACAAGAAACTTGTTTAGGTTTCTGAGATCCAAAATGGGTCGAAGACCACAGGTTCTCTTTGGCACCAGGAAATACCTGGAGTAAAAACCGTGACCTTGGAAGTGGGGAGGCACAGGCTCTACCGCCTTGTCCAGCAACAGACCCCTGAGCTCCTGGAGGAGAAGGGCTGTATGCAGGGGAGGCCTGGAAGGCTCCCCTGGAAAGTGTGGCAGAGGTAGTTGGTGAAAATGCAGGGCATAGCCTCGATGGACTATGTCCAGCACCCAATTGTCCTGAGTTATCAGGGGCCACTGGTGGGCGAACAAGGCTAGGCGGCCTCCTGTGCAGGGCTGGGTCTGCAAGGGAGGTTTGGCTGTACTCAAGGAGTCAAAAACCCCCACCCTGCTGAGTGGGAGAAGGGGCCGGAGGCTTGGGGGCAGTCTGCCTACGGGGCCCATTACCCCGGCCCTTGGCTTGCTGACCCTGTGGGGCAGGTTGGGCAGTCTGATAATGTGGGTACTGTTTGTAGGCGGTGCCCTTCCTCGGGTAAAAGGGCTTTTTACCCGGGCCCTTCTTTTTATGTGAAGGGGCAGAGGTCTTCCTGGACAGCCTTGTCCTGGTGAGGTGCTCAGTCTCGAGCCTGGCAGCCTTCTCGGCCACAGGCTTGCCAAAAAGGTTTTCACCTCGGCAAGGGACATCGACCAACTTGTCCTGAACCCATGGCTCGAGGTCCGATGACTGCAGCCATGCCTGGCGTCGAGCCACGATGCCGGCAGCCGCTACTCGGGCCGAAGCCTCGAAGCCATCGTAGGCGGCGCAGGACATGAACTTAGAGCATTCCCGTATCCTCGAAGACAAGGACTTAAAAAACTGCAAGGGTTCCCCGGAGAGACCAGCAGAGAACCCGGCCAACTCCTTGGCCAGGTCTCGTAAATACATGCCCATGTACAGCTGGTAAGTCTGGACACGGCAAGCAAGCATGGAGCCCTGAAAACACTTTCTGCCGACTCCATCAAGGCTGCGGGCTTCCCTACCGGGAGGCACCGCAGAGTGCATCTTCTGACTTTTCAGACGATGCATGGCCGATTCCACAACCATAGAATGGTGCAGCAGCTGTGCTTTCTGGAAGCCAGGACTCTTGCGGAGTCGATAAATGGAATCGACTCGCTTGCTCAAAACCGGCGCCAAGGCCGGTGCCTCCCACATCTGGAAGAGGAGCCGCTCCAGCATCGGAGGAACCGGGACAGTAAAGGCCTCCGTAGGAGGAGAGTCGTACTGCAGAGCATCGAGCTCCTCAGCTCGAGGCTCTTCCTCAGGGTCAGCCGGGATAGCCAGGGCAGCGGCCATATACCGGATAAACTCCGAGAACCTAGTATCCTCCGGAGGGGATCTACTCCGGGGTTCAGACTCAGGTGAGTCCGAAGGGACACACCGAGTCTTAAAGGTGTCAGGAGACTCCTCATCTTCGGTTTCCCATGCAGACTTGTCCAAAGTCGAGTCGGGGTCCGACGCCGCGGGGCCCCTGGGCACACGCCCCGACACCGGAGGCACCGGCGTCGAGACCCTCGGTCCCGAACGGGAGGTCGAGGCAGACCTCGACCGAGGACGACCTCGAGCCGCAAGGGACTCGAGTATCGGCTCGGTCTCCGGGGTCGACTTGGAAGTCGATGTCCCGGTGGTCGGGGCAGATGCGCCAGACAGGCTGGCCATCAATGCCCGCTGCTGATCCATGAAGGCAGACATTCTACTTTCCAAGGCTGTCAACCTGAGACTCATCTCGGGTGACGCAGCAGTCCCCGACTCGGGCCCCGGCGGCGCCAGGCCCGACGTCGGTACTCGGGGAGGCGAGTCCTCAAGGACAACAGGACTTATGTGTCCAGCAGACTCCGATTCTATATGAGGAACTCTGGTCGGCTTCTCCTGGTCCACGGGCCCGGGACAACGGTCGGGGGTCTTAGACCTGGACCTCGAGGGTCCAGGGACCTCCACCAACACCGCCCTCGCGAGCCGCTTCTTCCTCTTACGTTTCCTCTCGGGGGACCCACTGTCCGAGGAGCTCCGACGCCTCTCGGGATCGGAATCCCGAGGTGTCGAAGCCTCAGACGAGGTCCGGGCACGAGCAGAGGCCAAGTCGGAGAAAAGCCTTTCACTTTGCTGCTGACAACTTCGGAGGGCCTTGGAAGACATTTTTCCACATGGCCCGCACATTTTAGAATCGTGGTCCGGGCCCAGGCACCGAAGGCAGCAGTCGTGTGTGTCGGTGAGAGACAATCTTTTTACACCGATCACACTTTTTAAAACCACTGGAAGACATGGGGGAAAAAAGGGTCCCCGCGAGGTCAAAAGACCGGCCTTCCAGGGAAAAAGAAAAAAGTTTAGGCGCAAACGCCTAGCCACTAAGGGCAAAAACCGAAAAATAAAAAGGGGGTTCGATACCGGTGTACCGATCCCGGCGGGAGGGGAACCGACGTCGAATCCGAAGAAAAGAAGCGAAACAACGCTAGAAAAAAAATCTACTTTTAACCGGGAAAACAGGACACACGTCCGATGGGCTTCACGGAAAAAAAAGACTGAGGTGGGATGGCACCTTTGGGCGAGAAGGGAACCGCGCATGCGTGCCAGCATTCCCAAAGTCTTTCATGGAAAGATGGGGAAATGCTCCGCTGGGGCTTCATCGGCGTCGATGACACCCATAAGTGAGGACTGACTTCCTGCTTGGTCCTGGAGAAGAGTGTCTTCCAGGAAAGGAAGCGGAGGGGACAAGTAGCCATCGGCTCAAAAGGTGGGCGAGTCAGTTGTTGCAAGACCACATTCAATTCCCACTCAGGGGCTGGAGGACGGATAGGCTTGAGCAAGAGCAAGCCTCTTAGGAACCGGAACACCAAGGGGTGAACCGACAGAGAGTGTCCTTCCACCAGTGAGTGGTGAGCTGCCAGAGCTGAGAGGTGGACCCGAACAGAATTGGACTTAAGTCCCTGATTGGACAAGTGCAGCAGGTACTGAAGCACTACTGGTACAGCACAGGAGAAAGGATCTTCTGTACGCAGCTGACACCACACAGAAAACCTCTTCCATTTCAGGGCATAGGTTTTTCTGGTGGACTGCTTCCTAGAGGCCAGGAGGACCTCTTCCACTTCCTGAGGTAGGCCCCAGGGAGCCAAAACTACCCTTGCAGCCTCCAGGCCATCAAATTGAGAGATTTGAGGTTTGGGTGCAGAAGAGAACCTTGATCCTGAGAGAGAAGGTCGGGCTACAACCCCAGAGGCCGTGGGGTGTCCACTGCCAGTTGAAGCAGAAGTGGGAACCAAGGCTGCCTGGGCCATCTGGGAGCTACCAGAAGGACCGAGGCCTTGTCCTGCAGGATCTTGAACAGGGTTCGGGCCACCAGAGGCGTGGGAGGAAACGCATATAGGAGGCCCTGAGACCAGGAAATCAGAAAAGCATCTGCTGCTACCCGCAGAGGATGAGGCTGCCTGGATCAGAACTTGGGCAGCTGTGTGTTCAGGGGACTGGCAAAGAGATCTATGAATGGAAGTCCCCATGTCAGGAAAATTTTCCGAACCACTAATGGATGGAGCTGCCATTCATGGGGCTGCAGAATCCTGCTCAACCTGTCCGCCAGGTAGTTTTCCTGGCCAGGAAGATAAACAGCCTTGAGGAACATGTTGTGCCTGAGAGCAAACAAGCAAAGGTTCTGTGCCTCCTGACAAAGGAGCCTGGACCCAGTGCCGCTCTGCTTGTTCACATAAAACATGGCTACTTGGTTGTCTGTCTGTACTAAGACAGACTGGTGAGCCAGGGTTGGAGAGAAAGTTTTGAGGGCTAAGCCAATAGCCCAGAGTTCCAGTAGACTGATCTGTTGCGTGGCCTCCCAGGGAGACCACAAGCCCTGGGTGCACTTGCCTAGACAATGCGCACGCCAGCCCTGCAGGGAGGCATCTGTGGTCAACACTACTGTGAACCCAGGAATCTGAAAAGGCACCCCTTGCAGTAAGTTGGGGGGGTGCCGCCACCAGCGTAGGGCGTTCAGAAATGGTCTGGACATCCTTACACTCTGTCTCTGAGGCTCCCTGTGGCCTGTGTCCACTGAGTTCTGAGGCACCACTGTGCAGGCCTCATATGGAGCCGGGCATTGGGAGTCACATGTACTGTCGAGGCCATGTGGCCCAGAAGCTTCAGCCAGAGTCTGGCGGAAACCAGTGGCCTGCTGAGAAACTGGTTTGCCAAGTCTATCAGTCTTTGGGCTCTGTCCTCTGGCAAGAAAGCCTTTGCCTGCAGAGAGTCTAGCCTTGGTCCTATGAACTCCAAGTTTTGGGAGGGGAGCAAAGTGGACTTGCGAAGTTTATGACAAAACCCAGGTGTTGAAGGAGAGAAATAGTTCGGAGGGTGGCTTGCCTGGCTTCCTGGCATGTCTGACTCCTGCTGAGCCAGTCGTCCAGATAGGGGAAGACAAAGATACCCTGATTCCTCAAGTAGGCTGGCACCACTGCCAGGCATTTGGTAAAGACCCTGGGGCCGGAGGTGAGGCCGAAAGGCAGCACTCTGTACTGATAATGGTTTCCTCCCACCATGAACCTGAGGTACTTTCTGTGGTCTGGATGAATGAGGATGTGAGTGTACACATCCTTTAGATCAAAGGAGCATAGCCAATCTCCCTGCTGGAGGTAGGGCAGAAGTGTTCCAAGAGTAAGCATCTTGAACTTTTCCTTCTCTAGGAACTTGTTGAGATTTCTGAGGTCGAGAATAGGCCTGAGGCTTCCGGTTCTCTTTGGTACGAGGAAGTATCTGGAGTAGAAACCGTGAACTTGGAGGTGGGGAGGCACAGGCTCCACCACCTTGTCTCGCAACAGACCCTGAAGCTCTTGAAGGAGGAGGTCTGTGTGGAGAAGAGGCCTTGGAGGCTCTCCTGGGAAGTAAGGAGGAGGCAACTGATGGAAATGAAGCATATAGCCCTTGTGGACTATGCTTAAGACCCAACTGTCTCCTGTAATGGGTGACCTCCTGTGCAGGGATGGGACAGCAGAGAAGGAGAGGCTATGCCTTGGGAGTCAAAAAACCCCACCCTGCTGAGGGGGAGCATGAGCCGGAGGCTTGGGGGCCTTCTGCCTACGGGGCCCATGTCCCTGCCCCTTAGCCTGCTGACCCTGTGGGGGAGCTGGGGAGGCCTGGTAAGGTGGGAACTGTTTGTAGGCAGTCACCTTCCTCGGGTAAAAGGACTTTTTACCCGAGCCCTTCTTCTTATGAGAAGGAGTAGAAGTCTTTCTGGACAGCCTTGTCCTCGTGAGGTGCTCGGTTTCGAGCTGTGCAGCGTTCTCGGCCATGGGCTTGCCAAAAAGGTTCTCACCTCGGCAAGGGACATCGACCAACTTGTCTTGAACCCATGGCTCGAGGTCCGATGACTGCAGCCATGCCTGGCGTCGAGCCACGATGCCGGCTGCCGCAACACGGGACGAGGCCTCGAAGCCATCGTAGGCAGCGTGGGACATAAACTTAGAGCATTCCCGGATCCCCGAGGACAAGGACTTGAACCTCTGCAAAGGTTCCCCGGAGAGACCAGCAGAGAACCCGGCAAGCTCCTTTGCCAGGTCCCGCAAGTACATGCCCATGTACAGCTAGTAAGACTGGACATGACAAGCAAGCATCGAGCCCTGGAAGCACTTTCTACCAAACGTATCCAGGTTACGGAATGGTGTGGTAGCTGCGCCTTTTGAAAACCAGGGCTCTTGCGGAGTCGATAAATGGAATCAACCCGCTTGCTCAGAACCGGCGCCGAGGCCGGTCCCTCCCACATCCGGAAGAGGAGCCGTTCCAGCATCGGAGGAACCGGCACAGTAAAGGCCTCCTTCGGAGGAGAGTCATACTGGAGGGCCTCAAGCTCTTCAGCTCGAGGCTCCTCCTCAGGGTCCGCGGGGATCGCCAAAGCAGTGGCCATATCCCGAATGAACTCCGAGAACCGGGTATCCTCCAGAGGGGATCTACTCCGGGGCTCAGACTGCAGTGAGTCCGACGGGACGCACCGAGTCTTGAAGGTATCGGGGGACTCCTTGTCCTCCGTCTCCCAGGCAGACTCGTCCGAAGAGGAGTCGGGCTCCGACCGTGCAGGGCCCGTCAGCACCCGCCCTGATGCCGAAGGTCCCGACTGGGAGGTCAAGGGTGACCACGACCAAGGACGACCTCGAGCCTTCATGGTCTCGAGTATCGGCTCGGTCTCTGGGGTCGACTTCGATGTCGATGTCCCGGTGGTCGGGGCAGATGCGCCAGCGAGGCTGGCCATCAGCACCCGCTGCTGATCCATGAAGGCAGACAGTCTGCACTCCAAGGCTGTCAGCCTGAGACCCAGCTCAGGAGACTCAGCAGCCACCGACTTGGGCCCCGGTGGCGCCGGGCCCGACGTTGGCTCCCTGGGAGGAGAGTCCTCAAGGACAACAGGACTTATGTGTCCAGCAGACTCCGGCTCCACACGAGGCACTTTTGACGGCTTCTCCTGTTCCATGGGCCCGGGACGGCGGTCGGAGGTCCGAGACCTAGCCCTCGAGGGGCCAGGGACCTCCTCCGATACTGCTCTCGCGAGCTGCTTCTTCCTCTTTCGCTCCCGCTCGGGGGACCCCCTGTCCGAGGAACCCCGACAATGCTCGGGGTCCGACTCCCGAGACGTCGAGGCCTCAGATGAGGTCCAGGCCCGGCCGGAGGCCGAATCAGAGAAAAGCCTTTCCTTTTGGTGCTGACGACCGCAGTGCCTTAGAGGACATTTTGCCACACGGTCCACAAATCTTAGGATCATGATCAGGACCGAGGCACCGAAGGCAGCAGTCGTGTGTGTCGGTGAGAGACATTAGTTTCTTGCACCGATCACACTTCTTAAAACCACTGGAAGCCATCGGGGAAAAGAGCCCCCACGAGGTCAAAGGACCGGCCTTCCAGGGAAAAAGAAAAAAGGGCGCGAACGTCAGCCACGAAGGGCAAAAACCGAAAAAATGAGATCGGGCTCGATACCGGTGTACCGAACCCAGCGGGAAGGGGAACTGGCATCGAACCAGAGAAAAAACCGCGAAGGAATTGCAGGAATAGCAAGAAAAAATCTGTTTTCCGGGTGAACTAGGAAAGACGTCCGACGGGCTCCACGGAAAAAGAGAGACTGAGCAAGATGGCACCTTTAGGCGGGAAGGGGACCGCGCATGCATGCAGTATTCCCAAAGGCTTTCATAGAAAGCTGGGGAAATGCTCCGCAGGGCCTCCATCGACGTCGATATCACCCATATGTGAGGACTGACTTCCTGCTTGGTCCTGGAGAATATAGTTACCCCATAGTCTCTGACTCATCCAACTCAATCACCCCAAACATATAAACACCCTCAACAAACATAATCCTCAAAGTGCTAAACACATACCACCTTATCTTACACAAGTAGATAACCTACTACTCCCAGCTCTAATAACCTAACACTGTTACCAAACCATTCTGACTTACTACAGCCTGATAAATTACACAACAATACTGTTCCTCCAGCTTTTATTTCCCTGGATACTTTCTGCAATTATCCTTGCTGGACTATCATTGAAACTAAATGTACAATTCTCACTATGCATCTTCTCTGAACCTATCCCAATCTTCCACACTTATAACAATGCTTGCCTCACCCCACTCCATTGCAAACCCAACAACAGACTTCTAAACTACCCACAAACTCGCAGACTAATCTATATAAACACCTCCCACTTATCAACCAAAACACCTCAGACTCCCACAAATATTCCCACCTTACTCAAATGCGTCTACATCAATGCAAGATCCATAAAAACGAAAATCCCAATAATAGCTAACTATACAAAAGATGCCCACCCAGACCCAAACATGGCTCAGTGAATTTGATAACATACTTCTAAACCAGCTAACCCCACCCAATTACATAATATTCCATACGCCCAGATCAGACAAACGGGGTGGTGGCATACTGATTTTATAAAAGACTCATTTTCTCCATGACTCCATAGCTCCAAAACAATATCAGACATTGATCTTCTAATTGACTGCAGAAACATTGCTTTCTGCCTAATCTATAGACCTCCATCCTCCGATCTTGACGGACTTATTGGCATTATTGACGAAATAGTCAGCATATCACCTAATAAAAAAGTAGCTCGGTGATTTCAATCTACCATCGTTCCAAAACTTGCATACATCCTCTTCTATCACTGCTATGGAACAAGTAGACTACAAGCAAATTATCACCAACCCAACACACAAAAGAGGGAACATACTAGACCTCATATTTATTCCACAAGATATTCAACGACATAATACCACCCCTCCCCCTCTTATTACTCCGGTACCTTGGTCAGACCATCACTTCATAGAATTCATACTTGAAGTCACACAATCATTCTCACCAACTCATACAAAATGCGTTAAACAATACTCCAAATATATACATTTCATAAAAGAACCCTTCATAGACAAACTCCTACAATCCATACACACTAGCACAGAAGATCTAGACAATCTAATCAATAACTGGAACACCACTATCTCTAATCATGCATTCAAACCACTAAACTCACAACAAACCTCCAAAAACTCTTCTCAGCAATGGTTCTCAAATGAACTAAGACTAATGAAAAGAGAAATAAGAAAACTTGGATGCACATGGCGCTCCAAAAAAAACATTGAAAACAGGGTCAAATACTTATGCCTGCCTACGAAATACAGTCAACATATTAACCAGACTAAAAAGGAGTACTATATATCACTCCTTATGAAATCAATTAACAAACCAAAAGACCTATTCTCAATAGTAAAAGCTCTCATGACTCACCCAAATCCCTCGACTCCATTATGATTTTACCAAAACCCCTAACAGACTATCATGCTTCCAAAACAAACTCTGCTGCAAATGCACCTCCTACATTTATCTTTCATACTACGCAGCCTGAAGAAACCTGGGAAAAGGTTCTATCCCATACGCCTAGACTCCCTCAAACGTACTATATCAAAAATGACCACCACCACATCAAAAACAGACCCCTGCCCTGTTAAATGGATTAAAACGGCATGTAATGAATTAGCACCTATCCTACTGAAAATAATTAACCTCTCGCTCTCTCAAGGATACATGCCTAGTGACCTTAAGAAAGCCATCATATACCCAATACTTAAAAATAATACTTCCTATTGACCCATCTCCAGTCTACCTTTTCTTGCTAAATTAACAGAAAAAAAATCTATATATACAACTCAAAGACCACATAGATCTCTACTCCCTATTGGATGATTACCAATTTGGGTTTAGACCCCACCATAGCGTAGAGATCCTGATGTTAATCTACAATAAGATCAGAAAGGGCATTGATAACAATCAAGCTTTCATACTTATTTTCCTAGACATTGCTGCTGCTTTTGACTTGGCAATCCATACACACCTAATACAAAGACTAAAACAAATTGGCCTAACTAATACTACCCTGAATTGGATTAAATCTTACCTCTTCAACAGAAGACTACAGGTCTATATGGACCATGCTTTCTCTAATCCATACCCACAAACCACAGGATTACCACAAGGATCTGAATTACTATTCATAGTTTCTGAATTACTATTTAATATTTATATCCAACCAATCTGCCACACAATAAAAAAATTCTTGATTGATTGCACTGGTCAACAAAGTTTTACAAAAATCATGTTACTTAAATAAAAATAGTCATTTCTTATCAATTTTTATATGCTGAACACTAATATGACAGTGAAATTGCAAAGTTGGCTCTAGTTTTTTTGTAATATACAAGAATTAATGTTTACATCACGAAATGCATGTCAATAGTAAATTTACACGGTGAAACGTCAAAAATGAACTACATGCAATATCTTCAAAACGAGAGCCAATAAAATGTTTTTAATGTTATATTCGTGTTCAGCTCACCAAGATACTACAGATTAGGGCCTTTTAAAGTCAGTAACGATTTTAAGGTTGACCAGTGTTATGCCATCTATGCAGATGACATAAAGCTCTACATGCCCTTTAACATTAACAAATCAAATTCCCAGAGGGGAAGCCATATTAGACCTAGTCCTTAGTGGAACACCAGATCTAGTGCAAGAGATAAGGGTGTTGGGGCCACTTGGCAATAGTGATCATAGCATGATCGCCTTTGATTTAATTAGTGGAGGAGGGATAGTAAGGAAATCCACAGTACTACCCTTTTAACTTTCGAAAGGGAGACTATGATAAAATGAGGAAATAGTTAAGAAAAAACTAAAAGGAGCAGTTGCAAAAGTTAAAG
The DNA here is from genome assembly GCA_033557465.1 of Ichthyophis bannanicus. Lineage (NCBI taxonomy): Eukaryota > Metazoa > Chordata > Amphibia > Gymnophiona > Ichthyophiidae > Ichthyophis > Ichthyophis bannanicus. Next base: position 16,538,345 of record CM066034.1, read on the forward strand.
ACTTACATCAAGCTTGGGTGTTGCTGAAAAATACTATCTTGGAAGCCCAGACCAGCTGTATTCCACGCTTTAAGAAAAGTGGAAGGAAGTCCAAAAAACTGCCAGCATGGTTTAAAGGTGAGGTCAGAGAGGCTGTTGTTGCCAAAAAGGCATCTTTCAGGAAATGGAAAAAAGAGCCAAACGACGAAACCTGGAAACAGCACAAGCACTGGCAGGTCAAATGCAAGGCATTGATAAAGAAGGCAAAGGGAGAATTTGAGAAGAAGCTTGCTGTGGGAGCAAAAACAGGGAGGAGTGATCTAGTGGTTAGGACAAGGTACTTCAGGCCGGAGGGCCGGGGGTTCAAGTCCCACCTGGGGACAGCAATCTCAGGCCACAGGGACTGGGATTTTCTAGTCCTATAGGCACTCCTTGTGGTCTTGGACAAGCCACTTAAACCCCCATTGCCCATGTTACCTGTAAGTATTAGCGTATGTGTTTCATATCCCCTCGTGTTAAATGTATCCCCCAATTGACCGCTTTGACCAGGTGAAAAGCGGAAAATAAATACAGCTAAATAAATAAAATAAAAATAAATAAAAACGCGAAATAAAGATTTTTTCAAGTTCATTCATAGCAAAAAACCTGTGAGAGAGTCAGTTGGTCCATTAGATGATAGAGGAGTTAAAGGGGCACTAAGAGGCGACAAGGCGATAGCGGAGAGACTGAATGAATTCTTTGCTTTGGTCTTTCCTGAGGAAGATGTAGGGATGTTACCCATGACTGAAGTGGTATTTAAAGGTGCGGAAGAATTGAAGGAAATATCGATACATCGGGAAGATGTAATACAACTATTAGATAAACTGAAGAGTAGCAAATCACCTGGGCCGGATGGTATACATCCAAGGGTGTTGAAAGAACTGAAATATGAGAGTGCAGAACTGCTATTAGCAATCTGTGAACTATCATTAAAATCATCTGTAATACCTGAAGATTGGAGGATCGCCAACATAACACCAATTTTTGAAAAAGGGTTCCAGGGGTGATCTGGGAAACTACAGACCGGTGAGCCTCACGCCAGTACCGGGAAAAATGATAGAAACCATCATAAAGAATAAAATTACTCAGCATGTAGATAGTCATGGCTTAATGGGAGACAGCCAACATGGCTTTAGACAAGGAAGATCTTGTTTTACTAATCTGTTATGTTTTTTTGAAAGTGTGAATAAACAGGTGGACAAAGGTGAGTCGGTTGATATAGTGTATCTGGACTTTCAGAAAGCCTTTGACAAGGTCCCTCATCAGAGACGTTTGGCAAAACTAAAGAGTCATGGGATAGGAGGCAGTGTACTACTGTGGATCAGGAACTGGTTAAAAGATAGAAAGCAGAAGGTTGGGCTAAATGGCCAATTTTCCCAATGGAGAAAGGTGAATAGTGGTGTACCCCAGGGATCTGTGCTGGGTCCGCTGCTTTTTGACATATTCATAAATGACCTGGAAAGTGGAATAACGAGTGAGGTTATCAAATTTGAAGATGACACAAAACTATTTAAAGTTGTTAAAACCCAAGAGGATTGTGGAAAATTGCAAGAGGATCTTGATAAATTGGAAGACTGGGCATCAAAATGGCAGATGAAATTTAATGTGGACAAGTGCAAAGTTATGCATCTAGGGAAGAACAACCCAAACTATGGTTACACAATGCAAGGTTCCACATTAGGAACTACCACCCAGGAAAAAGATTTAGGCGTCATTGTGGATAACATGTTAAAACCCTTGGCCCAGTGTGCAGTGGCAGCCAAGAGAGCAAATAGAATGCTAGGTATCATAAGGAAAGGAATGGAAAATAAAACAAAAGATATTATAATGCCTCTATATCGTTCCATGGTGAGACCGCACCTTGAATATTGTGTGCAATTCTGGTCGCCGTATCTTAAAAAGGATATAGCGTTATTAGAAAAAGTTCAGAGAAGAGCCACCAAAATGGTAAAGGGGATGGAAGGATACTCCTATGAAGAAAGGCTAAAAAGGTTAGGGCTCTTTAACCTGGAAAAGAGACGGCTGAGCGGAGATATGATAGAAATCTATAAATTAATGAACGGAGTGCAACGGGTAAACGTAGATCGATTGTTTCCGTTATCAGAATATAGAAAGACTAGGGGACATGCAATGAAGTTACAGGGTAAACTATTTAAGACTAATAAAAGAAAATATTTTTTCACTCAATGTGTAATCAAACTCTGGAATTTGTTACCTGAGGATGTAGTAAAGGCTGTTAGTGTAGCTGGGTTTAAAAAAGGTTTGGACAAGTTCCTGGAGGAAAGGTCCATAAACCATTATTAAGAAGGGACCTAGGATATCAATGCTTGACCCAGTACAAGCATTGTGGAACTTGTGTCTTTTGGGGAAACTGCTAGGTACGTATGACCTAGATTGGCCACTGTTGGAAAGAGGATATTGGGCTTGATGGACCTTGGTCTGACCCAGTATGGCATATCTTATGTTCTTATGTTCTTAATTTTGATCTCATTATATCATGTTTTAAGGAAATTACAGTATGGCTCAATAACCACAGACTGAATATAAACTACAAAAAAATGAAGTAATTATAATTACCAGAAACAAAACATACATCTCACCCCAAAATATAACTATTGATAACTTTGAACTTAAAGTCAAAGATGAAGTAAAATACTTAGGCATAATTTTAGACAGGCACCTATAATTTAAAACACATTAAAAACATAGCAAGAACAATGTTCAATAAAATAAGACTCCTACAACACCTTAAGCCCCTACTGCAGCTCTCAGACTTTAGAACCCTAATGTAAGCCATGATAATCTCACATCTTGACTATTGTAATAGTCTCTTTCATGGCCTTCCTAAAATATCCCTTCATCCAATGGTAATGGCTCAACATACGGCAGCCCGAATTATCCACAACACACACCGTATTGACCATTGCACCCCAGTTCTACATGACCTACACTGGCTGCCTATTCAAAGCCGAATAAAATATAAATTAATATTGACCACTTTTAAAATCATAAGAAATATAGCACCATCAACTCTTTCCCAACTGATCAAAGCTGCACCCAATGACCAGTTAAGATGAAGTCAAACCAAAAACATGCTCACAACACCTACCGACTTTAGAAAAACAAAACAAAACACTAGCAATAAGGTTTTTGAATATATATCACCAATGCTCTGGAACCAATTACCTGATAAGCTCAGAAACATCACAGACTTATCCTTATTTTGGCTCCATCTCAAAACCTATTTATGGAACATTTTGGTCAAAATGATCCCTCACCACAAACTGACTCAACATAAAACACTTCCCTGACAGAGTCCTCTGTTAACAATCAAGCTAATCAAAAAATCTCAACTATTACTTCAACACTTCTGCAATACTCACCCTTAACCAACATTAACATCACTTGCAGTTAACTAAATTTGTATGTTATACTGTAGTAGAATCATGTAAATTTAAATTATTGTTTTGCACCTGTTATATTGTTAATGTGTTTTGATGTACCTGTTTCAAATGTAAACCACTGATTACCTGGAATAGCGGTATATAAAACTCACAAATAAATAAATAAATAAAAATAAATAAAGCAGGGGTAGGGCAAAATGGCCAATTTTCCCAATGGAGAAAAGTGAATAGTGGAGTACCCCAGGGATCTCTGCTGGGTCTGCTGCTTTTTAACATATTCGTAAATGACCTGGAAATGGGAAGAACGAGTGAGGTAATCAAATTTGCAGATGACACAAAATTATTCAAAGTTGTTAAAACCCAAGAGGATTACTGCACTCAGTCTCCTTCAATGCAGTCCCCTTCCGATAAAACACACTTCTTTCAGCGCTCCTGCCACTGCTGGAAACAATTTTGAAATGCCTCTTTCATTATGCTTTGAAGCTGCTTGTTCGAATTTTACTTAATGATCTCCAAGTCATCCAATCTCCTTCCTTTCCATGCTAATTTCAGTTCTGGAAACAAGAAAAAGTCACAGGGTGCGAGATCAGTTGAATAGGGAGGTTGACAGTCTAGCTCGATTTGGTGTTTTGCCAAGAACTGCTGGACAAGATGTGATGCATGGGCTGGGGCGTTATCATGATGAAGCAATTCTGGCTTCTTACGCTTAACTGCAGCTCTCAAATGAGCCAGAACTTGGGCGTAGTTCTCCTTATTGATGGCTTGGCCTTTTGGAGCATACTCATGATGAATACCCTGGTAATCAAAGAAAACCGATCATGACCTTGACATTGCTCCTCACTTGACAGGCTTTCTTGGGTCTGGGAGAGTCTGGAGTCTTCCATTGTGAGGACTGAGCCTTAGTTTCAGGTCACACCCATAAATTCATGATTGTGTGCAATTTTGGTCACCGTATCTTAAAAAGGATATAGCGTTATTAGAAAAGGTTCAGAGAAGAGCCACCAATATGGTAAAGGGGATGGAAGGATACTCCTATGAAGAAAGGCTAAAAAGGTTAGGGCTCTTTAACCTGGAAAAGAGACGGCTGAGGGGAGATATGATAGAAGTCTAGTAAACATAGATCGATTGTTTACGTTATCAGAATATAGAAAGACTAGGGGACATGCAATGAAGCTACAGGATAAACTATTTAAGACTAATAAAAGAAAATATTTTTTTCACTCAATGTGTAATCAAACTCTGGAATTTGTTAATGGAGGATGTAGTAAAGGCTGCTAGTGTAGCTGGGTTTAAACAAGGTTTGGACAAGTTCCTGGAGGAAAGGTCCATAAACAATTATTAAGAAGGGACCCAGGATATCAATGCTTGACCCAGTACAAGCATTGTGGAACCTGTGTTTTTTGGGGAAACTGCTAAGAATGTATGACCTAGATTGGCCACTGTAGGAAACAGGATACTGGTCTTGATGGACCTTGGTCTGACCCAGTATGGCATATCTTATGTTCTTATGATTCATCACCATTAGTAATCTTTTTGATGAAATTTGAGTCATTTTCAATGCATTCTAACAACTTATTCTAACAACTCCTTGGCTGCAGACAGTTAATCTTTTTGGTCAGGGGACAGGAGTTTCGGCACAAATTTTGCAAACACATGTCTCATTCCCAAATCGACAGTAAGAATGGACTGTACCGACCTGAAACTGATGTCCCTGTCCTCAGCAAGCTCCCTGATAATCAACGGATTTGAGCGTATTGCGGCATGCACTGTTTCAATTTTGTTATTATTCTTGCTCATGGATGGCCTTCCGGAACGTTCATCACTGTCAACATGTTGACGGCCCTCTTGGGAATGTTTGTACCAGTCAAACTCAAGCACAACTCATGCATTCATTGTCATACACCTGCTGTAACTTGTCAGAGGTCTCTTTTCACGAATCTCCAAGTTTCAGGTAGAATTTGATGCAAATTCGCTGTTCAATTTTTTCACACATCATAAATCTGATGAACTGCTTTTACACGATACCAAACATCACGTGATTAAAAAAAAGGTACAGGTGTGCTGTAGCCATGCTAGACTCTGCACATGCAGAGCACATAACTAAGTCACTGCATCTTAATAGCGTCGTGGTGCAACATACAGCTACACAACAAGTCTTGATATTTTTTGATCACACCTCATATTCTCCCCCTCCCTCAGCCTACTTACAAGGTCTGTTAACTGATAGTACATATCCTCCTTTGCACTGTTGTCTGCATGGTTTCTCTAAACTTAGACTTATGTTATTATGTTCCTATGTTGTCTTGTTCCATGTAATTTCTAACATTAAGTTTCATTTAATCTGTTTACTTGTAAACCGTTTTGACACTAAGTTAGGCGGTATATAAAACCAAGTACCGTATTTTTCGCACCATAAGACGCACCCGACCATAAGACGCACCTGGTTTTTAGAGGAGAAAAATAGGAAAAAAATATTCTGAACCAAATTTCCCCAAAATACTTCCTCACCATCTCCATAGGTGATAACAAAGGAGACCTAGGGAAATTCAGAAACCGCAGGTTACACCGACGGACCTGATTTTCCAGATATTCCAATTTTGCTGATAGAAACAGTTCTGTCCTTAATGTGAGCAGCAGCCAAGTCCTTAAACTGCCCAACATCCTGTTCCAACCTGGAGATTCTCCCAACTTGTTCATCCTGGACACCAGTGAGGTTAGCACAAGTTAATTTAACCACCAAAAGCTCAGTACTCACAGACCCCAAAACATTACGGAGGTGTTCAGTGCTGCCAGGCCTTCCCACAGCATTTCCATTGTGATCACTGCAGGTGTCGCCAACATGCCGACACCCGAAAGGACCTCCTCTTGACCAAGTACAGCTGCAGTCTTCCCCTCCGATGGCACATCTCCCACAACTACCTTCTGCTGCACCTTCACGCCAGGAGAAAGAGATAATGCCACTGAAACACCCCCTACACCTTCCTTCCTTCAAATGTGTGCTCACAGGCAAACCTCAGGAAGCGCTGTTCCAGCCAGTGAAAAACCTCCGGGTTGCGGTGGAGGGGTACGTTGCTCCGGAGAGAGCCAGATACCCGGGACGCTTAGGGACGATGCTCCTCCTGCCGCCCCCGCCGCTCTAGCGTCACCGCTCCAGCGTCAGCCACAAAGCCGCACTCTCTCAAAGTTCACTGACTTGAGGGACCCAGCAGATCAGGCCCAGAAGGTAAGCCTGCCTGCTTCCGTTTTCTCCGCCCCATGCTACCAACAGTAGAGAGCGCACCTCAAGACATAGGAAAAAGACAGTCTGAAGAAAACTAAAACTTCTTCTATTCGCACCATAAGACGCAGGCACTTTTCCTCCCACTTTTTGGTGAGGAAAAAGTGCGTCTTATGGTCCGAAAAATACGGTAAATAAACAGACTCACCAACACAAACGTACCCATGCTCTTCCTGCCTCACTCTGCTATGTACACTAATGGCTCTCCACCACATTTGCAATGCAATGTGAGAAGTTGAATCTATGCTAACTCCTGACAATCCTGCCCCTTGGTTTTCTTGGCATGGTGCGACCATAGGTAGATTACCAGGCCTTATTTCAGTGTAGCGAGTTTACATAGAAATGACGGCAGAAAGACGACATGGCCTATCTAGTCTGTCCTTTTATATCAATTCCAATAGTCCCCTTTTTCCCTTTAGAGATCCTCTGTGTTTGTTCCATGCTTTACTTTTTTTTTTAAATTCATATACTGTGCTTGTCTCTACCACCTCCACTGGAAGACTATTCCACACATCTACCACTCTTTCTATAAAGAAATATTTCTGCATATTACTCCTGAATCTAATCCCCTTTCACCCTCATCCTATGTCCCTTTGTAGCAGAGCTTGCTTTCAATCGAAAGACTATCCTCCTGTGCATTTATGCCACATAGGTATTTAAACATCTCTATCATATCTCCTCTATTCCGCCTTTCCTCAAAGGTATACATATTAAGATCTTTAAGACTATCCTCATATGCTTTATAATGAAGGCCACTAGCCATTTTAGTAGCCACCCTCTGTACCGACTTCAACCTATTTATATCCTTTTGAAGTTGCGGTCTCCAGAATTGCACACAATATTCTCAATGAGGTCGCATCAGAGACTTATACAGAGGCACTATCACCTCCTTTTTTCTGCTGGCCATTCCTCTCCCTATGCACCCAAGCATCTTTCTGACTTTTGCCGTCATCTTTTCTTCCTGCTTAGCTACTTTAAGATCGCCAGACCAAATCACTCTCAGATCTCGATTTTTGTGGACAGAAGTACTTCACCCACTACACTGTACTGCTCTCTTGGATTTTTGCAGCCTAAATTTATGACCCTGCATTTTTTAGCATTAAATCTCAGCTGCCAAATTGTAGACCATTCCTCAAGTTTAACTAGATCCCTCCACATGTTATCTACTCCTTCCTGGGTATCGACTCTATTGCAGATTTTGGTATCATCTACACACAGGCAAACATTACCCAACAGCCCTTCCACAATATCACTAACAAAGATGTTAAAAAGAATCGGACCAAGGACAGATCCCTGAGACACACCACTGGTAACCTTTTCCTCAGAGTGAGCTCCATTCACCTATACCCTTTGTCACCTTCCACTCAATCATTTTCTAACCCAATCAGTAACTTTAGGGTGCACTCCTAGGGTGCTCAGTTTGTTTATAAGTCGCCTGTACGGAACGGTGTCAAAACCTTTACTGAAATCCAAGTACACTCTCCCTTGGTCCAACTCCCTGGTCACCCAGTCAAAGAAATCAATCAGATTTGACTGACAAGACCTGCCCTCTGGTGAATCCATGATGCCTCCAATCCTGTAGTCCACTGGACTCCTAAAACCTCACTATTCTCTCTTTTAGCAGTGTTTCCAATAATTTACTCACCACAGAGATTAGACTAACCAGCCTGTATTTTTCAACCTCATCCTTACTTCCGCTTTTGTGTAAAGGGACCACATGTGCCTTTTTCCAATCCTCTGGGACCATTTCAGACTCCAAAGAAGCATCGAAAAGGTCAGTCAGTGGAGTCACTAGAACGTCCCCAAGTTCCTTCAGTATTCTCGGGTGTATCCCATCCGGTCCCATCGCTTTATGGAGTTAGTTTAGCTAGTTTCTCACGAGAACAGTCTTCTGAAAATCGTTCAAGCTCCCCATCACTTCTGCTCCTATTTGTGGGTGTTTTCTGAGGTCCTGCTCCTGGCCCTTCATCTGTGAACACAGAATAGAAATATTTGTTAAGAAATTCTGCTTTATCCTCATCAACTTCTACATATTCCTCCCCTTCACCCTTGAATCTGACAATACCACTTTTGCCTTTCCTCCTCTCACTAACTTATCTGAAAAATGTCTTATTCCCCCATTTTATTGCATTGGCTATTTCTTCTTCTTTTTTTTTATCTTTGCTTTCCCAGTTTCTCTAAGTTTTACCAACTATAATACCTGTCTTCCTTTCTCTGTGATCTCTTGTATTTTATGAAGGCCTCCCCCTTTTTCTAAATCTTTTCAGCGACTTTGGTTCAGGGCCATAATGGTCTCCTTTTCCTTTTACATTTATTTACCTTCCCAGCAAAAAGGTATGTTGCCCTTAAAATATCCCCTTTCAGTTTTTCCCACTGTTTTTCTACATTCTCCAGCTGTTCCCATCCCACTAACGACGCCTTTAGGTATTGTCCCATCTTGGCAAAGTTAGTTTTCTTAAAGTCTAAGACCCTCGCTTTTGAATGGACTTTATCAGCCCAAGTCCTAATACAGAACCACACCCATCTGTTCATCACTGGATGCGAGATGATCTCCCACTATGACCTGGGCGGCCTGTCCACTAGGTGAGCTAGGCTGCTGCCCAAGACAGCCAGCCTGGGTGGGCGGTAGCAGTAGCACACATGACTGGCCACACCACTCCTCCAAGTTGCCGTTGAATCTGTTTGGGGGGGGGGGAGGCAGGCAGTGGTAGCAGCATTATTTCCAAATGCGGCTGCTTTTTGCCGCTGCTTTCTTGCGCGCAGCAGGCCTCATCCTTCAGCACACATGGCCTGCCACTTCTGACCCCCCTCCAACAGTAAGTTGCATCAGAAGTGGCAGGCCATTTGTGCTGAAGGACATGGCCTGCTGCGGGCAAGAAGGTGAGGGCAAAAAGCTGCTGCTTTTTGAAATACTGCCACTGCCTGCCTCCCTCTCCGAGATAGAATCGGCAGCAACTGGAGGGGGGGGCGTGGTGGTGGTGCTGCATGGCGGAAGTTGGGGGGGTGTCGGCTTGGGCTTCTGCCTATAGCGGCAGAAACCCTTGGGCCAGCCCTGGCTATAACTTCAGAAACACTTTCCCCATTGGTAAGCACCAAGTCCAGTATGGCCCCTTCACGTGTGGGTTCTGTTACCAGTTGCCTGAATAGTTCTCCCTGTAGAGAATCCAGGATCTCCTTAATTCTAGATGACACCGTAGCAGGGATGTGCCAATTAACATCTGGCATACTGAAATCCTCTATCAGTAGCACTTCTCCTTTCATGGCAATGATATACAATTGACCCCATCTAATTCTGGAATGGATAACCCATTCAACTTACATCACTGTATATAGATTCTTTATACATAAGTTATGCTTTATTACCACCATCTGCACGTCTATCCTCCCCCTCCTAGCTCCTTCCTAAGTTAATGTATCTAAAAGTTCATAAGTTAATGAAACAAAAAATTTCATAAGTTAATGTAACTAAAAGTTTCTTAAGTTCTCTGTAAACATGAGTTTGATTTAACGATAAGGCGGTATATAAAAACTGTTAAATAAATAAATAAATAAATGCTGCGTATGTCTTCTATTAAATCTCCATCCATCTCTTCCTCCTGTGAGGGAGATCTGTATATCACTCCAAAGCAAATGGATTTCGCTTTCCCTCTTACTAGTTTAACCCACAGTGCCTCCTCTCTCCCTTTTAAGCTCTGTAATTCTATAGCTTTAATATTATTTTTTACATATAGTACCACTCCTCCTCCCCTGTCCTTCCTGAATAAAGTATAGCCTGGTATAATTACATCCCACAGTCATGGTAGTCCATGGACCATGTCTCCGTAACAGCCACTAAATCCAAGTCAGCCACTCCCATTAAAGCTTCAGCATCTGGGATCTTATTTCCCATGCAACGGGTATTTATACATATCGCTTTCCAGATGTTGCACCTTTTATCCATTTCTACAGAGGTATTTAATGTTTCACTTACCTGGGGCTTTCTTCACCCATCCCCAACAAATCTAGTTTAAAGCCCTCTTCAGTAGATTAGCCAGTCTGCTACTGAAGACACGTCGGCCTTTCTTGGACAGATGGATGCCATCTCTGCTCTGCAACCCTTGGAACAGCATCCCATGGTCCAAGAAACCAAAACGCTCTCGATGACACCATCCACGTAGCCATGCATTCATCTCCAGGATGTGAGCTTCTCTGCCTTGGCCTTTACCCTCAACAGGGAGGACTGAAGAAAACACCACCTGTGCGCACCTATCTGCTTCACTCTCTGTCCCAGAGCCATGAAGTCACTTTTGATATGCTCAGAGGGATACCTGGCAATATAATTTGTGCCGACATGGATTAGCAACATTGGGTAATATTCAGTAGGCTTGATGAGTCTCAGCAAACTCTCTGTAACATCTCAGATTTTGGCACCTGGCAGACAGCATACCTCTCTGGACAACAAGTGTGGTCGGCAGATGGACGCCTCAGAAGAGAATCACCAACCACCACTACCCTTCGCTTCCTTGTGGTCACTGATTCTGCAACTTTGGGGTACTTGAGCTCTGGTTCTTCCCTTTCCAGGGATACTTTCACCTCCTCCACTTCCAGGGCTACATAATGGTTCTTCAATTCAAAGGCTGGAGAAGTTGGATTGGTGATTCTGTAGGCCCTGGTGACTTGTGTCCAACCTTCATCATTCTGTAGGCAACCATCTTCTCCTCTGATGGAGAGCTTGGATGTTGCAAGAAGCATCTCATCAATGTACTTCTCACTGTCTTGAATGCTCTTCAGCCTTGCCACTTCCTCTCTGAGTTCCTGCACTTGTTTCCTGAGAGCTTCAGCATGCAGGCACCCTGCACATGGAACCAGTCCTTCAGCTGGCATTGGGACCTCTGTCTGGACAGAGGCAGAAACTGTAACGGGGGCAACAGCTTTAATGATACGATTTTTCCCAGCCATTGTTCAGTTTGTGGAGCTTAGGTATATCTGTTAGGAATAAGGAATAAAAAAAGAAAGAGCAAGGAGTATATTGTTGGTATCACACGAGTCACCGCAGGACCAACTACAGAGTAAGGCAGACCAAAACAGGTTCCAGGGACAAGTCCTGAACTGGTCTAGGAGGACTCAAGGAAAGAACATTATTCTGGTGAGTAAAAAGTCACCTTCCATATCATCGTGCTAGAGTAATCCAAACAACTGGGATGTAACAAAGCTATGATTCCACTAGGCGAAAAGAAGACAGCAGCTTTGAGGACCTCTGAGCCAAAGACAGTGTCTACCCAGGTGTAGACATCCAAGTGGCAGTGCTCAACAAAAATGGAAGTAATGCCCATGTTGCCATCTGCCAAATGTCTGAGGGTATTAATGAGCTATGCTCCACCCATGAATATACTTATGCCAGAGTGGAATGCGCACACAAACCCTCCGGAACTGGCTGGTTCTGTAAAAGATATGCTGCAACAATAGTCGCCTTCATCCAACATACAAGAGGGGTCACTTGTGAAAGGAGCAGATGTGGTGACAGAGAAAGCTTCCGGAGGTTTCTTATGACATTGTTCCATTAATAGCCTGTGCCTCCAGGGGCATAAACCAGTCTCCGACCTTCAGTATTGGTAAAGCACACTTCAGAAATCTACCAGCTAAATCTCTTTGTCCTTCCCTTCGCACTACTCTTTGGAAAAGGAGGGCAGACAAACCACCTGATTCACATGGAAGTAAGATGGGTAAGAAGGAAAGGACAGGCTGAATGCACACAGCCTCCTCTGAGAATAAGTAGGGAGTTGCAACAGGTCCCTGAACCACAGCCTCCATGGCCAGTCTGGCACCACTAGGACAACCCAGCCCAAATGTTACTCTATGTATTGAAGCACACATCCTACAAGTGGCTATGGAGGAAACACATACAGCAGGCAGGGCTTTGACCAGGACTGAACTAGGGCATCGATTCCCTTGGAACCTGTTTCTCTTAGTGACTGAAGAAACTATGCACTTTGGCATTGGATCGGATTGCTATCATTGTTAAAAAGGGACCCAGGATATCAATGCTTGACCCAATACAAGCATTGTGGAACCTATGTCTTTTGGGGAAACTGCTAGGTACGTATGACCTAGATTGGCCACTGTTGGAAACAGGATACTGGGCTTGATGGACCTTGGTCTGACCCAGTATGGCATATCTTATGTTCTTATCCATCTCCGGACGATCCTAGAGATGCACAATTTACTGAAATGCCATCTGACTAGTTACCACTGCCCGAGATCAAGAGAATGGCAACTAAGGAAGTCTGCCTCCACATTGTTGATTTTGGCTATGTGTTGTGCTGATAGAGCTAGGTTCCTTTCCATCCAGAGGAACAGGAGGGTCTACTCCAAGGCCACTATGGCATGCTTCATGCCCCCTTACCAATTTACATTTGCCATTGAGGTGACATTGTATGTGTACACCTATACTTTTCTGCCCTTGACTAGGGTCCAGAAGTGCAAAAGGACCAAATAAATGGCCCTTACCTTGAGGTGTGTAATATCCCCTGGGATGAGACACCGAATCCACTGGAGTAAAACTCGAGTCATTGGGCCCACACACAGAACCAACTGAACAGTGGAAGCTGCAAACATTCCTCAGAAGAGATTTCATCTAATGATCCAGAGTCCTTTAGAACCGTTTCACCCTCCAATGGGATGGTGGTCTGCTTTGTGACCACTGACATGTGCATCCACTCTGGGTGTGCCGAACTATGTGATGCAGTTCTCCTGTGGCAAGGCGTAAAGCCTCCTACAAACCTTCAGTCAGTTTACTGGGGAGTCTGTCAAGTCTCACTCCAAGCGGATCAATGCTTTTGATAACCTCCAGAAAAGGAAAGGCTGTAGTAGACTTCTGTACCCCCCCCCCCCCAACTTGCAGGAGGGGATGGATCTGTGGCCCTTGTTCTGCTGCTTGACAGTCAGTCAAATGCATGGCCGATGACATTTGAGCAATCAAAGCTGCTAGTTCGTCCTTCCTGAATGGATAGCACAGGATTCCTCATGACTTTCTGAAGGAGAAGACATCTTGTCCTTCAGGTTGGAATTATTGCTGGAGGCATCAGGATTGGACTTCAGGTCTTAGCCAAAGAACAGCTGTTCCAAATCTCCAGGCTCCAATCTTCACCGAGGTGACTTAGAAGGTGGCATTCAAAATGGACTCTGACTCACCACCTGCCCCTTTTACGAGTGAAAGGAAAGAGATTGAAAGGACACAGAGGGTCCAGAGTCTGAGTTGCCATACCAAAAAGATCAACCTTGCTGTAGAAATGAGAAGAAATCCAGGGAGGACAGCTAGATCACCAGAAGCTCCCTGCCAGGCATATGGCTCCATCCTCGGGGAAAGAAGCAGTTGCTGGACCCTTGCAAGAAGGGGAATTGCCAGAGGAGCAAGCGATGGAACTCAAAGCTTGTCAATTATTCTCTTTCATAGCATCTTCTGCTTCCTGCAGTGAAGATCATAAGGACAGGGCACCCGTGGTCTCCTCGCTGTAAGAGGTGAGCTGCCCCCTCCATGGGGGCATCAGAAGCTTCCACAAAAGATGTGCAATCACCAGAATCCAGCAACAAGGCTCTATGCTTTCTACAGACCGAGCAGTGCTTCTTAGAAGATGACATATGAATTTCTATCACCACCAACAGCTAGGCAACGCAGGTTCAAAGTGTACTAAAATCGCATGGTGAGCTGCACTCTAAGGCTGCATAGACAATAATAGCACGTGCTAGAGCCGTGCGGGCAGGATACCGTGTACTACAGACACACACTGGGGGAAGGTGTGTATGAGGCGTGGAAAAGCATGGGAAGCACAATCAACGTGCACAGGGCAGTTGAACAAGATGGGAAAACACTTGCATTGAACCAACGGATGCCCCAAGCAGCCTAACCTGACTTACACACTACTAGTGAATGAGGTCAGAAGTCCCAACAAAACAATTCAGACTTCATTTGGTACTCATACCTGGGGAGCCCCAAGGCAAATAAAATCCGTACTGGTATTGGCGCTACTCCCCTGTTGCCAGACCTGCTAGAAGCTTCAAGTCTTTGGGAGAGAGCAGGAAGGAGGGGGCACAGAGGGTGTGTGAGGTTTTGAAGAATCCTTTCCAAACTGCTCTTTCTGGCTGCTCAAAAGGTCCTTTACAGGATAAGGACATGGAGCTTAACCAATTCCCCTCCTCCTTATGGCATCTGAAGAGAGCGCCAGTTTTAACCCTGTGTCTAGTTAAGCCTTCTGCGTTGTGCTCCAGTGAGTCACCAACAAGGGTGGTCGCTCATGAGTGAAATCAGTTTTACCTTCTTCAATCTTTCTGTTTTTCCAGACTTCATCAGAGCTGAAGAACTTGCATCCACCATCTGTTGGAGACAGATGCACAGGCTGTTAATCATCTGCCGCCAGAGTTACGAGATTGCAAAGACCTAACTGTCTTCAGGAAAAACCTCAAGACTCATCTTTTCCAGAGTCATTTTAATTTGAATTAACCTAAGGGGTCTAAGTCCAGAACATATTTATGTACTCCTGCTCGCATATTGTATAATGTATATATGTATATATGTAATTAGTACTCATATACCTAACAAACCCCTCGTGTGATGTGCCTACCCTCCTGATCAACCTGTACACACCCAAATTTTACTGTACTGATTGACAGTCCTCTTTATGTTCCCCTTGTGTAATCAGACCGCTGCTGATCGCTGGAAGCAGCGGTATATAAATGTTTGCTAAATAAATAAATAAATAAATAAGCAGCCACAGGAACCTCTCTCATCTCCACATCTACTGGTAGGGAAACACAACCCACTGGACTAGACTGGACTGATCTAGCAGGATGATATGGACGAGGACTTTACATTAGATTAGTTGAGGATGGGCGAAGAAAGCCCCCAGGGTAGGTCAAAGTCCTCAGGCACGTACAACATGAAATATCTCTGTAGAAATGGTTTATGCTTTATTAAAAATTTGATATACTGCCCATCAGAGCAGTTTACATAATAGAAACAAACTCTAATAAATTGTAAATAAAGATTGATAACCAATCGCACACCATAGAGAGGAATGGGAAGGGAAGTAGGGGAGGAGGCGTTAAGAAAAATCATAGTAAAGATAGAGAGTCAGGCACAGCATAAGGGAAACAAGGGAGGGGGAACCAGGCTAGATGTGAAAACTGACCCTGGGAGGAATCTCTTGAAATAGGTAGGTTTTAAGATTAGTCTTAAATTTTTAAAAGAAGAGTAAACAGGGCAACATTTGGAAAGTGGTGTGTGTTAATGCCCATATTATGAGAAATAAGATTCTAGATCTTGAGGCTTTAATAGAAGAGGATAACTTGGATTTAGTGGCAGTAACAGACATGGTTCACAGAGAACCTTAACTTGGATGTAGTTATACTGGGCTATAATTTATTCAGGAAAGAAAGGAGGAAGAGTGGTGCAGTGGTGCTATACATAAAAAAATAAAAGATACAGAATTACAGAGCTTTCGAGGGAAGGAAGCAGCAATGTGGGCTAAACTGAAAAGAGGGCATGGGGCATCCATTTTTACTGGTGTGATATACAGACCTCCTTCATAGGCAGAAGAAGTGGACAGAGATTTAATTGAAAACATCTAAACTATTATTATGAAAGAAGAAATGCTACTGACAGGTGATTTCAATATGGTGAACCTCCTCAGGTTATCTTACACCGTCCTGGGTGTCTAATCTATTGGAGATTTTGGTATCATTTTGGGACAGCAGGAATCAGTGGTAACTTCTCCCCAGCTTTCAAAGAAAGCCTTTGGAAAATGTACCACGCATGTGTGGTCCCCTTCCCGCCCAAGGGTGCCATCTTGCCTCAGTATGACGACATAGCTCAAGGCAGCAAAAATGACAAAAAGCAACTCCACGGGGAGGAAGGAAGGTTGGGAGGACCGATTCCTGCTGTCCCCAGAGAATACTTGCTACAGGTGAGTAACTACACTTTCTCCAGGAGCAAGCAGAAGTCGGTCCTCACATATGGGACTCCCCAGTTACAGGCTACCGAAAAACCTGTAAAAGCCACAGATGAACAGGAAAGAGTGACCATGAGAAGCAGCAATGGAGTCAAGGAACAGCAGACCCATGAGTGGCCCCGAGTGTCAAGCGAGGAACCAGTTCTCCGGGTAGCCTGAACACACCAAAGGGCAGGAGTTGCCTTATACCCCAAACATATGATGAAGTACTGCTTGGTCAAAGGAGCTGTCTTGGCAGGACTCCCTCTCCAGGCAATAATGAGCTGCATAGGTATGGACTGAGGACCAGGTGGCAGCCCGGCAGATCTTTGACAAGAGAATGGAGAGCAGGTTTGCCAAAGAGGCCACCCTGGCCCGGAAGCTGTGCACTGTGACACAGCACTCCAGCGAGAGTTTGACATGCTTGTTAGCAAAGGTGATGCAGTCCGCCACCCAAATAGACAGGGTACGCTTAGAGACTGCTGTCCCCAGCCGATTTGGGTTGTAAAAAATGAAGAGCTATGCGGAGCGATGGTCAGCCTGGGTATGCTCCAGATAGTAGGCCAGGGCTCGCTTACAGTCCAGACAGCCTCCACCCTGTTAGCATGAGGCTGTAGGAAGGAGGTGGGGAGCACCACCTCTTGGTTGAGGTGGAATGGAGATACCAATTTAGGCAGAAACTTGGAGTATGTGCGAGCATGACCCTATTCTTGTGGAACCTCATACAAGGTGGATAGGCCACCAGAGCCCGGAGCTCGCTAACCCTGCGAGTGGAGTATCACAAGGAAAACCACCTTCCAGGAGAGATACTTATGATGGCAAGAGCTGAGAGGCATCAAGGCTTGTCAAGGCTGGGACCTGATGCAGGGGCTGTCTTTGACCCCGAAACGTGACACGTCGTTCCTGATGCTGTCGGACTAGTCTTCTTGGCCTGCTTTTCTAAGCTACATTTGGGTGTTTGATATCACCATTGAATCCAGATAAGTGTATTTTTTAAGCACTTATAATAAGTTATTTTAAGTTATACTTGATTAAAATGGACTAGCTACAGCGGTTTGGGGTGGTTCCTTTCCCCTCTCTGTGGTAGCTGCTCCGACAAAAAATAAGTTAATCGCTTCACTTTAAGGTTTGTCTTAATCTCGGCATATGTTTTGTGATTTGTTTACCGGGATTGGGTATATTTAATTTTTGAGTCCACAAGTATCAAGGTGGCTCTGTGCACCTGGACCTTGAACAGGGTCTTGGCGATCAGCGGAGTGGACAGAAAGGCGTAGAGGACATCCCCTCCCATCTGCAAATTTGATAACCTCACTCATTATTCCACTTTCCAGGTCATTTATGAATATGTCAAAAAGCAGCGAACCCAGCACAGATCCCTGGTGTACACCACTATATTCATCTTTCTCCATTGGGAAAATTGGCCATTTAGCCCTACCCTCTGCTTTCTATCTTTTAACCAGTTCCTGATCCACAGTAGTACACTGCCTCCTATCCCATGACTCTTTAGTTTTGCCAAAAGTCTCTGATGAGGGACCTTGTCAAAGGCTTTCTGAAAGTCCAGATACACTATATCAACCGACTCACCTTTGTCCACCTGTTTATTCACACTTTCAAAAAAACATAACAGATTAGTAAGACAAGATCTTCCTTGTCTAAAGCCATGTTGGCTGTCTCCCATTAGGCCATGACTATCTACATGCTGAGTAATTTTATTCTTTATGATGGTTTCTACCATTTTTCCTGGTACTGACGTGAGGCTCACTGGTCTGTAGTTTCCCGGATCACCCCTGGAACCCTTTTTAAAAATTGGTGTTACAGTGGCGATCCTCCAATCTTCAGGTATAAGAGATGATTTTAATGATAGTTCATAGATTACTAATAGCAGGTCTGCAATCTCATATTTCAGTTCTTTCAACACCCTTGGATGTATACCATCCGGCCCAGGTGATCTGCTACTCTTCAGTTCATCTAATAGTTGCAATACATCTTCCCGATGTATCGATATTTCCTTCAATTCTTCTGCACCTTTAAATACCACTTCAGTCATTTAATGAACCTTGTTCACCTCAATATTAATTAATTTCAGGTCCTTAATTAATCTATTTCTGATAAGGCTATCTAGCTGAACCTGAAAGTGAATTTGACCACCTTCTTCCCTTTATTAGGTTTAAGAGCCTATAAATCTAAGATTATACCTGGGCTAGGTGGGAGTCTATGTGAGTGAAGAAGGAAAGATAACAATAAAAGCTGGCTTGCTACATAGTGACCTTGACCTGTGCTTCTAAGGCAATGTAAATTTCCTGGGTGATTCACATAGTCCTTGGTTTGTTAGAGGGGGGCCTTTGAAATTACCCCTTTGATCTGTCACTTGACTTTAATACCTATTTCACAGATCTTTTGCCTAACTGGAAGGCCTCTTTATAAATGTCTCTAGAAACAATTTTTTTCTACTCAAAGACTATTTACTCTATTTTACTTTCTATGCTAAGCTATACTCTGATTTGATTTAAATAAAAATCCCTCTGATGGTACTGACAACAAAAGAATGACACATCAAAAGCAATGAATTCTAAAATACACAGATTTATCAGTTTTAATCCAAACTTCCCCCTTTTCCCCAAGATTTAGAGCATTCTCTGGAAGATACAAGGTGTGATCAAAATGTATAGAGACTTGTACAACACCACAATAAATATAATACTGACAGTTACTGCACTCAGTCTCCTTCAAAGTAGTCCCCTTCTGATAAAACACACGTCCTCCAGTGTTCCTGCTACTGCTGGAAACAACTTTGAGATGCCTCTTTCGTTATGCTGTGAAGCTGCTGTGCCGAATTTTGCTTAATGGTCTCCAAGTCATCAATTCTCCTTCCTGTCGGTGATAATTTCAGTTTTGAAAACAAGAAAAAAGTCACAGGGTGCGAGGTTTGGGCAAGTATGGAGGCTGATGGACTTGCTTGATTTGGTGTATGACAACTATGTATGGTCTATTCTTTGAGCTATGTCTTTGTCAATTATAATAATGTGTATTCACTCAACGTATTTATTTATTTAACAATTTTTATATACCGTCTTTCTGCAAATCAAGACTGTTTACATAGAACTTTTTATGGCAGTATGTTTCAACTGTTTACAATGGAACAAAGTAACAAGGATACATAGGTGAAAAATATGAAATTATTTACAATGATCAACTATTTACATAGGTACATACAGGAATACCACATGGTTGCATGATAGAATTTGAGAGGGCAGGGGTGAGGAGGTGGAGGCAGAGGGCTAAGTACTAAGGTGGTAGGGAAAAATGTTCGAGGAAGAGATGAGTTTTTAACTTCTTTCGGAACTCGGAGTGGTCATTACAGTTTCGCAGCTCATGAGGAAGGGCATTCCATAAGGATGGGGCATAGAGGGGAGAAGGCCCTGTTACTAGTAGATTGCTTGCTATATCTCTTATTTGTAGGGATGGTCATTAGGTTTTTGATAATGGAGCGGCGTGTTCTTGTGTTATTGGTGGAGGGAAGGAGTAGGGAGAGGCATGGAGCTGACTCATTGGAGATGATTTTATGTTTAAGGGTAAGTACCTTGAATTTAACTCTGTATTGAATGGGGAGCCAGTGAAGATCATAAAGGACTGGTGTGATGTGGGATCGTCTGGAGTTGTTGGTTATAAGCTGAGCTATCGTGTTCTGGGCCAGTTGGAGCGGTTGTATGCTGTTTTTGGGAAGGCCATGGTAGATATGGTTACAGTAATCAAGAGAGGGGATTGTAAGGGCCTGACAGACAGTACGAAAAGAGTCAGGGCTTAAGAGAGGTTTGAGGTTCTGAAGGGTACATAACTTTGCGTATATTGAATTAGAGGTTCTCTTTATCTGATCAGTGAAGGAGAGGTTCTGATCAAGGATAATACCAAGATATTTCACTTGGTTTTTTATGGTGAGTGAGAGATCACCAATAGTAAGGGTTGGAGGTGGGGTGTATGAGGCATTGGAAAATACTTGTAGGACCTCAGTTTTGGATTGATTAATTAGGAGGTTGTGCTGGGAGAGCCAAGATTTTAGGCTAGTTAGGCATTCACTTAGCTTAGTAAAATCGGGGTTTATAAGGTTAAATGGGGTGAAGCACATCATGTCGTCTGCATATAATTGGTACCATAGCTTTGGAAAAACTTGCAGACAGGTTGGAGGAAGATGTTAAATACTAGAGCAGATAGACTAGATCCTTGGGGGACACCTTGTTTTAGGATAAATGGAAGGGAAGTATTGTTTCCGATATGGACCTGTTGTGTTCTATGATCTAAGTAGGAGCGGAACCAGCTTAGGGTTGTGCCTCTCAGTCCTATTTCATGGAGTCTGTTTAGGAGTTGATGGTGGGGAAGGGAGTCGAAAGCAGCGGATAAGTCAAGGAATATGAGTAGGCATCTTTGGGTAGGATTCTGGGTGTGAAGGTACAAGGAATCTAGTAGGGAGGTAAGGCGGGTTTCAACTCCATGGTTCTTTTTGAAACCATGTTGGAATAAATCGAGGGGAGAATGATCATCAATATAATTCTGAAATTGGGTTTGGACTAGCTTCTCGGTTATCTTTGCAAGGAAGGGGATACTAGAGATGGGTCTGTAGGAAGTGGGGTCAAGTTTTGTTCCTTTTAGGATTGGACGGATTGTGGCACACTTAAGAGGAGATGGTACAGAACCAGTCTGGAGGGAGGATTGTACAATGTGCAGAATGTAGGGGCTGATGGAACTTCTGGTAGATTTGATCCAGGGGACAGGGCAAGGGTCAAGGGCAGAGGTAGAGGCATTTAGATCTTTGATAACATTAGTTATGTTTTCTAGTGTGAGGGGTTCAAATTCTTTCCATGTGTTTAAGGGGGTTGGCTCATGTAATTGGGTGCTGCAGTCAGCAATAGGTTGGGGGTTATTGGTTGAGGGGGGCGGGAGAAATTTAGAGATCAGGTGGTTAGCTATAGTTTGTACAGTTAGTTATTTTTGGTGGCTGGTCCTGATGTAAGGGTTCATTTATTAAGGATTTGGCAATGGAGAATAGCTCTCTGGGTTTATTAAGTGACCGTTGGATAATATTTTCATTATATTCTCTTTTATGGTTGAGGGTTTCGGAGCAGTAGGCTTGGAGTTTATTTGTGTAAGTGGTATGTGCGTTAGGGTCTCGAGAGCGTCTCATTTACGTTCGAGACGTCTAAGCTCTCTTTTGAGGTTTCTCAGTTTTGTCGAGAACCAGGGGGCTCTTCTGCGGTGCTTTTGAGGAAATTGTTTAGGTGGGAGTAGAGAGGCTGCAGATAGGATTTCATTCCATTTAGAGATGTGGGAATCTTGGTTCAGGCTCTTACCATTTAGTACAGGGGTCCTCAAACTATGGCCCACGGGCCACATGCAGCCCGCCGAGGACATTTATCCGGCCCACCGGGTGTTTTTGCCGCTGCTGCCTGTCCTCAGGCAGAGCGTGAGCGGCTGCCAAACAGCAGCTCTAGGATAGTGGAGACGGACGGATTCGGGAGCGGCCTGGGTCTGGGAACCCGCTCCACGGAGCGGAGGGACAAAGAACGAACGAAAGCCGGTGTTTGCCTTCCCCCAGCTGGGAGCCGCTTCGCTGTGTCCATGTATGAGGGGAAAAAAACCCGAAAAACATGTTCCTCACTCGCGCCCTAGAGAAGATTCTGGCTGACAAGGAGGTGAAGAAGGCGCATCACTCCCAACCGCGCAAAGCCTGTGAAGTGGCCTTAAGTAAGGGAGGCTCAGAATGGGGGAGGGGAAAAGACAGCCCTTTATATCTATCTTCTCCTACCTGTCATTGCGGCCAAATCTAGGGTGTAAGAAGGGACGGAGCGGGCGCTACCACAGAAAGAGTAGTTACTCACCTGTAACAGGTGTTCTCCAGGAGCAGCAGGAATCAGTCCTCACATATGGGTGACGTCGGTGCCGACGGAGCCCTCATGCGGAGCATTTCCCCAGCTTTCAAAGAAAGCCTTTGGGAATTGCAGCGCGCAAACGCGGTCCCCTTCCCGCCCAAGGGTGCCATCTTGCTCAGTCTGATGACATAGCTAAAAGACAGCAAAATAGCAAAAATAAATCATATGATGCAACTCCAAGGGGAGGAGGAAGGGTTGTGAGGACTGATTCCTGCTGCTCCTGGAGAACACCTGTTACAAGTGAGTAACTACTCTTTCTCCAGGACCAAGCAGGAAGTCAGTCCTCACATATGGGACTCCCTAGCTTAAGGCTACCGGAGACCTCAAGCAGAAAAAATGAGCTGCCTCTAGCTCGTCAGTACGTAAGGAAGGAATCTTCTCTGAGAACGCCCCCGACCGGTAGCCCAACACCAGGACCGGAGGGTAGGAGTTGCCTAAACCCCAAAGAGATTATGGAGTACTGCCTGTCCGAAAGCACTGTCCCTGCGGGACTCCCTCTCAAGGCAGTAATGGGCCGCAAAAGTCTGGCTTGTAGACCAAGTAGCGGCCCGGCAGATGTCTGCAAACGGAACAGAGCAGAGATGAGTCACTGACGCAACCTTCGCCCTGACACGATGAGCCGTGACTCGACTCTCCAACGAGAGGCCGGCTGCCCCATAAGCCCAGGCGATACAGTCAGCGACCCATATGGACAAAGTACGCTTGAAGACAGGTAGCCCCAACTTATTGTGGTCAAAAGAAACGAAGAGCTGAACAGGCCTCTGGTGCTCCCGCGTATGGTCGAGGTAGAAGGATAACGCCCTCCTACAGTCCAGGGTATGCAGGACCATCTCAGCCCGGTTGGCATGCGGCCTGGGAAAAAAGGTTGGAAGAACCACCTCCTGATTGAGGTGAAAAGGGGAGACAACCTTAGGAAGAAACTTCGGGTGAGTCCGTAAGACTACCCTATTCCTGTAGAACCTAGTGTAAGGGGGATCAGACACTAGTGCCTGAAGTTCACTCACTCGCCTAGCAGAGGTAAGAGCTACCAGAAACAAGGTTTTCTAGGAGAGAAAACGGAGAGGGCAGGTAGCCATAGGTTCAAATGGTGGACAAGTAATCCGCTGTAAGACCACATTCAGATCCCACTCAAGGGCTGGTGGACGCAAAGGAGGCTTAAGCAGGAGGAGACCTCTGAGAAAACGAGCCACCAAAGGGTGGTTGGAAAGAGGCCTCCCGTCCACCGGCGAGTGGTGCGCTGAGAGAGCACTGAGGTGAACCCTGACAGAGTTGGACTTAAGGCCTAGATTGGAGAGGTAAAGCAAATATAGCAATACTACCGCTACCAAGCACGAGAAGGGATTCTCGCTGTGCTGAGCACACCATGTGGAGAATCTACGCCACTTAAGAGCGTAGGATTTCCTGGTGGATTGCCGCCTAGAGGCTAAGACCATGTCTTCCACCTCTCCAGGCAGGAGTAGGGGAGCCAGGACTACCCTTTCAGCAGCCAGGCCATCAGATGAAGGGACTGGAGGTTGGGGTGCAAGAGAGACCCCTGGTCCTGAGACAGGAGATCGTGTTGAATTCCCAGAGGCAGGGGAGTGTCCACCGCCAGTTGCAGCAGGAGTGGGAACCACGGTTGCATCGGCCACCTGGGGGCTATCAGAATCATTGAGGCCCTGTCCTTGAGGACCTTGAACAGTATTCGAGACACTAGTGGGGTGGGAGGAAACGCATATAGTAGGCCTTGGGACCACGGAATCAGAAAGGCATCCGCTGCTACTCTGAGAGGATGCGGTTGCCTGGAACAGAATCTCGGGAGTTGCCGTTTCAGAGGGCTGGCGAAGAGATCCATGGTGGGGAGGACCCACCTGAGAAAGATCTGCTGAACCACCAATGGATTCAATCTCCATTCGTGTGGTTGCAGGATCCTGCTCAGTCTGTCCGCCAGGTAATTTTCTTGACCGGGTAGGTAGACAGCCTTGAGGAGGATTCCGTGATTGACGGCCCAAGAGCACAGCCGTTGTGCCTCCTGACAGAGAAGGAAGGAGCCTGTGCCTCCTTGTTTCTTCATGTAGAACATGGCAACTTGATTGTCCGTCTGGACCAGTACAGACTGGTGAGATGTGAGGTAGGAGAAGGCTCTCAGAGCTAGGCGTATTGCCTGTAGCTCCAGGAAGTTTATCTGTTGAGCAGCCTCCCAAGGAGTCCAGAGACCCTGAGTACAGGCCCCTTGGCAATGTGCTCCCCAACCTAGAAGAGAAGCATCTGTCGTCAGCACTCGAGAATGCAGAGGGGATTGAAAATCCACTCCGAGTACCAGATTCGGAAGATGAAGCCACCATTGTAGAGAGGAGACAAGCAGGTTGGATGTTCTCACCGAGTCTGCAAGGCTCCCTGTGGCCTGATGCCACTGAGTTCGGAGGCTCCACTGAGCAGGCCGCATGTGCAGGCGGGCATTGGGGGTTACATGAACTGTGGAAGCCATATGGCCGAGAAGTCTCAGGAATTGCCTGGCGGAGACCAGGGAACTGCTGTGAAACTGCCTGGCTACATCCATCAACCGGAGGGCCCTGTCCACTGGCAGAAAAGCCCTCGCCTGAAGAGTGTCTAGCCTTGCTCCTATGAATTCCAAGTTCTGGAGCAAAGTGGACTTTGTGAAATTTATGACAAACCCCAAGTGCTGAAGCAGAGCCACAGTGCGAAGGGTGGCTTGACTGTCCTCCTGGGAAGACTGGCCCCTTATGAGCCAGTCGTCCAGGTATGGAAACACAAAAAGACCTTGAAGCCTCAGGTAGGCCGCCACCACCGCCAGGCACTTGGTGAACACCCTGGGAGCGGAGGTTAGGCCAAAGGGAAGTACTCTGTACTGGTAGTGGTTTCCCCCCACAACAAATCTGACATATTGTCTGTGGTCTGGATGAATAAGGATGTGAGTATAAGCATCCTTTAGATCTAAGGAGCATAGGGCAGCAGGATTCCAAGGGTAAGCATCTTGAACTTTTCCCTCTCCGGGAACTTGTTGAGGTTGAGCAAGTCTAGGATGGGTCTGAGGCCTCCTGTTCTTTTTGGTACCAGAAAGTACCTGGAATAAAAGCCGTGACCTCTCAGGTGGTGGGGCACCGGTTCCACAGCCTGTTCCTTTTGTAGACTTGCTAACTCCTGAAGGAGTAGGTCCCTGTGCAGAGGGAGTCTTGGAGGCTCCCCTGGAAAATAGGAGGGAGGTACCTGGTGAAAATGGAGAAGATAACCCTTTTGGACTATATGGAGGACCCAGGTATCTGATGTGATGGCTGACCACCTGTGGGCAAAGTGGGCCAGCCGGCCTCCTGTGCTGATGTGAGCCAGCTGAGGAGAAGAGGCTATGCTTGCTGAGTCAAAAACCCCCACCCTGCTGAGCAGGGGCCGGTGTTGGTGGCTTGGGGGCCTTCTGCCTACGGGGCCCATGACTCTGCCCCTTGGCCTGCTGACCCTGTTGGGGAGCTGCAGAGGCCTGATAATGAGGGTATTGTTTATAGGCAGAGGACTTCCTCGGGTAAAAGGTCTTTTTTCCCGAGCCCTTCTTCTTCTGAGAAGGGGAAGAGGTTTTCCTGGACAGCCTAGTCCTGTTCAGAGTCTCGGTCTTGTGTTCCGCAGCCTTTTCAGCCATGGGCTTGCCAAAGAGGTTTTCACCTCGGCAGGGGACATCGACCAACTTGTCCTGCACCCATGGCTCGAGGTCGGATGACTGTAGCTAAGCCTGTCGGCGGGCACCGATGCCGGCCCCAGCTACTCGGGCCGAAGCCTCGAAGCCATCATAGGCTGCTCGAGAGATAAACTTCGAGCACTCTCGAATACCAGTGGACAAGGCTTGGAACCGCTGCAAAGGTTCCTTGGAGAGACCAGCAGAAAACCCGGCAATCTCCTTTGCCAGGTCTCGGAAATACATGCCCATGTAGAGCTGGTAAGTCTGGACACGGCAAGCAAGCATAGAGCCCTGGAAGCACTTCTTACCGAGGGCATCCAGGTTCCGGGCCTCCCGGCCGGTAGGCATCGAGGAGTGCATCTTCTGACTTTTCAGTTGATGCATGGCCGATTCCACAACCATGGAGTGGTGTGGTAATTGTGCCTTTTGGAACCCGGGGCTCTTGCGGACTCAATAGATGGAATCGACCCGCTTGCTTAACACCGGCGTCGAGGCCGAGGTCTCCCACATGCGGAAGAGCAGCCGCTCCAGCATCGGAGGAACCGGTACAGTAAAGGCCTCCTTTGGGGGAGAGTCATACTGGAGGGCCTCGAGCTCCTCGGCTCGAGGTTCCTCCTCGGGATCCGCGGGGAAGGCCAAGGCCTTGGCCATATCCCGCACGAAGTCCGAGAACCGGGTATCCTCCGGTGGGGATCGTCTCCGAGGTTCGGACTCCGGCGAGTCCGATAAGTGTCGGGTGACTCTTCGTCCTCCGTCTCCCAGCCCGACTCCTCGGAGGAGGAATCAAGCGGCTCTGGTCGGGCGGGCACCGATGCCATCCGCCCCGACGCCGAGGGTACCGGCGTCGACGACCTCGATCCCGAACGGGAGGCTGAGGGAGACCGTGGCCGAGGATCGACTCGAGCCCGTATGGACTCGAGGATCGGCTCGGCCTCCGGGGTCGACTTGGACGTCGAGGTCCCGGTGGTCGGGGCAGATGCACCGGTGAGACCGGCGATCAATGCCCGCTGCTGTTCCATGAAGGCAGCGAGGCTGCTCTCCAAGGCCGTCAACCCGAGTCCGAGCTCAGGAGACCCCACAGCCCCCGACTCGGGCCCGACGTCGGTTCCCCTGGAGGAGAGTCCACGAGGACTACAGCACTCACGTGTCCAGGAGACTCCATCTCGATACGAGGATGCTTGGCAGGCCTCTCCTACTCCGAAGACCCGGGACGGCTATCAGGGCTATGCGACCTGGCCCTCGAGGAACCAGGAGCGTCCACCGACGCGGCCCTCGAGGAACCAGGAGCGTCCACCGACGCCGCCCTCGCGGAACCAGGAGCGTCTACCGATGCCGCCCTCGCGGGTTTCTTCTTCCTGCGATGTTCCCGCGAAGGAGACCCCCGCTCAGAGGAACCCCGACGCTGCTCGGGGCCGGAGTCCCGAGACGTCGAGGCCTCTGACGAGGTCCGGGCCCGTCCGGACACGGAGTCAGAGAAGATCCTATCCTTCTGGTGCTGCCGACTCCTCAATGCCTTAGAGGACATTTTGCCACATGGACCACAGATCATCGGGTCATGATCAGGTCCGAGGCAGCGGAGGCAGCAGTCATGTGTGTCGGTAAGAGACATAAGTTTCTTACACCGATCACATTTTTTAAACCCGCTGGTAGCCATCGGGGGAAAAAGGGCCCCTGCGAGGTCAAAAGACCAGGTTGCCAGTGAAAAAAGAAAAATGGCGCGAACGCTAGTCACAAAGGACAAAAACCGAAAAAGAGAGAGTGGACAAGATACCGGCGTATCGGGCCAAGGTGGGAAAAGGATCCGGCGTCGAACCGAAGGTAGAAAAAGAAAAAAACAGGAAATCAACTTTTTCCTCGGGGAAAAATGAACTACGTCCGTCGGGCTCCGCGGAAAAAAGAAGACTGAGCAAGATGGCACCCTTGGGCGGGAAGGGGACCGCGCATGCGCGCTGCAATTCCCAAAGGCTTTCTTTGAAAGCTGGGAAAATGCTCCGCACGAGGGCTCCGTCAGCGCCGACGTCACCCATATTTGAGGACTGACTTCCTGCTTGGTCCTGGAGAATGTATGCTTTCTAGACTTCTGTACTTTATGTATTTTCATTTGTACCTGCATTTATTTATACATGCATGTTTTCCCACTCCTGATTTAGGATGATTATTACAAGCAGTGCTGGATATTTTTACCGTCTACTTTGTTGTTAATGGGAGAAAGAAGCGCACTGTCAGAAGAGCCTAAGGCTGCCCTTTGTTATAAAACAAAACAAAGTTGGGCTGCTTGTTTGTGGCTTGGATATCAGTGAATGCGAGTGGCGGTGCGGGGGAAGCTGGTAAATAGTGAGTGTATTTTGTTGCGAAGTTTGACCACCTCGTTCGAGTCATCGAAGAATGGTGGTGTGGCTTAATGTTTGATTTGGAGAGGCAGCTGTAAACAAGAGGGCAAGATTATAGCGTGGCCCTGCCGGAAAGCTGATGCCCGGTGTTGGGTTAACTTGGATTGAAGAAATGGGAGACAATTTGCATCAGCATTTGCAAAACTCCGCAAAAAATCTTTCCTATTTTTCCTTGGCACTCAACGAAAGCAATGATGTTCGTGATTCTGCACAACTTCTAATTTTTATTCGTGGGACGAATGACTATTTCGAAGTCACAGAAGAGCTTGCTGCACTGCAAAGCATCAAAGGAACAACTACAGGAGAGGATATCTATGAAAAGGTTTGCCAAACTGTGAATGGTTTGGAGCTGGACTGGGCTAAAGTAGCCAGTGTGACAACTGATGGTGCTCCTAGCATGGTGGGGTCTAAGAAAGGAGTAATTGCTCGCATTAACCAAGAGATGGACAAACATAACCATTCTCATCCAATAGCCATACACTGCCTCATCCACCAACAAGCGCTGTGTAGTAAATCACTGAAGTGGGACTGTTATGAAAATTGTGGTATCTTGTGTTAACTTCATTAGAGCTAATGCACTAAACCACAGGCAATTTCAGGAATTTCTGTCTGAGCTAAATGTTGCCTATGAAGATGTTCTGTACCACACAAAAGTCCGTTGGCTGAGTCGAGGGAGAGTTTTGAAACATTTCTATAACTTACTTCCACAGATTACAGCTTTTCTGCTTTTAAAAAACAAATAAGTATCAGAACTCAATGATGCAGAATGGAAATGGCACCTTGCCTTTCTGACAGATGTAACAGAGCTACTCAACAGTTTCAATGTGCAACTTCAAGGAAAGGGGAAGCTCATCTGTGATATGCAATCACATGTGAAAGCATTTGAAGTAAAATTAGGCCTCCTCATCAAACAAGTGAAGGAGGAAAATTTCTGCCATCTACCCACAACTCAAAATCTGTTAGCGGAAAAATCATTGGTTGCATTCCCAAACAAAACATGTGTGGATTCACTGGAAAAGTTGCAAAAGGAATTCCAATTTAGATTTAAAGAGCTTCATCTCCGTGAACAGGACATACGGCTTTTCCGTAACCCATTTTCTATTGACATTGAAAATGTGGATACAATTTACCAAATGGAACTGGCTGAACTGCAGAATTGTGACTCTCTGAAAGACGCATTCAAGTCAAGCAGCCTTCCTAATTTCTATGCATCTCTCCCCTCTGAGACATATCCTAATCTCAGGAACCATGCACTCAAAATGGCAATCATCTTTGGCAGCACTTATGTCTGTGAACAGACTTTTTCCAGAATGAAACATCTGAAATCTCCAACCAGATCTAGACTAACTGATGCACACTTGCATCACTTGTTACGACTAGCAGTGACAAATATGGAACCGGACATTGACCATCTCATTAGCCAAAAGCAGGCCCATAGTTCCCATTGAAATACTGGTAAGTTTGTTGATTTAACTTTACTTGTTCTTCATTTTAAATATTGTATTTGTTCCCGTTTTGTTTTTTTACTTCAAAATAAGATATGTGCAGTGTGCATAGGAATTTGTTCATAGTTTTTTTTTAAACTATAGTCCGGCCCTCCAACGGTCTGAGGGACAGTGAACTGGCCCCCTGTTTAAAAAGTTTGAGGACCCCTGTTTTAGTGGGTCAAGAGATGGGATTATTTGCTCTAGAAAGATGGCTGTGTTGAATTGTTTAAATTTACGGGTATGTTGAGGATGGGTGGGTAGTTGTCTTCTGTGAGAGGAGAAGGGGACGGAGAAAAGGATGAGAGCATGATCCGACCAGGGTATGGGTTGAATAGTGTGTAGGGCAGGGCCGGCCCGTCCATTGAGCGAGAATGTTTTTTGCACAGGGCCCCGCGTTTCAGGGGGCCCCGCGCAAAAAACATTCTTTTGTAAAAGTAAAATTGAAAAAAAAAAGAAAACCTGTCTCCTGCCGCTGTCGGGGCCGCCGCGGCAGAATCGAGCGTGCCGCGGGGCCCCCCTGTACCCGGCACAGCCTCTCCTCCCTGTAGCAACTCTCTCTTCTGAGCTGCAGTCAGACGCGCCGGCTTGCAGAGCGCGAAGGGAAGAGTTTCCCTTTCGCGACTCTGTTAGGCCCGCGGGGGCTGATGGGAACTTCCCATCAGCCCCCGCGGGCTTAACAGAGCAGCGAGGGAAAAACTCTTCCCTCGCGCTCTGCAAGCCGGCGCGTCTGACTTCAGCTCCAACGAGAGAGCTGCTACAGGGAGGAGAGGCTGTGCCGGGTACAGGGGGGCCCCGCGGCACGCTCGATTCTGCCGCGGCGGCCCCGACAGCGGCAGGAGACAGGTTTTCTTTTTTTTTTAAATTTCCCTGGGCTGGGCTGGGCTGGGCGTTAGGAGTGGTGCTGGGCTGGGCTGGGCTGGGCTGGAGGTTAGAATTGGTGCTGGGCTGGGCTGGGGGGGGGTGTTAGGAGTATTGATGGGCTGGGCTGGGCTGGGCGGGGGGGGGTGTTAGGAGTAGTGATGGGCTGGGCTGGGCTGGGGGGGGGTTAGGAGTTGTGATGGGCTGGGCTGGGCTGGGCTGGGGGGGGAGGTGTTAGGAGTAGTGATGGGATGGGCTGGGCTGGGCTGGCTGGGGGGGGGGGTTAGGAGTGGTGATGGGCACTGGGCTGGCTGGGGGGGTTAGGAGTGGTGATGGGTGCTGGGCTGGGGAGGTTAGGAGTGGTGATGGGCGCTGGGGGGGTTAGGAGTTGTGATGGGCGCTGGGGAGGGGTTAGGAGTGGTGATGGGCGCTGGGGGGGGCTTAAACTAAAAATTGGGTGATGGGGGATTAGGACTGGAAATGGGCTGGTGGGATTAGGACGGGAAGTGGGTTGATGGGGGTTAGGACTGGTACTGGGCGATGGGAGGGCTTAAACTAAACATTGAGTGCTGGGGGATTAGGACGGGGAGGGGGCGGATGGGGAGGTTAGGACTGGTAATGGGCTATGGGGGGGCTTAAACTGAAAATTGGGTGATGCGGGATTAGGACTGGAACTGGGCTGGTGGGATTAGGACTGGGAGTGGGCTATGGGGGGGGCTAGGACTGGTAATGGGTTGGGGGGGTTGCTAGGACTGGAAATGGGCTGAGTGGAAGGGGGCTTGAACTGCAAATAGCTGATGGGGATGGGGCATGGAATGGAAATGGGCGGAGGGGAAGATGGGTGCTTCAACTGCAAATAGCTGATGGGGACGGGGCTTGGAATGGAAATGGGCTGAGGGGAAGTGGGGGGCTTGAACTGCAAATAGCTGATGGGAGGGGGACTTGGAATGGACATGGGCTGAGCGGCAGGGGGCTTGAACTGCAAATAGCTGATGGGAAGGGGGGCTTGGAATGGGCTCTTAGGGGAGGGAGCTAGGACAGGAACTGGGCTGATGGATGGGCTAGGATAGAACTGAGAATTGGGTGTTGGGGGGAGCTAAGATTGGAAATGGGCTTTGGTGGGGGCTTGGATTGAAATGGACTCATGGAGGGGCTAGAACTGGAAGTAGGCTCATGGGGGGCTTGGTTTAGAAATGGGCTGAGTGGAGGGGAGCTAGGATTTAACATGGGCTGATGGTGGGGCTAGGAAAGGACTAGAAATGGGCTGATGGGAGGCTGGTATTGGAAATGAGCTGATGAAGGGACTCGGATAGGACTGGAAATGGATGGGGGAGCTAGGACTGGAAATGGGCTGATGTGGGGACTAGAAGGGAGCGGATACTGGGTGGGGCTGGAACTAAAAGGGAGCTGATGTTGGGGGAGATTAGAAGGGGATGGGGCTGGGAGAATGAAATGGAGAGGGGAAAAATATTTTGTGTGGGAGGGAAGAAAAAATGTTCAATTGGCCGGGTATTGGGAGACTAAGTGGGGATTGAGGATGGAGGGGTAAAATTTGAGTGGATGAAATAGGAATGAGGAAAGAGCAAAAGGAGAAAGATTATTATGTTAAAGCAGATGTAGAGAGAGAATGGAAAAAACTAGAAGAGAAGAAAGGACAAATGGACAGCAGACGATGGAGAGATAGCAGAAGACACAAATAAACCAGAAGAAAGTGGCTGGAACAATTGCAACTGAAAAAAAACTGCACAAAAGGTACAAAGATATCTCTTTATTTTGAATTTATTAACTGGAATATGTCAGCTCTGGGAAATGTGCATCATTAATGTCTGTGCTTTGTGTAGTACAAGAGGAAATTAATTTATAGTTTTATTTCTACATTGTTGTTGTACATTCCAAGTTTGGCTTTTAGGGTTCCCAGTTTAATTATTGTCTTCCTGTTTTTAAATTGTGATTCCTTGTTTGGTGATAGTCTATGTTCTGCATGTGTAACTGAGCTGAGGTATTCTGTTTATGTAATTCCTATTTGACATTGTCACTTGTTCTCTTTCCCCAGTAGGTCATGTATTGTTATTCTCTGAAATGTATTGGTTTAATATTTGCAGTGTTGCCTTTTGATAGGTAGTGTATGGTGCTTTATGAGTCCTGGTAGTGCTGTTGGGATACGGTGGGTTTGCTATGGGTTCTAAATGGGCAGTGTTTGTAGTAGTTCCTAATGTGCCTGGCGGTTGGCACTGGATTATAGTAATGTAGAAATCTTTGTCTTTCTTTATCCATACACTCATGAAGAGGCATGTTTACTAAAAGTTAGTGTATGATAACATTATGCAAATATTTATGCAAATGAGGCCCCGCACCGAGTCTCCGCACATGGCCCCGCACCCCCCTTGGGCCGCCCCTGGTGTAGGGCCTGATTGGAGGATAATGAGTGTTGTGGGATAAATATTAGATCAAGGATATTTCCTTTGGAGTGTGTAGGTTGTTCCAGTATTTGAGTGAAGTGGAGGGCATTCATTGCTTGGAGAAATGTAGAGGACTGTTTTGGAGTTGTAGAGTGTAAGTTTAGGTCACCTAGGATTATGAGAGGGCGTGAGGCAGGTTGGGGGGGAGCAGGCTGTGTTGAGGATTGTGGAGAGATCAGTTGAGTCAATTTGGGGTGCTCTGTATAAGGTGCAAGGAGACAGTAGACTCTAATGGAATCCATACCTGAGGTAGAAGTGGATTTGACTGTAGAGAATTGTAAGTGGGATCTTGATATAACAGCTACACCTCCTCCTCTGCCATTTATTCTGTTGCATACGTTGATTGAGTATGCTTTGGGGCATAGTTGGTTTATTAGGACAATGTCGGAGTCTTGGAACCAAGTTTCGGTGAGGCAAAATATATCAAGGTCGTAATCGGATATAAGGTCAGCAATTAAGGGGATCTTATTTCTGGCTGAGCGAACATTGAGTAGAGAGTATTTGAGGGGGGATGGGGGAGGTCAGGGGGAGAATTGGAGTTAAGGTTGGGATTTACACTAATTGGTTTGAGTTTACAAGTACGGTGGTGGGGATTATAATGAGCGTGGGAGAGATGTGGTGCGGTGTGTGAGTATCTGAGGGAGTGGATTATTGGGATGGGGGCGCTATGGGTCAAAATTAGCACATACGGGAAGGTAAGCAAGGAGATGTATAGTATAATGAGAGTTGACCATAGAGTAAATGAGCAAGAATTAGGAGGAGCCATTCTGGGATAAGTTAGGAATATGCTGGGCAATATAGGCTATGGAATAAGGAAATAATGTGTGAGTGGGGGGAAAGGCAGGGACAGTGGTAGAGCTGGAATTAGCGTCTATTCAGAGGAGTTATATAAGTCGCAGTAAATATCACAGTAATTAGATACTTTTGTAGCACAAGTTGTAACAGTATAGCATTGAGCAATTATATTATATTGACAGCAGGAAAATCACATATATTGATTGGGAACATTAGAAAACACTGTGTATAAACGGTAGCAAGGTGAAAAGAGTTGCTTACATTCGGAGCTGGAATGGGTTCACAGATAGGATTAGTCCGTGTTGCTGCTGTACGGCCTATGAGACTCTAGATTGATAGGAGCTTGGAGGGTGGCTGGACCTCGTGTAGAGCGATCAGTGGGTGAGTCTTCAGTTCAAGGTCGTTCGAAGTATCTGACATCAACTACGACAATGTAACTTGGTCTCACTTTGGGTTGTAGTGAAAATGAACACTAGGAGGTTCGTTGACAATCTGTTAAGTCTGTACTCAGTGCTCTGCCTAAGGGACATGCCAAAGGGCCCTCTGGCGAGGCCCTCAGGCGCGGGCACGCCCGATGGCGCTTCTCCTTTTATCTGCAGGACTCTGCCCCGATTGGGCAGAGCTCAGCAGATGGCCGATGTTCCCGCCGCTGCTCCTGATGCTGGAGCTCAATCCCCCGAGGGGAGAACTGTTCCCGATGGCTGCAGAATGTGTCTCAGTGCCCGATGGCGCTTCTCCTTTTATCTGCAGGACTCTGCCCCGATTGGGCAGAGCTCAGCAGATGGCCGATCTTCCCGCCGCTGCTCCTGATGCTGGAGCTCAATCCCCCGAGGGGAGAGCTGTTCCCGATGGCTGTAGAAATCTGTTAATTGAAACGTATGGGAGTTTAGCCACCAGAAATGCTCTGAGTACATCCATACTCTCAACGTATAGCTTGAGAGTATGGATGTACTCAGAGCATTTCTGGTGGCTAAACTCCCATACATTTCAGTTAACAGATTCCTTCGTATTGGTGTATGGCCAAGAACTGCTAAACAAGATGTGACGTGTGAGCTGGGGCGTTATTGTGATGAAGCAACCATTTACCATTTCTGTGCAACTCTGGCCTCTTATGATGAACTGCAACTCCCAAACGAGTCAGAACTTGGACATAGAACTCCTTATTGATGGTTTGACCTTTTGGAGCATATTCATGAGAAACAATACCCTGGGTAATCAAAGAAAACTGTGAGCATGACCTTGACATTGCTCTTCACCTGACTGGCTTTCTTGGGTCTGAGAGAATTTGAAGTCTTCCATTGTGAGAATGGAGCCTTAGTTTCCGGTCATAGCCATAAACTCATGATTCATCACAGTAATAATCTTTTTGATGAAATCTGAGTCATTTTCAACACATTCCAACAACTCCCTGGCTGCAGATAGTCGATCTTCTTTTGGGTCAGGGGACAGGAATTTCAGCACGAACTTTGAAGACATGTCTCATCCTCAAATCAACAGTACTAACCTAAAATTGATAGCCATGTTCTTAGCAAGCTCCCTGATAGTCAATCGATGATTTATTTATTTATTTTATTTAGACAGATTTGTATACTACCTTATCCTACAATCAAAGTGGTTACATCACATCACAATTGGGGTTACATTTAACATGTGGGTGCTTTACAACATTTAACATGAGGGTATTTGACAACATTAAGACATCACAATTGGATTGTTATATTTTGCATGAGAGTGCTTTCGTGAGTCTAGTTTGGTTGATTGGGTATTGAGTTTGCGTGGGTAGTTACGTTGCAATACCGCTCGGGTGGGGACTGTTGTCTATCTGCTCTTGAGTTGGTGGGGGTAGCTGCAATACTGCTCGGGTGGGGAATGTTGTCTGTCTGCTCATAGGTTTCTGTAAAGAGCAGGGTTTTAAGGGCCTTGCGGAAGTCTGTGATGTCTTCTAATGGCCTTAGGCTCAATGGGAGGGAGTTCCATAATGTGGATGCCAGTAGTGATGGAGCTCTTCTTGACGTATTTTGTTTGGTCTTCTGGTATCCTGCAGGTGTGCTGATCATGTTGTCATTATTGTTCCTTCTTGGTCTATTACTGATGTTCCTTGTTATGATTTCTTGTAGTGCATCTGCTGAGAGATGATTCTGAAAATAATCAAGATTATTTTAAATTTTGCTCTGGCCACCACTAGGAGCCAGTGTAGTTGCTGTAAGATGGGGGTAATGTGTTCAGATCTTGGAGTGCCGGTTATGATGCGTGCTATAGTGTTTTGCACCATTTGGAGCAGGTGTAGGGTCTGTTGGGGGAGGCCTCGATATAACAAATTTCCGTAATCAAGCAGAGGTGTGATGAGTGCTTGGCACACTGTGCGGAAGTGGTCCTGGCGGAGTAGTGGTTTGATCTTTCTTATGGTCCTCAAATGTTGACAGGCCTTGTTTGCGGTTTTGGCGATATGAGATTTCAGGTTCAGAGCTCTGTCCATTGTGATGCCCAGGTACTTAACATCATCTTTGACTACTATGAGTTTGTTTAGAATGCTGATATTCTGTGGTGGAATGAAAGTAGGGTTCCTGGTGATGAACACTGCGTCAGTTTTATTATAGTTGACTGTCAGGTTATTGGCTGTGAGCCAGACATTCATGTCTTCAAGGCATTTTATTTGAGCGTATTGGGGCACACGTTGCTTTGAACTCAGTCTTCATTCCTGCTCGATGATGGCCTTCCAGAACGTTTGTTACTTTCAACACTTTGGAAGCCCTTTTGGAAAAACGTTTGTACTAGTCAAACTCTAGCATGACTCATGCATTCATTCCCGTACACTTGCTGCTACTTGTCATAAGTCTCTTTCAATGAATCTCCAAGTTTCTGGCAGAATTTAATACAAATTTGTTGTTCAATTTTTTCACTCATTGCAAATATGATGAACTGCTTTTACACGATACCAAACATCACGTGATTTTAAAAAAAGTATAGGTATGCTGCAGCCATGCTACACGCTGCACATGCAGAGCACATAACTAGGTCACTGCATGATTAATAGCATCATGGTGCGACATATTGTTATATAGCTACACAGCAAGTCTCGATACGTTTTGATCACACCTCATAAATATGCACAAGAGCAGATCTTTTTCCAGCTGTACCAGTCCCTTTTGGTAGTCCATCAAAACTACTGTAACATCATCCTTCAGGGCCTACCAGGATATACAAGCCACCCTGTACAACTGGCTCAGAATACTGCCGCCCAGGAATCCTGCATGGCGCATCCATACATGAACATGCAACTCTGGTTCTCAAAGACCTACAATGGCTTCCTATCACGACCCATGCTAAATATAATGACCTGCTCACCACCTTTAAGGCATTATCACAACCATTCCTCAGAATACTTGCAATGGCTAATTCAGAAGACATCAAACAGACCATGGAAAACGATCACGCAATTCACTCTAACCATTCTGCTATCAAATAGGAAGAGCTCCCATTCAGCATCAAAGCATTTTCTCTCTATGCTCCACATTTCTGGAATGCACTTCCTGATAACATCCAGGCCAGGCACGACCAAGAGGAATTCCGCAGAAAATTAAACATACACCTTTTCATCGAGCACTTCAGTGCTATCATCACCTAAAACAGCTTACTGACTTCCCCTGCACCACCAGTCCTCCCAGACAATTCCCATATTTATGCTTTACACCTCCTTCCTATCTCCATAAGTTATATTTTAGCTTAGTTCACCTCATGTATATATTTTAGTTGATTCTCTCAAATCTGACCATTCCTTGCTTTCTTATTGTTGCCTTCACGTTTTCTGTCAACACATTCCATGTGGTTGAGGTGGAAGAGAGATACTACCTTCGAGAGGAATTTGGGGTATGTGTGGAGCACCACCCTGTTTTTATAGAACCTCATATATGATGGGTCCGCCACCAGGGCCTGGAGATCACTCACCCATCAAGTGGATGTGAGGGCCACTAGGAAGGCCACTTTCCAAGACAGGTATCTCAGTTGGCAAGTGGCTTGGGGCTCGAATAGCGGTTTAGTGAAATGGGAGAGCACCACTTTTTTTTAAATTTTATTTATAGCTTTTCTATACTGCGCTCTTTAAAATCAGTGCGGTTTACAAGTAACATTTAAATGTACCATGCAGGAGGTAACCTGCATTGTACTTACATTGAATGGGTATTGTAACTTGGAATAGAACTGGGGTAACTATATGCAGGCTGAGCAATGTGTCGCTGAATTGTTATAACGACACGGCGTGCTCTAATAACTATATACAGGATTGTCAATTATTTACAATTAGACAGTTGGGCTGATGATTGCGGTTGCCTCAACACGATTAGGGCATGCTGGTGCTGTTGTCAAGGTGGGTGGGGGTATGGTGGGTGGTGTTGTATCGCTGGAGTGTGAGTAATGTTGAAGAAAAAGATGGTGCTTTAGCGCTTTCCTGAACTGGGTGAGGTCAGTGATGGCTCAGATAGTGGTTGGGAGGTCATTCCAGCACGTAGGTGCGTAGAAAGCACAGTTACTTACCTGTAACAGGTGATCTCTGGGAACAGCAGGAATTAGTCATCACATATGGGTACGTCGGTACCGACGGAGCCCGCGCGGGAAAGCTCCCCAGCTTTTCAGATTAAAAGCCTTTGGGGCCTCCCACTGCACATGCGCGCTGCCTTCCCGCCTTCCTGACCAGCTCTCGTCAGTTCGAGTTTAAAGCTGAGACAATAGAGAGAGAGGACAGGAAGATAGATAGAGATACAACTCCTAGGGGAGGTGGGTGGGTTGTGATGACTAATTCCTGCTGTTCCCAGAGATCACCTGTTACAGGTAAGTAACTGTGCTATCTCCAGGAACAAGCAGGAATACGTCATCACATATGGGGACTCCCTAGCTAAGATGCCTGGGAGATCCCCCTCCAAGGGTAAACCATCTTCGCATGGATCTCAGGCATCCATCCAGGGAAGGTGGGCAGGAGTTGTTTAAGTATGGAACAGGTGTTTGAGGACAGCCTGACCAAACAAGGCATCCCGGCGGGAGTCCTTGTCCAAGCAGTAATGGGCTGTGAAGGTATGAACCGAGGCCCAAGTGGCTGCTCGACAGATCTGATCTATGGACACAGAGTGAAGATGAGCCATAGAAGTGGCCATGGCCCTCACATTGTGAGCTGTGACATGGCCCTCCATAGAAATGTTCTTACTCTGGTAAGCAAAGAAATACACTGAGCGATCCAATTGGAAAGTGTACGCTTGGTGACTGGAAGTCCCAAATGAGAAGGATCAAAAGCCACGAAAAGTTGGGAAGACTTTCGATGTGGTTGAGTCCTGTTGAGGTAAAAGGCAAGAGCTCTTTTACAATCCAGAGTATGAAGGTTCCTCTCTGCACTGGATGCATGAGGAGCCGGGAAAAAGACAGGTAGATATACCTCTTGATTAAGATGAAAAGGCGAGACCACTTTGGGCATAAAGTGGGGATTCGTC
Organism: Ichthyophis bannanicus; assembly: GCA_033557465.1. Classification (NCBI taxonomy): domain Eukaryota; kingdom Metazoa; phylum Chordata; class Amphibia; order Gymnophiona; family Ichthyophiidae; genus Ichthyophis; species Ichthyophis bannanicus. The sequence goes on from CM066034.1 coordinate 16,578,054, forward strand.
CTAAGGACCACCTTATCATGATGAAACCTAGTATAAGGTGGATGAGCCACTAAAGCCTGCAGTTCACTGATGCGGCGAGCCGAAGTGACTGCAATAAGGAAAACAACCTTCCAGGAAAGAAATTTGAAGGAGGTAGAGTCCAAAGGCTCAAAAGGTGGCTTCATAAGCTGACCTAGAACTAGGTTCAAATCCCATGCTACCGGAGGAGGTCGGATGGGAGGTTTAGTTAGAGTCAGGCCTCTCATGAAACGTGAAACAAGAGGATGAGAGGAGACAGGTTGTCCATTTATAGGTTTTAAGGATGCTGCAATAGCACTCAAATGGACCCTTACTGAATTCGTCTTAAGGCCTGCATTTGAAAGATGCAGGAGATAGTCCAAGAGGGAATTCAAAGGAAGTGCTAGAGGGTCAAGACCCTGCTGAGCACACCAAATGGAAAAACGTTTCCATTTGAAAGCATAAGAACGCCTCGTGGAAGGTTTCCTAGAGGCATGAAGGATATCTGTCACAGGTTTATTTATTTATTTATTTAACAATCACTTATATACCGCATCTTCAATACATCAGTTGCGGTTCACAATAAACAACAATCAACAAAGCAGAGTTTGTTTTACATATAACATCATATAACCAAAAGACAATAAAACTTGAAAACAATTGTTAAAGTTAACTAGCACAGAACAGTGCAAAACTATATACATTATATACAGATATACATTGTTTAGGGCTTAAGCATATTGCAAAGTACCGTTACTGCTATGAGAATTTTCATAGGTCATGGGATATCTCATAAGAAAACAGGTTAGCCTTTATCTAGGTCTATTGAGGGATGATCTGTATTATTGTAATGTTTAGTGAATAGATGCGTTTTCAATTTTTTACGAAATTCAATGATATTGGTTAATTGGTTGAGAAAGATTAAAGTCTTGAAGACTTAGGCCTTCAGTAACCAAGCTCTGAGATGTAGGGATTTGGGTGCCACAAAGTCCCCTCCTCCTGAGACAGAAGGTCTGGCGCAGCTCCCAGGTCCAGGGAGGATCCCTGGGAGAGATGCAGAAGTAGAGGGAACCACACCTGGCGTGGCCAGCGGGGAGCTATGAGGATCATAGTCCCGTGATCCCTCTGGAGCTTGAACAGAGTCTTGGATATTAGAGGAATGGGTGGAAAGGCATAGAGGAATTCCTGACCCCAATGCAGGAGGAAGGCATCGTGGGCCTGAGCTCCCTGACACTGAGTTCTGGAACAGAACCGGGGAAGTTTGGCATTCCACGGACTTGCAAAGAGGTCTATGTCCGGGGTCCCCCATTCCTGAAAGATTCTGCGTATCTGGTCCATATGTAGGGACCATTCGTGTGGAAGCAGAACTCGACTGAGTCTGTCTGCACGAGAGTTTTGAACTCCTGGAAGATACACTGCAAGAAGGTGAATTTGATGCTCTCTGGCGAAGGCCCATATTCTGAGAGCTTCGTTGCAAAGCGACAGAGAGCCTGTCCCTCCTTGTTTGTTTATATAGAACATGGCTACCTGATTGTCTGTCTGAACTAGGACAGTCAGGTTGACAAGGAGGGTATAGAAGACCTTGAGGGCAAGGTAAATTGCTCGCAGTTCCAGGAGGTTGATATGAAGGGTGGCCTCCTGTGGAGACCAAGTGCCCTGAGTGGAGAGGTTCTGAAGATGAGCTCCCCACCCTGTCTGGGAGGCATCTGTTGTGAGGGTTGCTTGGGGCAACAAAGGTTGGAAGGGGGCCCCCAACAACAGATTCTTGGTGGATGTCCACCATTGGAGGGACCAAAATAGACGGCTTGAGGTGAGTATTTGGTCGGAGAGTGCTCCAGATGCTTGAGTCCACTGGGTGGCCAAGGTCCATTGAGCTGCTCTCATATGCAGACGAGCGTAGGGCACCACATGTACCGTGGAGGCCATGTGGCCCAGAAGTCGCAGCATTTCCCGGGCTGTCAAATGACTGCTGGACTGAGCTTGGGAGGCCAAACTCAGCAGGCGTTGGGCCCTGACCTGAGGCAGGTAGGCCCTTGCAGTGATGGTGTCTAACTGGGCCCCTATGAACTCGAGAGACTGAGTAGGGATTAGTTGAGACTTGGGAAGGTTTACTACCAGTCCTAGATACTGCAGAAGACGCCTTGTGCGGTCCAGGGAAATTTGGGCCTGGGACTGAGAGGGAGCTCGGATGAGCCAGTCGTCCAGGTATGGGAATATGAAAATTCCCAGGCCTCTTAGAAAGGCAGCTACGACTGCCATGCATTTGGTGAACACTCTTGGAGCAGAGGCTAGACCGAAGGGGAGTACTCTGTACTGGAAATGTTTTCCCTGAAACAGAAATCGAAGGTATTTTCTGTGGGATGGGTGGATGAGTATGTGTGTATACGCATCCTTTAGATCTAGAGAACAAAGCCAATCCTGACTCTGAAGGTATGGAAGGAGAATGCCCAGAGAAAGCATTTTGAATTTCTCCTTGAAAAGAAATTTGTTCAATTCTCTCAGATCCAGAATTGGTCTGAAGCCCTCTGTCTTCTTTGGTATTAGAAAATAAGGGGAGTAGAATCCCGTCCCCTGTTGAAGAAGAGGGACCTCCTCTATTGCCCCCTGGGCAAGGAGGGAGGAGACTTCCTGACCCAAGAGGGCCAGGAGAGATGGGGGAGAATTGAACTGCCTCACCATAGTATAAGGAGGAAGGTCGGAAAAATGGAGTTTGTAACCCTCTCTGATGATAGAGAGGGTCCATTGCTCTGATGTAATTTGCTCCCATCTGGGAGCAAAGTGAGCTAACCTTCCGGGTATGGTGAGGGGCTCTGGTTGTTCTAGAGCCAGAAAAGTTAAGTTCTCTAGGGGCAAGTCAAAACCCCTGAGGGGGTGGAGCCTGCTGAGGCGTAGCAGACGCCGCAGGCTTTGACCTTGCCTGTTTAGGTTGCTGACGTTTAGCAGCAAAACGAGGCTGAGAGGATTGTTGGCCAGTATTTGTAGAAAATCTGGACTTCTTGTAATAAGGCCTCTTAAAAGACTTCTTCTTGGCAGGAGTGGAGGTAGACTTAGAAAGTCTATCTAAGGTGGCATTTTCTGCATCCATTTGATTGGCCTTAATTTGCCACTCCTCACCAAATAAGTTCTCACCTGTACAGGGCAGATTTCGTAAGCCATCTAGGACCCAAGGTTCTAGATCAGAAGCCTGGAGCCAAGCAAGACGTCGGGCTGCTATAGCAATGCCCGAAGCCCTACCAGCACCCTCAAAGGAATCAAAAGCTGCCCTGTTGGAGAACTTTGAAATATCCAAAAGGTGTTTCACCAAGGAAATGAACTGCTCCCTCTTATCCTCAGGGAGAAAGGGGGCAAAATGCCGAACTTTTAGAGTGATTTCACTGAGAAACATGCCCATGTAAAGACTATAGGAATTAATCCTGGCTATAAGCATAGTAGCCTGGAAAATTTTCCTGCCAAAAGAGTCTAGAGTCTTACATTCTCGCCCTGGAGGAGTAGAAGAGTGCCTTTTGGTACTCTTTATCTTCTTCATTGCAGACTTCACCACAATAGAATGGTGAGGCAACTGGGTTTTTTGGAAACCAGGAGAAGGGGGGACACGGTACATGGTGTCCAACCTGTGAGAAGAAGGAGACAATGTTAGAGGAGCCTCCCATAAGTCCATCAAGTGTTCTTGAAGGATTTCATGGATAGGCAGGGTGACTGCCTCTTTAGGAGACTTAGAGTATCCTAAAATATCCAGTTTCTTTGATCTGGGTTCCTTTTCAGAGGATGAAGCAATAGAAAGACCTTTAGCCATTTCTATGATGAAGTCCTGAAAGGACAAATCCTCTGGTGGAGACATTCTCCTGTTAGGAGAAGAAGGCTCCTCAGGAAGATCAAGGGAGAACTCATCAGAATCATCAGAGGAGTTAAAATCCTCTGAAGAAGCAGAGTATCCTCTATGTGCTTCCAACGCACGATACGCATACCGTTCGGTATCGACATCGGGCGTACCGGGTATGGGATCGGTACCGGGCAAAAGCCCGGATCCGGCATGCGGAACCGATCTGCGTTTGGAAGACGATGGCCTCGGTTCCGGTATGGAAGCCATTACCGGAACCGGACCCGGTACCGCTGGCTGCGGTACCGAGGGCGTAGCAGCATTAATAAAAGCCAGAATGGCCTGCTGCATGACTTGGACAGTATTGCCCATAGACGCCACTGCTGCCTGGATGTCGGTACCGGTATGGGCCGGTACCCCAGAGCAGTACAACAGGTGATCTGTCGAGGCCGCGCCATCGATGTCAACCTGTGACCCCATGATTGCTTTGGAGGCCGGAGCCTCCCGCCGGGGTTTTTTGGCCTGGGCAGAATCCTCGAACTCAGAATTGAGAGCCTCTCGATCTTTAGAAAGAGATTTGCTTTTAGAGGATTTGCCCACTGGAGTTTTGGTTACCTGAGATCCATCCGGAGAGGAAGACCTGGATGACTGTGATGCTTCTGAAGGAAACAGCACATGGAACTTGTTGGCCCGGTTCTGCAATCCACGTTTCGACATCTGGGAGCAGGATGGGCAGTCCGGTATGGAATGGTCAGGTCCTAAACATTTAAGACACCATTCATGGGTGTCTGTAAGAGGAATGACAGCACTGCACTTGGTACACTTTTTAAAACCAGGAACTGGCTTCTCCATGAGGAGAAATTGTGTAGGCCTGAAGGCCTAACAAAGTACCAAGCTGTGCTGAAGAAAAGAAAAATATATTTTTTTTTTTTCAAAAGAAAGAAAGAGAGACCGGCAGTACCGGTTTCAGAATGGGGAAGGCAGGTACGCGGTCTAAAGAAAACAATAAAATTAACAATTTCTTCAGCGGTGACAGGAACACGACCTGCTGGCTCCGCGGAAAAAAAGAAACTGACGAGAGCTGCGCGCATGTGCAGTGGGAGGCCCCAAAGGCTTTTAATCTGAAAAGCTGGGGAGCTTTCCCGCGCGGGCTCCGTCGGTACCGACGTACCCATATGTGATGACGTATTCCTGCTTGTTCCTGGAGATCACAAAAGCTATGTTCTTTGTTGCCTGGGAGCATTTTGTTATTTCTTTGGGGATTGCTAGTGTGTTGGTAGCGGACCATGTTGAGGTCCCACTCTGCCGCTGGAGGGGGGCTTGGATAACAGGAGGCCCCGGAGGAACCTAGAGACTGGGGCTGGCTAGAGAGGGGCTTTCCCTCAATTGGGAGGTGGTGTGTGGCTATGGTGCTCAGGTGCATCCTTACAGAGTTGGATTTCAGCCACAGGTGCAATAGGTACTGAAGAATCGGTTGCATGCGACAGAAGGGATTTTCCTCCTCCCCTGCACACCAAATGGAGAACCTTCTCCACTTAAAGGGGTAAGCCCGTCTGGTGGAGGATTTCTGGGAGGCTAGTAGGACCTCCTCAACTTCCCCTGGAAGGTTGAAATGGGTCAGCGCTATCCTTTCAGCAGTAACGCCATTAGTGTTAGCAATCCCAGATTGGGGTGCAGGAGGAAACCCTCCTTCTGGGACAAGAAATCCAGGGCCCGGCCCAGTGGGGCTGGGAGTGCCAATAACAGGGAAAGCAACAGAGGGAACCAGAGTTGCTTAGGCCACCTGGGTGCAATCAGTATAACTGACACCCTCTCGCCCTGGACCTTGAAAAGGGTCTTGGCGACCTGGGGGGGGGGGGGGGGAGGGTCGGTGGGAATGCATAGAGAGGCCTTCTGACCTTAGAATCAGGAAGGCATCTGCTGCCATTCTCCCTAGGTGCAGCTGGCGTGAGCAGAAGCAAGGCAGCTGTGTGTTGTCTGAGGAGGCAAAAAGGTCTAGCACGGGTCTGTCCTGGGGGTGGAAGAGTTGCTTCGTTACCCTGGGGTTCAAGCGACACTCATTTGGGCGAAGGACTCTGCTCGGCCTGTTTGCTAAGCATCTGTCCTGACCTGGCAGGTATACCGCTCGGAGCATGCCGTTGCGGACTGAGAAGGAGAGGAGGGCCACCGGCTTCTGGCAGAGGGAGTATGAGCCGGTGTCCCCCTGCTTGTTGATATAGAACATGGTGACCTGGTTGTTTGTCTGTATCAGTACAGGTCGGTGCCGGAGGTGGTGGTGGAACACTTGCAGGGCCAGGAAGATTGCCCTGAGTTCGAGGAGATTGATCTGTAAGAGTGACTCCTCCTGGGACCAGCTGCCTTGCGTGCGGTGGTCCCAGCAATGCGCCACCCAACCCAGGAGGGAGGCATCTGCAGTGCAAGTGCCTGGAATGGCATTCCCGCCTGGAGGTGGCGCAAGTTGTGCCACCAGTTGAGGGACTCCGCCAGCTGGCGAGTGACTCGGACCCTGTTCCATAGTCTGGCCGTGGCTTGAGTCCACTGTGAGCAGAGGCACCACTGGGCTGTCTGCATGTGTAGGCAGGCTAATGGTGTGACGTGGACTGCTGAGGCCATGTGGCCCAACAAGCGGAGGAGGCGGTGAGCCGGTACTGTCCGGCAGCGTTGTACTTCTCCTACCAGCTGTATGAGGCGATCTACCTTTCTCTTGGGAGAAGAGCCTTGATCTGTAATGTGTCCAACTGGGCACCTATGAACTCCAGACTTTGAGTTGAGGAGAGATGGGATTTGGGATAGTTGATGAACCCCAGGTGCTGCAGTATGAGGGTTGTACGCTCTGTAGCCTGACCAACCTCTGAGGACGTACCACCCCTGAGTAGCCAGTCGTCCGGTTGGTGGAAGACGTAAGCCCCTTGTAATCACTAGTGGGCGGCTACCACCACCAAGCACTTGGTAAAGACACTTGGTGAGGAGGCCAGGCCAAAGGGCAGCACTCTGTACTGGTAGTGTCCTCCTCCCATCACAAACCACATGTACTGCCTATGGAAGGGGTGGATCAGAACGTGTGTACACATCCTTTAGATCCAAGAAGCACAGCCAATCTCCCTGGTGAAGGAAAGGCAACAGTGTTCCAAGGGAGAGCATCTTGAACTTCTCCCTCACTAGAAACTTGTTTAGGTTTCGCAGGCCTAATATAGGCCTGAGGCCCCTTGTTCTTTTGGGGACAAGGAAGTACCTTAAATAGAAGCCCTTTCCCCAAATATGCACTGTCCCTGAGCAGACCTGCGAGCTCTGAGAGGAGAAAGGTCTGGTGAAGGAGAGGTCGCACTGGCTCTCCTAGAAAGAACCTGGATGGCACCTGTTATAAGTGGAGGAGATATTCCTCCTTTATCACCTGTAGCACCCAATGGCCTGAGGTAATCTTGGCCCACTTGTGGGCAAAGAGTGCCAGATGGCCCCCTATGGGCTGGTGAAGGTCTCCCCGGGAAAGGGGAGGCCCTGCCCCAGGAGTCAAAAGCTCCCTCCTGGTTGGGCTGGAGCTGGGACTTCTGTGTCTTGGGCTTCTGAGCTCATTAGCCCTGCATCTTAGGATGAGAACCCCGCTGCTGGCCCGAGAAGGACTGGTAGCGGTGACCTTGCTGGAAGTGCCCCTTTTCCCCCAGGAAAAAGGGCCTTTTCTCCCAAGGTTTTTTGCAGGGAAAGGAAGGAGTTTTCTTTGAAAGTCTCTGGCGGGTCACCACTTTGGCTTCTACCTTGGCTGCCTTGTTAGCCATGGGTTTGCCAAACAGATTCTCATGGTGCAGGGGACATCAAGCAGCTTGTCCTGGACCCACTGCTCGAAGTCCAAGGATTGTAGCCAGGCCTGGCGTCAAACCCCAATGCCGGCTGCTGCCACTCGAGCCGCTCACTCGAATGCGTCGTAGGCCGCCTGGGTGAGGAACTTTGCACAGTCCTTGATCACGAAGGTCAGAGCCTGGGACTGATGGAGAGGTTCCCTGGCCAGCCCCGCTAAGAACCCGGACAACTCCTGGGTCAGGGTCTTCAAATACATGCTTATGTATAGCTCATAGGCCTGGATTCGACACTCCAGTATTGAGCCCTGGTAGCACTTACGCCCCAGGGTGTTGAGGGCTCTAGCATCCCTTCCACGGGGAACAGAAGAGCAAGCCTTCTGGCTTTTGAGTTTTTGCAGGGTAAACTCGATAACCATGGAGCTATGTGGGTTGGGGCTTATGGAACCCCGGCCCCTTCCTAACGTGGTATATGGCGTTGAAGCATTGTTTGACTACCGGCACAGACGCTGGGCTCTCCACATTTGCAACAGTAGCCACTCGAGAATTGGCTGCACCGGCAACGTAAGAGTTTTCTTGGGTGGAGACTCGAACTGGAGGATCTACAGTTCCTTGGTGCATGGGTCCTCCTCCACCTCGGTTCGCACTGAGGACTCTGGCCATATCCCTGACAAAGTCATGGAAGGCCACATCATCTGGAGGAGAATGGTGCTGGGGCACTGAAGGAGACGGGCCCGAAAGGACGTCTCTGTGTTGTCTGGTTTCTGGGGAGTCGAGGGTGGACGACGAGTCCGAGGCCCTGCGACTCCTTGGCTCGAGGCCCGTGCCAGAGGGCGAGGGCTCTCCCAAGGACCTGGGGTCTGAGTCTCGGAAACTGGCTGGGGAGGACCGAATGCACGAGGAATGGGACTGAGACCTTGACAGGGGCCGAGAACTTATCTGAGGCTGGTGGCGCTCTGAGCTCGGCAACCTGGTACTCCCCTGCAGTCGGGGGCCCGGTCATCGGGGCAGATGATGCAGATGCATCGGCCATCATTGCCTGCTGCAGGGCCAGGATAGCACTAATGTTCTGCTCCATGGCTGGCATTCTGGATTCCAAGCCAGAAGGCTCTGCAGCTCTCGGCGCGGGCACCGAGGATCTCAGATCCGGTGCCAGCACTCTAGCAAATGCATCCTCGACAAGGACTATGGCCTCGAGGACCCTCGCAGGGTCTCCACCGGCCGAGGAATCCTTCTTGAGCATCTTGGTGGGATGTTTCTTGGTGGCGGTCTTACCAGGTTTCTCTGGTAAAATCAACAGACTCTGAGGATTTTTTTCTTCTTTCGTTCGGGGTCAGAGGTCTTCTCGGAGGAGCCGCTGCTGTGGGATTCCAAGAAAGCTCAGCCCTCCCAGGAAGTGCTGGGCTTGGAGCTCGGCGTCGGGGAGGCCAGGGGCCGAGTTGGACCCGGAGAGCAGTTTCTCCTACAACTCCGACCTCTTTTTATTAGTTTTAGGCATCATGGCCTGGCACAGGTCATAGGAGATGCTATCATAGTCTTAGCGCAGGCAGCAGTCATGGGTGTCTGTGACAGACAGTTTGACTGCAGCAGTCACATTTTTTGAATCCACCAGGGGACATGGTAGAGAACACTTGGCCAGGGTCGACAACCCCCCAGGCGAAAAAGGGCACGAAGGCCGGTTGAAGCAAGCCTCTATCAAAAAATGGGGAAAGGAGCCGCGAGCAGCACTGGGCCTGGCGCCTGCTCCAGGCGGGAAGAGGAAATGTTACGCAAACCAGGAACAGCTAATTTTTTAAAGGGTACAGTAAGGATTTTTTCTGGAGAAACTGGACCGATGTCCATTGGGCTCTGCAGAAAAAAGGAGACGGAGCAAGATGGCATCCCTTGGGCGGGAAGGTGACCAAGCATGCGTGGCAGCATGTCCCAAAGGCTTTCTTTGAAAGCTGGGGAAATGCTCCACGTGGGCTCCATCAGCACCGCCACTGTCACCCGTATATGAGGACTGACTTCCTACTTGTTCCTTGAGAACACCCATAAATAGAAACAGAATTGTGGTGGATCTTGAACAATTTTCTGAAGATGTGTTGGCAAGGACCTAGCTAAACTAAAAATAGACAAAGCAAAGGGGTCAGATGGGATACATCCGAGAGTCTTGAAGGAATTTGTGAAAGTTCCAGCAGCTCCACAGTTTGATTTTTTTCAATGCTTTAGAGTCAGGAGTGGTACCAGAGGACTGGAGAAAGGCACATGTGGTCCTTTTACACACAAGTGGAAGTAAAAGTAAGGTTGGGAAATACAGGCTGGTTATTTTAATTTCTGTGATAAGTAAATTAATGGAAATGCTGCTAAAACAGAGGACAGTGAGATTTTGGGAATCCAATGGATTGCAGGATTTGAGGCAGTATGGTTTTACTAAAGGCAAATCTTGTCAGACAAATCGAATTACTTTCTTTGACTGGGTGACCAGAGTCATACAAAGAGAGAGCTCTAGATGTGGTGTACTTAGATTTTAGTAAAGCCTTTAATACTGTTCTACATAGGCAACTTATAAATAAAATGAGTGCCTTAGGGAAGGACCCTAAAGTAACTGAGCTGGTTAGAAACTGGTTGAGTGGGAAGCAACAAATGGTACAGATAAGTGGAGTTCACTTTGAAGAGGAGATTACTAGGGTCATGCCACAGGGATCTGTCCTGGGCCCAAATTTTTTTTTTAACATTCCTGTCGGGTAAAGTTGCCTCTTTGCAGATCATACCAAAATCTCAAATAGACACCCTGGAGGAGAGATCTAGTGAAGTTTGAAGACTGGTTGAGAATCTGGCAGCTGTGATTTAATGCTAAAAAATGCAGGGTCATGCATTTGGACTGCAAAAATTCAAGAGAGCAGTACAGTATAGAAGGTAATGTGGTTGCATACAAAGAGGAATTACCAGCAGAAAGGAAGTGGTACTAATGGTAATGTACAAGTCGCTGGTGAGGCTTCACTTGGAATACTGTGATCAATTTTGGAGACCATATCTCGCAAAGGATATAAAAAGAATGGAAATGGTTCAGAAAAAGGCGACCAAAATGATTTGGAGCCTGTATCATAAGACTTATGAGAAGAGACTGGAAGACCTAAATATGTACAACTCTGGAGGAGAGGAGGGATAGGGGAGATATGATTCAGACTTTTAAATACCTGGAGTATTAATGGACAAACAAACCTCTTCCAAAGACGGGGAAGCTGTAAAACTAGAGGGCATAACATGAAGCTGCAAGGGGGTAAACTGAAAGGCAATGCTAGGAAATACTTTTTCACTGAAAGGGTGGTGGATGCTTGGAATGCCCTCCCGATGGAAGTGGTGGAGCAAATACAGTGAAAGAATTCAAAATGGCATGGGACAGACACAGTGGATCCCTTTATAGCAACAGGATAACATCTCATATCTCAACAAATAGGCAGGTGCACATACTCTTGCCGTCTTGCTGGGCAGACTAGATGGACCTTACTGAACTTTATCTGCCGTCACATACTATGTTACTATGTGCTTCTGTCCATCAAAGAAGAGCAGGATATGGGGCGTGATTGTTTCTGATGATCCTAAGGTGGCTAAGCAGGTAGAAAAGGCGAGGCAAAGACCAGAAGGATGCTTTGGTACATAGCGAGAGGAATGACCAGCAGAAAGGAGAAGGTGATAGTGCCTCTGCTTAATTCTGGAGACCACACTTTCAAAAGGATATAAATAGGATGGAGAGTGGTTATAGAGGGTGGCTATCAAAATGGTCAGTGGCCTTCATGGGGCATATGGGGACAGACAAAATCCTAATATGTACATTGTGGAAGAAAAAGTGAGTAACTACACTTTCCTGTCTAACAGGTGTTCTCCGGGGACAGCAGGAATCAGTGCTCACATATGGGTGACACCGGCACCAATGGAGCCCTCGTGGAAACATCTCCCCAGCTTTCAAAGAAAGCCTTTGGGAGATGCCACCACGCATGCATGGTCCCTTTCCCGCCCAAGGGTGCCACCTTGCCCAGTCAAATGGCATCACAAATCTAAAAATGGTCTTTATCTCAGAGCAATCACTTTGTGAATTATGTTCTGCCACTCTGATATTATACATGAAAGTAAAGCGTATCTTATGTTATGACTATCATTCTCTTGCTGAATCGCGACTAAAGGTCTCCGACGTTTTGGGCATCCAAAGGCAAACTTCAGTATAGCTTCTGAATATCACCCCAATTGCATCAATGACCTTTTTTTATTGCTTATTATCAATTATCTCAAATAAATTATTTAGAATTTAGGTATACTGAAACAGTGCTTAGCTTTCGATGTTGTCCCCAACGCCATCTATCGCGCTCTTCTTGCGTTTCACCCAAGTTCGGTTTCTTCAGGGGGTAACTTTGAAAGCACTGCGATTCAAATCATAGCCATATTTATTAAGTACACTCTTTCTACTATTGTATCAAATTCATAAATATCCATATATATTAAATTGCATGAAAACCACATACCTTTTATTCAGAGGTCCTTCATTCATAGATATAAACAATATCTTCCGTATAATCTACATCAGCCTACCGGCTTACAAAAACGCCACGCATGCGGACGAGGCTTTTAAACTCGCTTTAAACCAGCGCCCTCCATAATGGTAAACGTTGTTGCGCAATTTTCACGTACAGATTTCCCGTTCAATTCGGACATTTAATCCCTCTGGGAAAACTGATCCCAACGTTGTTCTTGCCATAATAAAGTACGTTCTCTCGATTTTCCTTGTGCGATTTTCACCTGGTCAATGCAGAAACATCGTAGCTCCTCAAAAGCATGGTGCAATTGTAAAAAATGATCTACTATAGGTGCTTCACGGTTCTGACATTTTAGTCTACTCTTGTGCTCATTCATCCTCACTCTAAATTCTTGAATAGTTTTGCCCACATATATTAAGCCACACGGGCATTGGATACAATATACCACACAAATGTGGATGAACATGACGTCTGATGTTGTAAATAATAATTTTTCCATGATATTGAAATTCCTTTACTTCTCCGGTGATAAGACGTATCATGCATTCCCCACATTTATGATGTCCCTTCTGGCCAGATTGGGAGTCTGTTTTCAAAGGGCGCAACACTGCAGGACTTAATAATTCCTTTAAATTTCTGTGTCGCTGCCAAACCCAGCGAACTGCTTTATCTTCTAGACCAGGGATGCTATTCAAAACGTTGGCATGACGTTTTATTATTTGCTTCAATTTGAAACTAAATGGAGAATACTTGGTAATTAAATTGATATGTGAACTGGATCCAGCTGCTAAGACTGGTCTCTTCTGTGGATAAAGTAGTAAATCCCGATTGTTAAACAATGCCCTTTTGTATGTCTTGTTGATGACACTTTGTGGATAACCACGACTACTAAAGTTTTGTTTCAATATTTTGGACTGCTGTTTAAATTCCTGAACATCCGTGCAGTTCCTCCGATATCGTACGAACCGTGACAAAGGCAGACTGTCTCGCAATTGTACGGGATGTGCACTACTATAATGCAAAAACGTGTTTCTATCTGTTCCTTTTCTATACACCGAAGTGTACCAACCATTTACACCTTTTCTGATATCAACATCCAGAAAAGTAATTTTCTCCTTGTGATGACAAAATGTGAATTTGATTTGTCTATCCCTATCGTTTACCCAATCAAAAAATTCTTGTAAACTCTCTGCTGTACCTTCCCATAACAAAAAAATATCATCTATGTATCTCTTCCACAATCTTAAATTAGTTTTATAAGGTGATGCATCTATCCAATTTCTCTCAAAACGTTGCATATATAAATTAGCTATAGAGGGGGCACAGGTGGCCCCCATTGCCCACATATATTAAGCCACACGGGCATTGGATACTTAATAAATATGGCTATGATTTGAATCGCAGTGCTTTCAAAGTTACCCCCTGAAGAAACCGAACTTGGGTGAAATGCAAGAAGAATGCGATAGATGGCGTTGGGGACAACATCGAAAGCTAAACACTGTTTCAGTATACCTAAATTCTAAATAATTTATTTGAGATAATTGATTATAAACGATAAAAAAAGTTCATTAATGCAATTGGGGCGATATTCAGAAGCTATACTGAAGTTTGCCTTTGGACGCCCAAAAAGTCTGAGACCTTTAGTCGCGATTCAACAGGAGAATGATAAAGTCATAACATAAGATACCCTTTACTTTCATGTACAATATCAGAGTGGCAGAACATAATTAACAAAGTGATTGCTCTGAGATAAAGACCATTTTTAGATTTGTGAGGAACAACAATAGAAGGTCAACAATCAGGAACGGAAACTTTTAGTTTCACGGATGAATTCATATCTAATATCTGTAAGGAATCCACACCATTTTCAGTCGATGAGGCTACCATAGTGGGATCCATGACTAGATTGGGAAGATCTGTTGAAAATGCAAAAAAGAAGAGTACGTATGGAGCTCCATCGATTATCTTTGATTGAATACGTACAGCGACACCATATACCAAGAGGCCTGAGAATGTAGTCCAACGGCAAATCCAACACCATGTTGATACAGTCGCACCACTGGACCCATCCCAACACGGCTTCAGGGAAGCTCACGGAGTGGACACCATCCTCACAACCCTCTTCAACAACCTAATCACAGGAACTGACAATACCAACCATGGATTCGTCCTCATTTTTTTTAGACATAGCAGCTGCATTTGATTCAGTGAACCATGAAACACTTCTAGATCGCCTCAAAGATAAAGGTCTGCAAGGCTCAGCGCTAGCATGGTGCGAATCCTATTTATGTAACAGATCACAACAAGTCAGAGCAGGTTCCAAAACCTCCGAACCATTCTCACTAAAGCAAGGTGTACCCCAGGGTTCCTCCCTCTCGGCATTAATGTTTAATATATACATGCAGCCCATTTGCGCCTTAATCCGCTCCTTCAATGTCCAATGCCTTGCATATGCAGACGACATCTTAATGTACCTTCAATTTAAAATCGATCAACCAGATTTCAATCCAATTATAAGATGTTTTGAAGCTGTAGCAGATTGGCTCCTCTCTCAAAATCTCCGCATTAACCATAGCAAAACAGATGTACTATTCATCTCACGGAACCAGAAGTTCACGCCACCTCCCTCTCTTCTAGTCAATAACATTGAACTAAAGTCCAAAGCTACAATTCGCTACTTGGGCATCACCCTCGACCAGCGACTTGACATGTCAGCACATGTTACAAACACAGCTAAAGCAATCTATCACAAGATCCGATCACTACGCCATCTCCGCCCACTGCTTGACTTCCCTGACTACCGCTCAATTTTCCAAGCCTTAGTCATCCCACACCTTGACTTCGCCAACATTATCCTACTGGGACTCCCACAATCGACTCTTAACCCGTTACGCCTTGCCATGAACTCAGCTGCAAGGGCACTGTCCGGGCTTTCAAGGTCTGACCACATAACGCCAGTTCTAAAGAACCTACACTGGCTCCCGCTACGGGCCAGAGTCCAATTCAAGGTTCTTGTCATGACGTTCAAGTCATGTAAGAATCTTACTCATACACCCATCAGCGATCTCCTCAACAGCACACCAGATAATAGAACTAGGAGATCTACTTCGTTGAATAAACTTGAAGTCCCAAAAGTGTTGGTAAAATGTAAGAAATCAACAGCAAGTAGAGCCTTCTCCATTGCTGCACCTATGGCATGGAACGCCCTCCCAGCAGAAATCCGGGCCATCCCAAATTTGGCACTATTCCGTAAAGCCCTCAAACATCACCTGTTCCTACAATATTACCCTGACAGCATTCCCGACATTTACAGTGCCCCCACCTCACCTCCCTGCCTAATCCGTCCCTCAGATCATCTTCCTGTAGATAATGGTTAACCACTATCTCTCCCACTGACCTCCTCGACCATCTAGCCAACCCTCTAGACAAAGGTCATATTTTTATTTACCGTAAGAGCATTATATTTGTTTACAATATGTACATAGTTCCTCCCTCGTTTTTACTCCATGTTTTACATTCCCTGTTCAATGTAAAAAACTTGATGTAGCTTGCTTACATTCTTGTATGTTCTGTTTCAAATGTAAACCGCACTGATTATAATAGCGCGGTATATAAGAAATATAAATAAAATAAATAATAAAATAAAATAAACCCAGAATGTATATGACGGATACTGCATTTACAGATAGATGGAACCAAATTCTTAATAAATGTTCATTGGACCTCATGGTATTAATTATTGAAATCACAAAAAAGAGTCTGGATGCATTAACAGATGAAGTGGAAGGAATAGTTTCAAAATTTAAAGAAAAAGAATCCACAGAATGTTTTACTAAGCAAATGGAGGACATACAGAGGCAAACGAACACACTACAGTAAGAAGTGAAAACAAAGAAATTGCGACGAGATTTTGAAGACTACACTACGGGATATGTGTACCCCTGGATTAATTTGAAAAGAAAAGAAGGCACAAAAAAAAAGGTTAGTTTTGAAAATACGTCGGATGAAACAGACTCCACAGATTCAGGGAAACGGTCCAGAGGGGATTTTTTAGACAATACCGATAAAAAGAAAAAGAAAGAAGACAACCGGGCAAAACCCCAACGGGGGGAACATTCCCGATGAAAAACTTAGAGGCGGGAGGATGTGTAACATCATCAATCAATTCCTTAGTGCTGAATATTTCCGGGCAGGTTTTATCCCCTGAACAAATGTCACTTTTGAATAAAGGCTTGTCATTCGTTTCAGATCTATATTTTGATTCGTTTCAGTTTAGGGTTGATTTAGAACTGATAATAAAACTTAATCTGAAAATTTACTTCGGATCCCGACAGACAACTGTGTGGCAGGTGCAGGCCTGTGATCCACAGTGTCTGACATAAGCAGGCAGGCCTAACTAGCTTGACCTGTAAATGAAGCCTGTGAAGAGGCTCATAGGAATTACACATTCCCCAACATGCTGCTATTGTAGGATAGAACTCAGCAAAAGTACTAAACTAACTTAGATAAGCAGAACTGGAAGATGGAAAAATACAGAAAAATATGTTTAAAAGTTACTGATAAGAAAGTACATCTGCAAGGGATTTAATTGGGATTGCTGACAGATGAGTTGCAGAGCCCTGCTCCCCTGCATGCACAAATTGGCTCTATGGCCTTGAGAGTATGAAAGTAACAAGTTGATGAACTGGCCATTGTAATTGGGACTGGAAGGGGGGGTAAGCAGGTGCTGAGCCCACTGAAGGAACATAATTGGATAATCTTATCAGTACCGGGACCAATGGAAGGGGTACGGGAGGTACGGGAGAGTACCGGGACCAATGAAATGTTTTTCTATACCTAGAATGGAACAGAAGTCTATAAAAGTTGTTGTATTGCTAGAAAACTTTGCTCAGCCATTTTGAAATTGACTTTGCTTGAGACTTGTGCACAAATAAATGATTTGGACCTTCTGAACAGACTCCTGGTATTATTGGTTTGTCTATGCTTTGATAATGCAGATAATGCAGTTCATACATAGAAACATAGAAATATGATGACAGAAAAAGACCACATGGCCTATCTAGTCTGTCCTTCCATAACAACTACAACAGTCCCCTTTTTACCTTTAGAGATCCTCTGTGTTGGTCCCATGCTTTTTTGAATTCAGTTACTGTCCTCATCTCTACCACCTCCACTGGGAGACTATTCCACGGATCCACTACTCTTTCCATAAAGAAATATTTCCGCATATCACTCCTGAATCTATCTCCCTTTACCCTCATCCCATGTCCCCTCGTAGCAGAACTTGCTTTCAATTGAAAGAGGCTCTCCCCCTGAACATTTATGCCATGGAGGTATTTAAACATCTCAATCATATCACCTCTATCCTGCCTTTCTTCTAAGGTGTACATATTAAGATCCTTCAGTCTGTCCTCATATGCTTTATAATGAAGACCACTAATCATTTTAGTAGCCACCCTCTGCACCGACTCCATCCTCTTCACATCCTTTTGAAGGTGCGGTCTCCAGAATTGCACACTATACTCCAAATGAGGTCGCACCAAAGACTTATACAGAGGCATTATCACCTCCTTTTTTCTGCTAGCCATTCCTCTCCGTATGCAGCCAAGCATCCTTCTAGCTTTTGCCGTCGCCTTTTCTACCTGTTTAGCTACTTTAAGATCATCAGACACAACCACGCCTAGGTCCCGCTCTTTTTTAGTGGACAAAAGTACTTCACCCCCTATACTATATTGCTCCCTTGGATTGCTGCAGCCCAAATGCATGACCTTACATTTTTTAACATTAAATCCCAGCTGCCAAATTCTAGACCATTCTTCAAGCTTAGCTAGATCCCTCCTCATGTTATCTACCCCTTCCTGGGTGTCTACTCTATTGCAGATTTTGGTATCATCCGCAAAGAGGCAAAACTTACCTGAAAGCCCTTCCGCTATATCACTAACAAAGATGTTAAAAAGAATCGGACCAAGGACAGATCCCTGGGGCACACCACAACATCCTTCTTCTCAGAGTGAGCTCCATTTATTTCTCCTCTTTGTCGCCTCCCACCCAACCAATTTCTAACCCAAGCAGTAACTTTAAGGTCCATCCCTAGGGTGCTCAGTTTGTTTATAAGTCGCCTGTGAGGAACAGTGTCAAAGGCTTTACTGAAATCTAAATACACCACATCTAGGGCTCTCCCTCGGTCCAACTCCCTGGTCACCCCCAGTCAAAGAAATCAATCAGATTTCTTTGATTGATTTGAATAGGTTACGGCTTCCATTAAAATCAGTATGGTCCCCACCAGGCCCTTTGCAACCCTCATTGATATTATATAGGGAATTAGTTTTAAAAGATATACGGCATCTAGAGAATACTAGGAGGAATACATTGAGTGTGATTACTAAATCTGAGAAGATGGGCTTGCGGGCTCTACAAGATCAGCCTGGATTAGTTATTAGACAAGCGGATAAGGGAGGAGGGATTGTCATTCAGAATCGTGATCAGTATCTTGGGGAAGCCTACAGACAGTTGTCGGACGTACATACCTATGAGGTTTTGCAGATTGACCCTACAAATGATCTTAAAAAAAATGATACAACGAATGACTTCACAAGCTTTGGAGGCAAAAATAATTTTAAAAAAAGAATGGGTTTTCTTAAATCCATCGGATCCAACAATTGCTAAGTTTTATCTGGTCCCTAAGATTCACAAGAACTTAGAAAATCCCCCTGGTAGACCTATAGTTTCTACCAGGGGGACGTTGTTAGAACCATTGTCAGTGTTTGTCGATTCATTTTTAAGACCATTGATGACAACCATTCCATCTTACATAAAGGATACCACCCATTTTTTGCAAATTCTAGCGAATCACGCCCAGTTTGCGGCTCTACCTGATATCATTTTAGCCACTTTGGACGTTACATCTTTGTATACAGTAAGGAGAAATTTCACTTACTGTTAATTTCCTTTCCTGGAATACTGCTAGACCAGTCAAGACAAACGGGGTTGTGTCCCCCTGCCAGCAGATCTTGGAGACAGAGAATTCTACCAGAGCTTTGATAGGCTGGACTCTGGTAATATGGTCCTACCCCTAGGGGTCTCCCTCAGTATTGTCTGTAAAGCAAACCCAAACATGTAACGCAACTAAACCATAAGACCACACATAGTGGACGTTTAATTCAACTATGTACAAGGGATCTGAAAGCATCCCCAGAACTGAAGGCTGCTAAGACCGATAACGCAGCCATCGGTCCCCCATGGTGAGGCATACTGACAAGGAAGGAACAGAGGCCAGCGGCTTCACCGCACTAGCAGCACCGTAACTGACAGCAGGGTAGGTCCTGGACTGGTCTAGCAGTATTCCAGGAAAGGAAATTAATGGTAAGTGAAATTTCTCCTTCCAAGTCATACTGCTAGACCAGTCCAGACAAACAGGCAGTACCCAAGCTACCTGCTTTCAAGGGGGGGTCAATGCCAACGACAGCACTGCAGCTCCAAACTGACCCTCCTGCCAAGCGTGAACGTCCAATCTATAGTGACGGACAAACGTGGACGACGACGACCAAGTCACCGTCCGGCAAATGTCGAGAGGGGCTACTTGAGACTGCTCGGCCCAAGACGAAGCCTGAGCCTGAGTGGAGTGAGCTTGGAGCCCTGCTGGAACCTGCTTGCCTTGCAGTATATAAGCTGCCTCAATAGCTCCTCGCAACCATCTAGAAATGGTGAATTTGGAGGCTGCGGACCCCCGTCGAGGGCCAGCAAACAGGACAAAAAGATGATCGGTCTTACGGAAGGCGTTCGTGATCTTAAGATACTGATAAAGCAGTCTCTTCAGGTCCACAGCACGCAATTGACGAAGGTGACCGGAACACTGCTCTCTTTCAAAGGTAGGCAAGAAAAGAGGCCGGTTGACATGAAACGGGGTAAGCACCTTAGTTAAAAAGGATGGAACAGCTCAAAGAGAAACTCCCGCCGAAGAAAACGAGAGATAGGGGTCTCGACAAGAGAGAGCCTGAAGTTCGGAAATCCGACGTGCCGAGGTTATGGCCACTAGGAAAACTGTCTTTAGCGTTAAATCCTTAAGGGAACATGCCTTCAGGGGCTCAAAGGGAGGAGCAACAAGGGCACGGAGAACGAGAGCGAGATCCCAAGAAGGAACTAAAGGTCGTATCGGGGGCCGTAATGTCTGAACCCCTTTAAGAAAACGCGAAACGTCCACATGCGAGGCGAGAGAACGCCCCGCTATTGGCCCTCGAAAACAAGTTAGCGCGGCAACCAGTACGCGCAAGGTCCCGAGCGCCAGACCCTTATCTAGACCGGCCTACAGAAAGGAAAAAATATCCGGGATGTTGCTACGCCAGGGCGAGATGTGATGTAGCGAACACCAAGTGTCAAAGAGATGCCACACATGAGCGCAAGCCAGCGACGTCTAAGACCGCCGTGCCTTAAGCATTGTCGCCACCACACTCGACAAATATCCCTTCTGAACTAACCTGCGGCGTTCAAGAGCCAGGCCGTAAGCGAGTAAGGAGCCGGGTTTCCCATTTCCACCGGCCCTTCGAGCAGGAGCTCTGGGAACGCCACCAGGCGTAGAGGAGACACCCGAGACAGCCGGACGAGATACGCATACCACGGTCTGCGAGGCCAATCCGGTGCCACCAGGATCACCGGGCCGCGATGCTCCCTGACTCTTTCGAGAATCTTGCCGATCATGGACCAGGGAGGAAAGACATACAGAAGAAGATGGGTTGGCCACGCTTGAGACAGTGCATCTATCCTGTGCGACCCGTAGTCTCTCCATTGGTGCCTTGGTATTCTGCACCGTAGCCATGAGATCCATTGCCGGTAGACCCCCATCATCGAACAATGGACTGAAAGGACTCTGGTGCCAGAACCCACTCCCCCGGATCCAGAGCATGTCGGCTGAGGAAATCGGCTTTTACATTGTCTACCCCCGCGATGTGTTGCGCCGAGATCGCCTGCAGATGCCTCTCCGCCCACGGAAGGAGAAGACTCATTTCCTTCGATACACCTGGACATTTCGTGCCCCCTTGGTGGTTGAGGTATGCCACTGTCATAGAGTTGTTGGAGAGAATTCGAACCGCCTGATGCCGCAGAAGAGGCTGAAACTTTCGCAACCGGGATGGAACCAGGCTGCTGGCATTAACCTTTAAAAAGGAGATAGAGCAGCTTTTAAACTAGATATTAGGGGAAAGCCGACAGTCGCCCAAGAGCGGATGGTTCGGAAGAATGTATCCTTGAAGGATACTACCAAAAGCAGAGATGTTCCACAAAAGAGTAAAGTAGCCCAAATGCCCTCAAGTATGGAGCAGACAGAGCTTAAAGATCCCAATTTACCCATGTCTAACAATAGCCAAATTAACATGAATAAAATACATTCTCTAAAATGCTTGTATGCAAATGCTAGAAGTCTAAAGAATAAGATGGGAGAGTTAGAATATATAGCACCAAATGAAAGGTTAGATATGATTGGAATATCAGAGACATGGTGGAAGGAGGACAACCAGTGGGACACTGTGATACCTGGGTACAAACTATATCGAAATGATAGAGCTGATCAAATTGGTGGAGGGGTTGCGCTCTATGTTAGAGAGGGCATTGACTCAGAAAGGATTAAAGTTTTGCAGGAAACAAAATCTGCTGTAGAATCTATATGGATTGAAATTCCATATAAAAGGGGGAAGGCAATGGCAGTGGGGGTGTACTATCGAGCACCTGGCCAGAATGACCAAATGGATGATGAAATGCTCAAAGAAATCAAGGAAGCTAACAAACGTTACAGCGCAGTAATAATAATGGGTGATTTCAATTACCCCAGTATCGACTGGGTCAGTGTAACGTCAGGACATGCTAGGGAGATAAAGTTCCTAGATGAAATAAATGACTGCTTCTTGGAGCAGCTGGTTCATGAACCGACCAGAGGGGAAGCCATATTAGACCTAGTCCTTAGTGGAACACCAGATCTAGTGCAAGAGATAAGGGTGTTGGGGCCACTTGGCAATAGTGATCATAGCATGATCGCCTTTGATTTAATTAGTGGAGGAGGGATAGTAAGGAAATCCACAGTACTACCTTTTAACTTTCGAAAGGGAGACTATGATAAAATGAGGAAAACAGTTAAGAAAAAACTAAAAGGAGCAGTTGCGAAGGTTAAAGACGTACATCAAGCTTGGGTGTTGTTGAAAAATACTATCTTGGAAGCCCAAACCAGCTGTATTCCACGCTTTAAGAAAAGTGGAAGGAAGTCCAAAAAACTGCCAGCATGGTTTAAAGGTGAGGTCAGAGAGGCTGTTGTAGCCAAAAAAGCATCTTTCAGGAAATGGAAAAAAGAGCCAAACGACAAAACCTGGAAACAGCACAAGCACTGGCAAGTCAAATGCAAGGCATTGATAAGGCAGGCAAAGAGAGAATTTGAGAAGAAGCTTGCTGCGGAAGCAAAAATGTGAAATAAAGACCTTTACAAGTACATTCATAGCAAAAAACCTGTGAGAGAGTCAGTTGGTCCATTAGATGATAAAGGGGTTAAAGGAGCACTAAGAGGCGACAAGGCGATAGCGGAGAGACTGAATGAATTCTTTGCTTCAGTCTTTACTGAGGAAGATGTAGGGATGTTACCCATGACTGAAGTGGTATTTAAAGGTGCGGAAGAATTGAAGGAAATATCGATACATCGGGAAGATGTCTTACAACTATAAGATAAACTGAAGAGTAGCAAATCACCTGGGCCGGATGGTATACATCCAAGGGTGTTGAAAGAACTGAAATATGAGATTGCAGAACTGCTATCAGTAATCTGTGAACTATCATTAAAATCATCTCTAATACCTGAAGATTGGAGGATCGCCAATGTAACACCAATTTTTAAAAAGGGTTCCAGGGGTGATCCGGGAAACTACAGACCGGTGAGCCTGACGTCAGTACCGGGAAAAATGGTGGAAACCATCATAAAGAATAAAATTACTCAGCATGTAGATAGTCACAACCTAATGGGAGACAGCCAACATGGCTTTAGACAAGGAAGATCTTGTCTAACTAATCTGTTATGTTTTTTTGAAGGAGTGAATAAACAGGTGGACAAAGTTGAGTCGGTTGATATTGTGTATCTGGACTTTCAGAAAGCCTTTGATAAGGTCCCTCATCAGAGACTTTTGGCAAAACTAAAGAGTCATGGGATAGGAGGCAATGTACTATTGTGGATCAGGAACTGGTTAAAAGATAGAAAGCAGAGGGTAGGGCTAAATGGCCAATTTTCCCAATGGAGAAAGGTGAATAGTGGTGTACCCCAGGGATCTGTGCTGGGTCCGCTGCTTTTTGACATATTCATAAATGACCTGGAAAGTGGAATAACGAGTGAGGTTATCAAATTTGCATATGACACAAAACTATTTAAAGTTGTTAAAACCCAAGAGGATTGTGAAAAATTGCAAGAGGATCTTGATAAATTGGAAGACTGGGCATCAAAATGGCAGATGAAATTTAATGTGGACAAGTGCAAGGTTATGCACCTAGGGAAGAACAACCCAAACTATGGTTACACGATGCAAGGTTCCACATTAGGAACCACCACCCAGGAAAAAAATTTAGGCGTCATTGTGGATACCACGTTAAAACCCTCGGCCCAGTGTGCAGCGGCGGCCAAGAGAGCAAATAGAATGCTAGGTATGATAAGGAAAGGAATGGAAAATAAAACAAAAGATATTATAATGCCTCTATATCGTTCCATGGTGAGACCACACCTTGAATATTGTGTGCAATTCTGGTCGCCGTATCTTAAAAAGGATATAGCGATTTTAGAAAAGGTACAGAGAAGAGCCACCAAAATGGTAAAGGGGATGGAAGGATACTCCTATGAAGAAAGGCTAAAAAGGTTAGGGCTCTTTAACCTGGAAAAGAGACGGCTGAGGGGAGATATGATAGAAGTCTATAAATTAATGAACGGAGTGGATCGGGTAAACGTAGATCGATTGTTTACCTTATCAGAATATAGAAAGACTAGGGGACATGCAATGAAGCTACAGGGTAAACTATTTAAGACTAATAAAAGAAAATATTTTTCACTCAACGTGTAATCAAACTCTGGAATTGGTTACCGGAGGATGTAGTAAAGGCTGTTAGTGTAGCTGGGTTTAAAAAAGGTTTGGACATGTTCCTGGAGGAAAGGTCCATAAACCATTATTAAGAAGTGACCGAAGATATCAATGCTTGACCCAGTACAAGCATTGTGGAACTTGTGTCTCTTGGGGAAACTGCTAGGTACGTATGACCTAGATTGGTCACTGTTGGAAACAGAATACTGGGCTTGATGGACCTTGGTCTGACCCAGTATGGCATATCTTATGTTCTTATGTAAGCGCACCGCTCACATCTCAAGGCGATTGATGGACCACCAGGCCTCCCGAGGAGACCAAATCCCCTGCGCTGAGTGCGAGCCGCAATACGCTCCCCAACCAGAGAGACTGGCATCTGTCGTTACCAACACCCAGCGTGGAGTCTCCAAGGGAACCCCTCGAAGGAGACGAGACTCCGGGGCCAGAGCCACCAATGGAGGCAAAGTCTCACCGCTGGTAGTAGAGGCAACCAAACTTGATAATCCTCTGGACACCATGTTCGAGGCGAGACCTGTGCTAGGAGACTGCGAACTTGAGAAGTTAACTTGAGGAATCGAGGCATTGACAAAAAGACCCGACCTAAGGCTGTATCAAATCGAGCCCCCAAAAATTCAATCTCCTGGGACGACTGAAGACAACTCTTGTTGCGGTTGATTACCCAGCTGAGGCTTTCGAGAAAGGCAACAACCACCGAGACTGTGCTGCAAGCCTCGGTGAGAGAGTCTGCGCGAATGAGCCAGACGTCCAGATAAGGATGAACTCTGATGCCGCGGCTGCGTAGGGGCCGCAGCTACTACCACCATTACCTTGGAGAAGATTTGAGGCACCGAAGCTAGACCGAAGGGCATCGCACGAAATTGGAAATGTTGACCGAGTACCGCAAATCGAACGAGTCGCTGATGCCCCTCTCGAATGGGAATGTGAAAGAATGCTTCTGCGAGATTGAGGGAAGCTAGAATTCCCCCTTGCGTACCGCTTGAATAACGGATCGCAGAGTCTCCATTCGAAAGTGTGGTACCCGCAGACTGCGATTGACACCTTTGAGATCCGAGATAGGATGAAAGGAGCCGTCTTTTTTCTTTTTGGCACCACGACAGAGTAACGGCCTAGTCCTCTTTCCAACGGTGGAACTGGACGAATGGCATCTAAACGCTGGAGTCTTTGAACGAATCAACATCCGCTGCCCATTGAGTCAGCCAGAGCCATCTCCGAGCTACTGTCACCGGTGCTACGGAGCGAGCTGACAGCCACAAGAGATCAGAGAAGACCACTGCCAGGAATGCAGCGATGGATTCTAAACGAGCCAACTTGGGATCACCTGGAAGCTGCTGAATCCATCGAAGGGAGGCCCGTGCTGCTAGACCTCCGCACACCCCTGCTTGAAGGGAAAGAGCGGACAACGAAAAACCCGTCTTTAGCAGACTCTCAACTTTTTTGGTCTTGCTGGTTGCGGAGTGCCGCTCCGCCCTCAACCGGAATTGTGGTATGCTTGGTGACCCCGGTCACTAACGCATCAACTTTCGGGTATGTCAGCCAACGGTCCAAGTCAGAAGGAGACCAAGGGTATAACAGACCAGTACCGCGTGCCGTACGTAGAGAGGACTCTGGAGAGTCCCACTCTCAAGATACCATATGCTGTAACTCGGCTGGAAAGGAAAAAGCTTTGGAAGGCTTACGAATGCCCTGTAAAATGGGATCCGGCTGCAACAGGGTTTGAGAACTCTGAGGATCAGGCATGTCGACTAGGCGTAGTGACTCCATCACCTGTGTGATTAGGGCCAGCAACTCCTCTTTCCGAAAAAGTCTGATATCTTGAGAGCCCTCGTGAACTGTCAGCGAAGAATCAGACGGAGAATATTCCCCATCTTCTTTCTCCAATGAGTCAGGGCTCACCTCCGACGATTTAAAGTCTTCTGGAATATCCGTAGTGTCCCGTTTGTCACATGCAATATTCCTGGAAGGACGTTCTGCTATAAGGTCTGAGGACTTTTGGGACCGCTTGCGAGACCCCACCATATCCTTGTGTGCTACCGGGCGGGTGCTGGAGGTATACCAAAAGACTCAGAACGCCACAGGTGCCATGCCTGGCGGAAGAGCGTCAGGAACTCACTGTCAGCCAAGGCTGCCGTGGCTTCCAGCGGCTGTGGAAGCAAAATGGGAGCTGAGTCCTTTCTGCAGGAAGAGCCTGCTGCAGGGGCTCTAAGGAGGGAGGAGTTAAGGTGCTGATGTCCCCAGCTGGCAGCGCAGTGGGAATGGAGGAAGAAGATTCTCCTGGATGCAGCATGCAGGTGGAACACAAACAATTTATTAACTCCTTTTTCTTATTACATATAATACAGCTGTGCAGAGAAACAGGCATTGCAGAGGCTTAAACCCTTTTTTCTTTTTTTTTCTGTAAACAAAAATCAAGATAGGCTTATGGAAACAGAAGACTCTTCAAAGAAAAGGGATTTTGAAACTCCCTGTGCCTTCACAGCATGTTTAAATGTTTTGAAATGGCTGCCCAGAGCTGCTCCCTCAAAAAAAAACACACTGAAGAGAAATCCCTCCTGATTTTCAAAATGGCCGCCGGCACAGAAAAACTGCAAAATAAAAGTTTCCTAAGCTCTAAAAACCTTAAAAATGCAGCAAAATCGCTGGGGAAGAGGCAAGGAGTGCTGCTAGCCACTTAAAAATTCAAATCATGAATCACCAGAAACGGAGGGGAGAAGGGAAACTGTCAGTTATTCACTGTGCTGGTACAGAGGAGCTGAGTTCCCATGGAGGAGAAGAGAAACTTTCAAAGTCAGTGTAAGGTAGTTACAGCGACTGAAAGGTAGGGAAATTAGAGGTTGATCCCTCTGCAGCCACTTAGACCCTCATGGCAGGGGCTGGAAGGTGTTTCTGGAGAGAAGGGGAGCTGCACAAAAAGTGAAATCAGGAGCTCAAACCCTGTTGTATTGCTGATTACAGAAAATACAGCTGTTAAGGAGGGAAGCCTGGGAAACCCAGAGAAACACCTCTTGTGTGCTCTGGGTGCATCCAGGAAATAAAAATGAAGAAAATAGGAACTTCAAAACCCAGTTGAACAGACCCTGATGAAACCGGAAGTGAAGGAATCAGGTCAGAGACAGCCGGTCCCGATGCAGTTGAAATTTATTTATTTATTTACAGTCTCTTATATACCGCACTATTCATCATCAGCGCGGTTCACATGGAACAAAATGCTCAGTACATATAACACGTATGAGTTTACAGGTAACAGGGTATAAATAACTTGGATAACCGGGGTAACTATTTACAAAACATACTACATGGAATCATATACACAGAAGATACATAGAAAAACCAGCCCACTGTAGGAATGAATATCACACTTCGTGAGTTGTTGAAATACCCTAGATTTATCTGGGACTGGTATCAGTGGGTGTTATTGGGCTCTAGGTGATGCCATTGGGTTCTATAAGATATTTGTTGAAGAGGTGGCATTTGAGGGCTTTCCTAAACTGTGTCAGGCTCCTAATAGCCCGGATATCAGGGGGTAGTGCGTTCCAGCATATTGGGGCACTGAGACTGAAGGCTCTGTTGGCTGTCGATTTAGTGCAAGTGGTAAGTTCCTTCGGGATTTTGAGGGAGTTTATAGCCATGGATCTCCTTGTTCTATTAGGAGATGTGCTATGGATGAGTGAGGATAAGGATGCCGATGTGAGATTATTGACAGCTTTAAAAGTAATTATCAAGGTCTTGAAAACTATTCTAGCTTGAATAGGGAGCCAATGCAACTGTATCAGCAGGGGCGTAACGTGGTCGTACCTGGAGGCTCCATGGATGACTCTTGCAGCCGCGTTCATGGCTAGCTGAAGCGGGTTTAATGTAGATTGGGGAAGACCTTGTAATATGACGTTGGCATAGTCGAAATGGGGTATAACCAACGCCTGGAAGATTGTCCGGAAATCGGTTGGATCAAGCATGGAACGTAGGTGTCTAAGTGAGCGGATCTTGTAGTAAACTGATCTGACTATGTTACCTATGTGGGCTTTCATGTCTAGGCGTTGATCTAGTGTGACTCCCAAATATCGTATTGAGGATTTAGATTGCAACTCCGCTTCTTTTACTTTAAGATATTTTGGGGGGGTAAAATTGGGATTCCTTGTTATGAAGAGTACTTCAGTTTTCTTATGTTGTATTCTGAGGTTTTGAGACAGGAGCCAGTCAGATATTGCATTGAAGCAACTCGTCAGTGGGGAGAGGTCCAGATGCTCGGTAGAGAAGGGGATGTAAAGCAGGACATCGTCTGCATATAACATGCAGTCAACCTTGAAAGACCGGATGATATTACAAATTGGCTGCATGTAAATATTGAAAAGGAGCGCAGAAAGGGGAGGATCCTTGAGGAACTCCTTGGCTTTGGTGGAAAGGTTCAGACTTTATCCCTCCAGAACGAACATGCTGCCATCTTTCGGACAGGTAGGATCTGCACCATTCAAGCGCTTTTCCATTAATGCCTTTGTCAGTCAGACGTCCTAGTAGAAGCTCATGATTTACTGAGTCAAAAGCTGCAGCAATGTCCAGAAAGATGAGTGCAAATCCTTGACGGATGTCGTCGATGCCAGTGATTATTTTGCAGAAGAGGGTGGTAAGGAGGGTTTCCACTCCATGGAATTCCCTAAAACCATGTTGGCAGGGGTCTAATGGTGCAGCGGAGTCAATGTGGTCCTGCAGTTGCTTTTGGGCCTCCTTTTCGATGATTTTCGCGAGTAGTGGAATACTAGATATGGGTCTGTAGGATTCCACCTGTTGGGGGTCAAGCTTGCAGTTTTTTAGCAGAGGTCTGATAGAGGTGTGCTTAAGGGCTGAAGGGAAGGAGCCAGTTGAGAAGGAGAGATTCGTTATTTTGGCCAGTACTGAGCTGAAGTGACTGCGAAGCTCCTTGATCCAGAAGGCTGGGCATGGATCGGTCTGAGCAGTACTAGTGTTAAGGGCTGCAATAGTTTCTTCAATTCCTCTCTTGGAGGGGGTGGAAAACATGGTTAGGGTTGTTTGGCAGTTTTGCTCCGTGGTAGAGGCTATAGTAGAGGTTTTGTTAGTCTGACATATCTTGGATTGTAAATAGGTTGCAAAATCTTGTGGGTGTAGCTCAAATGGAGGTCCAGAGGATGGTTCCTTGGATAAAGTCTTGACAAGGTCGAAGAGGTCATGTGGTTTATTAAGTGATCTCATTAAGGTGTCAGAGTAGTACTGCTTCATCGTGTTGGTGATTGTGTTGCGATGTGCAGCCAGATGACAGTTGTATGCTGACAGGTCATTTAAAGAGTGAGATCGGCGCCAGCGTTTCTCCAGTTTCCGTAAGTGGTTAAGTGATGCTTTAAGATCAGCTGAGTACCATGGGGCACTTACTCTTTTACCTGAAGGCAGTACCAGGGCAGCTGAGGCAAGTAAGAAAAACAGTTTACTTACAGTTTCACTCAGAAATTGATACCTGATCCTCCTGCTGTCTAAGCTCTCTGGCAAAGACTCAGCGCAGCTTAAAGAAAAATCGGGAGCTCTACTGAAGCCAGGCTCAGGAGCTCCACAAGTTTATCTGGGGAATCAAGTTGCTGGGAAACCCAGAGTAACACCTCTTGTGAAATCTGGGTGCATCCAGGAGCCTCAAGATACAGAGAAACCTGATTTTAGGGAGGCCTTCGTCCAGCTAACAAGCCCTCATGGCCAGATGCTGGGGATTCTTCCTGTCAGCGAGCTCTACTGTGTCAGAAACAGGAGCTCAGCTGCAAACACCCTGGTGCACAGTGAAACTATACTGGCAGCAACAGGCAAGTGGAAATATCAGTCCCCAAAGGGATTCTAAATAATTTTAAAGATTTTGAGGGAAAAACAACAAAAGCAACCAGATCTGCTGGAGACAGAGAAACACTGAGGGAGATCCCTAGGGGCAGGACCATATCGCCAGAGTCCAGCCTATCAGAGCTCTGGTAGAATTCTCTGTCTCCAAGATCTGCTGGCAGGGGGACACAACCCCGTTTGCCTGGACTGGTCTAGCAGTATGACTTGGAATTCCACAATCTGAAGCACATGCCAGTGTTATGGAAGCCCTGAAGGAAAGAGGGGATCTATCAGATAGTTTATTGATGTTTCTATCTGAGATAACCACTTTGACAGTGTTTAATTTTTTTTTTTTTGAAGACGTTATATATCATCAAATGTCAGGGGTGGCAATGGGGGCCACCTGTGCCCCCTCTATAGCTAATTTATATATGCAACGTTTTGAGAGAAATTGGATAGATGCATCACCTTATAAAACTAATTTAAGATTGTGGAAGAGATACATAGATGATATCTTTTTGTTATGGGAAGGTACAGCAGAGAGTTTACAAGAATTTTCTGATTGGGTAAACGATAGGGATAGACAAATCAAATTCACATTTTGTCATCACAAGGAGAAAATTACTTTTCTGGATGTTGATATCAGAAAAGGTGTAAATGGTTGGTACACTTCGGTGTATAGAAAAGGGACAGACAAACACGTTTTTGCATTATAGTAGTGCACATCCCGTACAATTGCGAGACAGTCTGCCTTTGTCACGGTTCGTACGATATTGGAGGAACTGCACAGATGTTCAGGAATTTAAACAGCAGTCCAAAATATTGAAACAAAACTTTAGTAGTCGTGGTTATCCACAAAGTGTCATCAACAAGGCATACAAAAGGGCATTGTTTAACAATCGGGATTTACTATTTTATCCACAGAAGGGACCAGTCTTAGCAGCTGGATCCAATTCACATATCAATTTAATTACCACGTATTCCCCATTTAGTTTCAAATTGAAGCAAATAATAAAACGTCATGCCAACGTTTTGAATAGCATTCCTGGTTTAGAAGATAAAACAGTTCGCTGCATTTGGCAGCGACACAGAAATTTAAAGGAATTATTAAGTCCTGCAGTGTTGCGCCCTTTGAAAACAGACTCCCAATCTGGCCAGAAGGGACATCATAAATGTGGGGAATGCATGATATGTCATATCACTGGAGAATTAAAGGAATTTCAATATCATGGAAAAAATTATTATTTACAACATCAGACATGTTCATCCACATTCATGGTATATTGTATCCAATGCCCGTGTGGCTTAATATATGTGGGCAAAACTATTAGAGAATTTTGAGTGAGGATGAATGAGCACAAGAGTAGACTAAAATGTCAGAACCATGAAGCACCTATAGTAGATCATTGTTTACAATTGCACCATGCTTTTGAGGAGCTACGATGTTTCTGCATTGACCAGGTGAAAATCGCACAATGAGAAAAATCGAGAGAATGTACTTTATTATGGCAATAACAACGCTGGATCCATAAGTTGGGATCAGTTTTCCCAGGGGGATTAAATGTCCGAATTGAATGGGAAGTCTGTACGTGAAAATTGCGCAACAATGTCTACCATTCTGGAGGGCACTGGTTTAAAGCGAGTTTAAAAGCCTCATCCGCATGCGTGGCGTTTTTGTAAGCCGGTAGACTCATGTAGAGAATACGGAGGATATTGTTTATATCTATGAATGAAGGACCGCTGAATAAAGGGTATGTGGTTTTCATGCAATTTGATATATATGGATATTTATGAATTTGATACAATAGTAGAAAGAGTGTACTTAATAAATATGGCTATGATTTGAATCGCAGTGCTTTCAAAGTTACCCCCTGAAGAAACCGAACTTGGGTGAAACGCAAGAAGAGCGCGATAGATGGCGTTGGGGACAATATCGAAAGCTAAGCACTGTTTCAGTATACCTATATTTTAAATAATTTATTTGAGATAATTGATTATAAGCGATAAAAAAAAGGTCATTAATGCAATTGGGGCGATATTCAGAAGCTATACTGAAGTTTGCCTTTGGACGCCCAAAACGTCTGAGACCTTTAGTTGCGATTCAACAGGAGAATGATAAAGTCATAACATAAGATACGCTTTACTTTCATGTACAATATCAGTCAAATGGCATAGCTAAGACGGGAAAAATGATAAAGAAGCAACGCAACAGGGAGGAGGAAGGGCTGTGAGGACTGATTACTGCTGTCCCTGGAGAACACCTGTTACAGGTGAGTAACTAAACTTTCTCCAGGAGCAAGCATGAAGTTAGTCCTCACATATGGGACTCCCTAGCTACAGGCTACCAAAAACCTGTAGAACGCCATGGGTGACCGGAAAAGGTGAGCTGTGAGCAGCAGCAATAAGATCCTAAATCAACAGACTCTCCAGTAACCCCAATGTCCAGCAAGATACATCACTTTGGTAGCCTGAACACAGAACAGTCAGAGAGTAGGAGTTGCCCAAATCTCGAACAGATTACTGAGTACAGCTTGGTCAAAGGCACTGTCCTATCAGGATATTGTGGACATTACAGAAACATGGTTTAATGAATCGCATGATTGGGATATAGCCATACCTGTCTATAATCTATTCAGAAGAGACAGAGAAAATTATTAACAGATTGTTTCAGTGAACTAACAACTTGGCTAGAAGCCCACAACCTTTATATTAACCATTCCAAAACTGACATATTGATTGTAACTAAAAACAAATCTTACACTCCCCCCCTACCCACATTACACTTCAGAAACATGACATTCACATAAAAAATGAGATAAAATACCTAGGGGTTATCTTAGATACACACCTTAGTATGAACACCCACATAAGAAATACTACGAAGAAAATATACTTTAAACTCAAAGTATTAAAACAATTACGCCCACTGGTACACCTGCAAGACTTCCTGAGCATCATTCAAGCCATTATCACACCACATTTTGACTTTGCCAACCTCTCTCTACTATAAAAGTATTACCAAAAACGTGTTCTGCTTGAATATTCACCTCATGAAACTAGTAGGACATAATGTATTCGTGTACTAAGGTCTCAGTTCAAACTACCGCAGCTATTTAACGACAGGGGCTACATCAACTGCACCACCCTTAGTCTCGCTGCTGTTTACATCAATGACCTTTTAACTATGTACACTTTGACAATTACTGTCCTTTTTCTTTTTTCTTTTATTATTTCTCTTTTCATATAGTGTCCTTTTCTTTTATTCTTTTCTGTTATTATTCTTTCAACATTTTTTCAATATTTTTCTTATTTATTTTTCATTAACCCGCTAGATAGCGATCTTCTCACAAAGAAATTTTTTCCAATTCTTCAAGTGATCGGAAACCTGACTCATTTCGCTCCAATATAAAGACGCTGTATCTTTATCTTATAAATACATCAGCAAATGTTGTAATTCAAATTTCCAAACCATTTTCTACATCTTCTTTCTCACAACTTAAATAAATGCAATGGTAATGCAGCTCATTGGAGAAAAGAATTATTGGTGTTGTTGGTACTTAGCTTCAAGTGCCGTGTATATTCATATATTGAAGCGCTGTGAGGCTTTAATGCTCGTGGTTATGATGCAAATCCCGACGCCGTGTGTCTAAGGCGCCCAGGCATTTCACCATGTGTTTCATCAGGGGATTAGATTTCAGATATCATAGAAACCTTTTTCATTCTCTCACCCGCTTATAACAGGAGCTGTGACTGCTGACTCCTACAGCTCAGTGAAAAGACGCCACGCATGCTCTCTACTAGGCACAACTAACCAAAACATCAAAAGGCTCCAACTGGCCCAAAATGCTGCAGCCAGAACCATAATGAAGGTACACCCATTTGAGCACATTTCACCCTATCTAGCCAAACTACACTGGCTCCCTATTCAATGCAGAATAAACTATAAATTAATAATAACCACCTTTAAAGCTTTAAATAACACCGCCCCAGCTACACTAAATAAACTTCTCACTAAGGACACACCCCAATCTACTCAGAGAAAAGGCAACGTCAATAAATTAAAGATTCCAAAAGAGTTCACAAAGACTTAAAAAACAACCAATAAAAAAGCGTTTTCCCATGCAGCCCCTATTCTCTGGAACTCACTACCTGATGAAATCAGAGCCTTAACCGAGCTCAAAGATCTACGCAAAACATTAAAAACTCACCTCTTTATCTCCTACTACGGTCCTCTGGCGAATTCCCAACACCAAAATTAAAAGGGATAACTATATAACACGTTGAGCCTAATACCACAATGTCCCATGATATCATGACCTTTAACACCGCCTATGATGTTTATATATAACTACCCCTCTCGTTGAAATCACTTTTGTTTACTGTACATAGTTGATTGTACATAGTTCACCTAAGTTAATTATCAGAGTTAAAATGTACATAATTCCTGCAATGTTTAATGTAAAAACAGATATGTTATCCTGTTTCCTTGACTGTTTTATGTAAACCGCACCTGATCACTGGAAGGTTGCGGTATATAAAAGATGTTTAAATAAATAAATAAAAAATAAAAAAATGGAAAAGGAGGAGGAGTAGCCTTGTATGTCAAAAGCAATATTAAAGCTAGTGAAATGCAGGGGGCATGGGGAAAAGAAGCAGCGCTCTGGATCGGGTTCGAAAGAGGAGATGGCACTGTCATCCATACTGCTGTAGTCTACAGACCTCTGACTCAAATTGAAGAGATAGATAATGAATTGATTACAGATATTGCCAAGATAGCAACAAAGAGGGAAGTGATCATACTGGGTGACTTCAATCTACCCGATGTGGATTGGAGGACTCTTTCTGCAAAATTGGAAAGAAGCAAAAAAATTGTGGACACTATCCAAGATGCGTTACTTAGACAAATGGTGATAGAACCAACCAGGGAAAGATCAACGCTGGATTTAGTGCTCACCAACGGTGATAGCGTGTCGAATGTCTGGGTGAGTGCCCCTGTGAGCAACAGTGATCATCACACAGTGTGGTTTGAGATAAAAGCCAAGGTGCAGTCCCAATCATAGCAAGCTCAAAGTCCTACACTTCAAAAGCACTGACTTCAATAAAATGGCCAAGTACTTAAAGGAGGAGCTGACAAGGTGGAAGGGGATAAGAGAAGTGGAATTGCAATGGGCTAAACTAAAAGGGGCAATAGATAAATATGTAAGAAAAGTAAATAAAAACAAGAGGAGAAGGAAACCTATCTGGTTTTCCAAAGACGTGGCTGCTCAAATAAAGGCAAAAAACACAGCTTTCGCAAAATTCAAAAGCTTGCAAACAGAGGAACACAGAAATGAATACAGGATCAAACTCCAGGAGACAAAAAGAGAAATAAGGATAGCAAAATCAAAGGCAGAGGAAAAGATGGCTAAAGATGTTAAATGTGGCGACAAAACTTTCTTCAGGTATATTCAGGAAAGGAAGAAGATCAGAGGTGGAATTGTAGGACTCAGAAGTGCTGCGAACGGACTCGTGGAAAGTGACATTGAAAAAGCGAAATTGCTAAACAAATACTTCTGCTCTGTTTTTACTAAAGAAAATCCTGGAGAAGGACCACCTGTGACTCCCAAATATAAAAATGGGGATGAAGTAGATACCACACCATTCAGAGAAGATGAGGGGTTAGAACAGTTTGCAAAACTGAAAGTGGACAAGGCCATGGGACCGGATGGGATACATCCAAGGATACTGAAAGAGCTCAGAGAGGTTCTTGCAGGGCTGTTAAAGGATGTTTTCAACAGATCCTTGGAAACAGGAGAGATTCCTCAGGGCTGGAGAATGGCTGTCATCGTACCTCTACACAAAAGTGGTGACAGGGAAGCAGCGTCAAACTACAGGCCTGTGAGCCTTACCTCGGTGGCAGGAAAGTAATGAAGGCGCTCCTGAAAGAGCGAATAGTGAACTTTCTCAGAACCAGCGGGTTACAAGATCCAAGGCAACATGGTTTTACCGAGGGACGATCTTCCCAAACAAATCTGATTGAGTTCCTTGACCGGGTGACCAGAGAACCAGATCAGGAGCATGCGATGGATGTCATCTACCTGGATTTCAGCAAAGCCTTTGATACTGTCCCTCATAGGAAGCTTATCAATAAACTCAGTAGTTTGGAGATGGGTCCCAAGGTGGTAAACTGGATCAGAAATTGGTTGACTGACAGAAGACAGAAGGTGATGGTAAATGGAGCTCACTCAGATGAAAGGAAGGTGATTAGTGGGGTGCCTCAGGGTTTGGTCCTGGGCCCGGCACTGTTCAATGTATTTGTGAATGATATTGCTGAAGGACTGAATGGAAAGGTCTGTCTTTTTGCAGATGACACAAAAATTTGCAACAGAGTGGACTCCCCCGAGGGAGTGATTAACATGAGGAAAGATCTACAAAAGCTGGAAGAATGGTCTAATGCTTGGCAATTAAGAGTAGTTACTCACCTGTAACAGGTGTTCTCCAGGAGCAGCAGGAATCAGTCCTCACATATGGGTGACATTGGCCCCATACAGAGCATTTCCCCAGCTTTCAAAGAAAGCCTTTGGGAATGCAGCATGCCTGCGCAGTCCCCTTCCCGCCCAAGGGTGTCATCTTGCTCAGTCTGATAACATAGCTAAAACACAGCAAAAAACAAAATAAAATATATGACTGCAACTCCAGGGGAGGAGGGAGGGTCGTGAGGACTGATTCCTGCTGCTCCTAGAGAACACCTGTTACAGGTGAGTAACTAGTCTTTCTCCAGGACCAAGCAGGAAGTCAGTCCTCACATATGGGACTCCCCAGCTCTAGGCTACCAGGAACCAAAAGCTGAAAAAATGGCTCCCTCTCAAGAGCCTCAGCATCTGTGATAAGAATATCCTCTGAGAACGCCCCCGTACGGTAGCCCAACACAAGGGTCGGAGGGTAGGAGTTGCCTAAACCTCAAAGAGATTACAGAGTACCGCCTGTCCGAAAGCACTGTCCTGTCGGGACTCTCTCTCGAGGCAGTAGTGGGCTGCAAAAGTCTGGCTTGAAGACCAAGTATCGGCCCAGCAGATGTCTGCCAACGGAACAGAGCGGAGATGAGCTACTGATGCGGTTTTCACCCTGACATGGTGGGCTATGACCCGACCCTGCAAGGGAAGGTCGGTTGCCTTGTACGCCCAGGCGATACAATCTGCTACCCAAGTGGACAACGTATGCTTGGAGACAGGTAACCCCAATTTATTAGGGTCAAAAGAGATGAAGAGCTGAGTAGCCCTTCGATGCCCCCACGTACATTCAATGTAAAAGGACAACGCCCTCTTACAGTCCAGAGTATGCAAGACTGTCTCAGCCCGGCTGGTATGCGGCCTGGGAAAGAATGTCGGAAGAACCACCTCCTGGTTGAGGTGGAAAGAGGAGACAACCTTTGGAAGGAACTTCGGATGAGTCCGAAGGACCACCCTGTTCCTATAGAACCGTGTGTCTATCAGAAACCAGAGCTTGTAGTTCGCTCACACGTCTGGCCGAGGTAAGAGCTACCAGGAAGAGCGCCTTCCAAGAAAGGAAGCGTAAATGGCAAGTAGCCATCGGCTCAAACGGTGGGTGAGTAAGTTGTTGCAAGACCACGTTCAAGTCCCACTCAGTGGCAGGTGGACGAATCGGAGGCTTGAGCAAAAGCAGGCCTCTGAGGAAGCAGGACACCAAGGGGTGAACCGAGAGCGACTGTCCCTCCACCGGTGAGTGGTGTGCTGAAAGAGCACTGAGGTGGACCCGAACAGAGCTGGACTTAAGGCCTAGGTCTGAGAGGTGAAGTAGGTATTGTAGCACTACTGGCACCAGGCAGGAGAAAGGATCTTCATTGTGCTGAGCACCACACTGAAAACCTGTGCCACTTGCGTGCATAGGACTTTCTGGTGGATTGCCTCCTCGAGGCCAAGACCACCTCCTCAACTTCCCTAGGTAGAAGCAAGGGAGCTAGCACTATCCTTTCAGCAGCCAGGCCATCAGATTGAGGGATCTGAGATTGGGGTGCAGAAAGGAACCCTGATCCTGAGAGGAGATCGGGTTGCAACCCCAGAGGGAATGGAGTTTCCACCGCCAACTGCAGAAGAAGTGGAAACCATGGTTGCTTCGGCCATCTGGGGGCTACCAGAATCACCAAGGCCTTGGCCTGTAGAATCTTGAATAGAGTTTGGGCCACCAGGGGTGTGGGAGGAAACGCATACCGGAGGCCCGTAGACCAAGAGATCAGAAACACATCTGCTGCCACTCTCAGGGGATGCGGCTGTCTGGAGCAAAACCTGGGCAGCTGACGGTTCAGTGGACTTGCAAAGAGATCAATGGAGGGAAGTCCCCATCGTAGAAAGATCTGCTGAACCACCAGTGGATTCAACTGCCATTCGTAAGGCTGGAGAATCCTGCTTAGTCTGTCTGCCAAAAAGTTCTCCTGACCAGGTAGATAAACTGCTTTGAGAAACATGCCTTGTTTGACTGCAAAGGAGCAAAGGGCCTGCGCCTCCTGACAAAGGAGTCTGGACCCTGTGCCCCCTTGCTTGTTCACAAAGAACATTGTCTGAACTAAGACAATCAGGTAGCAGACTGGTGAGAGAGGGCATGAGAAAAAGTCTGTAGAGCCAAGCGGATTGCTCGCAGCTCCAAAAGATTGATCTGCTGTGTGGCCTCCCGAGGAGACCAGAGGTCTTGAGTGCACGTGCCCTGGCAATGTGCACCCCAGCCCTTTGAAGCTAGTGGGCCCTCGAGGGCAAGGCCGGAGCCGTCTTCATGCTGCGCATGAGACCTACCACTCGAGGACTGGCTAGTCTTAACAGACGGTTTGTGGGTTATCTGATCTTGTGTGGAAGAAGAAGGGGACGGTGCCCCGAAGTTGGAAGGCAACCGTGTATCGAGGGAATCTCGATGTTGAAAACCTCTTCTCACCAAACTGTTGTCAGGACCCAAGCAGGTTAGACACCGACTTTGAGGGTCTAAAAACAAAGTTGTACCGCCACAGGATGAACATTTCTTAGAGAAAGTGCCTGGAGGTTCCATGAAGGAAAAAGAAGAGGCCTAAAAGGCCTAAGACCGTGGGATACTATGAGGAAAAAATATATCCCGTGGAAAAATATTTCAAGAAAAGAAAAGAAAAACACCGGCGGTACCGATGGCGTCGGGAAGACAGCCGCGACCACAAGAAAACTAAAAAATAAAAACAAGAATTTTCTGCGGTGACAGGAGGACGTCCTGCTGGCTCCGCGGAAAAACGAAAACTGAGGAGAGGCAGTTGGGAAAGGCGGGAAGGCAGCGCGCAGGCGTGCTGGGATGCTTCCAAAAGCTCTTGATTGGACGCTGGGAAGCGTTCCCGCGCAGGCTCCATCGGTACCGACGTACCCATATCTGAAGACTCATTCCTGCTTGTTCCTGGAGATAGACTGTGTATCCTGCAATAGAGAGAACCTTTAAAATTGCATTTTGTGGTTGGATGTGTTTTGGACAATTTTTGCTTCCAAGAGTCCTGAACCAACAATCCTATGTGTGGTATGATCGAACCACTGTGTATATAAAAATAATAAATTTCTCTCATTTGCCTTACCTACTTGAGCCTGACTACAGCTTTCTGCATGGTGCACTCATACAGCTGAATAAGGACTACATTTCCCAGAGGGCATTGCAGGGCAATAGCTTAAAAAAAAAGCTGAAAAAGCATACAGCAAAAAGTTCCTTCAATAATCCACGCCCCTCTAACCTAGAGGTGAGTGGTGGTGGCGTGACAGGGTTCAGGCCTAACCCAGACCTATGAAATCTCAACGTCGGGTTATCTTTTCAACAGTCTACACCACAGTGTACCCTGACCACCAAAGTGTCCAAGCAAGGCTGGGGAGTCCATCTCCACAGTCTCACCACACAGGGGGAGTGGACTCCACGAGAAGCCGCTTATCACATTAATCTGTTAGAGTGACTGCCAATGCCCTTCATGTCTTTTTTCCCCACTTATCAGGAAAGACAGTGCTCATTCAGACCAACAACCAAGTTGCCATGTTCTACATCAACAAACAGGACGGAACTGGATCACACCACCTCTGCAAAGAGGCAGTCCATATTTGGACTTTTGAGATAGCTCATCAGATTCTTCTCCGAGCTGTTTATCTCCCAGGGGAATAGAATCAGCTGGTCGACAAACTCAGCCATGTTCTTCGCCCACACGAGTGGATGCTTCATCGAGAGACAGCACAATGCTTGTTCTATGGGGAACGCCCAATATTGAGCTTTGCGCCACTCCAGCGAATTCCCCTTGCTTTTGTTCAAGGATCCTATTTCCATAGAACAAGACCTCAGATCCTTTCCTGCTCCACTGAGGCCGGGTTCTGCTCTAAAACATTCCCGCTACTTCCTCTAGTGTCGAAGACACTCTTCAAATTGCAGCTAGATAGAGGGAGAATGATTCTCATCGCCCCATTCTGGCCATGATCGCTTTGATTTCCCCTACTCTTTCAACTGATGCAAGAATAACCATCTGGTGGGTGTCCCCAATCTTTTCTCACAGGACCAAGGGAAGCTACTGCACCCCAACCTGAATATGCTGAAGTTGACAGCATGACGGCTGAACACGCTGTCTTCATACCTACACCTCCCAGAGGATGTAAAGCGTAGTTACTCACCTATTCTCCAGGGACAGCAGGAATTGTTGTTGTTGTTGTTGTTAAGTGCCGTCGAGTCGGAGTCGACTCATGGCGACCCTCTGGATAGCTATCCTAAATTGTGTTCGGTCTTCAGTCAGGCGGCTCATTGTTGACAGACTGGTACCCGTAGCTGCTGTTATTGTATCGATCCATCTCATTGCTGGCCTTCCTCTTTTGCGTTGACTTTCTATCTTGCCAAGCATGATGTCTTTCTCTAATGATCTCTCTCTTCGCATGATGTGTCCAAAGTATGAAAGTCGAAGTCTTGTCATCTGAGCTTCTAAAGAAAGCTTAGGTTTGATCTCCTCTAGTACCGACTGGTTTGTTCTTCGGGCAATCCATGGTATGCACAGTATTCGCCGCCAGCACCATAATTCAAAGGCATCAATTTTCTTCCTGTCTGTCTTTTTCACTGTCCAGCTTTCACATCCATATGATGTTATTGAAAATACCATGGCTTGAACAAGTCAAATCTTTGTATGGAGAGAGACATCTCTGCTCTTGAGAATCTTATCTAGGTCTTTCATAGCCATTCTGCCAAGAGCAATGCGTCGTTTGATTTCTTGACTGCTTGTTGCTTCTTTATTGATAGTTGATCCAAGTAGGTTAAAGTTGTTCACAATTTCAATTTCTTCTCCTTCAACGATGAACCTGTTGATTATGCCAGTTGTCATGATCTTTGTCTTCTTTACATTAAGGTGCAGGCCCATTTTGAGACTATGTTCTTTGATTGTGAGAAGCAAATGTTTCAGATCATCTTCACTTTCAGCCAGTAATGTAGTATCATCAGCATAGCGAAGGTTGTTGATGAGTCTTCCACCAATCTTCACACCTCTGTTGTCTTCATACAATCCTGCTTCTCTGATTATTTGTTCTGCATATAAATTAAACAGGTAGGGGGAAAGTATGCAGCCTTGTCTTACACCTTTGCTTACTTTAAACCATTCTGTTTCTCCTTGTTCCGTTCGAACTGTTGCTTCTTGATCAATGTACAGATTGTGCAAGAGAACGATCAGGTGTTCTGGTATACCCATGCTTCTTAATGTGGCCCAGAGTTTCTCATGGTTTACACAGTCAAAAGCCTTGCTATAGTCGATAAAGCACAAATAGATATCCTTTTGGTATTCTTTAGTCTTTTCAAGGACCATGTCACATCCGCAATGATGTCTCTCGTTCCTCGCCCTTTCCTGAACCCTGCTTGCACTTCAGGTAGTTCTTGTTCCACGTATGGTTGTAGTCTCTTTTAAATAATCTTCAGTA
The DNA here is from genome assembly GCA_033557465.1 of Ichthyophis bannanicus. Lineage (NCBI taxonomy): Eukaryota > Metazoa > Chordata > Amphibia > Gymnophiona > Ichthyophiidae > Ichthyophis > Ichthyophis bannanicus. The sequence continues at coordinate 16,619,997 of CM066034.1, forward strand.
GAATCTTGCTGGCATGTGGGATCAGAGCGATTGTTCGATAATTTCCACAGTCAGTTGGATCACCTTTATTTAGTATTGGTATCAACTGTCATGAGGTAGACAGCACTGAGCATGGGATAATAAAAGGAAAAGGAAAAGAAGAGCTTACCTCACAGCCACATGAGCAGTTAAGGCATTCAGGTTGCAGGGAAGCAAGGAATGGAGAAACAAACTTTCCTTATAGCATTGGTGACGCAGTAGAAACTCAAAGTCCTAATCATGCTCACCTGAGGAAAGAATCACGTACAACGTACAACAAGCAGGGAGATAAAACCAGGTGGGAAATCTCACAGAGGGGGCAGAGAGAGAGGAGCAGAGAGAGGAGGAGACAGAGACTCAGGAAGGGAGTCAGATTCAGAGGCAGACAAAGAGAGAGACGCTGTTACGAAGAGAGAGGGCAGAGTGGAAGCAAGCTGTTGAACCAGAGAGTGCTGGGAAAAGCAGTTCAAGAGACTTCCAAGCCAGAGGGGTCCTCGTACCGGGGAAGGTAACCAAGCAGGTAGAGAGCAAACGTCACACTCAAGAAAGCTCACTGAAGCCAGGAGGTGATTACGGCTCAGCTAAGCCTAATGCTTGGAACTCCCGGAGAAAAGCAGCTTACACTACAGAGAAGAAACCCTGGTTAACAGAGGAAGGGCTGGAAAGCACAGTTACTTACCTGTAACAGGTGATCTCTGGGAACAGCAGGAATTAGTCCTCACATATGGGTAAGTCGGAACCGACGGAGCCCGCGCGGGAAAGCTCCCCAGCTTTTCAGATGAAAAGCTTTTGGGGCTTCCCACAGCGCATGCGCGCTGCCTTCCCGCCTTCCTTACCAGCTCTCTTCAGTTCGAGTTTATAGCTGAGACAATAAAGAGAGGAAAGGAAGGTAGATAGATAGAGGATACAACTCCTAGGGGAGGTGGGTGGGTTGTGAGGACTAATTCCTGCTGTTCCCAGAGATCACCTGTTACAGGTAAGTAACTGTGCTATCTCCAGGAACAAGCAGGAATAAGCCCTCACATATGGGGACTCCCTAGCTAAGATGCCTGGGAGATCCCCCTCCAAGGGTAAACCATCTTCGTATGGATCTCAGGCATCCATTCAGGGAAGGTGGGCAGGAGTTGCTTAAGTATGGAACAGGTGTTTGAGGACAGCCTGACCAAACAAGGCATCCCGGCGGGAGTCCTTGTCCAAACAGTAATGGGCTGTGAAGGTATGAACCGAGGCCCAAGTGGCTGCTCGACAGATCTGATCTATGGATACAGAGTGAAGATGAGCCATAGAAGTAGCCATGGCTCTCACATTGTGAGCTGTGACATGGCCTTCCAGAGAAATGTTCTTACTCTGGTAAGCAAAAGAAATACACTGAGCAATCCAATTGGAAAGTGTACGTTTGGAGATTGGAAGTCCCAAATGAGAAGGATCAAAAGCCACAAAAAGTTGGGAAGACTTTCGATGTGGCTGAGTCCTGTTGAGGTAAAAGGCGAGAGCTCTTTTACAGTCAAGAGTATGAAGGTTCCTCTCTGCACTGGATGCATGAGGAGCCGGGAAAAAAACAGGTAGATATACCTCTTGATTAAGATGAAAAGGCGAGACCACTTTGGGCATAAAGTGGGGATTCGTCCTAAGGACCACCTTATCATGATGAAATCTGGTATAAGGTGGATTAGCCACCAAAGCCTGCAGTTCACTGATGCGGCGAGCCGAAATGACTGCAATAAGGAAAAGAACCTTCCAGGAAAGAAATTTCAAGGAGGTAGAGTCCAAAGGCTCAAAAGGTGGTTTCATAAGCTGACCTAGAACTAGGTTCAAATCCCATGCTACCGGCGGAGGTCGGATGGGAGGTTTAGTTAGGGTCAGGCCTCTCATGAACCTTGCAACGAGAGGATGAGAGGAGACAGGTTGTCCATTTATAGGTTTTAAGGATGCTGCAATAGCACTTAAATGGACTCGCACTGAATTCGTCTTGAGGCCTGCATTGGAAAGATGCAGGAGATAGTCTAGTAGAGAATTCAAAGGAAGTGCCAGAGGGTCAAGACCCTGTTGAGCACACGAAATGGAAAAACGTTTCCATTTGAAAGCATAGGAATGCCTGGTAGAGGGTTTCCTAGAGGCATGAAGGATATCTTTCACTGGTTGAGAAAGATTAAACTCATGAAGGCTTAAGCCTTCAGTAACCAAGCTCGGAGATGTAGGGACTTGGGGTTTGGGTGCCACAAAGTCCCTCTCTCCTGAGACAGAAGGTCTGGCGTAGCTCCCAGGTCCAGGGAGGAGCCCTGGGAGAGCTGTAGAAGTAGAGGGAACCACACTTGGCGTGGCCAGCGTGGAGCTATAAGGATCATCGACCCGTGATCCCTCTGAAGTTTGAACAGAGTCTTGGGAATCAAAGGAATGGGTGGAAAAGCATACAGGAATTCCTGATCCCAATGCAGGAGAAAGGCGTCGTTGGCCTGAGCTCCCTGACACGGAGTCCTGGAACAGAACCGGGGAAGTTTGGCATTCCACGGACTTGCAAAGAGGTCTATGTCCGGGGTTCCCCATTCCTGGAAGATTCTGCGTATCTGGTCCATATGCAGGGACCACTCGTGTGGAAGCAGAACTCGACTGAGTCTGTCTGCCCGAGAGTTTTGAACTCCTGGAAGATACACTGCCAGAAGATGAATTTGATGCTCTCTGGCGAAAGCCCATAATCTGAGAGCTTCGTTGCAAAGCAAAAGAGAGCCCATCCCTCCTTGCTTGTTGACATAGAACATGGCCACCTGATTGTCTGTCTGAACTAGGACAGTCAGGTTGGCAAGGAGGGTATGGAAGACTGTGAGGGCAAGGAAGATTGCTCGCAGTTCCAGAAGGTTGATATGAAGGGTGGTCTCTTGGGGAGACCAGGTTCCCTGAGTGGAGAGATGTTGAAGATGAGCTCCCCACCCTGTTTGGGAGGCATCTGTTGTGAGGGTTGCTTGGGGCAACCAAGGTTGGAAGGGGGTCCGCAACAACAGATTTTTGGAGGATGTCCACCACTGGAGAGACCAAAACAGACGTTTTGAGGTGAGTACCTGGTCTGACAGCAGTCCCGATGCTTGAGATCACTGGGTGGCCAATGTCCATTGAGCTGCTCTCATATGGAGACGAGCATAGGGCACCACATGAAACGTGGAGGCCATGTGGCCCAGAAGTTGCAGCATTTCTCTGGCTGACAAGTGACTTCTGGACTGAGCCTGGGAGGCCAAGCTTATTAGCCGTTGGCCTCGGACCAGAGGAAGGTAGGCCCTTGCAGTGGTGGAATCCAGATAAGCCCCTATGAATTCCAGGGACTGAGTAGGGATGAGTTGGGACTTGGGAATGTTTACCACAAGTCCCAGATATTGAAGAATACGCCTTGTGCGGTCCAAGGAAATCTGGACTTCTGACTGAGATGGAGCTCAGATGAGCCAGTCGTCCAGATATGGGAACACGAAGATTCCCATGCCTCTTAGAAATGCGGCTACGACTGCCATGCATTTTGTGAATACTCTTGGAGCAGAGGCGAGACCGAAGGGAAGTACTCTGTATTGGAAATGTTTTCCCTGGAACAGAAATCGAAGATATTTTCTGTGGGATGGATGGATGAGTATATGAGTGTACGCATCCTTGAGATCTAGAGAACAAAGCCAATCCTGACTCTGAAGGTATGGAAGGAGAATGCCCAGAGAGAGCATTTTGAATTTCTCCTTGAATAGAAACTAGTTCAATTCTCTCAGATCTAGGATAGGTCTGAAGCCCCCTGTCTTCTTTGTTATGAGAAAATAAGGGGAGTAGAACCCTAACCCCTGTTGAGGAAGAGGAACCTCCTCTATTGCCCCTTGGGCAAGGAGAGAGAAGACTTCCTGACCCAACAGGGTCAGAAGAAATGGGGGAGAACTGAATTGCCTCACCATGGTATGGGGAGGAAGGCTGGAGAAATGAAGTTTGTAGCCCTCTCTGATGATAGAGAGGGTCCATTGCTCTGATGTTATTTGCTCCCATCTGGGAGCAAAGTGAGCTAACCTTCCCGGTATGGTGAGAGGCTCTGGTTGTTCCAGAGCCAGAAATGGTAAGTTCTCTAGGGGCAAGTCAAAACCCCTGAGGGGGTTGAGCCTGCTGGGGTGTAGCAGACACTGCAGACTTTGACTTTACTTGCTTAGATTGCTGACGTTTAGCAGCAAAGCGAGGCTGAGAAGATTGTTGGCCAGTATTTGTGGAAAATCTGGCCTTCTTGTAGTACGGCCTTTTAAAAGGTTTCTTTTTGGCAGGAGTAGAAGTAGACTTAGAAAGTCTATCTAGAGTGGCATTTTCTGCGTCCATTTGAGCAGCTTTAATTTGACAGTCCTCACCAAATAAGTTCTCTCCTGTACAGGGCAGATTCCTTAAGCCATCCATGACCCAGGGTTCTAGGTCAGAAGCCTGGAGCCAAGCAAGACGTCGGGCTGCAATAGCGATTCCCGAAGCCCTGCCAGCAACCTCAAAGGAATCAAAGGCTGCCCTGTTGGAAAACTTGGAGACCTCTGAAAGTTGTGTCACCAGAGTAGTGAAGTCCTCCTTTTTATCCTCAGGGATAAAGGGGGCTAAATGCCGTACCTTTAGGGCAAGTTCTCTGAGAAACATGCCCATATAAAGGCTGTAAGAATTGATCCTGGCTATAAGCATACTAGCCTGAAAGATCTTTCTACCAAAAGAGTCGAGGGTCTTACATTCTCGCCCTGGAGGGGTAGAGGAATGCCTTTTAGGACTCTATCTTCTTCATAGCAGACTTCACCACAATGGAGTGGTGAGGCAGGCAGCTGAGTCTTTTGAAACCCAGGAGAAGGAGGGACCCGGTACATGGTGTCCAACCTACGGGAATGAGGAGACAGGGTTAGAGGAGTCTCCCACAAATCCATCAAGTGTTCTTGAAGGATTTCATGGATAGGCAGAGTAACTGCCTCTTTAGGAGGTTTAGAGTATCCTAAAATATCCAATTTTTTTGATCTGGGTTCCTTTTCAGCAGATGTAGCAATAGAAAGTGCTTTAGCTACATCAACAATGAAATCCTGAAAGGATAAATCCTCCGGAGGAGACATCCTCCTCTTTAGAGAAGAGGGCTCCTCAGGAAGATCAAACTCAGCAGAGTCATCAGAGGAATTGAACTCATCAGAAGAATCTGAGTATTCTCTCTGTGCTTGCAATGCACGATACGCGTACCGATCGATATCGACATCGGGCGTATCGGGCATGGGATTGGTATCGGGCAAAAGCCTGAATCCAGCAAGCGGAACCGATCGACGCTTGGAAGTCGATGGTCTCGGTTCCGGTGTGGATACCGGAACCGGGGTCGGTACCGAGGGCGTCGCAGCCTTAATGAAAGCCAAAACGGCCTGCTGCATGGTCTGGACAGTATTGCCCATGGACGCCACTGCTGCCTGGATGTCGGTACCGGTATCGACCGGTACCCCAGAGCAGTCTAACAGGTGATCAGTCGAGGCCGTGCCATCGATGTCAACCTGTAACCCCATTGGTGATGCTTTGGAGGCCGGAGCCTCCCGCCGGGGTTTTTTGGTCTGGGCAGAATCCTCGAACTCAAGATTGAGAGCCTCTCGATCTTTTGAAAGAGATTTGCTTTTAGAGGATTTGCCCACAGAATGTTTGGTTACCTGAGATCCATCCGGAGAGGAAGACCTGGATGACTGTGATGCTGGATTATCTGAAGCAAACAGCACATGGAACTTGTTGGCCCGGTTCTGCATACCACGTTTAGACATCTGGGAGCAGAATGGGCAGTCCGGTATGGAGTGGTCAGGTCCTAAACATTTAAGACACCATTCACGGGTGTCTGTGAGAGAAATAACAGCATTGCACTTGGTACACTTTTTAAAACCAGGAGCTGGTTTCTCCATGAGGAGAATTTGTGTAGGCCTGAAGGCCTAACAAAAGTTACCAAGCTGTGCTGAGAAAATAAAAAAAGATTTTTTTTTTTTTAAAAGAAAGAAAGAGAGACCGGCAGTACCGGTTTTGGTATGGGGAAGGCAGGTACGCGGTCAAAAGAAACAAATTAAAATAACAATTTCTTCAGCGGTGACAGGAACACGACCTGCTAGCTCCGCGGAAAAAGAGAAACTGAAGAGAGCTGGTAAGGAAGGCGGGAAGGCAGCGCGCATGCGCTGTGGGAAGCCCCAAAAGCTTTTCATCTGAAAAGCTGGGGAGCTTTCCCGCGCCGGCTCCGTCGGTTCCGACTTACCCATATGTGAGGACTTATTCCTGCTTGTTCCTGGAGATACTCTTTACACCAGAAAGAAAGATAAGTACCCTGTTTTCTCCAGAGGGAAGGAAGTGGGTCCTTTTATAAAGAGCCAAGCTTACGGTGGGTCAGAAAACCCTTATTGGAGTGGGTATTGGAAAGAAGCCCCAAGCACAGCTCCTCATGTCCATGTCTGCACAGAACAGTCTCCTCCCATAGAAGCTGAGGTCTCTCAGGGGCCAGGTGGTGAAACCAGCAATGCTGAAGCATGGTGCCCTTTTACAGGACCAGGTCCTGATTTAATGCAGTGGGAAAGTTCAAACCCAGAGAGTGGTCCAGAACCCATGGATTGTGCTCTTTGTTTTTCTGATGAGATAGACTCTTTATGTTAAAAAGCAAGAAGAAGCCTTGTTATAGTTTGAAAAGCTTTTATTTTTCCTGTGAAGCAACAGTTTATTTTTGTTATCGTTATCTACTGTATCTGGAAGGTAATCCTCAAGGGAAGGGGAATAAAGCCCAGCTTTAATTACACTTGGACACACAACTACAGATTATTCTTTTAAGAAATACAGCTATACCACCTACCTAGGCAGGTGCCTAAGGAGGGTATAGTCTCACAAATGGCGTAGTTCTTTGGATTCGTTGAAAGAAGGATACTGTAGGAGTGCAGTGGAGTCACCAGCGCCGGAGAACAGGACTGGGACTGCAGTGGACCATGCCCAGAGGACTCCAGGATCTGGAAAGGAAAATAACTTTCTCAAAGCCAGAATCACCACCTGACTCAGGTAAAGGTATCTGGGTACAGCCAGGGTGGGATTCTGTAAGGAGAGATAAGGGGGACTGAAAAACCCCAGCTTAACTGCATTTAAAAAAAAAAAAAAGGGTGCCGCACTTGGTGTGTTTTTTCCTTTATTGTTGTAGGCTGCCAACATGGAGACTCCACAAGACACACTGCGTTGGATTGGGCTCCAATTCGAAAAACAAAGAGAGCTGGCCCAGCAGTGTCAGGAGCAAGTTTTAGCAGCCATGCAAGCGCAGCAGAAGCCGCTAACAGACTTGGTACAGGCTTTGCTGAAGGAGCGGCTGACAGACAAGATGCCTGAAGGACACTACTGTGGGGTAGGCCCACAAACTTGTGGGGTCTTATCTTTCGGACAATGGTCAGGCAATGACAATATAGATGACTTTCTCGAGGCCTTTGAGCGTGTAGCTCGAGGTGCAGGTTGGCCCGAGAAGCAGTGGGCGGTCCGGTTAGCCACCTCCCTGACGGGAGAAGCCTTGGCGGCTTATAAGGCTATGCCCGCCGCCCAGGCAACTGATTACAAAGAAGTAAAAGCGGCCATACGAGACAGGCTAGGCCTGTCGCCTAAGGTGTATCGCCGGATGTTAAGGGCGACAAAAATCCAGCCGGGTGAAACTCCTAAGGCACTAGGCCAATGGATACGTATCCTGGTGTGGAAGTGGCTTACTCCAGAAGGGAAAACAATTGAGAGTATTCTTGATATGCTCGTGCTGGAACAATTCTCTGAGGCTGTGCCCGCTGAAGTAAGAGCATTCCTCACTCTCCAAAATTGCCAGACTTCAGACGAGGCCTGTCACCTAACCGAAAGATTCATGGAGGCTCGGTTAGCCCATGAGCCTTACGGAGGAGCTAGCAACTTGTATGGGGTGGCCAATTTTAGCAGAGTAATGAAAGACCCTAGGTCATGTACACCTGATATAAAGAAATGTATGGGTAGAGGCATGGGAAATGACACCCACATGAAATGTTTTAGATGTGGGAAGATGGGTCACAGGAGGGATGAATGCATGTCACGCACAGCACTGATGGGTGAAAAGGGAAAATATGGGCAGGAAGGGTTCCGCCTGGATGTGGAGGTACAGGGCGTGGTAGCCAAGGCCCTCCTTGATTCAGGGGCGGACCAGACTATGGTGTCGAAGAATTTCTGGCGTCTTTTACAGGCCAGTAACCAGTCCACCCCGAATCAATCAGAAGGCGTGGCCAAAATAAAATGTATACATGGAGTGGCTACCACTTACCCTCTTTACAGTTTAACAATAAAAGGGTTGGGAACCCGGGAAAAAGTTCTAGTTGCCTTAGTTCCACGTCTTCCCTTTGACATAGTGTTAGGCAGAGACTGGCCGCTATTTGATGAAGGGCTGGGCAAAGGCCTACACGGTGAGGAGGACAGGATACCTAGCGAACCCTGCAACCAACGGTAGAGGGGCCAGATCGAACCCCCTGAGGAAAATAAACTGACCAGGTCGGTTCCCCAAAAGCAACCAGAGGACAAGGGGGTCGGGGAAGCCTTGGTGACCTTAATTCCTGAACCATTATTTGCTAGGCCAAAAAGGGAGGAGTCTGGTAAGGGAGTCCCAGAGAACCTAAGTGTAGCCAAAAAAAAGGGTTTTGTTTTAAAATACTGTAAAGCTGTCCCAAACGCCCAGAGCCCACAAAGAGCCAGTGCCACTGCTGCGGGATACGACCTTTTCAGTGCCGTGGAGGAGGTAGTGCCCAAAAAGGGGAAAGCCTTAGTAAACACAGGGTTACAGATCCAGTTGCCAGCAGGCTGCTATGGTCAAATAGCACCCCGGTCTGGGCTAGCGGCCAAACATTTTATTGATGTTGGGGTGGGAGTTATTGGCCCCGACTATAGGGGGGTCGTTCAAATTCTACTCTTTAATTTTGGCGAGCAAGATTTTAGGGTTAAAATAGGTGACAGAGTGGCCCAACTCATATGTGAGCGGGTTGGGTTCCCCGAGTTAAAGGAGGTGCCATCGTTGACTACGACCAGCCGGGGAGGAGGTGGTTTTGGTTCCACAGGGTAAAAAGAGGTTAAAGGCATGACCGCTCTAGCGGAAGAGAAGTTAGAGGAGGATTTAGGACCCCAGGTCAAGGATTGCAAGGAAAGCGTAGTTACTCACCTGTAACAGGTGTTCTCCAGGAGCAGCAGGAATCAGTCCTCACTTATGGGTGACGTCGGCGCCGACGGAGCCCTCGCGGAGCAATTTTCCCCAGCTTTCAAAGAAAGCCTTTGGGAATTGCAGCGCGCATGCGCGGTCGTCTTCCCGCCCGAGGGTGCCATCTTAGCCAGTCAGATGACATAGCTAAAAAAGACAGCATAAAAATTTGCAAAAAAAAGAACATAAGCAGACGATTGCAACTCCAAGGGGAGGAGGGAGGGTAGTGAGGACTGATTCCTGCTGCTCCTGGAGAACACCTGTTACAGGTGAGTAACTACGCTTTCTCCAGGACCAAGCAGGAAGTCAGTCCTCACTTATGGGACTCCCAAGCTCAAGGCTACCGGAGACCCTAAGCACAAAAATGAGCTCCCTCTAGCTCAGCAGCACAGAAGGATAGAATCTTCGCTGAATTATCACCCACCGGTAGCCCACATCCGGGATGGAGGGTAGGAGTTGCTCAGACCTCAAAGAGATTACGGAGGACTGCCTGTCCGAAAGCACTGTCCCTACGGGACTCCCTCTCGAGACAGTAATGGACCGCAAAAGTCTGGCTTGAAGACCAAGTAGCGGCCCGGCAGATGTCTGCCAGCGGAACAGAGCGGAGGTAAGCCACTGACGTGGCCTTTGCCCGAACGCAATGAGCCGTGACTCGACTTTCTAAGGAGAGTCCGGCTGCCCCATAAGCCCAAGAGATACAGTCCGCAACCCAGATGGACAGAGTACGCTTGGAGACCGGGAGCCCCAATCTATTGGGGTCAAAAGACACAAAAAGCTGAGCAGCTTTACGGTGCTCCCGCGTACGGTCAAGGTAGAAGTTCAATGCCCTTCTACAGTCCAGGGTATGGAGGACCGTTTCAGCTCGGCTGGAGTGTGGTCTGGGAAAGAAGGTTGGAAGTACCACCTCCTGATTGATGTGAAAAGGGGAGACCACTTTAGGCAGAAATTTTGGGTGAGTCCGTAGGACTACCCTATTCTTGTAGAACCTAGTGTAAGGGGGATCAGACACGAGGGCCTGCAATTCACTTACGCGTCTAGAGGAAGTGAGGGCTATCAAGAACAGTGTTTTCCAAGACAGAAAACGGAGAGAACAGGTAGCCATAGGTTCAAAAGGCGGACAGGTGATCCGCTGCAAAACCACATTCAGGTCCCAGTCAGGCGCTGGCGGGCGCAGAGGTGGTTTAAGTAGAAGGAGACCTCGGAGAAACCTCGCTACGAGAGGGTCATTGGAGAGAGGTCTGCCGTCCACTGGCACATGATGTGCTGAAAGAGCACTGAGGTGAACTTTGACGGAGTTGGACTTAAGTCCCAGATTAGAGAGGTGCAGCAAGTACTGCAAGATCACCGACACCGGGCAGGAGAAGGGATCCTGAGACTGTTGGGTACACCAGACTGCAAAGCGACGCCATTTAAGGGCGTAGCATTTGCGGGTAGAAGGCCGTCGCGAAGCCAAGACGACCTCCTCCACCTCCGCCGGCAGGAGAAGGGGAGCAAGGACTACCCTCTCAGCAGCCAGGCCATGAGGTTGAGAGACCTGAGGTTGGGGTGCAGAAGGGACCCCTGATCCTGAGTGAGGAGATCCGGTTGTACCCCCAGAGGGATTGGATCCTCCACCGCCAGTTGCAGCAGGAGCGGAAACCACGGCTGCCTGGGCCAGCGAGGGGCCACCAGGATCATGAAGGCTTTGTCTCGGAGAACCTTGAAAAGAGTCCGAGAGACCAGCGGGATGGGAGGGAAAGCGTACAGAAGGCTCCCCGACCACGAGATCAGAAAGGCGTCCGCCGCAACCCGAAGGGGGTGTGGCTGACGAGAGCAGAAGCGAGGAAGCTGCCGGTTGTGAGGACTGGCAAAGAGATCCACCGTGGGGAGACCCCACTTGAGGAAGAGCTTCTGAACTACCAAGGGATCCAGACGCCACTCGTGCGGCTGGAGGACCCTGCTGAGTTTGTCTGCAAGGCAATTTTCTTGGCCCGGGAGATAAACTGCCTTGAGGAGAATGCCGTGACTGACGGCCCAAGAGCAGAGCTTCTGTGCCTCCCGGCAGAGGAGGAAGGAGCCCGTGCCCCCCTGCTTGTTCACGTAGAACATGGCAACTTGATTGTCCGTCTGGACAAGGACGGACTGTTGGGAAGTCAGGTGGGAGAAGGCCTTGAGAGCTAGGCGGATCGCCCTGAGCTCCAGGAAGTTGATCTGCTGAGCAGACTCCCACGTGGTCCAGAGGCCCTGAGTACGTGCCTCTTGGCAATGTGCTCCCCAGCCCAGGAGGGATGCATCGGTGGTCAGCACCCGGGTCGGCTGAGGTGACTGGAAAGGCATTCCGAATATCAGGTTCGGCTGCCGGAGCCACCACCGGAGAGACGAGAGCAGCGGCTCGGAGACGCGCACTAGGTCTGCCAGGCCGCCTGTGGCTTGTCGCCACTGCTGGCGGAGACACCATTGAGCAGACCGCATATTCAGGCGGGCATTGGGGGTCACATGGACGGTGGAAGCCATATAGCCGAGCAGTCTCAGGAAGCGCCTGGCGGAGACCAGGGGCTGGCTGCGAAAGCGGTCGGCTAGGTCCATGAGCCGTTGAGCCCTGTCGAGCGGTAGGTACGCTCGCGCCCGAGGAGTGTGCAGCCTTGCGCCGATGAACTCGAGATCCTGTGAGGGGAGCAAAGTGGACTTTGCGAAGTTTATAACAAAGCCCAAGTGCTGCAGCAGAGTCACCGTGCGGCACGTGGCGTTGGTGACCTCCTGAGCGGACGCTGCTCTGAGGAGCCCGTCGTCGAGGTACGGAAAGACATAGAGGCCGTGAAGCCGGAGATGGGCCGCCACGACCGCGAGACATTTTGTGAAGACTCGCGGTGCGGAGGATAGGCCAAAGGGCAGTACTCTGTACTGGTAATGATTTCCTGCCACCACAAACCTTAGGTATTGGCGGTGGCTTGGGTGGATGAGGATGTGCGTGTAGGCATCCTTTAGATCCAAGGAGCATAGCCAATCTCCCTGCTGGAGGTAGGGCAGAAGGATTCCAAGGGTAAGCATTTTGAACTTCTCCCGCACAAGGAACTTGTTGAGGTTGCGCAAGTCCAGGATGGGTCTGAGGCCCCCTGTTCTCTTTGGTATCAGAAAATACCTTGAATAAAAGCCTTGACCTCTCAGGTGGTGGGGCACCGGTTCCACCGCCTGTTCCTGCAGAAGACCTGCTAACTCCTGAAGGAGCAACTCCCTGTGCAGAGGGGGGCGCGAAGGTTCTCCCGGAAAATAGGAGGGAGGGACCTGATGGAAGTGGAGAAGGTAGCCTTCTCGCACGACCTGAAGTACCCAGGTGCTGGGAGGAACCAGCGGGGGGGGAGAGGCTATGCTGAGCGAGTCAAAAACCCCCACCCTGCTGAGCAGGGGCTGGTGGTGCAGGCTTGGGGGCTTGCTGCCTACGGGACCCGTTACCCCGTCCCTTGGCCTGCTGGCCCTGTTGGGGAGCTGCAGGGGCCTGATAATGGGGGTACTGTTTGTAGGCAGCCGCCTTCCTCGGGTAAAAGGACTTTTTTCCCGAGCCCTTCTTTTTCTGGGAAGGGGCGGAGGTCTTCCTAGAAAGCCTGGTCCTGGTGAGAGTCTCAGTCTCAATTTGTGCAGCCTTTTCCGCCATGGGCTTGCCAAAGAGGTTTTCGCCTCGGCAGGGGACATCGACCAACTTGTCCTGTACCCAGGGCTCAAGGTCCGACGACTGAAGCCAAGCCTGTCGGCGGGCACCGATGCCGGCTGCGGCCACTCTAGCCGAGGCCTCAAAGCCATCATAGGCTGCTCGGGACATGAACTTTGAGCATTCCCGAATGCCCGTGGACAAGGCTAGGAACCTCCGCAAGGGCTCCTCGGAGAGACCAGCGGAGAATCCGGCTAGCTCTTTAGCCAGATCCCGGAGATACATGCCCATGTAGAGCTGGTAAGTCTGGACACGACATGCGAGCATAGAGCCCTGGAAGCACTTCTTGCCAAGGCCATCCAGGTTACGGGCCTCCCTTCCAGGAGGCACCGAGGAGTGCATCTTCTGGCTCTTAAGACGATGCATGGCCGATTCCACTACCATGGAATGGTGTGGCAGCTGTGCCTTCTGAAAGCCAGGGCTCTTGCGGACCCGATAGATAGAATCGACCCGCTTGCTCAGGACCGGCGAGGAGGCCGGACTCTCCCACATGCGGAAGAGTAGTCGTTCCAGCATAGGAGGAACCGGCACAGTAAAGTGCTCCCTCGCGGGAGAGTCATACTGGAGGGCGTCGAGCTCTTCGGCTCGAGGCTCCTCCTCGGGATCCGCAGGGAAGGCCAAAGCCTTGGCCATATCCCTAACGAAGTCCGAGAACCGGGCATCCTCCGGGGGGGACTGCTTCCGAGGCTCGGACCCCGGTGAGTCTGATGGGACACACCGAGTCCGGAAAGAATCAGGTGACTCTTCCTCCTCAGACTCCCAGACCGACTCCGACGAGGACTCGGTGGGGTCGGCCCGGGCAGGGTGCGGCGCCAGCCGTCCCGACGTCGAGGGAGTCGGCGTCGGCGACCTCGGTCCCGAACGGGAGGCCGAGGGTGACCTCGACCGACTCGAGTTCTCATTGACTCGAGGATCGGCTCGGTCTCCGGGGTCGACTTGGACGTCGACGTCCCGGCGGTCGGGGCAGCGGCGCCAGCGAGGCCAGCGAGCAGTGCCCGCTGCTGGTCCATGAAGGCAGACAGTCTGCTCTCCAAGGCCGTCAACCTGAGTCCGAGCTCAGGTGACCCAGCAGCCCCCGACTCGGGCCCCGACGGCGTCGGGCCCGACGTCGGCTGTCGCGGAGGCGAGTCCAGAAGGACCACAGGACTTACCCGGGCAGGCATCTCCGACTCCAGGCGAGGTCGCTTCGGGATGTGTTCCTTCTCCAAGGACCCGGGGCGGCTGTCGGGGCTATGCGACCTGGCCCTCGCGGAACCAGGAGCGTCCACCGACGCCGCCCTCGCGGGTTTTTCCTTCCGACGATGGTCCCCGGAGGGAGAACCCCGGTCGGAGGAGCTCCGGCGACGGTCCGAGCTGGAGCCTTTCGACGCGGAGGCCTCCGACGAGGTCCGGGTACGGCTGGGGTCAGCGAAGATTCTCTCACGCTGATGCCGCCGACTCCTCAACGCCTTTGAGGACAGTTTGCTGCAGGGCCCACAGATCAGTTCCTCATGATCCGGGCCCAGGCAGCGGAGGCAAAAGTCGTGTGTGTCGGTTAGTGACATATTTCGGTCACACCGACCACACCGCTTAAACCCACTGGCAGCCATCGGGGGAAAAAGGGCCCCTGCGAGGTCAAAGGACCGGGCTGCCAGGGAAACCGAAAACGAAAGCTGACTAAGTCAGAAAAACCGAAAAAAGTAAGCGGACTCGAGACCGGCGTCGCGAGTCCGGGCGGGAAAACGATCGGCGTCAAACCGAAAGAAAAAAGGATAAAACAAAGAAGAAATTCAACTTTTTCGCGGGGACAAGACGGGGACGTCTGTAGGGCTCCGCGGAAAAAAGAAGACTGGCTAAGATGGCACCCTCGGGCGGGAAGACGACCGCGCATGCGCGCTGCAATTCCCAAAGGCTTTCTTTGAAAGCTGGGGAAAATTGCTCCGCGAGGGCTCCGTCGGCGCCGACGTCACCCATAAGTGAGGACTGACTTCCTGCTTGGTCCTGGAGAAAACCCAGTTCCAAAAATGGGAGAGGAGTTATCACAACAGCAGAAAAACCAGTTAACACAATTGCTAGCGGGTTTTAGAGACGTCCTCACTCCATTGCCGGGGGAAACGGGTTTGGTGGCCCATGAGATTCACACCCCTCCCGGGGAAATAGTGCGGCAAAGGCCTTATCGCCTGCCGGAAGCCCGTAAGAGGGAGGTGATAGAGCAAGTATGGGATATGCTAAAAATTGGAAGTAATTGAGGAATCAAAAAGTCCGTGGTGCAGCCCGGTGGTCTTGGTACCAAAACCGGACGGAAGCCTACGCTTCTGTATTGACTTTCGGCGAGTTAACGCCATCTCCCTTTTTGACGCATACCCCATGCCGAGGATTGAGGAGTTGCTGGACCGGCTAGGGCAGGCACGGTATCTGACCACCCTTGACCTTACAAAAGGATATTGGCAGATACCACTTACCCGTGCTTCTAAACCAAAAACAGCCTTCATTACTCCTATCGGTCTATTCCAATTCCGGCGAATGCCGTTTGGATTACATGGGGCAGCGGCGACATGCCAACGCTTAGTTGACCAGGTTCTACGGCCCCATCAACACTATGCGGTGGCATATATGGATGACATTGTTATACACAGTGAAAATTGGGCACAGATCTGCCTAGGGTAGAGGCTGTATTGAAAGCCCTACGGCAGGCCGGGTTAACCCTAAATCCGGCGAAGTGTTTATTCGCTGGGGCAGAGGTAAAATATTTAGGGCACATGGTCGGGAAAGGTATGATTCGACCATTAATCAGCAAGGTGGAGAGTGTGCAAAAGTTCCCACAGCCGATAACTAAGAAGCACCTTCGGAGTTTCCTCGGTCTAATTGGGTATTACCGCAGGTTCATATCCCGATTTGCGGACGAGAGTGCAGTCTTAACTAATATGTTGAGGAAAAATGCCTCAAATAAGGTAGTCTGGACGCCTGAGGCGGAGAGAGCATTCCTCCTATTAAAAGGGAAATTATGCCAAGCCCCGGTTCTATATGGGGTAGACTTTCAAAGGCCTTTCATCCTCCAAACAGACGCCTCGGAGTCTGGTCTAGGGGCGGTCCTATCTCAAGAATTCGAGGGGGCAGAACACCCCATCATGTATTTGAGCAGAAAACTCTCAAGGGCAGAAACCAACTATTCAACCGTGGAAAAGGAATGCCTGGCGATTAAGTGGGCGGTAGAAGCCCTTAGGTTTTATCTCACGGGTCGCCACTTTATATTGGTAACGGATCATGCGCCTCTGAAGTGGCTTGGTACCATGCAGAATCATAATCCACGGCTCACTCGCTGGCACCTAGCTTTGCAGGCATTCAATTTTACGGTAAAACACAGGGCAGGCAAGCTCCACCTCAATGCAGACGCATTATCACGTATTCCGTGCTGTGAGGACGTGTGTCCCCCAGCCCGAAATAGCTTAAGGGGGGGGGATATGTCATGAGGTAGACAGCACTGAGCATGGGATAATAAAAGGAAAAGGAAAAGAAGAGCTTACCTCACAGCCACATGAGCAGTTAAAGCATTCAGGTTGCAGGGAAGCAAGGAATGGAGAAACGAACTTTCCTCATAGCATTGGTGACGCAGTAGAAACTCAAAGTTCTAATTATGCTCACCTGAGGAAAGAATCACGTACAACGTACAACAAGCAGGGAGATAAAACCAGGTGGGAAATCTCACAGAGGGGGCAGAGAGAGGAGCAGAGAGAGGAGGAGACAGAGACTCAGGAAGGGAATCAGATTCAGAGGCAGACAAAGAGAGACGCTGTCACGAAGAGAGAGGGCAGAGTGGAAGCAAGCTGTTGAACCAGAGAGTGCTGGGAAAAGCAGTGCAACAGACTTCCAAGCCAGAGGGGTCCTCATACCGGGGAAGGCAACCAAGCAGGTAGAGAGCAAACGTCACACTCAAGAAAGCTCACTGAAGCCAGGTGGTGATTACGGCTCAGCTAAGCCTAATGCTTGGAACTCCCGGAGAAAAGCAGCTTACACTCCAGAGAAGAAACCCTGGTTAACAGAGGAAGGGGTGGAAACTCTTTACACCAGAAAGAAAGATAAGTACCCTGTTTTCTCCAGAGGGAAGGAAGTGGGTCCTTTTATAAAGAGCCAAGCTTACAGTGGGTCAGAAAACCCTTATTGGAATGGGTATTGGAAAGAAGCCCCAAGCACAGCTCCTCATGTCCATGTCTGCACAAAACAGTCTCCTCCCATAGAAGCTGAGGTCTTTCAGGGGCCAGTTGGTGAAACCAGCAATGCTGAAGCATGGTGCCCGTTTACAGGACCAGGTCCTGATTTAATGCAGTGGGAAAGTTCAAACCCAGAGATTGGTCCAGAACCCATGGATTGTGCTCTTTGTTTTTCTGATGAGATAGACTCTTTATGTTAAAAAGCAAGAAGAAGCCTTGTTATAGTTTGAAAAGCTTTTATTTTTCCTGTAAAACAACAGTTTATTTTTGTTATCGTTATCTACTGTATCTGGAAGGCAATCCTCAAGGGAAGGGGAATAAAGCCCAGCTTTAATTACACTTGGACACACGACTACAGATTATTCTTTTAAGAAATACAGCTATACCACCTACCTAGGCAGGTGCCTAAGGAGGGTATAGTCTCACAAAACACAGATCTTTTCCAGTCAGTTGGCCATGATGTTGTCTTCCATATTTCTTGGCAGAGCCTTGTAAGTATGGTAACAGCTGCATCAGATTGCTGCAATACTTCTATAGGAATGCTATCAATGCCTGGTGCTTTGTTCTTTGATAAGGCTTTCAATGCTGCTTCAACTTCGTCTTTCATCACCAATGGTTCCCGATCATAATGTAGAGGTTGAAACGGCTGTTGGTCGACTTGATCTTTATCATATAAAAACTCTGTATATTCCTTCCACCTTTTCTTGATCTTCTCAGCATCATTCAACATAGAACCTTGAGCATCTTGTAACATTCCAATTCGAGGCTGGAACTTTTTCTTTAACTCTCGTAGCTTCAGGAAAGCCGATCTTGTTCTTCCTCTAATAGTTTCTGCTTCTATTTCCTTGCAAGTGTCATTGTAGTACTTTTCTTTGTTTTGCTGCACGTTGGAAATCTCTGTTGAGTTCTGCGATTGTCTTTCTTTCTCCTCTGGCTTTAGCTTCTCTGCGTTTCTGGGCAATTTTCATAGTTTCTTCCGTCATCCATTTTGGCTGTTTTTGCTTTTTCACCTTTTGTAGAGACTTCTCACTTTCATCCAACACTACCTTCTTAATGTCATTCCATAACTCTTCCGGAGCTCTGTCATTTGTATCTAAAGCAGCAAATCGATTTTGCAGGCAGTCTTTAAATTCCAGTGGTATATTCTCAAGGTCATATTTTGCGGCATTCATGAGTGGTTTGCTCTTTTTCAACTTTAGCTTGAGTTTGCATACTAGTAGTTGATGATCTGTACCACAGTCAGCTCCAGGTTTTGTCTTTGTTGATGTTATAGAGCTTTTCCATCGTTGACTTCCACAGATGTAGTCAATTTGATTTTTATACAATCCATTGGGTGAAGTCCATGTGTACAGTCGCCGCTTCTGTTGCTGGAAGAAGGTATTTGAGATGAATAGATCATTGGTCTTGCAGAATTCTCAGTCTTTCTCCAGCTTCATTTCTGTTGCCAAGTCCATATTTTCCAACTACTTTGCCTTCTTCTTTGTTGCCAACCTTTGCATTCCAGTCACCCATGACTATCAGGATATCCTGTTTGCATGTTCTGTCAATTTCAGCTTGTACTTGTTCATAGAACTCTTCAATTTCATTCTCTTCTGCAGCTGTTGTTGGGGCATATACTTGAATTATAGTTGTGTTGATAGGCAATCCTCGTAGACGAATAGAGATTAGGCGTTCGCTGACTGCATTGTATTTCATTACAGTTCTTGCAAGTTTCTTCTTTATTATAAATGCAACACCATTTCTTCTTTGTCTTTCATTTCCAGCATAGTAGACCATGTGATCATCTGATGCAAAGTGCCCGATGCCAGTCCATTTCAGTTCGCTGAGACCCAACAGATCAAGTTGTACACGTTCCTTTTCATTCTTGACCACCTCCAACTTCCCTTGGTTCATGCTTCGTACGTTCCATGTTCCAATGTGTAAGACATCTTTACAATTTCTGACTCTCATTTCATGCGCAGCTACATCAGCAGTCAGACTTCCCGAGGGCTTTGATCCAACCACATCATAAATGCTGGCTTTACTCTGAAAAGTCTTCAGCTCTTCCCCAGTAGCTAGTTGAGTGCCTTCCGACCTGGGGGTCTCATCTTCCAGCACCATAGCACAATTTGTTTTGTTGTAACTATCCATTGGGTTTTCATGGCAAGATACAGAAGTAGATTGCCGGGCCTTTCTTCCACGCAGTTTAAGTTTGGTGTTGTTGCCGTTGTCA
The DNA here is from genome assembly GCA_033557465.1 of Ichthyophis bannanicus. Lineage (NCBI taxonomy): Eukaryota > Metazoa > Chordata > Amphibia > Gymnophiona > Ichthyophiidae > Ichthyophis > Ichthyophis bannanicus. Next base: position 16,639,286 of record CM066034.1, read on the forward strand.
CAGAAATGTGATCCTCCGCCGTCAACACTATCCCATTCTGCTGCTGCCCAGATGGGTGGTTTGTCTTGGTCTGGCACCTCAGCTGAGACCTGTCCATCTTGGGAAACCCTGCCAGTAGTTAAACTACCAATAGTTTAGCTCTCAGCATCACTGATGCACACAAGCCCTCACAGCATGACAAGCTGCAAACCAAGTGGACTTCAGTTCCACCTGTGAAAGGTGGAGAAGGTACTGGAGAACCCAATGGGTGGGAGCAAGAGAACGGGTCGATCTTGAGCTTGGAGCACCAAATTGAAAACCGCCACCACTTCAGGGCATAGGCCCGCCATGTCGAGTCCTTCCTTGACATGAGGATGTCGTCCTTGATCTCCACTGGAAGGTACAGAGAGGCTAAAGAGACCTGTTCAGCCGCTGTCCATCCTCCTGTGTCAGCAGACCGGGGGCACTGCCCAGGGGAACCGGAGGCTCCGACGAGATCCGGAGTAGAAGCGGGAACCAAAGTTATCGAGGCCACAAGAAGCCACGAGAATCACCGAGGCTCGGTCACGCTGGATCTTGTGGAGGGTCCTCGCCAGAAGAGGAGTGGGAGGGAATGCATACAGAAGCCCAGAGGTCCAATTCAGAAGGAATGCATCCAGGGCCACCCTGCTCCAGCTGTGGGCTAGGGGACCCCTTTTTGACTCATTTTAATTGTTTTTCTTTTGGGCCCTTTTTGCGCCCTTTTTTCCCCCGACCACTGGCCTTGAGGGTTTTCGACCTCACAGGGGCCCATGCTCCTGAAGAAGGAATATCACACTAACCTAATCAGATCCTCCCTTAACAAACCTAGAGAGCTCTTCAACACAGCATTACAGCTCCTGAAAGACCCTAACACAACCAAATTAGAGGCCTCCCTTACCCCAGCGGACATGGCACAATTTCTCCAGTCCAAGCAATCCTCCATCGCCAGAACCCTCCTGGGTCACCACAGACACAATCAATGACAGAAGCAACCATACCTGATGCTCTCTCAGCCTGCCCTTACTATCCCAAATTGAAGAAATCATTATGAACCTCAACTACACCACTTCCCCTCTTGACTTCCGCCCCTTTTCCTGGATCAAAATGTCCAAGAGCAAGCTCTCACCAACCATTCTGCGCATTACCCAAAACTCACTATCCTTGGGTTACATGCTAAACCCCCTTAAGCATGCTTCCATCAGACCCCTGCTAAAAAAAACAAACAGCAGACTCACTGTCACCAGTCTCTTTGTGTGGTAGCCATTTTGAATTACATCTCTCTCCCCAGAACCTGCTGTTTGTTTAAACTTTTTTCCTGTCCTTGCCTGCCTGACTCCTCCCCCTCCCCCTGAGGTATTGTGTAGCCTTCTTCCTGTTTTCTCCACGTGTGCATAGTCTGTTTTAGTTTGCTTTTCTCTGACCAGAGAAGGGCTGTACTTTTACAGAGCTCTGCTAGTGAGGGGATATTTGCCTCCTGGGACATCTTACTGTGAGTTCTAGCTGTTTATTTAATTATTTACTGTTTGTCTAACTGTTTGTTTAATTATTTATTGTTTGTTTTAGTGGTGTGCTAGTTCAGCCCTCTCAGCTGTACTTACCTTGCCTCTCTCAACTAACTGGGCTTTGTGTGGTAGCCATTTTGAATTACATCTCTCTCCCCAGAACCTGCTGTTTGTTTAAACTTTTTTCCTGTCCTTGCCTGCCTGACTCCTCCCCCTCCCCCTGAGGTATTGTGTAGCCTTCTTCCTGTTTTCTCCACGTGTGCATAGTCTGTTTTAGTTTGCTTTTCTCTGACCAGAGAAGGGCTGTACTTTACAGAGCTCTGCTAGTGAGGGGATATTTGCCTCCTGGGACATCTTACTGTGAGTTCTAGCTGTTTATTTAATTATTTACTGTTTGTCTAACTGTTTGTTTAATTATTTATTGTTTGTTTTAGTGGTGTGCTAGTTCAGCCCTCTCAGCTGTACTTACCTTGCCTCTCTCAACTAACTGGGCTTTGTGTGGTAGCCATTTTGAATTACATCTCTCTCCCCAGAACCTGCTGTTTGTTTAAACTTTTTTCCTGTCCTTGCCTGCCTGACTCCTCCCCCTCCCCCTGAGGTATTGTGTAGCCTTCTTCCTGTTTTCTCCACGTGTGCATAGTCTGTTTTAGTTTGCTTTTCTCTGACCAGAGAAGGGCTGTACTTTTACAGAGCTCTGCTAGTGAGGGGATATTTGCCTCCTGGGACATCTTACTGTGAGTTCTAGCTGTTTATTTAATTATTTACTGTTTGTCTAACTGTTTGTTTAATTATTTATTGTTTGTTTTAGTGGTGTGCTAGTTCAGCCCTCTCAGCTGTACTTACCTTGCCTCTCTCAACTAACTGGGCTTTGTGTGGTAGCCATTTTGAATTACATCTCTCTCCCCAGAACCTGCTGTTTGTTTAAACTTTTTTCCTGTCCTTGCCTGCCTGACTCCTCCCCCTCCCCCTGAGGTATTGTGTAGCCTTCTTCCTGTTTTCTCCACGTGTGCATAGTCTGTTTTAGTTTGCTTTTCTCTGACCAGAGAAGGGCTGTACTTTTACAGAGCTCTGCTAGTGAGGGGATATTTGCCTCCTGGGACATCTTACTGTGAGTTCTAGCTGTTTATTTAATTATTTACTGTTTGTCTAACTGTTTGTTTAATTATTTATTGTTTGTTTTAGTGGTGTGCTAGTTCAGCCCTCTCAGCTGTACTTACCTTGCCTCTCTCAACTAACTGGGCTTTGTGTGGTACCCCCATCCCCCTGCTGAGGGTTGACAGGGTACCTTGTAACTGCCCTCTTTAATAGGACTTATCTCCCTCCCTCCCTCCCTAGCACCCACCCACCCCTGGGGTAATTGTAGTTTTATAGGTACTTGCACATCTTAGAGGAAAGGGGCTGCTCTCAGGTGCAGCTCTTAATCCAAATCAGTCATACACAGAGGACCTGAGATTAAGCTTCAGGTTCACAGGGTGTATTAGGGGTATTAGATACACTTTTATTAGTATAAGCATCTACACCAATCCTTATTATATACCGAATTTAAAAGACCTAAACACAAGCTTTAAACTAAGATGCAGACAGAGGTCCAGCAACGAGATGGGGGTTCTCCAGTCTTTTGCATTGAGTGTCACATGTATGATTTTCTCCCAGTTGGTGAGAGGTCCTACATATGCACTAAGTGCAGGGAGCTCTTTGCTCTCAGGGAACGAGTCCGTTCTCTAGAGGCTAGAGTAGCAGACCTGGAAGACATAAGAAAGACAGAGAAGTACATGGACGAGACCTACAGGGATATAGTCCTGAAGTCCCACCTCCAGTCTGGCAGCATCCCTGTTGCCATGGAGGAGAGAGGTCGCGTGACAGGAGAGCATCACCCTGGTGTGGCAGGAAGTGATCCTGTAACTAGGACCTGTCCTCCAGGTGATGTAAAACCCTCTCGCACCGAGGACGTTTCTCCAGGGCCATGTCCCCATGAGGGGAGGGTCAGGACAGCTGTTATAGTTGGTGATTCAATCATTAGGAATGTAGATAGCTGGGTGGCTGGTGGACGTGAGGATCGCCTGGTAACATGCCTGCCTGGTGCGAAGGTAGCAGATCTCACACACCGCCTAGATAGGATCATAGATAGTGCTGGGGGGGAGTCTGCTGTCTTGGTACATGTTGGTACCAATGACATAGGAAAATGTGGTAGGGAAGTTCTGGAGGCTAAATTTAAGCTTTTAGGTAGGAAGTTGAAATCCAGAACTTCCAGGATAGCGTTCTCCGAAATGCTTCCTGTTCCACGTGCAGGACCCAAAAGACAGGCAGAGCTCCGGAGTCTCAATGCGTGGATGAGACAATGGTGCAAGGATGAGGGTTTTGGATTTGTTAGGAACTGGGGAACATTCTGGGGAAAGGGGGGGCTCTTCCGAAGGGATGGGCTTCACCTTAATCAGGATGGGACCAGACTGCTGGCATTAACCTTTAAAAAAGAGATAGAGAAGCTTTTAAACTAGAAAATAGGGGAAAGCCGACAGTCACCCAGGAGCGCATGGTTCGGACAAAGGTATCCTTGAAGGATACTACCAAAAACAGTGAGGTTCCAAAAGGGAGTATAGTAGCCCAAATGCCCTTGAGTAAGGAGCAGACAGAGCATAAAGATTCCCAATTACCCATGCCTACCAATAGCCAGATTAATATTAATAAAATTAATAAAATACAGTCACTAAAATGCTTGTATGCCAATGCTAGAAGTCTAAACAATAAGATGGGAGAATTAGAATATATAGCACTAAATGAGAGGTTAGATATGATTGCACTCTCAGAGACATGGTGGAAGGAGGATAACCAGTGGGACACTGTGATACCTGGATACAAACTATATCGTAATGATAGAGCTGAACAAATTGGTGGAGGGGTTGCGCTCTATGTTAAAGAGGGCATTGAGTCAGAAAGGATTAAAGTTTTGCAGGGAACACAATTTGCTGTAGAATCTCTATGGATTGAAATTCCATTTATGAAAGGGAAGGTGATGGCAGTGGGAGTATACTATCGACCGCCTGGCCAGAATGAACAAATGGATGATGAAATGCTCAAAGAAATCAAGGAAGCTAACAAAAGCCACAACAGAGTAGTAATAATGGGTGATTTCAATTACCCCGGTATCGACTGGGACAGTCTCACAGCAGGACAAGCTAAAGAGATAAAGTTTCTAGATGAAATAAATGACTGCTTCTTGGAGCAGCTGATTCATGAACCGACCAGAGGGGAAGCCATACTGGACCTAGTCCTTAGTGGAACGCCAGATCTGGTGCAAGAAATAAAGGTGTTGGGACCACTTGGCAATAGTGATCATAGTATGATCATGTTTGATTTAATCAGTGGAGGACAGATAGTAAAGGAATCCACAGTACTACCTTTTAACTTTCAAAAGGGAGACTATGATAGAATGAGGAATATAGTTCGGAAAAAACTAAAAGGAGCGGTTCCAAAGGTTAAAGACTTACAGCAAGCTTGGGTGTTATTTAAAAATACTATCCTCGAAGCCCAGACCAGCTGTATTCCACGCATTAAGAAAAGTGGAAGAAAGTCCAAAAAACTGCCAGCATGGTTTAAAGGTGAGGTCAGAGAGGCTGTTGCTGCCAAAAGAGCAACCTTCAGGACATGGAAAAAAGAGCCAAATGATGAAAACTGGAAACAACACAAGCACTGGCAAGTTAAATGCAAAGCATTGATAAGGCAGGCAAAGCGGGAATTTGAGAAGAAACTTGCTACGGAAGCAAAAACACGAAATAAAGACTTTTTCAAGTACATTCGTAGCAAAAGGCCTGTGAGAGAGTCAATTGGACCATTAGATGATAGAGGGGTAAAAGGGGCAGTAAGAGGGGACAAGGCTATAGCAGAGAGACTGAATGAATTCTTTGCTTCAGTCTTTACTGAGGAAGATGTAGGGATGTTACCCAAGACTGAAGTGGTATTTAAAGGTGATACTGCAGAGGAATTGAGAGAAATATCGCTACACCGGGAAGATATATTACAACTATTTGATAAACTGAATAGTAACAAATCACCTGGACCGGATGGTATACATCCCAGAGTGTTGAAAGAACTGAAATATGAGATTGCAGACCTGCTATTGGTAATCTGTGAACTTTCATTAAAATCATCTGTAATACCTGAAGATTGGAGGGTCGCCAACGTAACACCAATTTTTAAAAAGGGTTCCAGGGGTGACCCGGGAAATTACAGACCGGTGAGCCTGACGTCAGTACCAGGGAAAATGGTAGAAACCATCATAAAGAACAAAATTACACAGCATGTGGATAGCCATGGCCTAATGGGAGACAGCCAACATGGCTTTAGACAAGGAAGATCTTGTCTTACTAATCTGATCTGTTTTTTTGAAGGTGTGCATAAACAGGTAGACAAAGGTGAGTCTGTTGATATAGTGTATCTGGACTTTCAGAAAGCTTTTGACAAGGTCCCCCATCAGAGACTTTTGGCAAAGCTAAAAAGTCATGGGATAGGAGGCAGTGTACTATTGTGGATCGGGAACTGGTTAAAAGATAGAAAGCAGAGGGTAGGGCTAAATGGCCAATATTCCCAATGGAAAAAGGTGAATAGTGGAGTACCCCAGGGATCTGTACTGGGTCCCCTACTTTTTGACATATTCATAAATGACCTGGAAAAAGGAATAACTAGTGAGGTTATCAAATTTGCAGATGACACAAAACTGTTTAAAGTTGTTAAAACCCAAGAGGATTGTGGAAAACTGCAGGAGGATCTGGATAAATTGGAAGACTGGGCATCCAAATGGCAGATGAAATTTAATGTGGACAAGTGCAAAGTTATGCACCTAGGAAAGAACAACCCACACTATAGTTACACGATGCAAGGCTCCACATTAGAAACCACCACCCAGGAAAAAGATTTAGGAGTCATTGTGGATAACATGTTAAAACCCTCCGCCCAGTGTGCAGCGGCGGCCAAGAAAGCAAATAGAATGCTAGGTATCATAAGGAAAGGGATGGAGAATAAAACAAAGGATATTATAATGCCTCTGTATCGCTCCATGGTACGACCGCACCTTGAATATTGTGTGCAATTCTGGTCACCGTATCTTAAAAAGGACATAGAGTTATTAGAAAAAGTACAGAGAAGAGCCACCAAATTGGTGAAGGGGATGGAAGGCTACTCCTATGAAGAGAGGCTAAAAAGGTTAGGGCTCTTTAACCTGGAAAAGAGACGGCTGAGGGGAGATATGATAGAGGTCTATAAATTAATGAATGGAGTGGAACGGATAAACGTGGATCAATTGTTTACGCTATCAGAATATAGAAGGACTAGGGGACATGTAATGAAGCTACAGGGTAAACTATTTAAGACAAATAAGAGAAAATATTTCTTCACTCAACGTGTAATCAAACTCTGGAATCTGTTACCGGAGGATGTAGTAAGGGCTGTTAGTATAGCTGGGTTTAAAAAAGGTTTGGACAAGTTCCTGGAGGAAAGGTCCATAAACCACTATTAAAAAGGGACCCAGGATATCAATGCTTGACCTAGTACAAGCACTGCAGAACCTGTGTCTTTTGGGGAAACTGCTAGGTACGTATGACCTAGATTGGCCACTGTTGGAAACAGGATACTGGGCTTGATGGACCTCGGTCTGACCCAGTATGGCATTTCTTATGTTCTTATGTTCTTATGTTCTTATGACCTATCTCTAGTATCCCCTCTCTCGCCAAAATAATTGAAAAGGCAGTTCAAATATATTCAGGCCATAATTACTCCGCACTTTGATTTTGCCAATCTAACTCTTATTAGTGCAACTAAACAAAACATAAAAAGACTCCAACTCGCTCAAAATGCAGTAGCTAGAACTATAATGAAGGTGCACCCTTTTGAGCATATAACACCCATATTAGCAAACCTACACTGGCTTCCAATCCAATGCAGAATTAACTATAAAATGATAACAACTACATTTAAGGCACTAAATAATATGGCACCTGCTTCTCTAAACAAGCTTATCACTAAAGATTCAAATAAAACTGTACAAAGGAGTGGCAACTCAAATAAAATAAGGATTTCTAAAGATTTCACAAAGGCCAAAAAGATAACTAACAAAAAAGCTTTCTCCCACGCAGCTCCCATTCTCTGGAACTCCCTCCCTGAAGCAATAAGAACATTAACTGAATTTAAAGAGCTCTGCAAGAATTTAAAGACCCATCTGTTCAGCCTTCACTATGGACCAATCATAAACCAATTATCTCAGACAGAAAATGGATAACAGATGTTAGATGGATATAAGTTATATCGACCCAATACTAACAAGAACTCAATATTTTCACATTGTCCCTTCATTGAGCTAAGCCCAAATGAACAGCTCATCCTTCGGTTCAATCTAACTATAACACTACTCACTCTACACTTTCACTAATACCTTCCTTCTCTTCTCTTTCTTCATTCAGTTTCATCTACCTCGTTTGTCCCACACTAACTCACGTTAGGAATTGCCTACGGGACCCATTTCCATTGTATATAGTTACCTATATGAACCATACCTTTGTATATAGTTTCATAATGTTATTACTATAACCAAATGTTTAATGTAATTAACAGTCTATTGTATATAGTTCACAGAAGTTCCATGTAAAAACAGCTCTGTTTACTGTTTCCTAAATTGTTCATTGTAAACCGCACCTGATCTTTGGAAGCTCGCGGTATATAAGCAACTGTTAAAATAATAAAATATAGATATAGACACCCATGCCCCTCTGGACAAGCGTCAGCATGTCTTCAAGCCCCACTACAGCATTGAAACCCTCCTGACCTCATTATTAGACACTCTAATAAGGGGCACAGAAAAGGCTTCACAAGGCTTTATCCTTATTTTCACTGCAGCCTTCGACTCGGTTATCTACAACCACTTCCTTTCACAGCTCCAATCCACTGTCCTCAGAGATTGTCACAACCCCACCCGGTGGCAACGTGCTGAAGGGTCAGGGCGGACATTTTATTGTTTGTTGAAGTAGGAAACTCTGACTTAGACCAGGTGCATTATGGTCCTTGTAGTTCCCTTCTTTATAAAGAATAGTTGTGTGAGCCTTGTGCAGGGTTAAATATAAGGTTTTATTCCCTTGATGCGCTAAGGTTCTCCAAGAAGACAATAGAATTCACCTTGATTCAGGGTTTCTACCAAAGTATTTACAAAGTCCAAAACTGTTATAAGAGCTTCACAGTCTTTTCTATTCAAGCAGGATTTTTCAATACAAACAGGTTAAATAAACACAAAAAGCTTCTTCTTTTCAGCTCAACCAAACAATGACATTTTAGAGCATGTCTTATGCTATAACTCTGTGAGAGATTCTATACTCTCAGCTACACAGAGAGTACAGTCCATAGAATATTCAGGCAGCAATGGTTCGGGTTCCACCAGGTGTATTTGCATATCCTCTTGTTCAGATATAGTGTCTGCTAAGCCTGAGCTTTCCCTAGGCAAAACTGGTTGTACTTCAGTAGTCCTCTCCCAGACTTTCCAGCCTGGCTGGACCTAGTCTGGTAAGCAATTAATATGGCTTTTATCTAGGACCTTCTGCACAGGTTTGCAAAGCTTTCCCCAGCTTTGTTTCTTACAGCTATGGCTCTCGGGTTTACAAGCCTTTCTAGGACCTGACACACATTCAGGAAAGGAGGGGTGAATGTACCTTTGTTCTCTGAGACGTGCACTGCTGGTATTCCCTCTACCAGGCACTCTCCTGCTTACTCTGTCTTCCCTGGAGACTTCTTTCTGGAGCTTTTCAGCATGGGCTTGTCCTTCCTGGAAGTTGTCCCTTCCTTGTAAGGACTGCAAGCTTAACTGCCTTTCCTTCCGTAGTTGGAGCTTTCCCCTTTCTCTCTCCTTAGTAGCAGGGGTTTCTGTTGCTCTCTGTATCTGTGGTCCTCTCTCTCCTTGTGGTCCTCTCTCTCTTACTTTCCTAACCCAGCACTGCTTATAAAGACGTTTCTCTAGTGAGCTTTCTGGCCCTCTACTCAGGTGTGTTTGATTAGCTATTACATCATTACAATCTGGATGTGTCAGCCTACCTCTGCAGTCTCATGCCTACTCCCTCTAGCTGCACTTCTTGGTAACTGCATTCTCTGTAAATCAGTTTCTTTAAAAGAAACAGAGTTTTCTCCTAAGTCCATAGCTTCAGTAGTGTCAGCTTCATCACAAGATGCAACATTTCAATGGCTCCAATCTTACCTGACCAATCGATACCAGCAAGTCCAAGTCAGAACCGAAACTTCACACACTTTCGGACTTCTCCACACCCTTCCCCCAGGGCTCAGCCTTATCCTCCACTCCTCTTCAACACCTTCATCCAGCCGATATGCACAATACTCCAAAACCATAACATCCTCTACAATCTCTGTGCCGACGATATACTAATCTACACACCACTCACAATCCTCAACCCTGACTACTCCTCAATTGATTTTTGCCTCAATGCAGTTATCCACCACAATATGTACATCAATTCCAACAAGTCGGAAGTCCTCCTTATTAAAAAAAACCTCTCATTCTCCCCTCCGCCCACAATCAACCTAGCCAACCTAATCCTGAAAGCAAAGGAGAAAGTTTAGTTACTCACCTGTAACAGGTGTTCTCCAGGGACAGCAGGAATCAGTCCTCACTTATGGGTGACATCGGCACCAAAGGAGCCCACGTGGAGCAATTCCCCAGCTTTCAAAGTAAGTCTTTGGGATTTCTACCACACATGCGTGGTCCTATTCACACCCAAGGGTACAATCTTGCTCAGTCAGGTCCCTTAGCTCGAGCGCTACCAAGCAGATGGCAAGGAAAGGATAGAAATCCAGCAACTCTTCAGGAGAGGTGGGAGGGTAGTGAGGACTGATTCCTGCTGTCCCTGGAGAACACCTGTTACAGGTGAGTAACTACACTTTCTCCAGGAACAAGCAGGAAGTCAGTCCTCACTTATGGGACTCCCCAGCTATAGGCTACCAAACATGTAACCAAAAAACGCCTCTGCGAGGTTGTGAGCAGAAGCCGATGCCCGCAGGAGCCAGATTCCTCGGGTCCTCGGGGCGAAGTCCTCGGTAGCCATGAAAAAGAGTCGGAAGGCCGGAGTTACTTATACCCTGAACAGATTAAGGAGTACGGCCCGGCCAAAGGCGCTGTCCTGACGGGACTCCCTCTCCAGGCAGTAGTGAGCAGCAAAGGTGTTCGCTGAAGACCGGGTCGCCGTCTGGCAGATGTCCTACAGGGCACCAAACGCAGCAAGGCCATCGAAGCTGCCTTGGCTTGGAAACCATGTGCAGTGTCTCGTCGATCCTTCGGGGCACCTGCTTTCGCGTGGGCGAAGGCGATGCAGTCTGTCACCCAAATAGAGAAGATGAGTTTAGTGACTGCCTGCCCCAGTCGATTGGGATCGTAAGTCACAAAGAGTCTGCCAGATTTGCGATGAGCCTGAGTGCACTGTAGATAGAAGGCAAGAGCCTTCTTGCAGTCAAGTGTATGCAAAGCTTCCAACACCTGGTCGGCATGGGGTCTCGGGAAGAAGGTCGGTAAGACTATCTCCAGATTGAGATGGAAATCCGAGACAACTTTCGGCAGGAATTTTGGGTGGGTACGGAGGACCACCATATTCCTATAGAATCTAGTATAAGGGGCTTCAGCCATGAGAGCCAGGAGCTCACTGACTCGGTGGGCCGAGGTCAGAGCCACCAGGAAGACCACCTTCCAGAATAGGTGCCGAAGCGAACACGACGCCATCGGCTCGAAGGGTGAACGCCTAAGCTGCATGAGCACTACGTTCAGGTCCCATTCTGCCAGGGGCGGTCAAATGGGCGGTTTGGACAGTAAGAGATGCCGCATAAAGCAGGAGACCAATGGTTGCCTCGAGAGGCGCTTTCCTCGACGGGGAGGTGATTCACGGAGATGGTACTCAGATGTACTCTGGCAGAATTAGACTTCAGACCTTCCTTTGAGAGATGGAGGAGGTACTGAAGGACCCACAGAGTGGAGCAGAATGGATGATGAAATGCTCAAAGAAATCAAGGAAGCTAACAAACGTTACAGCACAGTAATAATAATGGGTGATTTCAATTACCACGGGATCGACTGGGTCAGTGTCACGGCAGGACATACATGCTAGGGAGATAAAGTTCCTAGATGAAATAAATGACTGCTTCTTCGAGCAGCTGGCTCATGAACTGACCAGAGGGGAAGCCATATTGGACCTAGTCCTTAGTGGAACACCAGATCTGATGCAAGAGATAAGGGTGTTGGGGCCACTTGGCAATAGTGATCATAGCATGATTGTGTTTGATTTAATTAGTGGAGGAGGGATAGTAAGGAAATCCACAGTACTACCTTTTAACTTCAGAAAGGGAGACTATGATAAAATGAGGAACATAATTAAGAAAAAACTAAAAGGAGCAGTTGCAAAGGTTAACCCTTTGAAGGCCTACTTTAAATTTTTAATCCACATTCTGCAGCCAGGTTAATTTTTGCATATTTCAGGAAAATTGTACCCATCTTATTCAATATGTTCTAATAGTGATTTTCCTTCTGCTATGGTCATGTATTATATACCATTTGATAGGAATATTTAGTCAGAATTTTGGATTCCGAGAGTTTTGGGCTCGGCCTGGAAAGGGTTAAAGACTTAAATCAAGCTTGGGTGTTGTTGAAAAATACTATCTTGGAAGCCGAGACCAGATGTATTCCACGCTTTAAGAAAAATGGAAGGAAGTCAAAAAAACTGCCAGCATGGTTTAAAGGTGAGGTCAGAGAGGCTGTTGTTGCCAAAGAAGCATCTTTCAGGAAATGGAAAAAAAGAGCCAAACGATGAAACCTGGAAACAGCACAAGCACTGGCAAGTTAAATGCAAGGCAGTGATAAGGCAGGCAAAGGGAGAATTGCGGAAGCAAAAACGCGTAATAAAGACTTTTTCAAGTACATTCATAGCAAAAAAGCTGAGAGAGAGTCAGTTGGTCCATTAGATGATAGAGGGGTTAAAGGGGCACTAAGAGGCGACAAGGCGATAGCGGAGAGACTGAATGAATACTTTGCTTCGGTCTTTACTGAGGAAGATGTAGGGATGTTACCCATGACTGAGGTGGTATTTAAAGGTGCGGAAGAATTGAAGGAAATATCGATACATCGGGAAGATGTATTACAACTATTAGATAAACTGAAGAGTAGCAAATCACCGGGGCCGGATGATATACATTCAAGGGTGTTGAAAGAACTGAAATATGAGATTGCAGGCCTGCTATTAGTAATCTGTGAACTATCATTAAAATCATCTGTAATACCTGAAGATTGGAGGATGGCGAACGTAACACCAATTTTTAAAAAGGGTTACAGGGGTGATCCGGGAAACTACAGACCAGTGAGCCTGACGTCAGTACTGGGAAAAATGGTAGAAACCATAATAAAGAACAAAATTGTTGAACATGTAGATAGTAATGGCTTAATGGGAGACAGCCAACATGGCTTCAGACAAGGAAGATCTTGTCTTACTAATCTGTTATGTTTTTTTGAAGATGTGAATAAACAGGTAGACAAAGGCGAGTCGGTTGATATAGTGTATCTGGACTTTCAGAAAGCCTTTGACAAGGTCCCTCATCAGAGACGTTTGGCAAAACTAAAGAGTCATGGGATAGGAGGCAGTGTACTATTGTGGATCAGGAACTGGTTAAAAGATAGAAAGCAGAGGGTAGGGCTAAATGGCCAATTTTCCCAATGGAGAAAGGTAAATAATGGTGTAGCCCGGGGATCTGTGTTGGGTCCGCTGCTTTTTGACATATTCATAAATAACCTGGAAAAGGGAATAACGAGTGAGGTTATCAAATTTGCAGATGACACAAAACTATTTAAAGTTGTTAAAACCCAAGAGGATTGTGGAAAATTGCAAGAGGATCTTGATAAATTGGAAGACTGGACATCAAAATGGCAGAAGAAATTTAATGTGGACAAGTGCAAAGTTATGCACCTAGGGAACAACAACCCAAACTATACTTACACATTAGGAACCACCACCCAGGAAAAAGATTTAGGCGTCATTGTAGATAACATGTTAAAACCCTCGGCCTAGTGTGCAGCGGTGGCCAAGAGAGCAAAAGAATGCTAGGCATCATAAGGAAAGGAATGGAAAATAAAACAAAGGATATTATAATGCCTCTATATCGTTCCATGGTGAGACCGTACCTTGAATATTGTGTGCAATTCTGGTCAACGTATCTTAAAAAGTATATAGCGTTATTAGAAAATGTTGAGAGATGAGCCACCAAAATGGTAAAGGGGATGGAAGTATACCGTTATGAAGAAAGGCTAAAAAGGTTAGGGCTCTTTAACCTGGAAAAGAGACGGCTGAGGGGAGATATGATAGAAGTCTATAAATTAATGAACGGAGTGGAACGGGTAAACGTAGATCGACTGTTTATGTTATCAGAATATAGAAAGACTAAGGGACATGCAATGAAGCTACAGGGTAAACTATTTAAGACTAATAAAAGAAAATATTTTTTCACTCAACGTGTAATCAAACTCTGGAATTTGTTACCGGAGGATGTAGTAAAGGCTGTTAGTGTAGCTGTGTTTAAAAAAGGTTTGGACAAGTTCCTGGAGGAAAGGTCCATAAACCATTATTAAGAAGGGACCCAGGATATCAATGCTTGACCCAATACAAGCATTGTGGAACCTGTGTCTTTTGGGGAAACTGCTAGTTATGTATGACCTAGATAGAGTAGTTACTCACCTGTAACAGGTGTTCTCCAGGAGCATCAGGAATCAGTCCTCACTAATGGGTGACGTCGGCGCCGACGGAGCCCTCGCGGAGCAATTTTCCCCAGCTTTCGACGAAAGCCTTTGGGAATTGCAGCGCGCATGAGCGGTCCCCTTCCCGCTCAAGGGTGCCATCTTGCTCAGTCGGATGACATAGCGAAAAGACAGCAAAAAAAGTTAGCAGAAACATGTAATAAGAATGACTGCAACTCCAAGGGGAGGAGGGAGGGTAGTGAGGACTGATTCCTGCTGCTCCTGGAGAACACCTGTTACAGGTGAGTAACTACTCTTTCTTCAGGACCAAGCAGGAAGTCAGTCCTCACTTATGGGACTCCCAAGCTTAAGGCTACCGGAGACCTCAAGCCGAAAAATGAGCTCCCTCAATCTCAACAATACAGAAGGAAGGAATCTTCTCTGAATACGAATCCGGCCGGTAGCCCAACACCAGGGCCGGAGGGTAGGAGTTGCCTAGACTTCAAAGAGATTGTGGAGGACTGCCTGTCCGAAAGCACTGTCCCTGCGGGACTTCCTCTCCAGGCAGTAATGAGCCGCAAAGGTCTGGCTTGAAGACCAAGTAGCGGCCCGGCAGATGTCTGCCAACGGAACAGAGCAGAGATGAGCCACTGACGCAGCCTTCGCCCTGACACGGTGAGCCGTGACTCGACTCTCTAAGGAGAGGCCGGCTGCCCCATAAGCCCAGGCGATACAGTCAGCCACCCAGATGGACAAAGTATGCTTAGAAATGGGTACCCCCAACCGATTGGGGTCAAAAGATACGAAAAGCTGGACAGCTTTCCTATGCTCTTGCGTACGTTCAAGATAGAAGGATAAGGCTCTTCTACAGTCCAGGGTATGCAGAACAGTTTCAGCTCGGCTGGTATGCGGCCTGGGAAAGAAGGTCGGAAGAACCACCTCTTGATTGATGTGAAAAGTGGAGACCACCTTTGGAAGAAACTTAGGGTGAGTCCGTAAGACCACCCTATTCTTGTAGAACCTAGTGTATGGGGGCTCCGACACTAGGGCCTGTAGCTCACTAACATGCCTAGCGGAGGTAAGGGCTACCAAGAAGAGAGTTTTCCAGGAGAGGAAACGAAGAGGGCAGGTAGCCATGGGCTCAAAAGGCGGACAGGTAAGCCTTTGCAAGACAACATTGAGATCCCAGTCAGGAGCTGGAGGGCGCAACGGAGGCTTAAGCAGAAGGCGGCCCCTGAGAAAATGCGCCACCAAGGGGTGCGAGGAAAGAGGCTGGCCCTCCACCGGCGAATGATGTGCAGAGAGAGCACTGAAGTGGACCCTGACAGAGTTGGATTTGAGGCCCAGATCGGAGAGGTGAAGCAAATACTGCAGTACCACCGATACTAAGCAGGCGAAGGGGTCCTCAGAGCGCTGAGAACACCAGATCGAGAAGCGACGCCATTTAAGGGCGCAAGATTTCCGGGTGGAAGGTCGCCGAGACGCCAGGACGACAGCTTCCACCTCCGGAGGAAGCAGAAGCGGAGCTAGGACTACCCTTTCAGCAGCCAGGCCATCAGATGAAGGGCCCGGAGGTTGGGGTGCAGGAGAGTACCCTGATCCTGGGTCAGGAGATCGGGCTGGAACCCCAGAGGAAGAGGGGTGTCCACCGCTAGCTGTAGGAGTAGAGGGAACCAGGGTTGTCTCGGCCACCTGGGCGCCACCAGGATCACGGAGGCCCTGTCCTGGACAACTTTGAACAGCGTCCGGGACACAAGTGGCGTGGGAGGAAAGGCATACAGTAGGCCCGTGGACCACGAGATGAGGATGCGGGTGCCGGGAGCAGAACCTGGGAAGTTGCCGGTTGAGAGGACTGGCAAAGAGATCCACAGTGGGGAGGCCCCATCAGCGGAAGATCCGCTGGACAACTACGGGGTTCAACCTCCATTCGTGCGGCTGCAGAATCCGGCTCAGTTTGTCGGCCAGGCAATTTTCCTGCCCGGGCAGGTAAACAGCCTTGAGGAGGATGTCGTGGTCGACTGCCCAAGAGCACAGTCTCCGAGCCTCCTGACATAGGAGGAGGGAGCCCGTGCCCCCCTGTTTGTTCACGTAGAACATGGCAACCTGATTGTCTGTCTGTACCAGCACAGACCGACGAGAAGTGAGGTGAGAGAAGGTCTGCAGAGCTAGGCGGATTGCCCGCAGCTCCAGGAAGTTTATCTGCTGAGCAGCCTCCCAAGGTGTCCAAAGGCCTTGAGTGCATGTTCCCTGGCAATGCGCTCCCCATCCCAGGAGAGAGGCATCTGTCGTTAGCACCTGGGAAGGTGGAGGACACTGAAAGGTCATGCCGAGTACCAGATTGGGCAGGTGAAGCCACCATTGCAGAGAGGAGACCAGGCGGTCGGAGATCTGTATTAAGCCCGTCAGTCTCCCTGTGGCCTGATGCCATTGACTGCGAAGGCTCCACTGAGCAGGTCTCATATGTAGACGGACATTCGGAATGACATGGACCGTGGAGGCCATATGACCGAGCAGTTGCAGGAACTGTCTGGCAGAGACCGGTGACGCGCTGTGGAACCTGCCGGCCAGAGCTATGAGCCTGTTGGCCCGTTCCAGAGGCAAGAAGGCACGAGCCTGTAGAGTGTCCAGCCGTGCTCCTATGAAGTCGAGATCCTGAGAGGGGAGCAAAGTGGACTTTTCAAAGTTTATGACGAAGCCCAAGTGCTGAAGCAGGGCCACTGTGCGTTGAGTGGCCTGAGCGACCTCTAGGGAAGACTGTGCCCGGATGAGCCAGTCGTCCAGGTAGGGGAAGACGAAGAGGCCTTGAAGCCTCAGGAAGGCTGCCACCACTGCCAGGCATTTCGTGAACACCCAGGGAGCGGAGGAGAGGCCAAAGGGCAGTACGCGGTACTGATAATGATTCCCTGCCACCACAAATCTTAGATATTGTCGGTGGTCCGGATGAATAAGGATTTGAGTATAAGCATCCTTTAGATCCAAGGAGCATAGCCAATCTCCCTGCTGGAGGTAGGGCAGTAGGATTCCAAGGGTAAGCATCTTGAACTTTTCCCGCTGCAGGAACTTGTTGAGGTTGCGTAAGTCCAGGGTGGGTCTGAGGCCTCCTGTTCTTTTTGGTATCAGGAAGTACCTCGAGTAAAACCCGTGACCCCACAGGTGTTGGGGCACTGGCTCCACAGCCTGTTCCTGAAGCAGACTTTGCAGCTCCTGAAGGAGTAAGTCCCTGTGCAGAGGGGGTCTTGGAGGCTCCCCTGGAAAGTAGGGGGGAGGCACCTGGTGAAAATGTAAGAGGTAGCCCTTTTGAACCACCTGCAGCATCCAGGAATCGGATGTTATGGCTGACCACCTGTGGGCAAAGTGGGTCAGCCGGCCCCCTGTGCTGAGCGAAGGCCGCGGAGGGGGAGAGGCTATGCCGGCATAGTCAAAAACCCCCACCCTGCTGAGCAGGGGCCTGTGTAGTGGGCTTGGGGGCCTTCTGCCTACGGGACACATTACCCTGTCCCTTAGCCTGCTGACCCTGATGGGGAGCTGCTGAGGCTTGATATTGAGGGTGGTGTTGTTTATAGGCAGACACCTACCTCGGGTAAAAGGGCTTTTTCCCCGAGCCCTTCCTCTTCTGTGAAGGGGCAGAGGTCTTTCTGGATAGGCGAGTCCTGGTGAGAGTCTCGGACTCGAGTTCTGCCGCCTTTTCAGCCATGGGCTTACCAAAGAGGTTCTCACCTCTGCAGGGGACATCGACCAACTTGTCCTGCACCCCTGGCTCGAGGTCGGATGACTGAAGCCAAGCCTGACGGCGAGCACCGATGCCGGCTCCGGCTACTCGAGCCGATGCTTCGAAGCCATCGTAGGCTGCTCGAGAAATAAACTTCGAGCACTCTCGAATACCAGTGGACAAGGCCTGGAACCTCTGCAAAGGTTCCTCGGAGAGACCAGCAGAGAACCCGCAATTTCTTTTGCCAGGTCTCGAAGATACATGCCCATATATAGCTGGTATGTCTGGACTCGGCAAGCAAGCATAGAGCCCTGGAAGCACTTCCTACCGAGGGCATTCAGGTTCCGGGCCTCCTTACCCGGAGGCACCGAGGAGTGCATCTTTTGACTCTTAAGTCGATGCATGGCCGATTCCACCACCACCATGGAATGGTGTGGTAGTTGTGCCTTTTGGAACCCGGGGCTCTTACGGACTCGATACATGGAATCGACCCGCTTGCTTAACACCGGCGTCGAGGCTGGGCTCTCCCACATGCGGAAGAGCAGCCGCTCCAGCATCGGAGGATCCGGTACAGTAAAGGCCTCCTTCGGGGGAGAGTCATATTGGAGGGCCTCGAGCTCTTCGGCCCGAGGCTCCTCCTCCGGATCCGCGGGGAAGGCCAAAGCCTTGGCCATGTCCCTCACGAAATCGGAGAACCGGGTATCCTCCGGGGGGGATCATCTCCGAGGCTCCGACTCGGGCGAGTCGGAAGGGACGCACCGAGTCTGAAAAGACCCGGGTGACTCGTCCTCCTCCGTGTCCCAGCCCGACTCCTCCGTGGAGGAATCGAGAGGCTCCGTGTGGGCGAGTGCCGAGGACCTCCGCCCCGACGCCGAGGCCGGCGTCGACGACCTCGGTCCCGAACGGGAGGCCGAGGGAAACCTTGGCCGAGGATCGACTCGAGCTCGTATGGACTCAAGGATCGGCTCGGCCTCCGGGGTCGACTTCGACGTCCCGGTGGTCGGGGCAGATGCACTGGCGAGGCCGGTCATCAATGCCCGCTGCTGGTCCATGAAGGCAGCGATACTGCACTCCAAGGCCTTCAATCTGAGACCAAACTCAGAAGACCCAGCAGCCCCCGAATCGGGCCCCAACGGCGTCGGGCCCGGCGTCGGGCCCGACGTCGGCTCCCTCGGAGGCGAGTCCACGAGGACTACAGTACTCACGTGTCCAGGAGACTCCACTTCGAGACGAGGATGCTTCGCAGGTCTCTCCATCTCCGAGGACCCGGGGCGGCTGACGGGGCTATGCGACCTGGCACTCGAGGGACCAGGAGCGTCCTCCGACGCCGCCCTCGTGGGTTTCTTCTTCCGACGATGTTCCTGGGTGGGAGACCCCTGCTCAGAGGAACTCCGACGATGCTCGGGGCCGGAGTCACGAGACGTCAAAGCCTCTGACGAGGTCCGGGCCCGACCGGACGCGGAGTCAGAGAAGATTCGTTCCTTTTGTGACTGCCGACTCCTCAATGCCTTCGAGGACATTTTGTTGCACGGACCACAACTCATCGAGTCATGGTTGAGTCCGAGGCAACGGAGGCAGCAGTCATGTGTGTCGGTAAGAGACATGAGTCTGGTACAGCGATCACACTTTTTAAACCCGCTGGCAGCCATCGGGGGAAAAAGGGCCCCTGCGAGGTCGAAAGACCGTGCTGCCAGGGAAAAAGAAAAAAGTACAAAAACCGAAAAATGAGAACGGACTCGATATTGGAGTATCGAGGCCGGGCAGGAAAAGGACACGGCGTCGAACCGAGAAAAAAACAATGAAAAAATCAACTTTTTCAGCGGCGATCACAAACTACGTCTGTAGGGCTCCGCGGAAAAAAGAAGACTGAGCAAGATGGCACCCTTGAGCGGGAAGGGGACCGCGCATGTGCGCTGCAATTCCCAAAGGCTTTCTTCGAAAGCTGGGGAAAATTGCTCCGCGAGGGCTCTGTCGGCACCGACATCACCCATAAGTGAGAACTGACTTCCTGCTTGGTCCTGGAGAATGGCCATTGTTGGAAACAGGATACTGGGATTCATGGACTTCGGTCTGACCCAGTATGGCATATCTTATATTCTTATGTTCAGAAGGGATCGATCTGGAGCCCTGAGTACCAGACCAAGAAACGCTGTAACTTGAAGGTGTAAGCTCACCTAGTCGAGGTCTTCCTCGACGCGAGGAAACCCTCCTTGACCTCTGGGAGACCCAGCGGGGCTAGGGAAATTCGTTCAGCCCCCAGGCTGTGAGGGATAATGAGGTTTGGGTGCCACACTGGTCTGTCCTCCTGCATTAGCAGGCCCGGGGCACAGCCCAGGGGGGCTGGAGGCTTCGTTGACAGCCGGAGCAAGAGTGGGAACCAGGGCTGTCGAAGTTACGAGGGAGCTACGTGGATCATCGATGCCCGGTCCCGCTGATCCTTGAAGAGGGTCCTCGCAATGAGAGGAGTGGGAGTGAATGCATAGAGCAGGCCGGAGGACCAGCTCAGAAGGAACGCATCCGGGCCCTCCCTGCTCGGGTGCAGCACCGGCCCGCAGAAGCAGGAGAGCTGTGAGTTCAGTGGACTGGCAAATAGGTCCATAGCTAGAGTCCCCCACCAAAGGAACAGCCAGCTGGCCACCACTGGATCCAGCCGCCATTCGTGAGGGCAGAGGATTCTGCTGAGCCTGTCCTGCTAGGACATTCTCCTGGCCCGGGAGGTAGACCACCCTGAGGGTCATCCCCCGACAGGAGGCGAAGGAGCAGAGGAGTACCGTTTCCTGACAGAGGGAGCGTGATCCGGTCCCCCCTTCCTTGTTGATGTAGTACATCGCCACGCGGTTGTTGGTCTGTAAAAGCACAGGCCTCCTCTTGAAGTGGTCCTCAAAGGCCCTCAGGGCCCACCAAATCGCCCAGAGCTTGAGCAAGTTTATCTGCTGCTGCGGCTCCTCTGGCGACCACTGCCCCTGCATGCATAACACACCGCAGTGGGCACCCCACCCCAGCAGGGAGGCATCCGTTGTCAGCACCATGTCATGCTGTGGGGTCTGGAAGGGCAACCCCCGGAGAAAGTTGCGGGGGTTTTGCCACCAACCCAGGGACAAGCGAAGGCTGTGGGAGACCCATACGGGGGGTCTCTCAAATGGCCGATGGACAGACTTCATTGGGTGATGAGGCACCACTGAGTTGTCCGCATGTGCAGTTGGGCGTGGGGAACCATTGGAGGCCATGTGGCCCAGGTGGCGCAGCATAGTTCGGGCCGTGACCTGGCAGTTGCTCTGACCCGAGCTGCCAGGGCTCGGTGGCGGTCGGTACGATCCACTGGTAGAAACGTGGTCACCCGCTGAGTGTCGAGGTGTGCCCCAATGAACTCTAAAGCCTGCGCCGGTTTGAGGTGGGACTTGGGATAGTTGACCATGAAGCCCAGGCCCTCGAGCAGAAGAATCGAGCACGATGCTGCCCGGCAAATTTCCTCGACCGAGGATCCTGTGAAGAGCCAGTCGTCGAGGTAGGGGAAGATTGGTACGCCCTGACACCTGAGACAGGCGGCGACAACGGAGAGGCATTTTGTGAAGACCCGCGGGGCGGACGCGAGGCCGAAGGGGAGCACCCTGTACTGGAAGTGCTCTCCCCGCACCCTGAAGTGCACGTACTGCTTGTGCTGAGGGTGAAACAAAATGTGGGTGTAAGCGTCCTTTAGATCCGAGGAGCATAGCCAGTCGTCCTGCCGAAGGAAGGGCAGCAGAACGCCAAGGGATAACATCTTGAACTTCTCCCACACCAAGAACTTGTTTAACTTTCAGAAGTTGAGAATGGGCCGCAGACCCCCTTCTTCTTCAGAACGAGGAAGTACTGGGAATAGAAGCCCCGACCTCGGAGGTGTGGCGGCACCTTCTCAACTGCTCGTTGGGCATATCTTATGTTCTTAAAAGAAAATATTTTTTCACTCAACGTGTAATTAAACTCTGGAATTTGTTACCGGAGGATGTAGTAAAGGCTGTTAGTGTAGCTGGGTTTAAAAAAGGTTTGAACAAATTCCTGGAGGAAAGGTCCATAAACCATTATTAAGAAGGGACCCAGGATATCAATGCCTGACCCAGTACATGCACTGCGGAACCTGTGTCCTTTGGGGAAGCTGATAGGTACTGTGGCAAGGTCATCTATCCTGAGTATGGGAAAGGTGAGAAACGTAAAGAATTCACCCTAGTAAAGGGTCCCCTTTTAGGAGTGCAGGGTGAGAAAGCCACAGCCACACCTAAGAACCAGGAAAACCCTAGCTTGAACAGGTTTCATGCAGTGTCTATTAGAGTAAGAGAGAGAGATTACGGGCACGAGGTCCGAAACCCTTACTTCAACAAGTTCCCTGATTACGCAAATACCAGAAGGCAGGAGGATTGCCAACACCTGGGAAGGAAGGAGGTGGGGCTAGAACCCTGGAGATATAAGCCTATGCTAAAGTATACAGGGAGAGAGAAAGGAGGAGAGGGAGGAGAAGGCAGATACCGGAGAAGAGAAGGAGGTAGAGAAGGTGCTGACTCATGCAGAAGAGCCGAGCTACCAGGAGCTGAGAGGGCTGAATTCCCTGCAACAGGTTGGCAGCAGAGCTTGGAGCCAGGAAGTGGAGAAGCTCTCAGAGCACCGGAGAGGTTGTCAGCTGAGCACTCTGACCGGGTGGGTGAGCCAGAACCCATGCAGCTGGGAGAGCCAGTGGCAGAGTTGGGGGAAGAAGACATTCTTATGGATTGCTCTCTGTGCCAAGCTTTAGACATGAAGTCTTGAGGAAAAGTCAGCCCTGAAAGAATTATCCTCCTTGAAAAGGTAACCATAAGAAACAGGCATTGTGGTGGTAATTTTCCCATATGTTTTTAAAAGGGAAGTTTACTGAAGTATAAGGATAAGCAGGAAGCTGTGGTTCATGCTTGTTATCCACCTGTGATTTGAACTGTGAAACGGCAAGAAGCCAATTTACCTGCTAGAAGAGTTTTTCTTTGCTCCTCTGTTATGTGAAAAGCCTGTGGAGTTTTTGATGGCAGTCTGAATGTTTACTTCTTGTTTTGAGTTCAGTTGTACCTGAAATGCAGCCTAGAAGGAATTGAGGCTGATAGAAGCCAAACTGCCACAGAAGATTAAGCTTGTTTGGACTTTATGCTGTAATTAGCAAGGACAAAAAGGAAGATGACAGCTTTGCTATCAAAGGCTGTGCTTCTGAAAGTAAGAAGACTTTAAACAGCCATTTTTGGGTTCTTTTGTTTACTTTGCCAACCATCTGCTGTACCTTGAGCAAATCCTACAGAAATAATCCTGTATTTGGTACTTTGAATCTTTTTGTGCGAAATAAATTTTCTGTTATATGCCTTACCTCAGTGGCCTTAACTACAACTTTCTACCTGAAGCACAAACACATCTTAGCAGTACTACATTTCCCAGAAGACACCACAAGGAAATAGGCTGCTAAGGCTGATAGGAGAAGGTTCCTCCAATAACCAGGCCCCTATAAAACTAGAGGCGAGTGGTGAGGGCATTGACAGTACGTATGACCAAGATTGGCCACTGTTGGAAACAGGATACTGGGCTTGATGGACCTTGGTCTGACCCAGTATGGCATATCTTATGAGGTTGACTAATTCCCACTGCAGGAAGGTCTGGTGCGCGGGGAGTCGAGGAGGCTCCGCTGGGGAGAAGGGAGGGGGAAGCCTGTCCAAGCGGAGGCGACAGCCATTCTGGATGACCCGGAGGACCCAGGCATTCTAGGTAATAGAAGCCTACTAAGGGGCAAAAGAGGACAGGCGTGCCCCCCACCGGCTGCTGAGTCGCTGGAGGACGAGAGGCTATGCTTTTTGGCCTGTTGCTTCTTCCAAGGGAGGGTGGAGGTCTTGTGCAAGAGGTGGGTTCTAGTGACGAACTCTGTCTCTATCTCCACGGCCTTATCTTCCATCGGCTTGCCGAAGAGCTGCTCGCCGAGGCAAGGTACATCCAGGATCTTCTCCTGCACCCACTGCTCGAAGTCTGAGGATTGAAGCCATGCCTGACGACAGGCCCTGATACCTGCAGCCGCTACCTGAGCCGAAGACGCGAAAGCATCGTAGGCGGAACGGGAGAGGTATTTTGAGCAATCCGCGACAGACTTCAGCAGGGTACTGTACCTATTGAGAGGTTCGCCCTCGAGGCCTGCGGAGAAACCTCCGAGCTCCTTGGCCAGGTTGCTAAAGAACATGCCCATGTATAATTGGTATGCTTGAATGTGACAGGAGAGCATGGACTCCAGGTAGGCCTTGCGACCTAGGGAGTCAAGGGCTCTCGACTCTCGGCCCAGGGGGACCGAAGAGTGCGATTTTGGACTCTCTTGCTTCCTCATGGCTGATTCCACCACCATAGAGGTGTGGGGGAGCAGGGTCTCTGAAGCCAGGGCCACACTGAACCTTGTATGTAGTGTTGAGGCGCTTACTCATGATGGGGACCGAGGCAGGTGCCTCCCACATATGGAGCAGCAGCCTGGACAGGATAGGAGGGACCGGGACAGTCAGAGACTCCCTAGGTGAAGACTCATACTGGAGGATGTCGAGCTCTTCAGATCCTCCTTGGCCTGGGTGGCCAATTTAAGAGCCTGTGCCATATTCCGAATGCACACCAGGAAGGAGGTGTCCTCGGGCAGCGAGCACCGTTGAGACGCAGGCGAGGAGGGGTCCGACGGAAGGTCCTGGTGGGTACGGGTTTACGGGGAGGTGTCCCCATTGGACTCCCAGTCCGAGAACTCGGAGGAGGAATCCGAGCCGGGCAGGTCACCCTGACCAGGGGCCAAAGCCCACTTGGAGCCGGAGGCCCTGGATGATCTCGCCCCCGAGGAACAGGAAGGCAAACGAGACAAATGTCGACTCTCACGAGGCCCGTGGCTCTCGGGGGTTTCCTGGATGGATTTAGGCATCCCACACGAGGGAACCACAGTCCCTGGGCGAGAGTCAGCGAAGCTGGCTGTGAGTGCCTGCTGGGAAGCGATGAACGCAGAAACGCTGCGTTCCAGCACCAGCATGCGGGATTCCCACATGGACGGGGAGCCCTGTGACACCGACCCTGGGGGTCACCGGGTCAGGCGTCGAGGAGGAGAGGGGGTCCTCGCCGGGACTGCACTCAGGAGACTGGGTGCCTTTGCTGGAGGCCTCTGTATCTGTGCGAGGTACCATGCAGGGTTGCTCCTTGTCTGACTCTTGGGAACGCCGAAGGGGACTGAGCGACCGAGTGCGGGATTGCTCGTGCTTGTTGGGAGCCCCTGACAGCGACTTTGAGGCCGCCTTCTTCTTGCGCCGCTCTACTTCAGGGGACCCCTGGTTGGAGTGCCGCTAAGAGTGCAGGGCCGAGGTGAAACCACCGGGGAATCCGAGGCAGCCTTTCTGAAAAGGTCTTCAGACTTCTGCTTGCGACTGTGCAGGGCATTAGAGGACATTTTCTTACAGAGCAAACAGAGCTCCGGATCATGATCAGCCCCGAGACAACGCAGGCAACAGTCATGGGTGTCCGTAAGCGACATGTTCTTAAAGCATCTATCACATTTTTTGAATCCGGTGGCCATAGGGGCAAAAATGGCCTCCGCGAGGTCAAAGACCCATGCAGCCAGTGGTTGGAGGTAAAAAGGGAGTGAAGCCCGTTAGGCAAAAATAAAAAGGCGAAGAAAACTGTCCCCTAATAGCTCTAAAAAGGTAGAGCAGGGGAAAGATGGGTAGAGGACTGGTGCAACTGGAAAAAAGAAGGCCAGTAGGCCGAAAACGAAACACCTTTCCTGAGGGACGAGGACGTGCATCCGAAGGACTCTGCGGAAAAAGGGAGACTGAGCAAGATGGCATCCTTGGGCAGGAAGAGGACCACACATGCGTGGTAGCAATCACAAAGGCTTTCTTTGAAAGCTGGGGAATTGCTCTGCGCGGGCTCCGTCAGTGCCAACGTCACCCATAAGTAAGGACCGACTTCCTGCTTGTTCCTGGAGAAAGTCAAATATCTCGGCATGGTCCTAGATCAAAATCTCAACTTCCAACAACATCAAGCAAATCACCAAGGCTGCTTACTTCCACATGAGGACAATCCAAAAGCTTCACCTCTTCTAGAACAAGACGAGTTCAGAAATGTCTTTCAGGCCATCATTACCCCAATTCTGGAAATGCCAAAATCATATACAAGGGGCTCCCAAAATCCTCCCCAATCTCCCTCCAGCTTGCACAGAGTACAGCCGCCAGAATCTTCATGACCTCTCTGTAAACATTTTACAAAACCTCACTCTTGAACCACCCAACATCAGATCTAGGAGAATGCCCAACCACAACCTCCTAGCTCTCCCAACTGCATTCTCTCGCTCCAACTGATCCACCACCAGCAGAGTCTTTACTTTCTATGCCCCCACCATTTGGAACTCACTTACACCAGAAATACGCTCTTTAAGCGACATCAAAGAGTTTCAGCACAAACTAAAAAATCATCTTTTCCTGGAGCACTATGGAACTGTCATGCAGACTCATACCCCAACTGCCATATGCCCTGCTCACCACATGTACAATTTATCCCACCCCTTATTGCTCCAAGCAACACTGGACATTACACATTTGCTGTTCTACTATTCGTTCCTTTCTGTTAAAATAGTGTAACCTGTTTCCAAACCTGTTCAAAGTTTATGTTTACCAGTTATCAACTATGTTCCATGTAAAGTTAATAATGTTCTTGTTCCCTGTACACCACTGTGACTTGTAGATAAAGCGGTATAGAAATGTTGCAAAATATAGAAATAAATAAGAACGAGAGATGTATCAGTGCCTTGCACAGAAATTTATCCGATTAAGAGAAGCATCTGCTGACTAGTTTGCATGAGGATTAGAAGCCACGTCCCTGAACCCTGTGGGGGGCTGTGTTCACTATCATGGGTAAGGGGTTACCATTTCAGAGGTACTGCTGAATTTCCAAAAAATACGCTGTGTATTAAGTAATAAAGTCTTTGTAAGCCTATAAAAAAGGGATAGAAGTCTTGTACTTTAATGTAGTTCTGTGCCCTCTGATTATCATAATTTACTTTTTTTTTTAATGTGATCGCTTTCGTCAATGGGAGAAGCTGACAGGTGAATGTAGCAGGCTACTCCAGAGTGAAGCTTTTCCCAGAACGTGCAGTCGATCCTCACATGGGTCAAGAAAGTGTAGTTACTCACCTATAATAGGTGTTTCTCCAGGGACAGCAGGAATCAGTCCTCACATATGAGCAACACTGGCACCGACGGAGCCTGTGTGGAGCAATTCCCCAGCTTTCAAAGAAAGCCTTTGGGACATGTTACCATGCATGCATGGTCCCCTTCCCGCCCAAGGATGCCATCTTGCTCAGTCATATGACATAGCTAGGACGCAAATAAAAGACTAAAACAAGGTAGGGAGGCAACTCCCAGGAAGGAGGGAGGGTTGTGAGGACTGATTCCTGCTTTCCTTGGAGAACACCTGTTACAGGTGAGTAATTACACTTTCTCGAGGAACAAGCAGGAAGTCAGTCATCATATATTTATTTTTATTTTATTTATTTAGCTGTATTTATATCCCGCTTTTCACCAGGTCAAATATATGGGACTCCCTAGCTCCAGGGTGCCGAGAACTGAACCAGGATAGCACCAGCGGTGACCAAATCAGGTAGCCGTGAGTTGCAGAAGGTGAGTTTCCACTGAGAGATTCTGGAAGACCCTAGTGTCCAAGCGACACTATCATTCCTGTAGCCTGAACACAGAAGAGTCAGAAGGCAGGAGCTGCCTACAGCCTGCATAACCAAACGTCCCTGTCCCTGTGGGACTCGCTCTCCAGGCAGTAGTGAGCTGCAAAAGTATGAACTGAAGATCATGTGGTGGCCTTGCAGATCTCCGTCCTTGTACTGAGTGGAGGTTGGCCACAGATGTGGCCATCGCTCTCACACGATGTGCTGTGATCCTGTGCTCAAGGAAGAGGCCAGCTCGCTCATAAACGAGGGCAATACAATCTGCCACCCCAGTGGACAGAGTTTGCTTAGTCACAAGTAGCCCCAGTCTGCTGGGGTTGTAAGACACCAAAAGCTGAGGAGCTTTGCGATGGGCCTGGATCTGCTGTAAGTAGGACGGGGCCAATTTGCAATCCAGTGTATGAAGTACTAGCTCCTCTCTGCTGGCATGAGGCCACAGGAAGAAGGTGGGGAGGACCATCTCTTGGTTGATATGGAAAGGAGATACCACCTTCAGGAGGAATTTGGAGTGCATGCAAAGCACTACCCTGCTCTTATAGAACCTTTTATATGTTGGATCCACCAACAGGACCTGGAGTTCGCTCACTTTCAAAGATAGGTACCGCAGGTGGCAAATGACTAGGGGCTAGAGGCTCGAATGGCTGTCTAGAGAGCTGTGAGAGCACCACGCTGAGGTCCCATTCCACTGCTGGAGGGCAGAGAGGGGGTTTGGATATCAGGAGGTCCCAGAGGAACCTGGAGACCAGGAGGGATTTTCCCTCGACTGGGTGGTAGTGAGCGGCTATTGTGCTCAGATGCACCCTCACTGAGTTAAATTTCATCCCGGTATGGGACAAGTGTAGTAGGTACTGGAGTACTAATTGCACATGGCAGGAGAAGAGGTTCTCGCTTTACCTGAACTAAACCCACAGATGGAGCAGCCCCTGACCACTGTGTCCAAGAAGATTATCCTGTATATATGTATTTATGTATATATGTATATATGTAAATGAACTCCCCCATAGCTAAGAAGTGTTAACTCTGTATGATGTGCTTTTCTGACAATCTGTATGTAAACAAAATTTGTACCTGCCTTGATTCGGCAGTTTCACAATAGTAATCCTACCCGCTTCTGATCGCTGGAAGGAGCGGGCTACAAATGCTTGCTAAATAAAATAAATAAATAAATCTTTATTCAAAGCATTTGATAGACCGCCCATTACTGAAGTGTTAAGGCGGTGTACAATAAAAATTGGGGCTACCAGAAAACATAGGGGGAAAGGAACGCCAATAAATTTATAGGAAAGTGGTTAAAGAAAAGGGAAGGAGGATAGAATAGGACAGATTCCAACACAAACATCAAGAGTATAATACATAAAAAACACAAATGGATGGAATGGGGGGGGGGGGGGGAAGGGGGGAAGGGTAGGTTAGGACTTAGGATGAGTGTTTGGCATAGGGAGTGCCCAGTAATCTATAGAAGGTTATGAGGGGTGAGGGGGTCAAAGGCCTGACGTTAAATGGGAGTTAGCGAAGAGCATAATTAGTGGTTTGTGTGTGGTTAAGGAGGGGTGGGGAGATCAAAAGCCTGACAAAAAAGATAGGTCTTGAGAAGGGCCTTGAACCGAGGGAAAGACAATTCAGTGCAAAGGGAGTGCGGGAGAGAATTCCATAGGGCAGGGCTAGCAAAAAAGAAGGCAGCACGGCAGGTTGATTCAAGGTGTGCGTGAGTGGGGGATGGTAGAAAGAGACGGTTGCCATGGGCAGAACGGAGAAGGCAGGGAGAAGGCTGGAGGTAAATAAGATCTGCTAAGTATTGAGGTGTGCTGGTATGAAGGGCTTTATGGGGAAGGATGAGAAGTTTATAAAGGTAATGGGCCTTGACAGGAAGCCAATGAAGAGAGAGAAGACAGGGAGTGATATGGTCTCGGGGAGAGGAGAAAGTGAGAAGACGGGCAGCAGTATTTTGGATGAGTTGTAATCTCCGGAGTTGGTATTGTGGAAGACCTGCGAAGAGAGAGTTACAATAATCAAGCCGAGTAATTACTAAGGAGAGAACAAGAGTGGTGAGGGACGTAACTGAAAGCATAGGACGAACAGCCCTGATCCTACGGAGGTGGAAAAGAGAAGTACGCACCACACCAGAGATGTGCTGATGGAACGAGAGAGATGGATCAAGAATGACACCAAGATAACGAAGAGTTGGCACCAGAGGGATGGGTAGGTTGGACATATGTGGTGACAGGATGGGGGAGGGAGCGCCAAAAGTGAACCAGATGGCTGCTGACTTAGAGGGGTTAGCTATAAGGAAATTGCTAAGGAACCAATCAGAGATGGCAGCCAGACAGGTATTGAGGGGAGAGAGGTCTGGGGCTGAAGAGGATGTGTGGTGAATTAGGAGGATGTCTGTGAAACTCCAGCGGGACTGGAGTGCTGCTCTCCCTGTCGGTGGCAATGGAAATCAGGGCTGCCTGGGCCACCTGGGGGCAATTAACATAACTGACGCCCTCTCGCTCTGGACCTTGAAGAGGGTCCTGGTGACCGGGGAGGGGGAATCGGTGGGGGGGTGGGGGTCGGTGGGAACACAGAGTAGGCCCTCGGACCACGAGGTCAGGAAGGCATCTGCCGCTACTCTCTCCAGGTGCAGTTGGCATGAGCAGAAGCGAGACAGCTGTGTATTGTCCAGAGAGGCAAACAGAGCCATCACAGGCCTGCCCCAGAGCTGGAACAGCCTCTTGGCCACTCTGGGGTTCAGGTGCCACTTGTGCGGCTAAAGGACTCTGCTCAGTCTGTCCGCAAGGCTTCCTGACCCAGGAGGTAGACTGATCGCAAGAGCATGTTGACGCGAGCTGCAAAGGACAGGAAGGCCACCACCTCCTGGCAGGAGTGCGAACCCGTGCCCCTCTGCTTGCTGATATAGAACATGGCTACTTGATTGTCCATCTGGATCAGTATGGGCCGGTGTTGCAGGCAGTAGTGGAATGTCCATAGGTCTAGGAAGATCGCCCTGAGCTCTAAGATTGATCTGTAGGAGCGACTCTTCTTGGGACTAGCTGCCCCGTGTGCAGTGGTCCCCACAATGCACCCCCCTCCAACCTAGGAGGAAGGCATCCGTGATCAGGGTTCTCTGAGATGTGGGTGCAAGGAAGGGCATTCCCAACCAGAGGAGGTGGAATTTTTACGAGTTGAGGGATTCCGTCAATTGGTGGGTAACCCTGACTATGTCCTGTAGCCTGCCCGTGGCTTGGGTCTATTGTGAACAGAGGCACCATTGGTCTGTCCGCATATGCAAGCGGGCTGAGGGCATTACATGGACCGTAGAGGCCATATGGCCCAGTAGGCGGAGGAGAAGATGAGCTGGCACTGACTTGCGACGTTGTACCTCTCCTGACAGTTGTCTGAGGCTTTCTGCCCTCTCTTTGGGGAGGACTGCCTTGACATGCAGCATGTTGAACTGAGCATCTATGAACTCCAGATTCTGGGCTGGAGAGAGGTGGGATTTGGAAAAGTTGATGACAAACCCCAGGTGCTGCAGAATGAGGGACGCACGCTCTGCCACCTGACTGGTCTTTGAGGCTGTGACGCCCCTGACTAGCCAGTCGTCTAAGTAGGGGAAGATGAAGGCCCCTTGCAGACGCAGGTGGGTGGCCATCACCGCCAGGCATTTGGTGAAGACCCTTGGCGAGGAGGCCAGGCTGAAGCATAGTAACCTGTACTGGTAGTGCCCTCCTCCTACCACAAACCATAGGTACTGCCTGTGGGAAGGGCAGATTAGGATGTGTGTGTACATAACCTTTAGATCAGGGGGTGGCCAACTCCAGTCCTGGTGCACCACAATCCAGCCTGGTTTTCATGATGTCCCTAATGAATATTCATGGTATATTTGCATACAAAGGGAGGCGGTGGATGCAAATATCTCTTATGAATATTCATTTATTTATTTATTTATGGTTCTTATATACCGCACTCTTAAAAATCAGCGCGGTTTACATATAACGATAATGTGCAAAGTAGGCACTTACAATGAAGCAGGGGATTGAACTTGGAATTCAACAGGGGAACTATGTACAATTTAAGATAGTTATCTACAATTTGTATCTACAATATGTACAATCTTTGACAGCATTTCAAATGGTCATTAGGGACATCATGAAAACCAGGCTGGATTGTGGTGCACCAGGATCAGAGCTGACCACCCCTGCTTTAGATCCAAGGAGCACAGCCAATCTCCCTAGTGGAGGTAAGGCAGCAATGTTCCAAGAAAGAGCATCTTGAAATTCTCCCTCACCAGAAATTTGTTTAAGTTTTGCAGGTCTAGTATGGGCCTGAGGCCCCCAGTTCTCTTTGGGACAAGGAAGTATAGAAGCCCTTTCACCGTAGGTGTTTGGGTGCAGGCTTTACTGCATTGTTCCTGATTAGACCTACAAGCTCTGTGAGCAGAACAGTCTGGTGAAGGAGGAGTCACACTGGCTCTCTTGGAAAGAACCTGGGTGGTATCTGCTGTAGGTGGAGGAGGTATCCTTCCCTTACCACTTGCAGTACCCACTGGTCCAAGGTGATGTTTGCCCAACTGTGGGCAAAGAGTTCCAGGCATCCTCCTGTGAATTACTGAAGGCCTCCTGAGGGAGGGGAGGCCCTGCCCTAGGAGTCAAAAGCTTCCCCCGGGTTAGGTGGGAGCTGGGGGCCTGAGGCTTTGGTGTTTTCACCTTCTGAGCCCCGTGGCCTTGCCTCTTAGGGTGAGAACCTTGTTGCTGGCCTGAGAAGAGCTGGTACCAAGGGGGCTCTGGCCATGTCCCATCCTCCAAAGGGGAATGGTGCCAAGGCCCCGGGGGAGATGAGACAGAAGGGATGTCTTGGTGCCATTTAATCTCCGGAGATGCCTCGTCATTGGTCTCCCACTCAGAGTCGCATGGTGACAATGAATCTGAGAGTCTTGATGCCGGCACCAAGAGGTCAGTGGCCTCAGGAGGACATGGGGTCCGAGTTGCAGAAACTAGCCAGGGAGGATCAAATACCCGAGGATCAGGACCAGGACTTCGACCGGCACTGATGGCTTACCTGAGGCCAGTGGTGCTTGGAGCTCGGTTTGATGACCGGGGACTCCTCCACAGTAGGGGGAGATGATCCGGATGAACCAGCCATCATTGCCTGCTGCAGAGCCAGAACAGTAGTGATATTCTGCTCCAGGGCCGCCATTCTGGTTTTCAAGCCAGAAGGCTCCACAGCTTTCGGCACAGAGGATCTCAGGCCTGGCACCAACACTCTCAATAATGGCTATAGCCTTGAGGAACCTCGCATGGTCTCCGCCAACACAGGAATCTGTCAGCATACACCAGCAGGACATCATGCCGAGCATAGGTGTCATGGCTGTTCCCAGACCTTCCTTCTTGAGGACCTTGGTAGGGGGCTTCTTGGAGCCACCCGAATTCCTACGGGCAGTTTTACCAGGTTTTTCCGGTGCAACCTCAGTGGACTTTGAGGACTTCTTTTTCGCTGGGTCCGAGCTCTTCTCTGAGGAGCTGCTGCCGTGGGACTCCGAGGACACTTGAGCCTCATGGGAAGTACTGGGATGAGAGGTCAGCATCGGGGAGGCCAGGGCACAGTCGGACCTGGGGAACAGTTTTTCCTGCAACTCCAACCTCTTTTTGTTGGTCTTAGGTGTCATGGCCTGGCACAGGTCGCAGGAGGTGCTGTCATGGTCTGGTCCCAGGCAGCATAAGCAGCAGTCATGGGTGTCTATCACTGACATAGTTTGACTGCAGCAGTTACATTTTTTGAACCCACTGGAGGACATGGTGGGGAGCACCCAGGCGGGGTCAACGACCCCCGGGCGATAAAAGGCACAAACGCTGGTCAAGGCAAGCCTCGATCAAAAAAGAAAAAAGGGGCAGAGAACAATACCGGCTCGAGGGGGGAAGAGGAACTCGTACACAAACCAGGAAAAGCTAACTTTAAGGATATTTAGCAACGCTTTTTTCCGGGGACAGACGTCCGTTGGGCTCCACGGAAAAAAAAGGAGACTGAGCAAGATGGTACCCTTGGGCGAGAAGGGGACCACACATGCGTGGTAGCATGTCCCAAAGACTTTCTTTGAAAGCTGGGGAAATCCACACAGGCTCCGTCAGCGCTGTCACCCATATGTGAGGAATGACTTCTTGCTTGTTCTTGAAGAACTTCTTATCCGGTGGTGCTTACGTTGGTGTCATATGTCCAAAAAAGCTCCAGTGGAAGCTTCTGAGCACTGGCTAGGAAATGGAGACAAAGACTTTATGGTGCTTCGATGTCTCCAGCATAAGAATACAAAGGTTTTCACCTTAAATAAAGTAAGAACATAAGAAATGCCATACTGGGTCAGACCAAGATCCATCAAGCACAGTATCCTGATTCCAACAGTGGCCAATCTAGGTCATAAGTACCTTGCAGCCTCCCCAAAAGACACAGGTTCCTCAATGCTTGAATTGGGTCAAGCAGTGATATCCTAGCTCCCTTTTAATAATGGCTTATGGACCTTTCCTCCAGGAACTTGCCCAAACCTTTTTTTAAAACCAGCTACACTAACAGCTTTTACTAATCCTCCGGTAACAAATTCCAGAGTTTGATTACACGTTGAGTGAAAAAATATTTCCTCTTATTAGTCAAATAGTTTACCCTGTAGCTTCATTGCATGTCCCCTAGTCTTTTTATAGTCTGATGATGTAAACAATCGAACTACGTTTACCCGTTCCATTCCATTCATTAATTTATAGACCTCTATCATATCTCCCCCTCAGCCGTCTCTTTTCCAGGTTGAAGAGCCCCAACCTTCTTAGCCTCTCTTTAACATTTTGGTGACTATTCTCTGTACCTTTTCTAACAACACTATATCCTTTTTAAGATACGGCGACCAGAATGGCACACAATATTCAAGGTGCGATCGCACCATGGAACGATACAGAGGCATTATAATATCCTTTATTTTCTTTTTCATTCCTTTCCTTATAATACCAAGCATTCTATTTGCTCTCTTGGCCGCTGCTGCACACTGGGCGGAGGGTTTTAACATGTTATCCATGATGACACCCAAATCTTTTCCTGGGTAGTGTTTCCCAATGTGGAACCTTGCATCGTGTAACCATAGTTTGGGTTGTTCTTTCCTAGGTGCATAACTTTTTTTTTTTACATTTTTATTATATATACATGTTACAATGAACATATTTATAAAAGGCAATATAATCAAGTCCACATCAAGAGGAGCACTGCCCTGTTACAATTATGGAAAACGAAGTAAATTAAAATAAAAGAAAATCACCATAATAAAATACAACCAAAGAGAACAAGCATTAAGAAACCTGATTGGATTCCCAAACAATATAAACCCCTTAATACTAGGTCAAGAAGAAAACAAACTCATACTCTTTCCTTATTTAACAAAAATGCCTCCAATTGTTCAAGCTCAAGAAAAACATATTTAACTCACTGAAATATAATAATACATTTACAGGGATGTTTTAATAGGAAAGAAGCCCCCAAAGTGGCAACTCTAGGTTTTAATACAAGAAAAGCCTTCCTACGCTTTTGAGTGGATCTGCAGACATCCGTAAAAATCTGAATAGAATGCCCACAAAAAGCTTGATCTTTTTTTTTTTAAAGTACAGCCGCAAGACCAAGTTATCATCAGCCAACGATAAAAAAGAAACAATCAATGTAACCCGATGTGGGATAACATCTAAGGAAGACTCCAAAAACTCAGAAACGTTTAAGGATTCTATTAAAGGAGAAGTCCCTTTGGGTGAAGAGGCAGTCTCCGTGGAGGTCAGCTTGGGTACATAATACACAGAAGAAAATTTAATTTAACAACCTTCAAGCTCCTAAACGATATCGCCCCTTCACATCTATCCAAACTACTTCACGCCCCAACTGATTCAAGAGCCCGCAGACTAAACGCAACCCACTCGCTGGAGTTACCAAAAACATTCACGAAGACTAAAAAATCCACCAGTGCCAGAGCCTTCACATTCACTGCTCCCACACTTTGGAATGATCTCCCAATAGACATCCGTATCATAAAAGACCTCTCCCAATTTAGGAAAGAACTCAAGACATACCTATTCTCCGAACACTTTGAAATCCCCTACCCTCCAAGTCCAGCCACACAGCGTCCACAGACACACAAACAAAAAGCCCGCAAAAACACAATTAATTGAACATACACAGCCCTCTCTCAGACAGTTCTCCCAAAGACACACCAAAAAATCCACAAAAAATGGAAATAAATTCCGCCACACACACACATACACACCCCCACTTGATTGACGAATACTCTACACCAGGGGTCTCAAACTCAAATTGCTTTGAGGGCCAAATGAGGACTTGTAAAGTAACCCGGGGGCCGCATAAGACGCGGGGCCTCATTTGCATAAGGGGCCTCATTTGCATAAATATTTGCATAATGTTACCATACACTAACTTTTAGTAAACATGCCTCTTTAATGAGTATGGATAAAGAAAGACTAAAAGATTTAGAAACAAGAAGACAATAATTAAACTGGGAACCCCAAAAGCCAAACTTGGAATGTACGACAACACTGTAGAAATAAAAATATAAATTAATTTCCTCTTGTACTAAACAAAGCGCAAACATTAATGATGCACATTTCCCAGAGCTGACATATTCCAGTTAATAAATTCAAAATAAAGAGATATTTTTCTACCTTTTGTGCATTTTTTTCAGTTGCAATTGTTCCAGCCACTTTCTTCTGGTTTCTTCATGTCTTCTGCTAACTCTCCATCGTCTGCTGTCCATTTGCCCTTTCTTCTCTCCTAGTTTTTTTTCCATTCTCTCTCTACATCTGCTTTAACATACTAATCTTTCTCCTTTTTCTCTTTCCTCATTCCTATTTCATCCACTCAAATTTTACCCCTCCATCCTCAATCCCCACTTACTCTCCCAATACCTGGCCAATTGTAGATTTGTCTTCTCTCCCAGACAAAATATTTTTCCCCTCTCCATTTCACTTTCCCAGCTCCATCCCATTCTAATCCTCCCCCAACATCAGCTCCCTTCTAGTTCCAGCCCCACCCAGCATCCGCTCCCTTCTAGTCCCCCCATTAGTCCATTTCCAGTCCTATCCTAGCCTCACCATCAGCCCATTTCCAATCCTAGCCCATCAGCCCATTTCCAATCCTAGCTACCTCCCCTCACAGCCCATTTCCATTCCAAGCCCCCCTCCCCATCAGCCATTTGCAGTTCAAGCCCCCCTTCCACTCAGCCCATTTCCAGTCCTAGCAACCCCCCCCCAGCCCATTACCAGTCCTAGACCCCCCATAGCCCATTACCAGTCCTAACCTCCCCATAGCGCACTTCCAGTTTTACCCCCCATCACCCCATTTTCAGTCTTACCCCCCCCATAGCCCATTACCAGTCATAACCCCCCTGCCAATAGCCCACTTCCAGCCCTAACCCCCATTACCCCATTTCAGTCAGCCCTTCCATAGCTCATTACCAGTCCTAACTCCCCCCATCAGCCCACCTCCAGTCCTTCCTAACCCCCACCTGCCCATTTCCAGTCCTAGCCCCCACCATAGCCCATTACCAGTCATAACCCCCCTGCCAATAGCCCCCCCCTGCCAATAGCCCCCCCCCTGCCAATAGCCCATTTCCAGTCATAACCCCCCCCCCTGCCAATAGCCCCCCCCCTGCCAATAGCCCATTTCCAGTCATAGCCCCCCCCCCTGCCATTAGCCCCCCCCCTGCCAATAGCCCATTTCCAGTCATAACCCCCCCTGCCAATAGCCCCCCCCCTGCCAATAGCCCATCTCCCGTCTTAACCCCCCCCCTGCCAATAGCCCATTTCCAGTCATAACCCCCCCCCTGCCATTTGCCCATTTCCCGTCATAACCCCCCCCCTGCCAATAGCCCATTTCCCGTCATACCCCCCCCCCTACCAATAGCCCATTTCCAGTCCTACACCCCCCCCCCCCGGTAAATTAAAATAAAACCTGGCTTCTGCTGCTCAAGCAGCAAAATCAGCTGTCCTGCGGCCCCTTCCCCTGTGCCCGGAGATCCGAGTCTGCTCTATCAGCGGCGTGCTTTTCAAGCCGCAAGGAGAGTATTCCCCACTCGCGCGGCTTGAAACCACGCGAGAGGGGAATACTCTCTTCGCGGCTTGAAAAGCACGCCGCTGATAGAGCAGACTCGGATCTCCGGGCACAGGGGAAGGGGCCGCAGGACAGCTGATTTTGCTGCTTGAGCAGCAGAAGTCAGTTTTTTTTTAAATTTGACAATTGCTTCTGCCGCTGCCACGGCGGCAACGGCAGAAGCCAGGGTTTGGGGTTTTTTTTGTTTTCCTCCGTCGCGGGCCGCACAAAGTTGTCTCGCGGGCCGCATGCGGCCCGCGGGCCGCGTGTTTGAGACCCCTGCTCTACACTATAACTCATTGTATCCTAACCTTTTTGTAAATATCATCTGTAAATAGCAATGGCAGTTCGTTGCCTATATTCCCTGTAAAAAGTTAGAAACTTCTGATCAATATAACAATACAGAAGTATACAAAAAGTATACACCTTGTAAATAGTTTCAACAGTTTAATGCTCTGTTATATGTAAAAAGTTAATAATTTTTTGTTCAATGTAATGTTATACGAACGTATACAAAACTGTTAAATTGTTCCATGTAAACCGCCCCTGATCTCTGGAAGGGGCGGTATAGAAGAAATAGATAAATAAATAAATAAATAAATAATTGCTTCTGGATCATCCAGTAACAAGACTTCCCTGAAGTACTTATACAATAAAATATTAGGAGAAAGATAATGTGTACAGGGAAAGTTTAGAAATCATAGATTTTTTGAGCAAACGGAATTTTCCAAATATTCTAATTGATGATGTATCGTAAGACTATCCCTAATAGAAGAAGAAATAGCTGCCTGCACCACGGAGACCTGCCCTTCTAATTTATTAACAGATACATTGCATTTATCAATAGAAACCTCTCGGTCTGAAAGCTTCTGAACCACATCTTTAGAAAATTGCATAATCTGAGAGAAAGAGGACCGCAACGAACACTCAATGCGAGCCACTACCTTCCAAACATCGCGGAGAGGAACATCAGAAGGAGAAGTAACTGATGCAGCAGAAGCTATCGAAGACCCAAAATCCAAAATTACCGGTAAATTAGACTTCCCTTTAACCACGTTAACTGTCAACAAAGAAGAGGAGGCATCTTGTGAAGATACAGAGTGCGCCCCCGCCATAGGAACTACTTCCGGAGGGGGATCAATCTCTAAAATCGCTTCCTGACCGGAGAGGGGAAGTCCCAGCGTAATCGAGGATACATCTGAAGGAGTACTCACGGACAGGGCTGAGGTATCCACAGCTGGTAAATCAATCTGGGCGCTTACCACATGACGATCCATTGGGACAGAAAACTTCACAGCTTTAGCGCCCAGTGATGGAAAAACCTTCTTTCCTCTTCTGCCCATAAGTCCGCTCAAACTCCTCAAAGCTCCGAAGGGGCGGGCTTGCCCCTTTGGTCACGCCCCTTCGGGCACGCGACCATGGGTACGCGCCCGTGGGTCGTGTTCCGCGATGATCCGCGGATCTTATAGACGCCTCAGAAGGGGAGGGATGGTAAGTCAACTGTTCCTCCTTCACAGCACGGCACACGGGACGCCAATCAGCACAGCAGCAGCACTCCAACAATACTGCGATGACCCGCGGATCTTATAGTCGCCTCAGAAGGGGAGGGATGGTAAGTCAGCTGTTCCTCATTCACAGCACGTCACACGGGATGCATAGGTACAAAACTTTGCACTTGTCCGCATTAAATTTCATCTGCCATTTGGATGCCCAGTCTTCCAATTTATCAAGATCCTCTTGTAATTTTCTATAATCCTCTTGGGTTTTAACAAATTTAAATAGTTTTGTGTCATCTGCAAATTTGATAACCTCACTCATTATTCTCTTTTCCAGGTCATTTCACAGCTCCCTGTGGTACTCCACTATTCACCTTTTTCCATTGGGAAAATTGGCCATTTAGCCATACCCTCTGCTTTCCATGTTTTAACTACTTCCTGATCCACAATAGTACACTGCCTCCTATCCCATGATTTTTTAGTTTTGCCAAAAGTCTCTGATGACGGACCTTGTCAAAGGCTTTCTGAAAGTCCAGATACACTATATCTACCGACTCACCTTTGTCTACCTATTTATTCACACTGTCATAAAAACATAACAGATTAGTAAGACAGCATAGTTACTCACCTGTAACAGGTGATCTCCAGGAACAGCAGGAATTTAGTCCTCACATATGGGTATAGTCGGTACCGACGGAGCCTGCGCGGGAATGCTCCCCAGCGTCCAATTAGAAAGCTTTTGGAAGCATCCCACAGCGCCTGCGTGCTGCCTTCCCGCCTTTCCCAACTGCCTCTCTCCAGTTGAGTTTTAAAGCTGAGACAAAGAGAGAGAGAGAGGGAAAGGGAAAGAGATAGAGAGATACAACTCCTAGGGGAGGTGGGTGGGTTGTGAGGACTAAATTCCTGCTGTTACCAGAGATCACCTGTTACAGGTGAGTAACTATGCTATCTCCAGGAACAAGCAGGAATGTAGTCATCACATATGGGGACTCCCTAGCTTTAGATGCCAGGGAGAGACCCCAGAAGTTGTGCGTCCCTGAGAAGGGCTCCACTTCCCCGCATGGATCTCTGGCATCCTACCAGGGATGGTGGGTATGAGTTGATTAGGTATGGAACAGGTGTTGGAGAACAGCCTGACCAAACAAGGCATCCCGGCGGGAGTCCTTGTCCAAGCAGTAATGGGCTGTGAAGGTATGAACCGAGGCCCAGGTGTCTGCTCGACAGATGTCTTTGATAGACACAGCGTGCAGATGAGCCATTGAAGCTGCCATGGCTCTCACATTGTGAGCTGTGACATGGCCTTCCAGAGGAAGATTCTTACTCTGATAGGCAAAGGATATACACTGAGCAATCCAGTTACATAGAGTTCTCTTAGAGACTGGAAGTCCCAAATTAGAAGGATCAAAAGCAACAAAGAGTTGAGAGGACTTTCTATGTTGCTGTGTTCTTTGTAAGTAAAAGGCTAAAGCTCTTTTACAGTCCAAAGTATGAAGGTTCCTTTCTGCATTTGATGCATGAGGCCTTGGAAAGAACACAGGTAGGTAGACCGCTTGGTTTAGATGAAAAGGCAAGACCACCATTGGCATAAAGTGTGGATGAGTCCTACCTTGTCAAGATGGAACCTTGTATTTTATTTATTATTTATTTATTACAATTTCTTATATACCGCACTATTGTCAGCGCGGTTTACATACAACAAAATGACCATAACAAACTGTTTGGCTTCACATGGAACAGGAGAAAACAACTTGGATAACATGCTTCTGCTTTACATAGAACAGGAGTAATAACTTGGATAAACGGGGTATGCAAACTAAACTACTTACATATGTACAATGAGATCGAGTATTGGGAATTCAGTGTGAACATGTGTACAATAGAGTTGATATATTAACTTGAGGGGGTGAGGGAGAGGCACTTATGTAGGGGTAGGGTTAATCTGGTAGTATTGAGTAAATAAATGGGATTTGAGAGCCTTTCTGAATTGTGATAGGTCAGTAATCGCACGGATGCCTGGTGGTAATGCGTTCCAACATTTTGGGGCATAGATACTGAATGCCCTGTTAGATGTTGCGGTTGTGTACTTTGTTGAAGCCTTTGGAATTACTAGCACATTTGTAGATGGGGTTCTCCTTGTTCTGTTGGGAGGAGCTGGCTGGATGATGTTGGTTAATGAGGGGGAGGTGATGCCATGGATAGATTTGAAGGTGAGTAACAAAGATTTGAATGTAAGCCTTCCTTGTACGGGGAGCCAATAAAGTTGTATTAGGATAGGCGTTATATGGTCGCATCTTGCTGCTCCTACTAAGATTCTAGCTGCGGCATTCATGGCAAGTTGCAACGGATTTAGAGATGATTGAGGGAGACCTTGGAGAATAGCGTTGGCAAAGTCAAAGTGTGGCTAGATAAGGGCTTGGTATATTGTCCGGAAGTCTTCAGGGCTTAGAAGGGATTGCAGGTGTCTGAGTGACCGGATTTTGAAATATACGGCTCTGACTATGTTGGATATATGGGTTTTCATATCTAGTCGTTGGTCGAGGGTGACCCCTAAGTACTGAATTGCTGATTTGGTTTGGAGCTCAGCTTCTTTAACCTTTATATGAGGTGGAGGGCAGAAATTCTGGTCTCTGGTGATAAATAGCACCTCAGACTTTTTGTGTTGGATCCTGAGGTTTTGTGATAGAAGCCATTCGGAGACTGTGTTGAAGCATTCAATCAGTGGCGAAAGGTCCATTTGTTCTGTGGAAAATGGCATGAATAGGAGGATGTCATCAGCATAAATTAGACAGTCGACCTGAATGATTCGATAATGTTGAAAATAGGTTGCATGTAAATATTAAATAATAGAGATGAGAGGGAGGACCCTTGGGGGACGCCTTGTCGCTGATGGAAGGGTTCGGAAGATCTTGAACCTGATTTTACATGCTGCCATCTGCCATCAAGGTACGATCTGCACCAATCGAGGGCGACGCCACTTATGCCCTTTTCTTTTAGTCGTTCTACTAGCAGACCATGGTGTACAGAGTCAAAGGCTGCCGCAATGTCTATAAAGATGAGAGCGAAACCTTGATGGATGTTGTCGATACCTGTGACGATTTTATTGAAGAGAGAGGTAAGTAGTGTTTCGACGCCATGGTATTCCCTGAAGCCATGTTGCCGATGGTCTAGTGGGGAGGCTAAATCTATATGGTCTTGTATAAGGTGGATCCGCTACTAGTGCTTGCAACTCACTGATGCGACGTGCTGATGTGATTGCAATGTGAAAGATAACCTTCCAAGAAAGGAATTTCAAGGAGGTAGTAGCTAAGGGTTCGAAAGGTGGCTTCATGAGCTGACCAAGAACCAAATTTAAGTCCCATGCCACAGGCGGTGGCTTAATGGGAGGCTTAGTTAGCAGACGGCCTCTCATAAATCTTGCTATAAGAGGATAGGAGGAAATAGGTTGTCCATTTAGGGGCTTGAAGGAAGCTGCAATAGCACTCAAATGGACCCTCACTGAGTTAGTCTTAAGACCTGCACTGGATAAATGAAGGAGATACTCCAGTAATGATTCCAGAGGTATGGCAATGGGGTTAAGACCCTTCTGCGAACACCATATGGTAAATCTTTTCCACTTGAAAGCATGA
Organism: Ichthyophis bannanicus; assembly: GCA_033557465.1. Taxonomy (NCBI): domain Eukaryota; kingdom Metazoa; phylum Chordata; class Amphibia; order Gymnophiona; family Ichthyophiidae; genus Ichthyophis; species Ichthyophis bannanicus. Next base: position 16,682,180 of record CM066034.1, read on the forward strand.
GAGCGTCTTGTGGAAGGCTTCCTGGAAGCATAAAGGATATTTTTATTTATTTATTTTATTTATTTATTTACATTTCTTATATACCGCGCTATTAAAAATCAGTGCAGTTCACAGTGAACAGAACAATGCTACAGTGCGACGACGACACAATGCGCATACAGAGAACAGGGTAATAGCTTAGTACTGTGGATTTCCTTACCATCCCTCCTCCATTAATTAAATCAAACGCAATCATGCTAGGATCACTATTGCCAGGTGGCCCCAACACCCTTATCTCTTGCACCAGATCTGGTGTTCCACTAAGGACTAAGTCCAAAATGTCTTCCTCTCTAGTCGGTTCATGAGCCAGCTGCTCCAAGAAGCAGTGATTTATTTCATCTAGAAACTTTATCTCCCTAGCATGTCCTGCCTTGACACTGACCCAGACAATACCGGGGTAATTGAAATCACCCATTATTATTACTGTCCTGTAACTTTTGTTAGCTTCCCTGATTTCTTTGAGCATTTCATCATCCATTTGTTCATTCTGGCCAGGCCGTCGATAGTACAACCCCACTGCCATTGCCTTCCCCTTTTTACATGGAATTTCAATCCATAGAGATTCTACAGCGAATTATGTTGCCTGCAAAACTTTAATCCTTTGTGACTCAATGTCCTCTCTAACAGAGCACAACCCCTCCACCAATTTGATCAGCTCTATCATTACGATATAGTCTGTACCCAGGTATCACAGTGTCTCACTAGTTGTCGTCCTTCTACCATGTCTCAGAGATACCAATCATATCTAACTTCTCATTTAGTGCTATATAGTCTAACTCTCCCATCTTATTTTTTAGACTTCTAGCATTTGCATACAAGCATTTTAGAGACTGTATTTTATTGATATTAATATGGTTATAGTAGGCAGGGGTATTTATTTTTATTTATTACAGTTGCTTATATACCGCACTATTCGGCATCAGCACGGTTTACAGTATAACAAAGTGACCAAAACACAAAGTCTGTTTGGTTTTACATCGAACAGGGGTACAAACTTGGAAAAACAGGGTTGAACTATATACATGAAATAATAATTCCTATAACAGGGTTGGACAATACAATAAATAATGAGACTGTTGAGCTATATGTAGTACCATGAATATTTAAGACATTGTGAGCATGAGCTGCAGGAAGGCGGTATTTCTTAGGTGGTGCTATCTAGATTCATCGCTGGCAGGGTAGTATTGGAGGATGAGGTGGAATTTCATTGCTCTCCTGAATTGGGTCAGGTCTACAATAGCTCGAATGTCTGGTGGGAACGCATTCCAGCATTTGGGGACATAAAGACTGAAAGCCCTATTTGCCGTTGTGCTATTGCATTTAGTCAAAGTCTTCGGGGTTATTAGTAGGTTTAGGGCTGTTGACCTCCTGGCTCTGTTGGGGGGCACTGTATGGATGAGCTCAGTAAATGCCGTGGAGGATAGGCGCCTGATGGCCTTGAATGAGAAGAGTAATGTTTTGAAGATAATCCTTCCGTGTATTGGTAGCCAATGAAGCTGTTTTAAAATAGGAGTCACATGGTCACTTCTGGAGGCTCCATGGAGTACCCTTGCTGCAGCATTCATGGCCAGTTGTAACGGGTTTAGAGTGGATTGCGGGAGACCTTGTAAGATGGAATTGGCAAAGTCAAAATGCGGTAGGATCAGAGCTTGGTATATGGTCCGGAAGTCATCTGGCTCCAGTAGGGAGCGCAGATGTCTGAGTGAACGGATTTTGAAATAGACAGCTTTGACAATGTTGCTTAAATGACATTTCATGTCCAGATGTTGGTCTAAGGCAGGGGTCTCAAACATGCGGCCCGCGAGAGAACGTTGTGCGGCCCGCGACGGAGAGAAACAAAAAAGCCTTGCTTCTGCTTCTGCCGTTGCCGCCGTGGCAGCGGCAGAATCGACTGTCAAATTTTTTTTTTAAAAACTGGCTTCTGCTGCTCAAGCAGCAAAATCAGCTGTCCTGCGGCCCCTTCCTCTCTGCCCGGAGATCCCTCAGTGTGCTCCATCAGCGGGTGCTTTTCAAGCCGCGAAGAGAGTATTCCCCTCTCGCGAGGCTTGAAAAGTGAATAGGCTTAAGCCGCGCGAGAGGGAAATACTCTGTTCGCGGCTTAAAAAGCACCCGCTGATGAAGCACATTCAGGGCTCTCCGTGCAGAGGGGAAGGGGCCGCGGGACAGCTGATTTTCTGCTGCAGCAGCAGAAGCCAGATGTTTGTTTTATTTACCTGGGTTGATGGGGGGGGGGGTAGGACTGGAAATGGGCTATTGGCAGGGGGGGTGTAGGACTGGAAATGGGCTATTGGCAGGGGGGGTGTATGACTGGAAAAGGGCTATTGGCAGGGGGGTGTAGGCCTGGAAATGGGCCACTGGCAGGGGGGGTGTAGGACTGGAAATGGGCTATTGGCAGGGGGGGTGTAGGACTGGAAATGGGCTATTGGCGGGGGGGTGTAGGACTGGAAATGGGCTATTGGCAGGGGGGGTGTAGGACTGGAAATGGGCTATTGGCATGGGTTGTTTATGACTGTAAATGGGCTATTGGCAGGGGGTGTGAAGTAGTGGAAATGGGATTTTGCAAGGGGGGGGGGGTTATGACTGGAAATGGGCTATTGGCAGGGGGGTGTAGGACTGGAAATGGGCTATTGGCAGGGGGGTGTAGGACTGGAAATGGGCTATTGGCAGGGGGGGTTATGACTGGAAATGGGCTATTGGCAGGGGGGGGTGTAGGAATGGAAATGGGCTATTGGCGGGGGGGGGGGGGGGGGTTATGACTGGAAATTGGCTATTTGCAGGGGGGTTTCGGACTGGAACTGGGCTATCGGCAGGGGGGGCGTAGGACTGGAAATGGGCTATTGGCAGGGGGGTTATGACTGGAGATGGGCTATTGGCAGGGGGGTTATTACTGGTAAGGGGCGAAGGTGGGGGCTAGGACTGGAAATGAGCAGGTGGGGGTTAGGAAGGACTGGAGGTGGGCTGATGGGGGTAGTTAGGACTGGTAATGAGCTATGGAGGGGCTGACTGAAATGGGGTAATGGGGGTTAGGGCTGCAAGTGGGCTATTGGCAGGGGGGGTAATGACTGGTAATGGGCTATGGTGGGGGCTAGGACTGGAAATGGGCAGATGGGGGTTAGGACTGGAGGTGGGCTGATTGGGGGGTTAGGACTGGTAATGGCCTATGAGGGGAGGTAAGACTGAAAATGGGGTGATGTGGGATAAGACTGCAAGTGGGCTATGGGGGGGACTAGGACTGGTAATGGGCTATGGGGGGGTAAGACTGAAAATGGGGTGATGGGGTAAAACTGGAAGTGCGCTATGGGGAGGTTAGGACTGGTAATCGGCTATGGGGAGGTTAGGACTGGTAATGGGCTATGGGGGGTCTAGGACTGGTAATGGGCTATGAGGGGTCTAGGACTGGTAATGGGCTGGGGGGGGTTGCTAGGACTGGAAATGGGCTGAGTGGAAGGGGGGCTTGAACTGCAAATGGCTGATGGGGAGGGGGGCTTGGAATGGAAATGGGCTGTGAGGGGAGGGAGCTAGGATTGAAAATGGGCTGATGGGGGGCTAGGATTGGAAATGGGCTGATGCAGGGACTAGAAGGGAGCGGATGCTGGGTGGGGCTGGAACTAGAAGGGAGCTGATGTTGGGGGAGGATTAGAATGGGATGGAGTTGGGAAAGTGAAATGGAGAGGGGAAAAATATTTTGTCTGGGAGAGAAGACAAATCTACAATTGGCCAGGTATTGGGAGAGTAAGTGGGGATTGAGGATGGAGGGGTAAAATTTGAGTGGATGAAATAGGAATGAGGAAAGAGAAAAAGGAGAAAGTTTAGTATGTTAAAGCAGATGTAGAGAGAGAATGGAAAAAAAACTAGGAGAGAAGAAAGGGCAAATGGACAGCAGACGATGGAGAGTTAGCAGAAGACATGAAGAAACCAGAAGAAAGTGGCTGGAACAATTGCAACTGAAAAAAATGCACAAAAGGTAGAAAAATATCTCTTTATTTTGAATTTATTAACTGGAATATGTCAGCTCTGGGAAATGTGCATCATTAATGTTTGCGCTTTGTTTAGTACAAGAGGAAATTAATTTATAGTTTTATTTCTACAGTGTTGTTGTACATTCCAAGTTTGGCTTTTGGGGTTCCCAGTTTAATTATTGTCTTCCTGTTTCTAAATCTTTTAGTCTTTCTTTATCCATACTCATTAAAGAGGCATGTTTACTAAAAGTTAGTGTATGGTAACATTATGCAAATATTTATGCAAATGAGGCCCCGCGTCTTATGCGGCCCCCGGGTTACTTTACAAGTCCTCATTTGGCCCTCAAAGCAATTTGAGTTTGAGACCCCTGGTCTAAGGTGACTCCCAGGTATTTTATTGTTTCTTTGGTTTGTAATTCTGCTTCCTTGACCCTTATATGGGATGGTGGGGTAAAGTCTGGGTCTCTAGAGATGAACAGTACTTCCGTTTTCTTGTGCTGGATGCGGAGGTTTTGTGATTGTAACCAATCTGATATGGTATTGAAACACTCTATAAGTGGTGTAAGGTCCATTTGAACGGTCGAAAAAGGCATATATAAGAGGATGTCATCCGCATATATCAGACAGCTCACGTTAAATGATCTAATGATGTTGCAGATGGGCTGCATATATATGTTGAATAGTAGAGATGACAATGAGGATCCTTGCGGCACACCTTGTGTTTGATGGAATTGTTTCGATAATTTGGAATCTTTAAGCTCTGTCTGAGTGGAGAAATAGCCTAGTGGTTAGAGCAACTGCCTAGCACCCAAAAGTGTTCGATATCCACTGGCACTTCTTGTGACCTTGGGCAAGTCACTTTACCCTCAACTGCCTCGGAAAAAAAGGCTGGCAATCTACTTCCAGTGATACATTGCCAAGAAAACCCAGAGGTAGCTGGGTCGCTATCAGTCAACACTGACTTGAAGGCCAAAAAAAAAAAAAAAAGAAGCTCTGTCTGCTCTTTACTCAAGGGCATTTTGGCTACCTTTGTCTTTATTGGCACCTCTCTGCTGATGTGCCCTAACTTAATTCTTTTGGTAGTATCCTTCAAGGATACATTGTTCCGAACCATGCGCTCTTGGGCGACTGTCGGCTCTCCCCTATTATCTAGTTTAAAAGCTGCTCTATCTCCTTTTTAAAGGTTAATGCCAGCAGCCTGCTTCCATCCTGGTTAAGGTGAAGCCCATACCTTCGAAAGAGCCCCTCCTTTCCCCAGAATGTTCCCAAGTTCCTAACAAATCTAAAACCCTCATCCTTGCACCACTGTCTCATCCACGCATTGAGACTGGAGCTCTGCCTGCCTTTTGGGTCCTGCGCGTGGAACGGGAAGCATTTTGGAGAATGCTACCCTGGAAGTTCTAGATTTCAACTTCCTACCTAAAAGCCTAAATTTAGCCTCTAGAACCTCCCTACCACATTTTCCTATGTCATTGGTACCGACATGTACCAAGATAGCAGACTCCTCCCCAGCACTATCTAAGACCTTGTCTAGGTGGCTCGTGAGGTCCGCTACCTTCGCACCAGGCAGGCATGTTACCAGGCGATCCTCACTTCCACCAGCCACCCAGCTATCTATATCTATATGCCTAATGATCGAATCACCAACTATAATGGCTGTCCTAACCCTTCCTTCAAGGGCACATGGCCCTGGAGAAACTTCCTCGGTGCGAGAGCGTTTTACATCACCTGGAGAACAGGTCCTAGCTATAGGATCATTTCCTGCCACACCAGGGTGATGCTCTCCTCTCACGTGACCTCTCTCCTCCATGGCAACAGGGATGCTGCCAGACTGGAGGTGGGACTTCAGGACTATATCCCTGTAGGTCTCATCTATGTACCTCTGTCTTCCTTATGTATTCCAAGTCTGCTACTCTTGCTTCCAGAGATCAGACTCGTTCCTTGAGAGTAAAGAGCTCCTTGCACCTTGTGCACACGTAAGACCCCTCACCAAATGGGAGAAAATCATACATGTGACACTCAATGCAAAAGACTGGAAAGCCCCCACCTTGCTGCTGGACTGCTGTCTGCATCTTAGTTTTAAGGTTGTGTTTAGATATTTAAGTTCTTTACTTACTAAGGGTTGCTAGGGATACTTATTTATTTATTTAAACGTATTTCGACAATAAGATCATCAATAACCTAGCCCCCACGTCACTCATTGACCTCATCACCCCTACACCGAACAACAGAACTAGGAGGACTATAACAGACAACACACTGATCATCCCCAAAGACTCCATAAAGTGCACCCAAACAACAAGGAGAAGAGTCTTCGCCTTCTACGCCCCAAAATGCTGGAATGACCTCCCACCGGAAATAAGGTCGATCAAAGACCTCATTCAGTTCCGGAAGGCAATCAAACACCACATCTTCCTTCTACACTTCGCACAAGCATCTACCCCACCCCGCTCAACACCCCGCAACCCCCACAAACTCTCCATACTCTACATAAACAACTAGGTCTGAAGTATTATCAGCACTACTCTTTAGTATTTCACGACAAAACAGGCCAAGTTCAATTCTTATGTTGTGTCAATATGTATATAGTTACCCTGTATTTGCTCCAAGTTCTATCCCGTTACAATGTAAGCACAAATCAGTCTCGACTGAATTGAGCAACCTTTGTTGAATGTAAACCGCACTGATAACAAATAGCGTGGTATATAAAAGATGTTAAATAAAAAAATAAATAAAAAATTTCTATACCGCCTTATCCTGCAATCAAGGCGGTCTGAATAGCAAACAATCAATAAGATACAGGGTATAGTGTGTACATGCAATGAGTACTGTATGCGTGTGAGTGTGTCTGGACGTTGATTCTTGTGGTGCTATTTACAGCTTGCGCTATTTACAATGCTATGGGTATCAGTTCCTTGCTTAATTACAGTTATAGTGACATGTGGGGGGAATTGAGGTGTCTGTTGCATGGTTTAAATAATGTCACCGTAGTGTTCTATGAAGAGGGTTGTCTTCAGTAGTTTCCTGAACTCCTTAAGGTCTGTTATTGAACGCAGTTCGTCGGGGAGGGTGTTCCAGATTGTTGGTGCCGTCTTTGATAAGGCTCGTTTTTTGGTGTCCTTGCGTACCCTGTTCCGTACTTATACTAATAAAATTATACTTAATATGTTTAATATACTTTGTTCACCTGAAGTTTAATTAATCTCAGGTCTTTAAAGTATGCTGATGAGAATAAACAGCTGCACCTGAGAGCGAATATGGCACCTCCTTTCCTTTAAGAGGTTTAAGCACCTATAAAGCTACAATTATCCCAGGGGTGGGTGGGTGTCAGAGAGGCAGGGAGGGAAAGAAGACTTATTAAAAGCTGGCTGATACACAGTACCCTGTTCCTGTGCTTCTAAGATAATCTGTGACCAATCTCCAGGGGGAGTCCCACAGCCCTTGCTTGGATAGAGGGAGTGTTGGGGTCTAAATTTAACCAGAAACACTCTTGCTGTGTTTTAAATTTAAACTGAAAACTCTTTGCTGCTACTAGGCCCTGACTGATTTAACAAATATACTGGGTTCACAGATTAATCAGCTTTAATCTAAAAAATTCCTTTTTCCCCAAGATTTAGAAAAATTCTCAGAAGTAAATATGTACAATTGCAGATCTCTCTCCATTAGTAGCAGTCCCATTTTGTAGTCCTTCAAGATTGAGAAGCACAGAACTCTGGTTGAACTATTTATGCCTGTGTTTCTGAGGTAAGCTGTGACCAATTTCCCGAGAAGTTAACACAGTCCTTCCTTGATAGAGGGAGTCTTTCAAACTGGCCCTCTGATCTGCCACCTGGCTTTAAGCATAGTTCTTCACCTGTAGCAGGTGTTCTCTAGGGACAGCAGGAATCAGTCCTCAGATATGGGTGATGTCGGCGCCGACGGAGCCCTCGTGCGGAGCAATTCCCCAGCTTATAAAGCAAGCCTTTGGGACTGCATCGCACATGTGCGGTCCCCTTCCCACCCAAGGGTGCCATCTTGCTCCGTCAGATGACATAGCTAAAAAGACGGCAAAAATGAGAAAAAATTAATCAAGGGACTACAACTCCAGGGGAGGAGGGAGGGTAGTGAGGACTAATTCCTGCTGTCCCTGGAGAACACCTGTTACAGGCGAGTAACTATGCTTTCTCCAGGAACAAGCAGGAAGTCAGTCCTCACATATGGGACTCCCCTAGCTATAGGCTACCGAGAACCCATAGCTGAAAATGGCTCGCTCTAGAAGAGCCGCAGTAGCAGTGATAGGATTTTTCTCCGAGAACGCAACCCCCACGGTAGCCTGACACCAAAGGGTCGGAGGATAGGAGTTTCCTAAACCTCGAATAGATTACGGAGTACCGCCTGACCGAAAACACTGTCCTGCCGGGACTCTCTCTCCAGGCAGAAGTGGGCTGCAAAGGTCTGACTTGAAGACCACGTTGCGGCCCGACAGATGTCTGCCAACAGAACAGAGCAGTGGTTAGCCACTGATGCGGCCTTAGCCCTGACCAAGTGGGCCGTGATTCAGCCCTTCAGCTGAAGATAAGCCGCCCTGTACGCCCTGGCGATGCAGTCTGCCACCCAGGTGGATAACGTGCGCTTGGAGACAGGGAGACCCAGTTTACCAGGTTCATAAGAAACGAAGAGCTGGGAAGCCCTTCGATGTCCCCGTGTACGTTCCAGGTAGAAGGTGAGCGCCCTCTTACAGTCCAGGGTATGCAGAACCGCTTCTGCCCTGCTGGTATGTAGCCTGGAGAAAAAGGTTGGAAGAACCACCTCTTGGACGAGGTGAAACGAGGAAACCACTTTAAGAAGGATCTTGGGGTGGGAATGTAGGACCACCCTGTTTTTGTAAAACCGTGTATACGGTCTACCCGATACCAAAGCTTGCAGCTTGCTCACACGACGAGCAGAGGTGAGAGCCACCAGAAAGAGTGCTTTCCAAGAAAGGAAGCGGAGATGACAGATGGACATTGGTTCAAAAGGTGGACAAGGTAAGCCACAGCAAGACCACGTTTAAGTCCCACTCTGTAGCTGGTGGGCGAATCGGAGGCTTCAGAAGTAGGAGGCCTCTGAAGAATCGAGATACCAAAGGGTGAGCTGAAAGAGGTTGCCCATCCACTGGAGAGTGGTTAGCTGAGAGCGCACTCAGATGGACCCTGACAGAGTTGGACTTGAGGCCTAACTCTGAGAGGTGAAGCAAGTACTGCAACACCTGAGGTACTTGGCAAGTGAACGGGTTCTCCTTATGTTGGGCACACCACCCTTCAAATCTACGCCACTTGAACGCGTAGGATTTTCTAGTAGATTGCCTCCTGGAGGCCAGCAACACCTCCTCGACCTCCTTGGGAAGGAGTAGAGGAGCAAGCACTACCCTCTCAGCAGCCATGCCATTAAGTTGAGGGATCTGAGATTGGGGTGTAGCAAGGAACCCTGCTCCTGGGTCAAGAGGTCGGTCTCCACCCCCAAAGGGAGTGGAGTTTCAACTGCCAGCTGAAGGAGAAGAGGGAACCAAGGCTGTCTGGGCCACCTGGGGGCTACCAGGATGACAGAGGCCTTGTCCCGAAGAATCTTGAACAGAGTGCGTGCCACCAGGGGTGTGGGTGGGAACGCATAGAGAAGGCCCCATGCCCACAAGATCAGGATAGCATCTGCCACTACGCTCAGCAGATGCGGCTGCCTTGAGCAGAACCAGGGCAATTGATGGTTTTGCGGACTGGCAAAGAGATTCATGGATGGGAGACCCCAGCGGTTGAAGAACTGCTGGGCCCCATCCCGGTTCAGTTGCCACTCGTGAGGCTGAAGAATTCTGCTCAACTTGTCGGCCAGGAAGTTCTCCTGACCTGGCAGATAAACTGCCTTCAGGGACATGTGATGTGCCATTGCAAAAAAGCAGAGGTCCAGAGTTTCCTGGCATAGGATGTGAGATCCTGTGCCTCCCTGTTTGTTGATGTAGAACATCACTACCTGATTGTCTGTCTGTATCAGCACTGACTGATGGGAAAGAATATGACAGAAGGCTTGAAGAGCTAGGCGGATGGCTCGAAGCTCTAGAAGATTGATTTGAAGTGCGGCCTCTCGTGAGGACCACAGGCCCTGAGTGCATGAACCCTGGCAATGGGCTCCCCAGCCCAGCAAGGAGGCATCTGTCGTCAGCACTCTGGTGTGAGGGGGAGGTTGGAATGGTACTCCCTAAAGCAAGTTGGGGGGGGGGGGCGGGGTGAAGCCACCATTGCAAGGCTGTCACCAGTAGCTTGGAAATCGCTACCCTGTCTCTGAGGCAGCCAGTGGCTTGCATCCACTGTTCTCTGAGGCTCCATTGAGCTGTGCGCATGTGGAATCGAGCATATGGAGTCACATGCACCATAGAGGCCATGTGGTCCAGGAGGCGGAGGAAGACCCTTGCGGAGACTTGAGGCTGTGCTAGACCTGCAACCGCCTTGCCCTGTCCAGCAGTAGGTAAGCCCTTACCCGAAGTGTGTCCAGTCTTGCCCCTATGAACTCCAAGTTCTGAGTGGGGAGTAAAGTGGACTTTTCGTGATTTATAACAAACCCTAGGTGCTGGAGCAGGGTGACTGTGAGCAGTAGCCTGCTGTGCCTCCTGTGCCGATTGGCCCCTGATGAGCCAGTCGTCCAGGTATGGAAAGACGAAGACTCCCTGGCTTCTGAGGAAGGCCACCACCACTGCTAGGCATTTGGTAAATACTCTGGGAGCGGAAGCTAGGCCAAAGGGAAGCACCTTGTACTGGAAGTGGTTTCCCCCGACCACAAACCTGAGATATTGTCTGTGGTCTAGGTGTATGAGGATGTGAGTATAAGCATCCTTAAATCTAAGGAGCATAGCCAGTCTCCCTGGTGGAGGTAAGGCAGTAGTATCCCAAGGGAAAGCATCTTGAACTTTTCCCTCACCAGGAACTTGTTCAGATTTCACAAGTCGAGGATGGGGCGAAGGCCTCCTTTTCTTTTTGGTATGAGGAAATACTTGGAGTAGAAGCCTTGCCCCTGCAGGTGGTGGGGCACCGGTTCCACCACCTGATCCTTTAGCAGACCTGCCAACTCCTGCAGGAGGTGGTTCCTGTGAAGAGGGGGCATGAGAGGCTCTCCTGGGAAAAAGGAGGTGGGCACCTGGTTGAAATGAAGCAAATAGCCCTGCTGGACTATTTTCAACACCCAGGCGTCGGTAGTAATGGCTGGCCACCTGTGAGTGTATAGGGTCAGCCGTCCTCCTGTGCAGGGCCAAACCACTGGTGGGAGAGGAGCTATGCACTGGGAGTCAAAACCCCCCTCCCGACTGGGTAGGAGCCGGAGCTGGAGGCTTGAGGGTCTTCGGCTTACATGGGCCATGCCCTGTCCTGCTGCCCCTGTTGGGGAGCTGGGGTGGCCTGGTAAGTGGGGTAGTTTCTGTAAGCCGTATCCTTCCTCAGGAAAAAGGGCTTTTTCCCCCCAAGGCATTCTTCTTGTGAGAAGGTGCAGATGTCTTCTTTGAGAACCTTGTCCGGGTCAAGTACTCGGACTCGGTTTCTGCAGCTTTTTCAGTCATGGGTTTGCCGAAGAGGTTGTCTCCTCGGCACGGTACATCAAACAACTTGTCCTGCACCCATGGCTCCAGGTCAGACAACATGAGCCAGGCCTGACGGCGTGCACCGTTGCCGGCCGCGGCTACTCGGGCCGAAGCCGTCATAAGCTGCTTGAGACATGAACTTCGAGCACTCTCGGATCCCCATGGATAAGGCTTTGAAGCGCTGCAAGGGTTCCTCGGAAAGACCAGCGGAGAACCCGGCAATCTCCTTTGCCAGGTCCCGTAGGTACATGCCCATGTACAGCTGGGAGGTTTGGACACGGCATGACAGCATCGAGCCCTGGTAGCACTTCCTGCCGAGGGTGTCCAGATTAAAGGAGTGCGTCTTCTGGCTTTTCAGCCATTGCATGGCCAATTCCACAACCATGGAGTTGTGCGGCAGCTGCGCTTTCTGGAACCCAGGACTCTTGCGTACTCGATAGATGGAATCGACCCACTTGCTGAGCACCGGCATCGAGGCCAGGGACTCTCACGTATGGAGCATCAGCCGTTCCAACATCGGAGGCACCGGTACAGTAAGGGCCTCCTTTGGAAGAGAGTCATACTGGAGGGCATCGAGGTCCTCGGCATCCGCAGGGAATGCCATAGCCTTGGCCGTGTCCCTGACGAAGTCCGAGAACAGAGTGTCCTCTGGAGGAGACCTATTCCGAGGCTCCGAAGGGATACACCAGGTACGGTAGGTGTCTGGGGAGTCTTCCTTCTCTGTCTCCGAGGCAGAGTCCTCCGAGGAGGACTTGATGGGCACTGGCCTTGAGTGCTTCGAGCCTGACCGCCCCGACACTGAGGGCACCGGCGTTGACAACCTTGGTCCCGAACGGGAGGTCGAGGGGGACCTTGGCTGAGGATTGACTCGAGACCTGATTGACCCGAGCAGTGGCTCGGCCTCCGGTGTCGACTTCAACGTCGAAGTCCCGGTGGTCGGGGCGGATGAACCGGCGAGACCGGCCATCAGCGCCTGCTGCTGCTCCATGAAGACAGCCATGCTGCTCTCCAGACCCGCCAACCTAAGACTGAGCTCAGAAGGCTCCGCAGCTCCCGGCTCGGGTCCCGACGCAGGCTCTCGTTGGGGAGAGTCTACGAGGACAACAGAATTTGCCTTGTCTGACGTCTCCGGCTCCTTGCGAGGTTGTTTAGCCGGCCGCTCCTACTCCGAGGACCCGGGGCGACGGTCCGGTTTTTTCTTCCTCTAATGTTCCCTGGAGGGAGACCCCCGCTCAGAAGACACGCGACGCTCGGGCTCCAAGTCCCAAGACATTGAGGCCTCTGATGAGGTCTGGGCCCGGGTGGATGGGGACTCAGAAAAAATTCTGTCATGTTGATGCTGCCTGCTCTTCAAAGATTTAGACGACATCTTACCACACGGCCCACAGACCACCGGACATGGTCAGGACCGAGGCATCGAAGGCAGCAGTCGTGTGTGTCGGTGAGAGACATCAACTTCTTAAACCGATCACACTTTTTAAACCCGCTGGCAGCCATGAGGGGGGAAAGGGTCCCTGCGAGGTCAAACAACCGGGCTGACAGTGAAAAATAAAAAAAAGAGCTTGAACGCTAGTCACAAAGGACAAAAAGGAAAAATAAGAACGGACATGATACCGGTGTACCGAGCCGAAGGCGGGAAGGGGAACTGGCGTCGAACCAGGAAACTGAACGAAATAATTCAACTTTTCTACTTTTTCCACGGTGAAAACGGGACCATGTCCGTTGGGCTCCGCGGGAAAAAGACAACTGAGCAAGATGGCACCCTTGGGCGGGAAGGGGACTGTGCATGCGCGATGCAAAGGCTTTCTTTGAAAGCTGGGGAATTGCTCCGCACGAGGGCTTCGTCGGCGCCAACATCACCCATAATGTGAGGACTGACTTCCTGCTTGTTCCTGGAGAAATACCTATTTAAAAAATTTCACAGGTCTCTTGCCCCCTATGAAGAAGGCCTCTTTGTAAAGGTCTCTAGAAATAATTTATTGCTAAAGGAATACTGACCCTGTTTTGCCTTTCATGTTAAGTTATATTCTGATTGGATTTAAATTAAAGCTCTTTGCTGCTACTAGGTCCTGACTGAATATGATATTTAAAGTAGAAGCTCTCTGCTGGCCTCTAAATTTAACCAGAAAGCTCTCTGCTGCGTTTTAAATTTAAACTGAAAACTCTTTGCTGCTACTAGGCCCCGATTGATTTAACAAATACAATGGGTTCACAGATTAATCAGTTTTAATCTAAAGAATCCTTTTTCCCCAGGATTTAGAAAAATTCCCAGAAATAAATACTTACAATTGCAGATCTCCAGAAGTAGCAGTCTCCTTTTGTAGTCCATGAAGGAGGTGACTGGCCAGACTCGCAACTAATCATAGGAAAAGAGCCGTTTTGGCACCTTTCAATGCTGCCGTATTAAGGGAGGTTGGACCAGCCTGATTCAATTTACTGGAATTGCGGGGGGAGAGAAGGCCCTCTTCCCATTGAGAAACAGTCTGGGAGACAGGGCTCAAGGCATGAGCATGTTTGGTCTCTCTCTCTCCAGTTATTCTTGTACTTTTTAGGTCATCCTCTTTTAGGCAATGGTGCTGCACTGCTGCAGCTGTGAACTATGGCTCTGTTGTGTTGTGAAGGATACAATGGCAGGAAAGAGCTACAATGGTCAACTGAGCTGTAAAGGAAGGCTATTAGCACTGCTCACCAACATAAGTTACAAAAAACATAGCCCAAGGAGGAATCTACGTGAGTTTCCGATGGAGGGAGATGCCTGCTAAGATTCTGGGTGGGAAGTAGAACAACTCACAAGTCCCCACTGTGAGAGTTTCCTTAAAAGTGTGGTGCTCTCTTACCTTTAGACTAGTCAGTCATTTTCAGGATAAATCGCAATGAATATGCGTGAGAGAGATTTGCATACAAATCTCTCTCGCGCATATTCATTGCATACAAATCTCTCATGCAAAGTCATTATGGTTATCCTCAAAAAACCTGAATGGCTAGGTATACCCAGAGGACTGGGTTGAGAACCCCTACTTTAGGCGATAAGTTGACTTCCTAGAGAATTTTGTTATTACAGCCACTGCTGGAGTAAACTGCTGTGGACGGGGCTGGGCATTAACCAGAACTCAGGGCCTAGTATCAGCAAAGTACTTTTAGTTTAAATTTAAAACACAGAAGAGAGCTTTCTGGTTAAATTTAGAGCCCAGCAGAGAGCTTGTAGTTTAAATTTCATAATAAGTCAGAGCCTAGCAGCAGCAAAGAGCTGTAATTTAAATCAAATCAGAATATAACTTAGCATAAAAGGCAAAACAGTGTCAGTACTCTTTGAGCAACAAATAAAGTCTTCTAGAGACCTTTACAAAGAGGCCTTTTACCTAGGGAGCAAGAGACTCGTAAAACCTTTTCAATAGGTGTTAACACCAGGTGGCAGGTCAAAAGGCCATTTTGAAAGACCCCTTCTATCCAAGCAAGGACTATTAATCACCCAGGAAGTTGGTCACAGCTTACCTCAGCAGCACAGGACAGGGCACTGTGTAGCAGCCCTCTTTTAGTAAGTGTTATTTCCCTCCCTCCCCAACACCCACCCACCCCTGGGATAATCGTAGCTTTATAGGTACTTACACATCTTAAAGGAAAGGAGGTGCTCTTAGGTGAAGCTCGTTATCCAAATCAGTCATACACTAAGGACCTGAGATTAATTAAGCTTCAGGGGAACAAGGTATATTAAGCGTATTAGGTACAATTTTATTAGTATAAATATCCATAGCAACCCTTAGTAAGTAAAGAACTTAAAGATCTAAACACAAGCTTAAAACTAAGATGCAGACAGCAGTCCAGCAACAAGATGGTGGCTTTCCAGTCTTTTTCATTGAGTGTCACATGTATGATTTTCTCCCAGTTGGTTAGAGGTCTTACGTGTGCACTAGGTGCAAGGAGCTCTTTGCTCTCAGGGAACGAATCCGTTCTCTAGAGGCTAGAGTACCAGACTTGGAAGACATAAGACAGACAGAGAGGTACATAGATGAGACCTACAGGGATACAGTCCTGAAGTCCCACCTCCAGTCTGGCAGCATCCCTGTTGCCATGGAGGAGAGGTGTCACATGACAGGAGAGCATCACCCTGGTGTGGCAGGAAGTGCTCCTATAACTAAGACCTGTCCACCAGGTGATGTAAAACCCTCCCGCACTGAGGAGATTCCTCCAGGGTCATGTGCCCATGAGGGAAGGGTTAGGACAGCCGCTGTAGTTGGTGATTCGATCATTAGGCATTGATAGCTGGGTGGCTGGTGGATGTAGGATCGCCTGGTAACATGCCTGTCTGGTGCGAAAGCAGGGGATCTCACGCGCAACCTAGATAATGTCTTAGATAGTGCTGGGGAGGAGTCTGCTGTCTTGGTACATGTCGGTACCAATGACATAGGAAAATGTGGTAGGGAGGTTCTGGAGGCTAAATTTAGGCTTTTAGGTAGGAAGTTGAAATGCAGAACTTCCAGGGTAGCATTCTCCGATATGCTTCCCGTTCCACATGCAGGACCCAAAAGGCAGGCAGAGCTCCTGAGTCTCAATGCGTGGATGAGACAATGGTACAGAGATGAGGGTTTTGGATTTGTTAGGAACTGGGGAACATTTTCGGGAAAGGAGGGGCTCTTCCGAAGGAATGGGCTTCACCTTAACCGGGATGGAACCAGGCTGCTGGCATTAACCTTTAAAAAGGAGATAGAGCAGCTTTTAAAATAGATAATAGGGGAAAGCCGACAGTTGCCCAAGAGCGCATGGTTCGGAAGAATGTATCCTTGAAGGATACTACCAAAAGCAAAGAGGTTCCAAAAAAAAGTAAAGTAGCAAAAATGCACTCGAGTATGGAGCAGACAGAGCTTAAAGATCCGAAATTATCCATGCCTACCAATAGCCAGATTAATATGAATAAAATACAGTCTCTAAAATGCTTGTATGCAAATGCTAGAAGTCTAAAAAATAAGATGGGAGAGTTAGAATATATAGCACTAAATGAGAGGTTAGATATGATTGGAATATCAGAGACATGGTGGAAGGAGGACAACCAGTGGGACACTGTGATACCAGGTACAAACTATATCGTAATGATACAGCTGATCAAATTGGTGGAGGGGTTGTACTATATGTTAGAGAGGGCATTGAGTCAGAAAGGATTAAAGTTTTGCAGGAAACAAAATTTGCTGTAGAATCTCTATGGATTGAAATTCCATGTAAAAAGGGGAAGGCGATGGAAGTGGGGGTGTAACTATCGATCACCTGGCCAGAATGAACAAATGGATGATGAAATGCTCAAAGAAATCAAGGAAGCTAACAAAAGTTACAGCACAGTAATAATAATGGTTGATTAATATTACCTCAGTATCGACTGGGTCAGTGTCACAGCAGGACATGCTAGGGAGATAAAGTTCCTAGAGGAAATAAATGACCGCTTCTTGGAGCAGCTGGTTCATGAACCGACCAGAGGGGAAGCCATATTAGACCTAGTCCTTAGTGGAACACCAGATCTAGTGCAAGAGATAAGGGTGTTGAGGCCACTTGGCAATAGTGATCATAGCATGATCACATTTGATTTAATTAATGGAGGAGGAATAGTAAGGAAATCCACAGTACTACCTTTTAACTTTCAAAAGGGAGACTATGATAAAATGAGGAACATAATTAAGAAAACACTAAAAGGAGCAGTTGCAAAGGTTAAAGACTTACATCAAGCTTGGGTGTTGAAAAATACTATTTTGGAAGCCCAGACCAGATGTATATCACGCTTTAAGAAAAGAGGAAGGAAGTCCAAAAAACTGCCAGCATGGTTTAAAGGTGAGGTCAGAGAGGCTGTTGCCAAAAAAGCATCTTTCAGGAAATGGAAAAAAGAGCCGAACAACGAAACCTGGAAACAGCACAAGCACTGGCAAATCAAATGCAAGGCATTGATAAGGCAGGCAAAGGGAGAATTTGAGAAGCAGCTTGCTGTGGAAGCAAAAACACGAAATAAAGACTTTTTGAAGTACATTCGTAGCAAAAAACCTGTGAGAGAGTCAGTTGCTCCATCAGATGATAAAGGAGTTAAAGGGGCACTAAGAGGCGACAAGGCAATAGCGGATAGACTGAATGAATTATTTGCTTCAGTCTTTACTGAGGAAGATGTAGGAATGTTACCCATAACTGACGTGGTATTTAAAGGTGCAGAAGAATTGAAAGAAATATCGATACATCGGGAAGATGTATTACAACTATTAGATAAACTGAAGAGTAGCAAATCACCTGGGTTGGATGGTATACATCCAAGGGTATTGAAAGAACTGAAATATGAGATTGCAGACCTGCTATTAGTAATCTGTGAACTTTCATTAAAATCGTCTAATAGCTGAAGATTGGCGCATCGCCAATGTAACGCCAATTTTTAAAAAGGGTTCCAGGGGTCATCCCGGAAACTACAGACCGGTGAGCCTGACATCAGTACCGGGAAAAATGGTAGAAACCATCATAAAGAACAAAATTACTCAGCATGTGGATAGTCATGGCCTAATGGGAGACAGCCAACATGGCTTTAGACAAGGAAGATCTTGTCTTACTAATCTGTTATGTTTTTTTGAAGGTGTGAATAAACAAGTGGACAAAGGTGAGTCGGTTGATATAGTGTATCTGGACTTTCAGAAAGCCTTTGACAAGGTCCCTCATCAGAGACTTTTGGCAAAACTAAAGAGTCATGGGATAGGAGGCAGTGTACTATTGTGGATCAGGAACTGGTTAAAAGATAGAAAACAGAGGGTAGCGCTAAATGGCCAATTTTCCCAATGGAGAAAAGTGAATAGTGGTGTACTCCAGGGATCTGTGCTGGGTCTGCTGCTTTTTGACATATTCATAAATGACCTGGAAAAGGGAATAACGAGAGAGGTTATCAAATTTGCAGACGACACAAAACTATTTAAAGTTGTTAAAACCCAAGAGAATTGTGGAAAATTGCAAGAGGATTTTGATAAATTGGAAGGCTGGGCATCAAAATGGCAGATGAAATTTAATGTGGACAAGTGCAAAGTTATGCACCTAGGGAAGAACCACCCAAACTCTGGGAGCCCCCGCCACCACCAGCAGCTCTCCCCTTCCCGGGGATCGAGCCACAAGCAGCAGCGGGAGGAGCCTGCCGACCACAGCGGCCCAATCGGGGCACAGCAGCCTGCATTTGAACTTCGTGCCAGCAGGCACCGACCTCCGGGAGCCCCCGCCACCACCAGCAGCTCTCCCCTTCCCGGGGATCGAGCCACAAGCAGCAGCGGGAGGAGCCTGCCGACCACCGCGGCCCAATCGGGGCACAGCAGCCTGCATTTAAACTTCGCGCCAGCAGGCGCCGACCTCCGGGAGCCCCCGCCACCACCAGCAGCTCTCCCCTTCCCGGGGATCGAGCCACAAGCAGCAGCGGGAGGAGGCTGCCGACCACCGCGGCCCAATCGGGGCACAGCAGCCTGCATTTAAACTTCGTGCCAGCAGGCGCCGACCTCCGGGAGCCCCCGCCACCACCAGCAGCTCTCCCCTTCCCGGGGATCGAGCCACAAGCAGCAGCGGGAGGAGCCTGCCGACCACCGCGGCCCAATCAGGGCACAGCAGCCTGCATTTAAACTTCGCGCCAGCAGGCGCACCCGCGACTGGAGGGCCCGCGCCTGAGGGCCTCGCCAGAGGGCCCTTTGGCGTGGCCCTTAGGCGGTGCACAATAGGCGGCACGACAGAATCCTCACCAGTGACCCGACTGCCTGACGCCTGCTTCACTCGGCCCCTGCCGCCTGACCAAGAAACCAACGTTCTACCAACATCTGAACTGTAAGAATGGGCGTTTTGCTTAATAGCTTCGTCTAATTCTAGGCCACATTAACTTACAAAGCAACCTGATAGCATCTTAGTGTATTAGGTACCATCTCAGCATTGCCACCACAGACACCCCAAAAAACACACGAATAAAAAAAAAAAAAAAATGGAAATAAATTCCACCACTCACACATGAATAACGAATGTTTCACCCTGTAATTCATTGTATATAACCTTTTGGTAAATAATCATTGTAATAGTTTCGGTAGTTCCTCGCCTCACTACCTGTAAAAAAAAAAAAAAATTAGAAAATTTCTGCTCAATATTATAACACAGGAATTTATAAAAGTATACAAAATGTAAATAGTTCCGACAGTTTAATGCACTGTTACTCTGTATAAAGTTAGAAATCTCTGTTCCATGTAAAATAGTATCTATTATCTGTATAAAGTTAAAAATCTCTGTTCCATGTAATGTATACAGCAGTATACAAATGTTTACTTGTTCCATGTAAACCGCCCCTGATCTCTGGAAGGGGCGGTATAGAAGAAATAGATAAATAAATAAAATAAATAAATAAATAAATTACAATTTTGCCAATTGAATGTTCAATATAATCTGCTAGTTTCGCACCTTAGTACAGTGTTCACAACAATACTTCACTCTCTCTGTAAAGATTGTCAATATCTTGCATATGAAACTGTACCTGCTCAATTCTGCACTCTCATGTAATTCTCCTCTGTACTGCACCTCATAACAGTGGTGTACTACCCTATTATTGCACTGCCCCACCTCCTAGCTACAGTGTCTCACACACAATCCAAACCCTCAGAATGGCCCTCCGGGTCGTTGTCACTCTTAGCCTCTACCTTCTCACCCACTGGCTTGGAACCTCCCAGGCCCTTTACACGCCACATGGCAGGATTCCAATCCTGAATAGCCATACCAGGAAGTGACGCTTACACGTGCCACTCCCACCTGATACATGTAGCACTCCAGCTATCCAAGACACCCAGCCAGGAAAACCTTCTGAGATGCCTACCCCTAAAATGTGCCATCATCAACGCACGTTCCATCCGCAAAAAATGGCCTGTTGTCCTTGACACAATCTCCTTCTACGACCTTGAGATCCTCATGATCACAGAAACATGGCTATCACCAGAAGACAATGTCCTCCTCAATCAACTACTTCCCCCCAATTTCTCCATACATACGAGACATAGAGAAAACAAAAAAGGAGGAGGGGTGCTCATAATCTCTAAATCAGACCTCAACTTCCACATTGTGGACTCTTCTAGCACAAACAGCCTGGACACCCTCTCTGTTGCTAACCAACAATGCTCCCTTACCCTGTTATATAGAACACCATCTACTTCTCCAGTTGACCTTCCAACCATTATTGACCTTGCAGCTAACACCAGCACTCCTAACAAACCAAATTGGATAATGGGTGATTTTAATCTCCCATCTTTACCCCAAAACCACGCAAATGCATTCCTTGATGCAATGGAAGACCTGGGACTCAAACAAATCATAAATGAACTCACACATACGAAAGGGAACATTCTTGACTTGGTATTTGTGCCACATCCAGTCATGGTCAAAAACCATAATCCGCCAATATCAGTCGTGGATGTACCCTGGTCCGACCACAAATTGATCATTATCCAAATTCCCAGCAACAATGACCAGCTGAACAGAAGCCGACCCACGAACATCACCTCTCGAACTGCCACTAGATGCTTTCGCCCCTTCGATAGGGAACACATCCTTTCGGAGACTCCATCACTCATCAACAAAACCACACCGGACCTTGATGAACTAATCTCTTGCTGGAACTCCAGCCTGCTTGCCATCTCACAACACTCGAACCCCAAGAATACAGCAAGTTCAAAAAGAAGATCCACCCCATGGTTCTCCCCTGAGCTCCGAGAGTCTCTCACGCAACTACGTAGACTTGAACGCCGATGGCGCCGATCGCGCTCAACTGAAGACCAGACTGCATACCAAACCCACCTTGCAATACATCGGGAAACAATCACTACCAAAATGAAACAATATCACACTGACACCCTAAAGAGGTCTCTAAATAAACCACGTGACCTCTTCAATTTGGTCAAATCCCTCTCAAAGGAACCATCGCCCGAACAACACAGCGAGATTCACCCACAAGAATTCGCTGATTATCTGCAATCCAAGATTGTACAAACCAACAAGGTGTCAGCAGTCCAATATCAAGAACCAACGGACCTTTCTCCACTTAACATTTTTTCCACACCATCCAATAAATGTATTGAGAACACCATAGCATCACTCAACACTTCCACTGCACATACTGACCCATGTCCAGCTTTTTGGATCAAGGAGCTACGTGATGTGTTCAGCCCGGTCATCGCAAATATAATGAAACTCTCCTTTACAACAGGTTATTTTCCCTCTTCACTCAAGCAGACTTCCATTAGGCCACTACTGAAAAACCCCAAACTTGACCCCCAAAGAGTTGACTCCTATCGACCAATAGCTAGCATCCCCCTCTTAGCCAAAATAATTGAGAAAGAAGCACAACGGCAAATTCAAGATCATATAGACGCTGCTGCTCCCTTAGACAGCTGCCAACATGGGTTCAGAGAACATCATGCGGTCGAGACACTACTTACTGGTCTACTCAACGATATCATCACAGGAATTGACAACATCCGTCAAGGTTTTGTGCTCATCTTCCTAGACATCACTGCGGCGTTCGACTCCGTGAGTCACGAAATCCTCCTCAGAAGACTCAAAGAGAAGGGTGTCTGCAACAATGCACTAAGATGGTGTAAGTCTTATCTGGACGATAGATGGCAGTATGTGAAGTCTGGATCAGAAGAGTCAAGCCACTTCCATCAAAAGCAAGGGGTACCCCAAGGATCCTCGTTATCCTCATTACTATTCAATATCTACATGCAGCCCATCTGCAATATCATAAGATCGTTCAACGTAAATTGCATGATATATGCAGATGACATTCTCTTATACATGCCTTTCTCCACAACTCACATGGACCTGACCCCACTCACAGATTGTTTCAATGCAGTCTCAACATGGCTCCAGACACAGAACCTACGCATCCAACATAAAAAAACAGAGGTCCTTTTCATCACCAGAGACTACAACTTTACTCCTCCGTCCCACGTCAGCGTCAAGGAAGCTGATTTGCAAACTAAAGATGCAATAAAATACCTGGGAATTACTCTGGACCAACATCTAGACATGAAACGCCACATAAGCAACATAGTCAAAGCCATCTATTTCAAAATACGCTCACTCAAACACCTACGCTCCCTGCTGGACCCAGAAGATTTCCGAACCATATACCAAGCGCTGATCCTGCCGCATTTTGACTTTGCAAATGCCATCTTACAAGGTCTCCCCCAATCCACACTAACCCCCTTACAGTTGGCCATGAATGCCGCAGCTAGGGTCCTTTACGGAGCATCCAGAAACGACCACGTGACTCCTATTCTCAAACAGCTGCACTGGCTACCGATCCATGGGAGAATCACCTTCAAATCACTTCTATTAGCATTCAAGGCAATCAAGTGTACTTCATCCTTCTCACTCGCGCATCTTATCCACATGGTCCCCCCCAACAGATCCAGAAGAACAACAGCTGTAAACTTGCTTGCAATACCAAAGGCTTCGACAAAGTCCAACACAAAAACCACAAACAGGGCATTCAGTTTTTACGTCCCCAAATGTTGGAACGCTTTACCCCCCAACATTAGGGCCATTACCAATCTATATCAATTCAGGAAGGCTCTCAAAACCCACCTTTTCCTCCAATACTTCCCAGACAGCAATTGAACTAGATATCCCTCCCAAGAAATGACCCAATCTAGAAAGGCCCTTACAATTTTTATCTGCAGTGTAGATAGCTTATGTATATAGTTAACCCGGTTATCCAAGTTTGTACTCCTGTTCATTGTAAAAACCTGACAGTTGTCGTTATGGTCGTTATGTTATGATGTAAACCGCGCTGATCCTAAATAGCGCGGTATATAAGAAACTGTAATAAATAAATAAATAAATAAATAAACTATGGTTACACGATGCAAGGTTCCACATTAGGAACCACCACTCAGGAAAAAGATTTAGGAGTCATTGTGGATAACATGTTAAAACCCTCGGCCCAGTTTGCAGCGGCGGACAAGAGAGCAAATAGAATGTTAGGTATCATAATGAAAGGAATGGAAAATAAAACAAAAGATATTATAATGCCTCTATATCGTTCCATGGTGAGACTGCACCTTGAATAAGAACATAAGATATGCCATAGTGGGTCAGACCAAGGTCCATCAAGCTCAGTATCCTATTTCCAACAGTGGCCAATCTAGGTCATACGTACCTAGCAGTTTCCTCAAAAGACACAGGTTCCACAATGCTTGTACTGGGTCAAGCATTAATATCCTGGGTCCCTTCTTAATAATGGTTTATGGACCTTTCCTTCAGGAACTTGTCCAAACCTTTTTTAAACCCAGCTACACTAACAGCCTTTACTACATCCTCCGGTAACAAATTCCAGAGTTTGATTACACGTTAAAAGAAAACATTTTTTCACTCGTCTTAAATAGTTTACCCTGTAGCTTCATTGCATGTCCCCTAGTCTTTCTATATTTTGATAACGTAAACAATCGATCTATGTTTAACCGTTCCACTCCGTTCATTAATTTATAGACTTCTATCATATCTCCCCTCAGCCGTCTCTTTTCCAGGTTAAAGAGCCCTAACCTTTTTAGCCTTTTTCATAGGAGTATCCTTCCATCCCCTTTACCATTTTGGTGGCTCTTCTCTGAACCTTTTCTAATAATGCTATATCCTTTTTAAGATACGGCGACCAGAACTGCACACAATATTCAAGGTGCGGTCTCACCATGGAATTTTATAGAGGCATTATAATATCTTTTGTTTTATTTTCCATTCCTTTCCTTATGATACCTAGCATTCTATTTGCTCTCTTGGCTGTCGCTGCACACTGGGCCGAGGGTTTTAATATGTTATCCACAGTGACGCCTAAATCTTTTTCCTGGGTGGTGGTTCCTAATGTGGAACCTTGCATTGTGTAACCATTGTTTGGGTTGTTCTTCCCTAGGTGCATAACTTTGCACTTATCCACATTAAATTTCATCTGCCATTTTGATGCCCAGTCTTCCAATTTATCAAGATCCTCTTGCAATTTTCCACAATCCTCTTGGGTTTTAACAACTTTAAAAAGTTTTGTGTCATCTGCAAATTTGATAACCTCACTCGTTATTCCACTTTCCAGGTCATTTATGAATATGTCAAAAAGCAGCAGACCCAGCACAGATCCCTGGCGTACACCACTATTCACCTTTCTCCATTGGGAAAATTGGCCATTTAGCCCAACCCTCTGCTTTCTATCTTTTAACCAGTTCCTGATTCACAGTAGTATACTGCCTCCTATCCCATGACTAGTTTTGCCAAAAGTCTCTAATGAGGGACCTTGTCAAAGGCTTTCTGAAAGTCCAGATACACTATATCAACCGACTCACCTTTGTCCACCTGTTTATTCACACTTTCAAAAAAACATAACAGATTAGTAAGACAAGATCTTCCTTGTCTAAAGCCATGTTGGCTGTCTCCCATTAGGCCATGACTATCTACATGCTGAGCAATTTTATTCTTTATGATGGTTTCTACCATTTTTCCCGGTACTGACATGAGGCTCACCGGTCTGTAGTTTCCCGGATCACCCCTGGAACCCTTTTTAAAAATTGGTGTTACATTGGCGATCCTCCAACCTTCAGGTATTAGAGATGATTTTAATGATAGCTCACAGATTACTAATAGCAGGTCTGCAATCTCATAGTTCAGTTCTTTCAACACCCTTGGATGTATACCATCTGGCCCAGGTGATTTGTGTGCAATTCTGGTCGCCGTATCTTAAAAAGGATATAGCGTTATTAGAAAAGGTTCAGAGAAGAGCCACCAAAATGGTAAAGGGGATGGAAGGATACTCCTATGAAGAAAGGCTAAAATGGTTAGGGCTCTTTAACCTGGAAAAGAGACGGCTGAGGGGAGATATGATAGAAGTCTATAAATTAATGAACGGAGTGGAACGGGTAAACGTAGATCGATTGTTTACATTATCAGAATATAGAAAGACTAGGGGACATGCAATGAAGCTACAGGGTAAACTATTTAAGACTAAATAAAAGAAAATATTTTTTCACTCAACATGTAATCAAAGTCTGGAATTTGTTACCGGAGGATGTAGTAAAGGCTGTTAGTGTAGCTGGTTTTAAAAAAGGTTTGGAGAAGTTCCTGGAGGAAAGGTCCATAAACCATTATTTATTTATTATTTATTTACATTCTCTTATATACCGCGCTATTCTGCATCAGTGCGGTTTACATTGAACAAACTGAAATTACATTGAACTTGGAGATAACTATTTTACAGGGAACATGGGCTATGGAGGGTTAAGTGGCTTGCCCAAGACCACAAGGAGCACCTGTGGGACTAGAAACCCCAGTCCTTCCGGCCCATGGTTGCTGTCCTCTAGTGGGATGTGAACCCCTGACCTTCCGGCCTGAAGTACCTTGCCCCAACCACTAGGCCACTCCTCCACTCCATTATTAAGAAGGGACCCAGGATATCAATGCTTGACCCAGTACAAGCATTGTGGAACCTGTGTCTTTTGAGGAAACTGCTAGGTACGTATGACCTAGATTGGCCACTGTTGGAAACAGGATACTGGGCTTGATGGACCTCGGTCTTACCCAGTATGGCATATCTTATGTTCTTATGTAACTCCTCAGTGGTTTGAGTTGTAACTGCCACTGCTGGAGAGGAGCTGCTCCAGTCTGGGTTTGAAGAACTGAAATTGCTGTTATGAAGTAACATGGGTAAGGGTGCAAGGGTGGACCTTCAAACAGCAAGGGTGCAAGGGTGGACCTTGCACCCTTGCTGTTTAGGGCTTTGAATGTCCACCCTTGCACCAAAAGGGTGCAAGGGTGGACCTTCAAAGTCCTAAAGAGCCATCCCCCTACATCCATTAGCGAAATGATCCACATCGCACCCCCAAACAGAATCCGAAGATCTACAATGGTGAACACCTTAAAAATTCCAAAAGAAATGACAACGTGCACGAAAAAAACTTCAAACAGGGCCTTCACGATCTACGCACCCAGAGCCTGGAATGCCCTCCCCACAGACATGAGAGTCATTACCAGCCTGACTCAATTCAGGAAAGCACTGAAACATCACTTGTTTATAAGACACTATCCAGAATCCAGCTATAGCAACCAAATAAAGAGCATCACCATCAACCACCTAGAGCCCTCCAATGGCATACCTGACAAGATAAGTGACAGCCAGTGCGATTAGCCCTAAATAGACTTTAGCCTTTAAGATGGACTTCATTGTAAATAAAATGTAGATATGTTTCCCCAGTTAACTCCAAGTTCTACATCCGGTTCAATGTAAATACCATGCGATCCTGCAGAGAAATATTGGGGCATCTGAGTACTTTGTCTAGCTAAGAGCGTGAGAGCATGACTAGTTTCGTTGGTTATTATTTCAACTACTGCTTGTAAGCGAATAATACGATTAATCATATATATTGGGGTACGATAACCATACATACCATCATCATTCCAAGTGGCAGGTCCATAATACTCAATAATTCTTTCTGGTGGCCAATCATCACCTCGCCACTTCTCCCACTTGCCTATCTGTAAGGCCTCTCTTTTTCTGTCTTGATGCTCCTTTGTGTTTGTGGGTAGTATATACAGGGTATCCTAATTGTTCTCCATGTGCTACAATCCTACTGCACGGTATAAGGTTTCTGTTCTAATGTACACCACACTGATAATAGCGCGGTATATAAGAAATGTTAAATAAATAAAGATGGTTTTCGGTAGTTAAGGAGGGAGTTATATGAAAGGAAATAAACACTGGTAGAAAACAAAAATAAAGCACAGAATGGGGAGAGCTATGTCTGCATATGGCCATGGAAAAAAAGACTGAGGGGAAGGAGCAATGGTCACATAGGATGGAGCACTCGCACATGCTCGAAGTCTGGATCTGGAAGAGCGGGGATGACCGGCGCCATCAGAGATTATGCCACTCTATATTGTGACCTATTATATCCTGCTTGTCCAGGTAGACATTTTCTTCCCAAGGTGGTCCAGTGTATATTGTGATGTAGCAGACTCTTATGAGGCAATGGAAACTGATAGTGATCCGGTGGAGAGAGCCGGTACTGCAGGGGAATGCAGGATTTTCTCTGATGAAAGGAAAAAATGCAGGGCTAATCAGGAAGCACTCCTCACTTCAAGGCAGGTGAAAAGCCAAGTCCCTGATTGGGCACGCCCAAGCAGGTGGCGGGCAGTGCAGCACTCAGCCAGCTCGTTAAAAACCCAGAAACAGTTAGGGAAGCAAAGAGAGGACAAGCAAGGAGTTTGGGAAGAAGGACACAAGCACCTGGACGAGGATAGGTCAGATGACCAGGAACAGGAACCGAGAGAGAGAGAACTACTAAGCAGCTGTGATCCAAGAAGGAGCAGACAGGAGCTGGGAGACTCGGGCAGAGAAAGATTTCTGGAAGCCGAAGAATTCTGAGGCACTGAGAGACCCAAGGCTGCAGCTCAGGAATTTAAAGGACCCAGAAGAACCTTGGAATAGGAGGCAAAGGGATAAGGAATTACCCTGGAAGAAGCCCAAGCACAAGGTATCTGGTGGGTGTGGCACGGCTAGCAAACTTAACAGTGGAAAGCCAGAAAGAGTGAATTTTAATTGTGAAAGACAGGATAAAGGCAGAAAGTTTGATACTAACTGGTTAAGACAAGAAAAGCCTGTTTTCCTTTTAACACTCTGAGAGACTCTCTAAACACACCTGAAACGTTTTACCCTGCACTGCCATGTGGAGATAGGTGGGGGAAGGGAAATGCTTGCACGCTGAAATGTTGTCCAAGTAAAGGCACTGATAATTGCCTAGAGATAAGGAATATAAACAAGCATTTACCTGAAGGAGGATTGGCTCAGCCTAGCTCAGAAAATACACAGGCTGAATTACTTCTCAGTGAATTCAGAGAGTTCCTTAAAAGCAGAGCAGTTTCTACTCAGAACGTAGCAAAGCCATTGATCAGCTGGCAAGAAGAAATGCCTTTAATTTCTTTGCCATCTACAGAACAGGAAGTCCCGATGGATTGCTCTACCTGTATGATTCCAAAGGACATTTAAGTGTTTTGCTTGCCAGTGTTGTATGTAAGAAAATAGCAAAGTTACCTCATTGTTTGCTGTGATAAAAGAGCTTATTTGAAGTGAATAAGTGGAAGCATATTCTATGCAATTCAGGAGCAGTGCTGATATCAGAGTTTTCTGTTACCTTAATGAAAAGGAGATCACATGCCAGGTGAATGTGATCAGTAATGGACATTCAGTCAAGCAGTGAAAAAAGCCTTGTTTAAGTTCAGTTTCTCCAAGTTGTTTTGTGCCATATTTCATTTACGTCTGCTGCATTTGAACTGCGAAAGCGGGAAATAAACCTCACAAAAAAAAGAAATATTCTTTGCCTTGCCTTATCACTTGAGCACCAACACAACTACAACATTAACCCTCAAGGGCATTCAAGGCCAGCCCCTCCCTTAATCCTCAAGGTCCAGGGAGTGGGTGGGTGGCAATATGCAGCCTTTCCAGGAGTACAGAGGAGTGGCTTCTCATCTGGTTGGCCCTCTTGACAGCTTATCTGACCACAACTAAATGGTCTGACAGCTCAAGTTTTATGAATCTTAGACCTTTCTGGATGCTATACATGGAATGCACCTTCCTAGTCACAGGTTGCACTGGTGGGGGGTGGGGATCTCTTGCATTCTCATCTATACATCCTTAAGAATCTTATATACAGGCATGGTCATACAGTCCTTTGTGGTAGTGGCAAGATTTTAAGAAACTGGAGATGTCCAACATTTCTGCCTGGGGTTGCTCCCTTGTAAATTAAATGGAATGGTGTCAGCCATCTCCTTAACAAAATCGGAAACCGGGTCATGGAGCCTGTATCTGAGCTCCTCTGGGACAAGGAGTTCTACTCCCAATACTTCCTCGTCCCAAAAAAGACAGGCAGCTACTGGCCCATCCTGGACTGTGGGACCTAAACCGCTTTCTGGTCAAGAAGTTGTTCAAGATGCTATCCCTTGGAACACTGATGCCCTACCTCTTCCGGGAAGAATGGCTGTGCTCCTTGGATCTCAAAGATACCTATACACATATGATCCACTCCTGGCACCATCAGTACCTCCACTTCGTCATCGGAGGTTTCCACTAACCTTTGGCCTCTTCTCAGCCCAGGTGCCTGGAAGTCATCTTTGCTCACTTTCGATTACTGGGGGGTCTTCGTCTTCCCCTATCTTTTCAACTGGCTAATAAAGGCCAACTCACCAGAGGAGGCATGCAATGTGGCTTGCTGCACCATCAGGGTCCTGCAAACTCTGGGGCTCATAATCAACCTCCCAAAGTCGCATCTTCTTTCAAGAGCACCTGGAGTTCACTGAAGCCCTCCTGGATGTGACGCAAGCCAGGGCCTTCCTCCCTCTGGACTGGGTGCAGTGCCTCGCATCACTAACAGGGGAGGTGCAGACTAGCTCAGCGGCATTCAACCAATTCTTGCTGCACCTCTTGGGGCACATTGCTATAGACAATGCATTTTACCCAGACAAATATAAGTGTGGTCACTTTTCCAAGCGAATACGTCAAGTAATTCTAATGTGGGTTAACACACTCAACATTCACCAAAAGAAACCCTGAACCTTCATTATAATTATATTAAACCGTGATATTTCTATTTCTTACTAAGGAAGGTCTCAGACTATTGACAGCACTTTAACTTGGACTTAATTTAAGTCCTAATTCTGTGCTTATTAGCATCAACGACCTTCAAAGGTGACTAATTTTCATATAACAAGAGGAACTCTTCTGGATAGAAACCATTAGAGTTCAAAACGAGTACTTAGCTTCTCTTATCGTGGGCTTCTTTGAGTTACTCTCTTGCACACTTTCGTGAATTTGAACGCCTTATTTTAGGCGCCCATGCGTTTCACTGAATTAGTTTCTTCAGGGGATCACCAATCACCACCCTTTACTGTGGATTGATGCTGCACACGTATCCAAAACCGAGCTGTTACACAACTTCAGGAAACAATACCTTTCACTCTAGCTGAACAATCCTTTCCTGAAGTTGTGTAACAGCTCGGTTTTGGATACGTGTGCAGCATCAATCCACAGTGATTGGTGATCCCCTGAAGAAACTAATTCAGTGAAACGCATGGGCGCCTAAAATAAGGCGTTCGGATTCACGAAAGTGTGCAAGAGAGTAACTCAAAGAAACCTCTGTTTAAGAAGCCCTCTCTCGATCCCTTGTTCTGTCTCATTACCGACCTATTTCTAATTTTCCTTTCCTGTCTAAAATCCTAGAACAGTTTGTTTTCACGCAGCTCACTCAGCATCTGGACTCAATTCACTACTTGCACCCTCGTCAATCTGACTTCTGTTCTGGACACTGCACCGAGCCGATTCTTCTAGCACGCCTCAACAAGCTTCATGTTTTTCATGACTGGGGCGATATATCAACTGCTGTCTCCCTTTACCTATCTTCTACTTTTGACCTGGTTAATCACGTCACCCTTCTTTCTAGTCTTCAAGCGGCAGGTATTTCTGGGTTAGTCCTGCAATGGTTCTATTCCTTTCTTTCCTCCTGGTCCTGCTGTTTTTTTCAGGCCCCATGTCCTCTGCTTCAACGTCTTTCACCTGTGGCGTCCCCAGGGATCTGTACTTGCCCCTCTTCTTTTCAACATCTTTATGACTCCCCTTACCCTGCAAATCCAACATTCTGGTGTGTCGGTATATTATTATGCTGATAACATCATTACTGTGCACCACACTTCCCTTCTGTTACTCGATCTCACCTCACTGAACTCCTGTCTTTCTTCAGTTACTACCTGGCTTTCATCTAATTTTCTACACCTCAATATCACAAAAACCTCTGCCATCTGGTTCATCTTTGGTGGCCCCATTCCTGCTCTCGCTCCCTCTATCTCCGGTTCTCTGATTTCCATGGTTACTTCTCTTCGCTATCTTGGGGTCACCTTAGACTCAACCCTTTCCTTCCACGATCACATCTCCCTACTGGTGCGCCGTTCTTTTTCCCTTAGGCATTTCCGTTAATTTCCTTTACTGGAATCCTGCTAGACCAGTCCAGACAAGCGGGTTTAGTCCCCCTACCAGCAGATGTTGGAGACAGATAAATAGAAAAAAAACTACCAGCAGACTGATTGGCTGTTCCCTGGTAATATATAGCTGAACCCAGTAGAGGGCGCTCCAGTATTGTAAAAAGCCATACTCAAACAGATGTAACCATTGTGGTGAAGATGGCCCTTCAGAAGAAATGGACGTTGAGGAAAATCCTGAGAGCAGAGTTAACTCACAGGATTTCCAAAATTGACCTGAAAAAAACACAGTGCTCTGCTGAGCCGAAGACACACCCCAGTCCAGGGGAGGAGTTAGGCTTCAGCTCTGATTGGGCACACCCAAGGGAATGACAGGGAGTGCCGGGAATTGAAGCCCTTTTTAAAACCTCAGAGAGAGCTGAAGGAGGGGTGAGGAAGGAGGAGAAGGCTGAACAAACAGGTTGTTGTTGCAGAGGGGACCACGGAGAATATCTCAGAGGATAGCGTGGGGAAGGACATCCAAGTCCAAAAGAACGTTGTGAGAGGAGTGCAGAGTGATGGAATCCTAGAAGCAAGGAGAAGAGCACTAGGACCTTGTGAGAAGACAGAACCCCAGAAGAGTCAGCCTGGGAGTCCAACGTGCCCTGCAAGAAACTCTTACTGCCGGGTAAAGCCTAGACTTAGCCAGTCTCGAGAAAGCAGCACGTGGAGAAAAGGTACTTCTAATGCCAACAAGCAGTGCTATAAAGACAGAGAACTACAGCCGGGAGAAAGTTTTCCTAAGAGAAGTTCTTTTATAAATGCCTCTAAACAAGGTAAAGCACAATTTCCTAATTTGTATGCTTGGCTGAAGAAACATTCATATAGTGCTGAACTGTGCAAACCTAACTTTGCTACTGACGTAGATAGTGAGTGGGGGAAGGGCGTAACCCTTGCCAATAACTATCCACCAGATGAAAAGCAAACACAGGCTGAATTGCTACTGAAGGAATTTCAGAAGTTCCTGGAGCTGAAGTCAGGGCAAAATAAAGAACCTGATGCGGACAGTAATTCTGTTAGTTCAGAAGAATACATGCAGGTAGAAAGTTCTTTACCTACCCTGAATCCTGAGCCTTGTGCCATGGATTGCTCTTTCTGTTGTATTGAATAACAGTTTAAAGAAGCACATAAGTTTTATATGAAGAGAATATAAAACGTTGGCTTTTCTTGTTGTTTAATCGTAAGAGTTCCTGATTGTGTTCACCTGTTTCCAAGTCACGCTGTGAAGAGAACAGCTATTGATACAAAGCTGCAATATTTTCTAACAACCACATGAGGCAATGCTGAGTTAAGCTGCTGAAGTTTATGAATAGCTGAGTTAAAGCTAATTTGATTTCACTGCTTCCTGAGTTCCTGTTTTCCTCTGTTTATCCTAAAAGTTCCACTTTTTGCATTTGTTGCTTTGAGCTTTTGATGCGCTGGAAACTATCCCCCAAGACAAATAAATTTTCTTGCTTGCCTAACCACATCTGGTCACGACTACAATTCTTCCCTAAGGAATATACAAGTGCACTACAGTTCCCAAGATTCATTGGGAACAGTGCCAGCTAATTCTTCAAGGGACAATATAAGGCCACTCCTGCCTATAAGCTCTAGGGTGCAGGCAGGAGCGTCGCACCATGAACCAAAAAAGTAAGGAAATAGCAACCATACTATGTACAAGAGGCGATAACGCTCGGCTGCAAAGTCTTGGCTCCTCAGCAATACACCTCTGAACCAGATATCCAGAACAGGGAGGGTCCTGGACTGGTCATGCAGAATTCCAGGAAAGCACAGTTACTTACCTGTAACAGGTGATCTCTGGGAACAGCAGGAATAAGTCTTCACATATGGGTATCGTCGGTACCAACGGAGCCTGCGTGGGAACGCTCCCCAGCGTCCTGAAAGAAAGCTTTTGGGAGCATCCCACAGCGCCTGCGCGCTGCCTCTTTCCAGTTCGAGTTTTAAAGCTGAGACAAAGAGAGAGAGAGAGAGAGGAAAGGAAAGATAGATAGAGAGATACAACTCCTAGGGGAGGTGGGTGGGTTGTGAAGACTTATTCCTGCTGTTCCCAGAGATCACCTGTTACAGGTAAGTAACTGTGCTATCTCCAGGAACAAGCAGGAATGAGTCTTCACATATGGGGACTCCCCAGCTAGAGATGCCTGGGAGATCACCCAGATTGTGAGTCCCTGGGAAGGGCTCCACCTCCACCCATGAATCTCAGGCATCCAGTCAGGGATGGAGGGTAGGAGTTGATTAGGTATGGAACAGGTGTTTGAGAACAGCCTGACCAAACAAGGCATCCCGGCGGGAATCCTTGTCCAAGCAGTAATGGGCTGTGAAGGTATGAACCGATGCCCAGGTGGCCGCTCGACAGATTTGGTCGATGGACACAGAGTTAAGATGAGCCATAGAGGCTGCCATGGCCCTCACATTGTGAGCTGTGACATGGCCCTCCAGAGAAAGATTCTTACTCTGGTAGGCGAAGGAAATACACTGAGCAATCCAATTAGACAGAGTTCTCTTAGAGACTGGAAGTCCTAAATGAGAAGGATCAAAAGCAACAAAAAGTTGAGAGGACTTTCTATGTTGCTGTGTCGTTTGTAAGTAGAAAGCAAGAGCTCTTTTACAATCCAGGGTATGAAGATTCCTCTCTGCACTTGATGCATGAGGTGCTGGAAAAAAGACAGGTAAATACACCTCCTGGTTCAGATGAAAAGGTGAGACCACTTTAGGCATAAAGTGTGGATTACTTCTGAGGACTATCTTGTCATGATGGAACCTTGTATAAGGAAGATTAGCCACTAAAGCTTGCAACTCACTGATACGGCGAGCTGAGGTGACTGCAATGAGAAAAATAACCTTCCAAGAAAGGAATTTCAAGGAGGTAGTGGCTAAGGGTTCAAAGGGTGGCTTCATAAGTTGGCCAAGAACCAGATTCAAGTCCCATGCCACTGGAGGTGGTCTAATGGGAGGTTTAGTCAAAAGAAGGCCTCTCATGAATCTCGCTATAAGAGGATGAGAGGAAATAGGTTGTCCATTGAGAGGCTTAAGGGATGCTGCAATAGCACTCAAATGGACTCTGATTGAATTTGTTTTAAGTCCTGCATGGGATAAATGCAGTAAATAGTCTAGTAAAGAATTCAAAGGTATTGCAAGAGGGTTGAGACCCTTCTCTGCACACCAAATGGAAAACCTTTTCTATTTAAAAGCATAGGAACGTCTGGTGGAAGGCTTTCTGGAAGCATGAAGGATATCCTTCACTTGCTGAGAAAGGTGCAAATCCTGAAGGTCTAGGCCTTCAGCAACCAGGCCCTGAGATGAAGAGACTGAGGATTTGGGTGCCACAAGGTTCCCTCCTCCTGGGAGAGGAGATCTGGAGCAGACCCCAGGTCTAGGGAGGGAGCTTGAGAGAGATGCAGAAGTAGAGGGTAGCACACTTGGCGTGGCCAAAGTGGTGCTATGAGGATCATAGTCCCTTTGTCTCTCTGAAGCTTGAACAGAGTCTTGGGGATTAGGGGAATAGGTGGAAAGGCATAAAGGAAGTCTTGCCCCCAATGAAGGAGGAAGGCATCGCTGGCCTGAACTCCCTGACATGGAATCCTGGAACAGAACCGGGGAAGTTTGGCATTCCACGGACTTGCAAACAGGTCTATGTCTGGGGTACCCCAA
Source organism: Ichthyophis bannanicus (assembly GCA_033557465.1). Lineage (NCBI taxonomy): Eukaryota > Metazoa > Chordata > Amphibia > Gymnophiona > Ichthyophiidae > Ichthyophis > Ichthyophis bannanicus. The sequence continues at coordinate 16,717,454 of CM066034.1, forward strand.
ATACGAAAAATTCTGGTTATCTGGTCCCCATGGAGGGACCATTCGTGCGGAAGCAGAACTCGACTGAGTCTGTCTGCCCAAGAGTTTTGAACTCCTGGAAGATATACTGCCATGAGATGGATTTGATGCTCTCTGGCGAAGGCCCACAATCTCACAGCTTCGTTGCAAAGCGACAGAGAGCCAGTTCCCCCCTGCTTGTTCACGTAGAACATAGCTACCTGGTTCGCCGTGTGGATGAGGACTGTCTTGTAGCTGAGCAGGGTGTGGAAGAGACTGAGAGCCAGAAAAATTGCTCTGAGCTCTAAGAGGTTGATATGAAGATATGTCTCCTGTGAAGACCAGATGCCCTGGGTTGAGAGATCTTGTAGATGAGCTCCCCAACCCTTTGGAGAGGCATTTGTTGTAAGGGTTGCTTGGGGTAACACCTGTTGAAAGGGGGACCCCAGCAACAGATCCTGAGTGGACTTCCACCAGTGGAGGGACGAAAATAGGCGACTGGAGGTTGCTATTTTGTCTGACAGGCAACCTGATGCCTGGGTCCATTGGGTGGATAGGGTCCACTGAGCTGCTCTCATGTGAAGGCAAGCATAGGGAACCACATGCACCGTGGATGCCATGTGGCCTAAAAGTTGCAACATCTCTCGAGCAGTTAAAAGGGATTTTAAACTGAATCTGGGAGGCTAACTGCACCAAGCGTAGGCAACGGGCCTGGGGAAGATAGGCCCTTGCAGTTGTGGTATCCAGTAAGGCCCCTATGAACTCTAGAGACTGAGTAGGGGTTAGATGGGATTTTGGAATGTTGTTTACCAGTCCCAGATACTGAAGAATACGCCTTGTGCAGGTTAGGGAAATCTGGGCCTCTGACTGGGTTGGAGCTCGGATGAGCCAGTCGTCCAGATATGGGAATACGAATATTCCTAGAGTGCGTAGGAATGCAGCTACTACTGCCATGCATTTTGTGAACACTCTTAGAGCAGAGGCCAGACTGAAAGGAAGCACTTTGTATTGGTAGTGCTTTCCTTGGTAGAGGAAGCGAAGGAATCTTCTGTGTGTTGGATGGATGAGAACATGGGTGTACGCATCCTTGAGATCTAGAGAACAAAGCCAGTCCTGACTCTGAAGGTATGGAAGGAGAGTTCCGAGAGAAGTCATCTTGAATTTCTCCTTGCATAGAAACTTGTTCAATTCTCTGAGATCTAATATGGGTCTGTAGCCCCCTGTTTTCTTTGGGATGAGAAAATAGGGGGAGTAGAACCCTGAGCCCTGTTGAAGAAGGGGTACTTCTTCTATTGCCCCTTGGGCAAGAAGGGTAGCAATCTCCTGACCTAGAAGGTTGAGGAGAGATGTTGGAGAATTGAACTGTTTCACCATGGTGTGAGGAGGAAGGTTTAAGAAACGAAGTTTGTACCCTTCCCTTATGATGGATAGGGTCCACTGCTCTGCTGTGATTTGTTCCCATCAGGGAGCAAAGTGAGCTAACCTTCCTGGGATGGTGAGGGGCTCTGGATGTTCTAGAGCCAGAAAGGCTAAGTTCTCTAGTGGAAAGTCAAAGGCCCTGAGGAGGCTGAGGCTGTTGGGCCGTAGCAGTCCTCGCAGCCTGAGTTTTGGCCTGTTTTGGTTGTTGCTGTCTCTTTGTAGCAAAACGACCTTGAGAAGAGGCCTGACCATAAGAAGAAAATTTCCCTTTCTTTGGGAAAGATCCTTTTTTGAACAACCTCTTTTTAAAAGGAGCAGTAGTAGACTTTGAAAGTCTATCTAAAGCAGAATTTTCCGCATCCATCTGGTTGGCCTTTGCTTGCCAATCTTTGCCAAACAGGTTTTCGCCTGTACAAGGAAGGGTACCTAGACCATCCTGTACCCAGGATTCCAAATCAGAGGCTTGCAACCAAGCAACTCTGCGTGCACCTATGGCAATAGCCGAGGCTCTACTGCCCCCTCAAAAGAGTCAAAGGCTGCACGGTTGGAAAACTTGGATACATCCTGTGCATGTTTAAGCCAGGTGATATATTCTTCTCTCTTATCTTCTGACATAAAAGGAGATAAGGTTTGTAGATGATCTGTAACTTCTTTGAGAAACATCCCCATATAGAGACTATAGGAGTTGATTCTGGCTACAAGCATACTGGCCTGGAAGATTTTCCTGCCAAAGGCATCTAGAGTTCTGCATTCTCTTCCTGGAGGAGCAGAGGAGTGCCTTTTTGTACTCTTGATCTTTTTCATAGCAGACTCTACCACAATGGAGGGGTGAGGAAGCTGAGTCTTATGAAAACCAGGACAAGGAGGAACACGATACATGGTGTCCAACCTTCTGGAATGAGGGGAGGTGGAAAGAGGAGTCTCCCATATGCCCAACATGTGTTCATAAAGAATCTCATGTATTGGCAAGGTGGCTGCCTCTTTAGGAGCCTTAGGATATTGTAGGATATCCAATTTTTTGGCTCTAGGTTCAGTCTCAGAGGTCACTGAGATGGACAGGCCTTTGGCCACCTCCCTAATAAAGTCCTGAAAAGACAAGTCTTCAGGAGGAGATATTCTCCTTTTTGGAGAAGAGGGTTCCTGAGGAAGGATCCCCGATGCTTCAATTGAGGCCTCTGAAGAGTCAGAGTCTTCAGAAGAATCGAAGTATCGACTGTCTGGATGCTCTCGTAGAGCCCGATACGCGTACCGGGAGGTATCGACATCGGGAGTAATCGGTACCGGGCCGGTACTGATAGGCATCACTGGATAGCGTACCGCTGCCGATGCAAGCGGTACTGGTATCGGAACTGGAATTGGATCCTGTATCGGAACCGGAATTGGATCCTGCACCGGAATCGGTACGGGTACCGACAACGGGGTTTGTTGCGGTACCGTAGGCGTTGCAGCTTGAATGAATGCCGTGATGGCACGCTGCATGGTCAGAATATTCTGATCGATTGACGCCACCAATGTCTGGATATCGGTACCGGTCGAAACTGCCGGTACCCCAGAACATTGTAACAGGTGATCGGTCGAGGCCGAGCCATCGATGTCAACCTGTGACCCCATAGGTAGTGCTTTGGAAGCCAGAGCCTCCCGCTGGGGTAATTTTGCCGGTGTGGTATCCTCAAGAGTAAGCCCGGGGGCATCTCGATACTTAGAGGGAGATGAACTCTGAGGACCGGCCAGATTTAAGTTTGGTTTCCTGAGATCCATGGGATGAAGAAGAAGCCCTGGAAGACGTCGATGCCACGGAAGCTGCATCAGAGGGAAACGGGGTACTGAGCTTAGCTGCCTGATTCTGTAACCCTCTTTTGGACATCATGGAACAGGACTCACAATCTGCAATGGAGTGGTCAGGACCTAAACGTTTTAGACACCAGTCATGGGTGTCGGTGACAGAAATAGTGCTACTGCACTTTGTGCATTTTTTAAAACCGGAGGCGGGTTTTTCCATGAAGGAAAAAAAAATATCTCTGTAGGCCTAAGGCCCCAGAAGAAAAATGCACTGAAAAAAGTAGAAGTTTTTTTTTTTTTTTTTTAAAGAAAGAAAAAGAACCGGTGATACCGGTGCGGAATCGAGAAGGCAGACATGCGACTAAAGAAAAATAAAAGAAAATAAGAAATTCTTCAGACAGGAAACACGACCTGCTGGCTCCGCGGAAAAGAAGAACTGGAGAGAGGCAGTTAGGAAAGGCGGGAAGGCAGCGCGCAGGCGCTGTGGGATGCTCCCAAAAGCTCTCTTTCAGGACGCTGGGGAGCGTTCCCGCGCAGGCTCCGTATGTGAAGACTCATTCCTGCTTGTTCCTGGAGATAGGAAATTAACGGTAAGTGAAAATTTCCCCTTCCAGTACATCCTGCTAGACCAGTCCAGACAAGCGGGAAGTACCCAAGCTAACTGCTCTTTGGGTGGGAAGATACGACCGTCAAGACCACCTTTGCCCCGAACTGCGCCTCTTCCCGAGATTGAATATCGAGCCAATAATGATGCACAAAGGTGGAGAGGACCAGGTGGCCGCCCTGCAGATATCAAGAGGATGAATGCGAGAGCGCTACGCTCAAGATGTAACTTGTGCCCACATAGAGTGCGCCTGAAGACTGAGAGGGATAGATTTTCCCTTAAGGATGTATGCAGATTTAATTGCTAACCGCAACCAGCGAGAGACTGTGCGTTTGGAAGCAAGTTGACCCTTACAGGGTCCCGCAAAAAGCACGAAAGGGTGATCAGAGGTATGGAAAGGATTTGCCACCCGAAGATACCTATGAAGGATCCTGCCGAGATCCAGAGAACGGAGTCCCTTATTCTCACCTGTACACTGATCCTCAGAAAAACAGGGTAGGAAAATTGGCTCATTGATATGAAAAGGTATAAGCACTTTTGGAAGGAACAAAGGAACAGTACGCCAGAAAATGCCTTCTTTCGAGAAGGCAAGATAGGGATCCCTGCATGAAAGTGCTTGTATTTCGGATACCCTTAGTGCCGAAGTTATCGCTACTAGAAACACTGCCTTAAGCGTCAAATCTCTCAACGTGATGTGTTTAAGTGGCTCTAAAGGCGCCTGCTTCAAGGCTTTTAGGACAAGGGATAGATCCCATGTTGACACTGGAGGGCGAACCGGTGGTCAGAATACCTTAGCTGCTTTAAGGAAACGGGACACATCTGCATGGGACGCTATAGAGCTACCCCCAACAGGGCCTCTGAAACAAATTAATGCCGCTACTTGAACCCGAAGAGACCCCAAGGCTAAACCTTTATCCAGGCCGTCCTAGACGAAGGTAAGGATATTCGGGATTTCCGACCACCAAGGAGAGATACGGTGCCGCATGCACCAGGACTAAGACTTGCCAAACATGGGAATACGCTAGTGAAGTCAATGGGCGGCGCGTCTTCAGAAGGGTCGCGACCACGCGACTCAAGTAACCCTTCTTGCTTAGGCAGCGGCATTCAAGAGCCAGGCCGTAAGCGAGTAAGGAACCGGACTGTCCATTACAATTGGACCCTGACATAATAGCCCCTGGCGAGACCCAGAGGCAGTGGCAGGACGCACGTTAAGCAGATGAGTCTGCATACCCCTCCGAGGCCAGTCTGTAGCTATTAGGATCACTCTCCCCTAGTGTGCGAGAACTCGCCGAAGCACATTGCTGATTAGTACCCATGGGGTAAAGATGTACAGCAGAGCCTTCTGCGGCCATTGTTGAGCCAGGGCATCCAATCTGGAGGACTGAAACTCCCTCCTGCGACTGAAAAATTCCGGTACCTTGGTAATAGCTAACATCGCAATTAGATCCATTACCGGTTGCCCTCATGCTCACAAAATCTTCTGAAACGCCCAAGGGGATAGCTCCCATTCTCCGGGATCGATAGTGTGTCGGCTGCAGAAATCGGCCTGAAAGTTGTCCACCCCGGCGATATGCTGTGCCGAGAGAGTCTGCAGATGTGCCTCTGCCCAGGGAAGGAGAAGGGATATTTCCCTGACTACACCTATGGACTTGGTGCCGCCCTGGCGGATGATATATGTCACTGTTGTTGCGTTGTCACATAGAACCCGCACCGCCTGATCTTTGAGAAAAGGCAGAAAATGTCTTAGGGTGAGGCAAAAACGCTCGCACTTCCAGTCGATTTATGGATCAGTGCGCTTCGTGAATCGACCAAGTACCCTGCATCGACTGATGCAGGCAGAGAGCACCCCACCCGTAGAGATTCGCAACTGCTGTTACTAGGGTTCTCTAGGGAAACACCCCTGAGGAGATGACAGGGTGGCAGCCACCACTGGAGGCTGCGTCTAGTCTCTGGGAGGAGCGAAAGCCGGATGTCGTAGACTTCGGACACAGGTGACCAAGCGTGAAAGGAGAGAGACCTCTGAAGCTCCCTCATGTGCGCTCTGGCCCAAGGCACGACTTCGATAGTGGCTGCCATGGACCCCAGGAATTGAAGGTGTCTGAAGAAGAAAAACGAAGCAAGCCCGTGAATTTACAAAGACACTTTGTGTCAAGACGACTTTCCCCTGCACGGTGTCGAAGCAGGCTCCTAGAAACTCTAGTTGCTGGGACGGATGAAGATGGCTCTTGGACATATTGAGTATTTATTTATTTATTACATGCACTTATATACCGCGCTATTTTCCATCAGTGCGGTTTACATAGAACCAGTTAAATACACATCTCAAAACATTCGATTTGTGTTTACAATTAACAGGCAACAGAACTTGGATAGACAACAAGGGGGTAACTATTTACAACTGTACAGAAAGAGCAGGCTGAACGTCAGTTTGACGTGGTTAGTTTACTGAGGCATTTGAGGTGCTGTCCTCCGGGTAATGCTCGAGGAAAAGGTGATATTTCAGAGCTTTCCTAAACTGCGTTAAATTAGTGATTGCCCGTATACTAGGAGGGAGGCTGTTCCAGCATTTTGGTGCCGAGAATTTGAAAGCCCTGTTCACTGTTGTCTGAAAGCACTTGGTTGTTTCTCTTGGGACTATTAGTTTATTGTCCTTAGGGGATCTTCTGGGTCTGTTCAGGGGGGTTATCTGAATGAGGTCTGCTAGGGCTGGTGGGGCGAGCTTATTTATGATCTTGAAGGTCAGAATTATGGTTTTAAAAGTAATTTGCCTTTTATGGGGAGCCAGTGGAGTTGTTTAAGGATGGGTGTAATGTGTTCCCACTTGGAAGTGCCCTGGAGCACTCTTGCAGCAGAGTTTATTGCAAGCTGTAAAGGGTGTATCATGGATTGCGGGAGACCGTGGAGTATGGCGTTTGCATAGTCAAGATGCGGTATGATCAAGGCTTGGTATACTGTGCAGAAGTCGCCAGGTTCCAGTAAGGCGCGTATGTGTCTAAGTGATCGGATTTTATGGTATATAGCTCTTGCTACATTGCCTATATGGGTCTTCATGTCGAGTCGCTGGTCAAGTGTGACTCCTAGATAGCTAATAGAGGGTTTGGTAAGCAGATCTGCATCTAAGACCTTTAAGCACGGTGGTGTGATGAATTTCGGATCTCTGGTGACGAAAAGGACTTCGATTTTCTTATGTTGGATTCGCAGGTTTTGTGATTGGAGCCATCTGGATACTGTGTTGAAATAGTCCGTGAGCGGTGAGAGTTCGGGGTTCTCCGTTGCAAAAGGCATATATAGAAGCACATCGTCTGCGTATAACAGGCATTCCACCTTGAAGGACTGGACAATCTCGCAGATCGGTTGCATATAAATATTAAACAACAGGGCAGATAGAGAGGATCCTTGTGGGACCCCTTGGCTCTGGTGGAAAGGTTCTGATGTTGCTTCATCTGATCTTACGTGTTGCCATCTATCCGAGAGATATGACTTGCAGCAGTCGAGTGCTAAGTCACAAATCCCCTTCTCTCTGAGGCAGTGTAAGAGGATGTCATGGGAAACAGAATCAAAGGCCGCCGCTATTTATTTATTTATTTATTTAGAGAACATTTGTATACCGCTGCTTCCAGCGATCAGCAGCGATTGACTATACATATCAGGAGGGGTAATCAATAGTTAATACAGAATGATTGCATGCCAAGATTCACACTGGGTTCACACTGCACAAAAATCTGATACAATATTTACAGGTGCAATTACATATATACATATTGTTACAATATTTACAACTTGCAGTTATATATATACATTCTGTTACACTAATTACAGCTAAACTGGGGGGAGATGCACTACCCTAGATGCATTACATGGTGGTTCAAATCCCTTAAAGTCATATTGTAAGTGTCATGGATACGGTTGTCCCTTTGTGTTCTAGTTATTATTTACTCTGTTAGATTATAGTGAGTTATAAACAGGTGGGTTTTGAGCTTTTTCCTAAAGTCTGTTAGGTTGTTGATTGCACGCATGCCATGTGGCAGTTGATTCCATAGCATGGGTGCAATGTAAGAGAATGCTCTGTTGCTGGTGTGTATCTTGGCCGTTCTTATACTCTTTGGAACACTGAGAGTGTTTAAGTTGGCGGTTCTTCTGCTTCTATTGTGAGTTTGAGCGCTGACGAGATTGGTTAGGAATGACGGCGCTATGTTGTGTATAAGTTTGAATGTGGTTACTAGGAGTTTGTATTTTATGCGGGCGGTAATTGGGAGCCAGTGAAGCTCAATTAGGACTGGTGTGATGTGTTCTGTGAAGCTCTTTTTCATGATGATCCTGGCTGTAACATTTTGTGCCATTTGTAGTATATTCAGGGTTTTCTTTGGTAGCCCCTGCAATATGGCGTTACAGTAATCCCAGTGGGGCGTGATGAGTGCTTGTGCCACTGTTCTGAAGTTGTGTTGTTCAATGATGTTACGCAGTGGCTGGAGGATATCCAAGAATATGAGTACGTACCCTCGGCGTATGCTGTCAATTCCTGCAATTATGGTACTGAAGAGGATGGTGAGGAGAGTTTCGACCCCATGTGCGGCTCTGAAGCCGTGCTGACATGGATCAAGTGGTGCGGAGGCGTCAATATGATCTTGAATTTGTCTTCGGACGTCTTTCTCGACGATTTTCGCCAACAGTGGTATGCTGGATATCGGTCTATACGAGTCGGGCTTCTTAGGGTCCAGTTTGTTGTTTTTGAGGAGTGGCCTGATTGAGGTACATTTGAGGGATTGGGGAAAGGTGCCTGTCGTGTATGAGCAAATCCATTAGCTTTGCTATAAAAGGGCTGACTGTCGGTCGTAACTCTTTTATCCAGGACACCGGGCAAGGGTCAGTTTGTGCGGTTGTGTTCATTCCAGCAATTATTTATTTATTTATTTAGACAGTTTTGTATACCGCCTTATCCTTCAATCAAAGCGGTCACAACACAATTGGGGGATACATTTAACATGCAGGGATATGAGACACATACACTAATACTTACAGGGAACATGGGCAATGGAGGGTTAAGTGGCTTGCCCAAGACCACAAGGAGCATCTGTGGGACTAGAAACCCCAGTCCTTCCGGCCCAAGGTTGCTGTCCTCTAGTGGGATTTGAACCCCCGACCTTCTGGCCTGAAGTACCTTGCCCCAACCACTAGGCTACTCCTCCCCTCAATGTCCTCAATGTGTTTGGCAGATGGCTTAGAGAAGGCAGACAGTCGGGCTGAGGATCTTGGCTCGAGTGCCATGGTATGTGTGGGGGATTTATTAGTTTGGCACAGTTTTGCTTTTAAGTAGTCAGCGAAGGCTTGAGGGTGGATTTCACTAGGTTGCTCTGGTACTGGCTCTTTTGCTAGGTTCTTTACCATGGTGAAGAAGTCGTGTGGCTTGTTTAGGGACCGTTTTAGAGTGTCAGTGTGGAATCTCCTCATGCTTTCAGATATTGCTTGGCGGTGTTTTTCTAGTTGAGTGTTGTATGTCCTTAGGTCCTCTGTGGCGTGAGTATGGCGCCAGCGTCTTTCTAGTTTTCTCAAGCAGGAGAGTGACGTTCTAAGCTCTGTGGAGTACCAAGCTGCTGTTCTTCTCGTCTTGGTAGGCTTGTTTGATGGTGGTCGTCATGCAATGAAACTGAAGTTTTCATTCTAAGTGGAAACTAACACTTCAGGTTCGTGGGATGTTAGGTCAAAGAGTGTACGGGTATGGTTTAAGATTTGGTCTTTGTCAAAGGCTATGAACCTGCGTGGAGCTGTTTTGAGGCTGCTGACCTTATCAACACTCTTTTGGCGTTTGTTGGGTAGAGATATTTGGAACATGATTAAAATGTGGTCTGACCAGGGGACTGCAGTAGTGGACAGTATGGTGGTGTTTGTTTTAAAGGCAGTTGGGGGGGGCAAAAACAAGGTCCAGTGTCCTACCTTTAGCATGGGTGGGCTCATCAATGAGTTGTGTGTATCCTAGTTCTTCGAAGGCATCCAGAAAAGATGAGGCCTGTGCGTCGTGCAAGGATGGTAAATTGAAATCAGTACCTATCCAAGATTCGAGGAAAGAAACTACTTGAGCCACTGCTTGACACACTTCCAACAGGGAGTCCGCCTGAATCAACCAGTCGTCCAGGTAAGGATGCACTCGGATTCCCCATTTGCACAGAGCTGCTGCAACCACTACCATAATCTTGGAAAAGGTGCGCGGAGCCAAAGGGCATTGCACAAAACTGGAAGTGCTGACCCAGTACTGCAAACTGTAGGAAACGCTGCTGGACGTCTCTGATGGGAATGTGGAAGTAAGCTTCCGCAAAATCTAGAGAGGCGAGGAACTCGCTTCCGCATACTGCCTGTACCGACCGAAGCATCTCCATTCAGAATCGTGGCACCCATAGACATCGATTTACGCCCTTGAGATCCAGAATTGGGCGGAAGGACCCATCTTTCTTGGGAACCACGAAATAAATGGAGTAATTACCACAGCCTCTCTCTGCTCGAGGGACTGGTCAAATAGCCCTCAGAAGAAGGAGGCGGCGCACGGTGGAGCGAATCGCCTTTCTCTTCAGGGATCTTCCCCTGGGTGAGACAACGAACGCATCGGGAACATTCGAGAATGTAACCCTGGGAGACTATCTTGAGGACCCACTGATCCGAAGTAACGAGAGACCATTGATGAGAAAACAGAGCCAAATGCCCACCCACCAGAGTCGTCTCTCCGGACGGGCCGATCTTCAGAAAAGGCTCCTGGGATGAACTGTCTGGCCAGTCAGCGGGAAGATCTCATGGGGCCAGGGAACTTGGAAGGCCCGAGTAGGACTCAGCTCCCTTGCGGGCACCCCAAAAGGACTGTGCCCTCTGACCAAAACGTCCAGTTGTCGAAGAGGCGGAGGGCTTTCCAGGACAGTACCTGGAGGTGCGCCGCGAGGTAGGCGAATATCAACGGGAGGAACGCCTAGTAGCAAATTTAGGCTTATCTTCCGGAAGACGTTGGGGTCGAACCTCACCTAGGTCTTTGACCAATTTGTTTAGGTCCTCCCCAAAGAGAAGCTTTCCCCTGAAGGGAAGCCTAGAGAGGCGTGCTTTAGATGCAGAGTCAGCCGACCATTGGCAAAGCCAGAGCCATGTGCGAGAAACTGTGACCGCCGCCGCCAATCTAGCCGAGAGGCGCAAGAGATCGTAAAAAGCATCTGCCAAAAAAGCTGTGACCGATTCCAGACGAGCCAGAGCTGGATCCTCTGGCAGACGTTGAATCCAGCACAGAAGAGCTTGGGCTGCTAAGCCCCCACAAACAGAGGCCTGGAGTGATAATGAAGAAGCTGAAAAGGCAGTCTTGAGAAAGCTCTCAACTTTCCTATCCTGTTGATCACGAAGTGCTGCACCACCCTCCACTGGAATGGTGGTGTGCTTCGTTACTCTGATCACAAGGGCATCCACTTTGGGGTATCTCAGCCACTTCTCCAAGTCAGGCGGTGCCCAGAGGTAAAGCTGACTTAGGCGGCAGGCTGTACGGAGGGGACTATCCGGAGAGTCCCATTCTCGAGACACCATTTGTTGTAGCTCCGCCGGGAATGGAAAAGCTCTAGATGGCTTGCGAATGCCTTGTAATATCGGGTCTGGCTGGGGAATGGCAGAAGGCTGAGGATTCTGCTGATCCGTCAATTGTAGGGCTTCGACCATCTGCATAATTAGGACCTGCAATTCCTCTTTGCGAAACAAGCGTATGTCCTGTGTCTCGCTTTGGCCCTCTGCAGAAAACTCTGATGGGGACCATTCCCCATCCTCCCGGTCCGACAGGCTCTCGCTGTCATCCCCTGAAGACAGCCCTTCCTCTGGTGCTTTTGGCCAAGCTGTAGTAGACCAGGAGACCTCTTTAGGTGGCCTTGCATCCACCTTGGACATATGCTCTTGTCTAGGGCGCTTGCAGGATCCACAGCCAGAAGACTGAGGGATTTGAGTCAGGGCATCCACCGTGTTACTGGGAGAATTAGCCTGCCAAAGATCCCAGGCTTGTTTAAAGAGGGCCAAAAACTGGGTATCTGAGGCATGCATTGGCTCCTGCTGCCCGAAAGACTCTGAGCAGGAGTTAAGAGAGCAGGAGAGACCCTCTTGCCAGGGGAAGCTGTCTGGGTTCCTCTAGCAGCTGAGGACGTGCAGCAGGACTGCTTCTGTCCTGAGTTCCCTTGGTTAGTGTCGCCAAAGTCTCTCCAGGATGAGCAAGACATGCAGCACAAATGCCATCCCTCAAATCCTTATGCTTCTTTGTGCAGACTATGCATCGCTGAAGGGAAGGCATCTCACAGGCGAAGCGCAGCTGACTGCAATCCCCAGTGAACAGAAAAAAAAATCAAAAAACTAGCAGGGAAGTCAGAAATTAAGAACATAAAGTCTCCTCAACAGCTCGCCAAAAACAGCTGTGCAGCAAAAAAAACCCAGCTGAAACAAAAATGGCCGCCGCTATTAAAACTGCCAAAATAAAATCACTCCAAACACTGTGAAAACGTGGTAAAAACATAAAATTAATCAAACGGAGAGGTAGGGCAGTAAAGACATGAAGAGAAAACTCTCCAGGCGGACAGAGGTTGCCCCAACGGCGTCCCGATTAAAATCGGGAGGGGGGGGGGGGAGGAAGAGGATCTTTGAAGTTTTCTACTCACTGCGCTGGAACAGAGTGCTGAAGAGCCAAGGCTGACCTGAAACAGGCAGCAGCTGTTGTAAGGCTGCCGATAAGCTGCAGACTCTCCTGATGACCGGCTGCTCAGGTCCTCATGAGCTGAGGACAGTTTTCTCCCCTGACAGAGAGGGAAACTCACATGGTACTCCTGACCAGGAGTTCAATCTCAATCTGTCCCACAAACTGTAGCTGGGAAACCCAGAGGGGCAGCTCAACTGCGCTCTGGGTGCATCCAGCAAAATTACTGCAAGTATTAAATACTAAAAATAATAAAAATAATCAGAGAGAAAAAGATAAACCCCTACATCTGCTGGAGACAGAGAAATACTGGAGCCCTCTACTGGGTTCAGCTACATATTATCAGGGAACAGCCAATCAGGCTGCTGGTAGTTTTTTTCTATTTATCTGTCTCCAACATCTGCTGGTAGGGGGGACTAAACCCACTTGTCTGGACTGGTCTAGCAGGATGTACTGGAAGTCCTCTTTCAGACCCTCCATCTCTCACCACTCTGCTTCTTTCCTTAGTGATGTCTCGCCTTGATTACTGCAACTCCGCTCTTGCTGGTCTCCCCCTGACACAGCTCTACCACCTACAATTCATCCAGAATATTGCCGCCCAGATCCTTTCACATGCAACCCATTATGATCATGTCACGCCACTTACTAGTCTCCACTGGCTCCCTGTCCAATACTGTATTCGTTATAAGGTCCTCACTTCTGTTCATAAGTCCATTTATTCACAACCCCCCCCAGTATCTTTCTGATCTCCTCTACTTTCACAATCCCACCCGCAGCCTCCGCTCTGCTCACATTAACAGTTTTCATTTACCCTCGCCAAACAGTGCCCAACTTGAATCCACCTATCATTCTGCCTTCTTCCTGGGCCCCTTCCTCTGGATCTCTCTCCATCTAACTTCTGCCTCCAACCCTCCTTTCCCCGGTTCAAATCTTTTCTAAAAACTCACGTGTTTCTATTGTCTCCAGGCTGCTGGAAGAGGTGCAGGAATGGACTGGAGGGACGATAAGGAACCGCCATTGACCTACCCCCTACCACCTCTTAACCTTTTCCTATTGTTTTTACCTCTGCTCTATTTGTTATGAATGCCTGTCTACTATCCTATCAAAATTGTAGTTCCTTTCCTTTCTGGCCATTGACCGATTTTTCTGTAATTTTCAATACTGTAAACCGCTCTGATGTTATAAAGGGTGGTATAGAAAGTTTTCAAATAAAGATAAAGAGGGCAGACTTGGGCAGCGAGAAGGATATCGAGGAACTAATCTGGCAAAGAAAGAGCGCAAAAACGTACACGAAAGGGGGAATTAAAAATCAACTTTACCGGGTACACAGACAGGACATCTGCAAGGCTCCGCGGAAAAAAGGCGACTAAGGTAACATGGCACTCTTAGGTGGGAAGGTGAATGCGCATGCCCGGTCTAACTCCCAAAGGCTTTATTTGAAAGCTGGGGAGTGAATCTGCATGGGCTCCGTCATTCATATGTGAGGACGAGAAAAAGAGGAACTGAGCAATGTTCCCTCTAAGCTGTACTGAAGTTTGTTTTCTGTGTTTTTCTCATTGGTGGTAGTGTAACAATATCCTGGGCTCCATTGTGTAAGGTCAGCAGATCACCTGAGAGTCCTGTAGAACTTACCTACCCTGTGTGACTGAAATAGTGATACTGCTGCACAAAATTCAATGGTAGGAAAGTGGGTCGAAGTCCAACATACATGGAGATCTCCTTACTAGAAAGCTTCAAAACACTTTTTACTAAGCTGGGCTCCGGTGGATGATACCACCAATCAGCGAGGACTTAATAGTTTAATTGGTCATTTGATATATCACCCTTCAACCTTTGTTAACAGTATAACAAAATTGTTTACTGGTAATTTCATTTTAAAGGAGGAAAGGAAAATAAATTTACCATTTAAAGTAAGGCAAAGAAAAGAAAAATCTGTTCTGTCCCCAAACTTTGAACCCTCCTGAGTCTCCTAACACCTGGATGAAAAGAAATACATTTTTAAGGCTACTCTGAAATGGGCACAACTCAATTCTCCACTTCATCCAGGAAGCAAAGAGTTTGAGTAAGGGAAGCAAAATAGGAAGAGGTGCGTCTTGTTATCCTGCTTGTCCTCAGAGCTACTTTCTCTGCTCAAAAGAAAGGGGAGAGATAACAGAAGAGCAGCTACTTTTCCTATCCATAAAGGAGAAGGGGGACGCAAAAAGAATTACCTACCAAACAGGGTGGAGGGGGATGAGATACTCAATCTACCCAGATACTTGCTCAAGACAAAAACCAGAGGAGAGAACTATATGCCTCACTGGACTGTTGGAATATGGGTACCCCGCCTCACCTGGCTGCTGGGTTGGGGGCCTGAAGGTGCTTGTTTAGTCTCCAGTATTGTAGGTTCTGCTTCTCCATTGGTCTGCACAATATCTGTGGGGCCATTTGTGATTGTCTTTTCCATGATGGGCATTCTTTCCAACAAGGCTGACCTACAAAAATGGAAAAAAAAATTATGCCATCTGAATGGTTTCTCTATGCTGCTGTTCACTATAAAAGGTTGGATGTGAAAGGGGCACTCACTATCAAGTGTCAGGAAAGGTGGTATGCAATATCAGTTCTGCTATGGACATGGTGCACACTCTCTGGCCTTCAGCTTTCTCTGTTGCAATGGTTATAATGTATTTCTCTTATGGAAATCAAACACTAGAGGTGATTATATGTACAGCTGTGGTCAACATTATTGGCACCCTTGCATTTTAAGTTTGCTGTGTACAGTATCTTGAGAAATTGGAAATATTTAACAATTTTTCTATACCGCCTTATCATATAATCAAGTCGGTTTACATTAAAACTTTAACTGTTACAGTGAACTTGAAAGCAAACAATAAAACTCAAACAATAGCAACAATTTTCTTAGGGGAACAAAAAGGGGGGGGGGGTGAAGGGGTAGTGCTAAGAGCACAACTTATGTACATAGTGACGTATAAATAGTTGCTCATGGAGAAAGGGAATGAGATGAGTGGTTAACCAGGGTGTTGAGACTGTTCACTGAAATGATCAGAGAAGAGGAGAATCTTAAGTTGTTTCTGGAAGTCCTTTAAGTCCGTGATCTTAGTTTTTCTGGAAGAGAGTTCCAAATAGTGGGGGCAGCAAGTGAGGTAGCCCTTTTGGTGGTGGATTGTTTGGCCTTTGTATATAAACTGGGGGTTGGTATAGTGTTTATGGTGCTGCTTCTCTCAGGTCTGTTGTTGGGTTTGTTACAGATGAGGTCCTGTAGAATTCCTGCTGTTATCTTATTTTTGATTTTAAAGATGGTAAGAGCGGATTTGTATTTAATGCGTGATGCAACTGGTAACCAGTGAAGTTCGTACAGGATGGAAGTGATATGGTCATATTGTGATGCTCCAATGATGATTCGGGCAGCAGTGTTTTGGACTAGTTGAAGGGGTTGGATGGTTTGTTTGGGTAATCCTTGGTAAAGAGTATTGCAGTAGTCTAAGGCTGGTGTTATGATGGCTTGGCATACTGTATGGAAATGTTCTTGGCTGAGGAAGGGTTTTAATCTTCGGATCGTTGCGAGTTTGTAGAAGGCAGTCTTGAAGGTCTTGTTGATGTGTGCTTGTAGTGTGAGGTGCTTGTCAAGGATGACCCCGAGGTACCGAACTTCGTTTTTTATTGTAATTGGCATATTGGCAATATTGATTGAGGTGGGAGGGGGTTGAACGTAGTTTCCAGTGTGATGATAATTGCTTCCATATTTTTGATGTTGATATTGAGGTTGTTGTTTTTGAGCCAGGTTCTCATTTCTTGGAGGCAAGTTGATATTGTGGTGAAGTCAGGGGCGTCCAGATGGATTGGGGTACAGGCCATATCATCGTCTGCATATATGGCATATTGAATCTTGTATTTGTTGAATATCTTGCATATAGGTTGTATGTAAATGTTAAAGAGGAGGACGGATAGTGAGGACCCTTGTGGGACTCCTTGAGTTGCGTGGAATGGAGCTGAGGTGAGGTGACCAGATTTAACCCTCTGTTTGTCTGTTTTGGAGGTAGGATCGGAACCACTTGATGGTTGTGTTTTGTAGCCCAATCTTCACTAGGCGCTTCAACAGGATGTCATGGGAGACTGTATCAAAGGCAGATGAAATGTCAATAAAGATTAGCAGAAATCCTTTTTTTAGGTTGTCTATTCCTTTGAGTAAGTTGTCAAATAGGTGGGTGAGCAGTGTCTCCACACTGTGGTCTGGGCGAAATCCATGTTGGTGTGAATCCAGAGGGGCATGTGAGTCGATGTGGTCCTGAAGCTGTCTCTGAACAATCTTCTCAATTATTTTCGCAAGGAATGGGAGGCTGGTTATTGGGCGGTAGAGTGATGGATTGGTGCCATTAGTTGAAGTGTTTTTTGGAATAGGGCGGATGGTGGCTTGCTTGAGTGCAATGGGCATATAGCCCTGAGTAAGTGAAGTGCTTATTACTTTTTGGATGTATTTGATTAGGTCTTCCTTGGCGGATTTGATCCATGTCACTGGGCAGGGATCAGATGGAGATGTGGTTGTGTTTAGGTCGGTTATGGTTCGGGCTATTTGCTCAGTTGATGGGATGTTGAAGTTCTTCCAATAGTTAGTAGTGATAGGACTTGCATTGATGTATGTGGTGTCTGTGGTAGAGGTGTCCTTTTGTAGTGTTGTTTGAGAGGGTTTGTTCTTGGATCTGAGGAAGTCAGAAAAGGTTTGAGGGTGTATGTTGTTTTCGTCCTTCAAGGCTGGGTCTTTCGTGAGAGTGCGTACGATGCTGAAAAGCTCCTTAGGTTTGTTGCAGTCTTTTAGAATGAGATTTGTGTGGTACTGTTTGTGTTTGTGATGAGGGAATTGTATTCTTGCTGCATTGTTTGGTATTTCTTTAATGTGATTTCAGATTTGTCATGTCTCCAACGACGTTCATGTTGAAGTAGTTTCCTTTTGGATTCTCTTACTGTAGTGGAGCACCATGGTGCTGGTCTTAGCCTGTTTTTGTTGTGGTGTGCGCTCTCTCGAGTTGGGAAATATTCCAACTGTATGTCATTATAATATTTTAATTATATGTTCAAAGGTATACAACGACAAAAAGATGTCCGTGCAACGTAGACATAGTAATTTCTGAGGAAAAAACAAAATATGACCTGGACGGAATTAAAGGCACCCTTCACTAATATTTGGTTGCACAACTCTTGGCAGTGATGACAGCCTCCAGACGATTCTTGTAGTCATATATATGCTTCATACATCTGTCTGCTGGTAGTTTCTCCAACTCTTCAACTGTGATTTGTTCCAGTTCATGAATATTTCCAGGATTTGTTTTTACCAATGGCAGATTTCAGCTCTTTCTAAAGGTTCTCGATTGGATTGAGATCAGGACTCATTTGCTGACCAGTTTAAAACAGTCTATTTTTTTTCCTTTTAACCATTATTTTGTACTTTTGGATGTAAGTTTTGGGTCCTGCTGGAAGACCCATGACCTTCGATCCAGACTTAGCTTTCTGACACTAGGTAGCACATTTCGCTCCAAAATGCCTTGATAGTCCTCTTTAATACATTCCAGGCCTCCAGTTCCTGAGGCAGAAAAACAGCCCCACAACATTATGAAACCTCCACCATATTTATCTGTAGGAAGGGTGTTCTTTTTTATTATAAGCTTCATTTCTTCGCCTGTACATTTATCGCTGGTCTGCATTGCCAAAGAGCTCAAGTTTGATTTCATTTGTCCACAGAACATTTTCCCAGAAGGATTGTAGTTTCTCAAAATTGGTTTGGGCAAAGACCAGGCATGCCTCTTTATGTCTGCCTTTGTGTAGCCGGGTCCTCCTTGGCCTTTGCCCATGAAGTCCTTCTTTCTTTAGTGTTCAGTGTATGGTGCGAGTTGAAACCACCACACCAGATTGCTCCAGGTCAGCCTTAGGCTCTTTGAATGTTACATTTGATGTTTTTCCAACCATTTGTACTAACCTTCAAAGACTTCTTGGACTAATTTTCTTCTTCCCATGATGTCCTGGGAGATTCTTGACAGTTCCATGAGCAGAAAACATTTTAACACTGTGGATTGTAGAGACAGGAATTCCAAGGTCCTTGAAGATGGCCTTGAACCCCTTTGAAGTTTGAAAATGGCTTTTCTGACTGTCTCAGTGGGAATGTGGTTCTTCTGTTCAAAATGATTTCAATTGTTTATAAGGGTGCCAATAATCATGTCCTAGCAATTTCCCAGTTTTTATACTATTTCCTACTATTTCTTTTTTTTTTAGTCAGTCTTGTTTTATCTGACTCTGGTGTGTGTCAAATATGTGTGCTTATATAGTCCAAAGCCATTTCACTGGTCACTTTTCTTTTAGGAGATATTTAACATTAAGGTGTTGAATTGCAAGGGTGCCAATAATGTTGACCACAACTGTATCTATTAAAGCTCAATCTTACATAGGACTGCCAATGAAGTGTATACAGAAACTTTAGTACATTCCGTATGCTGGTGCCTACTTACTGAAACGAAAGATAAAGACCATATTCAACCAGGTCTTAAGGAACTACCCTGGTTCCCTCTAAGCCACAAGGAATTTCTGGCTCACATGGCTTTCTCTTTGGCCAATGGCAAGTCCCTCTGCTTGAAGCTGAGCAGGGCTGAGAGTTACAACATCACTTCTGTTACTGCTGTGACACTGGAAATAATGCCTCCCTTCCCTCACACCTCCTCAACTGGTGAAAAGGATTCCCCCTTTGACCTCTTCCTACCTCATCTACAGGTTTACATGGGACATGACCAATCTCCAGTTACTACTGCCCTGCTGCTTCTATTTTTCAAAATGTTGTCTGCTGCCCAATCCATACAGCAAACTGGCATAAGCTGCAGGCCAGTGTGTCTGAGAGCAACAGCTACTGAGGATGGCTCCTGTCCAATTTAAATCAATGAATGGTGTAAGAAGGGAACAGAGAGAGCTGAATGAACCATTCATTTTTGCCAGTTGGGGAGATGTGAGGATTGGGACGTGGTGGTTGTCCAGCTACTGCGGTGGGGAAGAGCAGTGAGCAGTACCATGAGTGGTGAAGGGACAGAATACTCTTATGGGAAAGAGAGGAACCCAGATGGGGATTTATTTTATTTATTTATTTATTTATATTCTCTTATATACCGTGCTATTCTGCATCAGTGCGGGTTACATTGAACAAACTGAAATTACATGGAACAGGGCATTATAACTTGGAGATAACTATTTTACAGGGGACATGGGCTATGGAGGGTTAAGTGGCTTGCCCAAGACCACAAGGAGCACCTGTGGGACTAGAAAGCACAGTTACTTACCTGTAACAGGTGATCTCTGGGAACAGCAGGAATTAGTCCTCACATATGGGTACGTCGGTACCGACGGAACCTGCACGGGAAAGCTCCCCAGCTTCCCAGAAAGGAAAGCTTTTGGGGCCTCCCACAGCGCATGCGCGCTGCCTTCCCGCCTTCCTGACCAACTCTCCTCAGTTCGAGTTTATAGCTGAGACAATAGAGAGAGGAAAGGAAAGAGAGAGAGATAGATACAACTCCTAGGGGAGGTGGGTGGGTTGTGAGGACTAATTCCTGCTGTTCCCAGAGATCACCTGTTACAGGTAAGTAACTGTGCTATCTCCAGGAACAAGCAGGAATGAGTCCTCACATATGGGGACTCCCTAGCTAAGATGCCCGGGAGATCCCCCTAAGGGTATGAGACCCTGAAGGGTTCCTCGTCTTCCTATGGATCTCAGGCATCCATTCAGGGAAGGTGGGCAGGAGTTGTTCAAGAATGGAACAGGTGTCTGAGGACAGCCTGACCAAACAAGGCATCCCGGCGGGAGTCCTTGTCCAAACAGTAATGGGCTGTGAAGGTATGAACCGAGGCCCAGGTGGCTGCTCGACAGATCTGATCGATGGACACAGAATGAAGATGAGCCATAGAGGTGGCCATGGCTCTCACATTGTGAGCTGTGACATGGCCCTCCAGAGAAAGGTTCTTACTCTGGTAAGCAAAAGAGATACACTGAGCAATCCAATTGGACAGTGTTCTTTTAGAGACTGGAAGTCCTAAATGGGAAGGATCAAAAGCAACAAAAAGCTGAGAAGACTTTTGATGTTGCTGTGTTCTGTGGAGGTAAAAGGCAAGAGCTCTTTTACAATCTAGAGTATGAAGGTTCCTCTCTGCACTGGATGCATGAGGAGCTGGAAAAAAAGACAGGTAAATATACCTCTTGATTAAGATGAAAAGGGGAGACCACTTTAGGCATAAAGTGGGGATTGGTCCTAAGGACCACCTTATCACGATGGAACCTTGTATAAGGTGGATTAGCCACTAGGGCTTGCAGTTCACTGATACGGCGAGCTGAGCTGACTGCAATAAGGAAAATAACCTTCCAGGAAAGAAATTTCAAGGAGGTGGTGGCTAAGGGTTCAAAAGGTGGCTTCATAAGCTGACCAAGAACGAAGTTTAAGTCCCATGCTACCGGAGGAGGTCTAATGGGAAGTTTAGTTAAAGTTAGGCCTCTCATGAATCTTGCGATAAGAGGATGAGAGGAGATAGGTTGTCCATTGAGGGGTTTAAGAGATGCTGAGATAGCACTCAAATGGACCCGTACTGAATTCGTTTTGAGTCCTGCATTGGAGAGATGCAGGAGATATTCCAATAGAGAATTCAAGGGGCGTGCTAGAGGGTCAAGAGCCTTTTGAGCACACCAAATGGAAAATCTCTTCCATTTAAAAGCGTAAGAACGCCTAGTGGAAGGTTTCCTAGAGGCATGGAGGATATCCTTCACTTGTTGAGAAAGATTGAAGTCTTGAAGGTCTAGGCCTTCAGTAACCAAGCTCTGAGATGAAGGGACTTGGGGTTTGGGTGCCACAAAGTCCCCTCCTCTTGAGACAGAAGGTCTGGAGCAGCTCCCAAGTCCAGGGAGGGGGCTTGGGAAAGATGCAGAAGTAGAGGGTACCATACTTGGCGTGGCCAGCGTGGAGCTATGAGGATCATAGATCCTTGATCCCTCTGAAGTTTGAACAGAGTCTTGGGAATCAAAGGAATGGGTGGAAAGGCATACAGGAAACCCTGACCCCAATGAAAGAGGAAGGCATCCTTGGCCTGAGCTCCCTGACACGGAATTCTGGAACAGAACCGGGGAAGTTTGGCATTCCACGGACTTGCAAAGAGGTCTATGTCCGGGGTTCCCCATTTCTGAAAGATTCTGAGTACCTGATCCATGTGCAGGGACCATTCGTGTGGAAGCAGAACTCGACTGAGTCTGTCTGCCCAAGAGTTTTGGATTCCTGGGAGATATACTGCCAGGAGATGGATTTGATGCTCTCTGGCGAAGGCCCATAATCTTAGAGCTTCGTTGCAAAGCGACAGAGAGCCAGTCCCTCCTTGTTTGTTTATGTAAAACATGGCTACTTGATTGTCCGTATGAATACGGACTGTCATGTTGTGGAGGAGGGTATGAAAAACTGAGAGCTAGAAAAATTGCTCGAAGTTCCAGATGGTTGATATGAAGGGTGGTCTCCTGTGGAGACCAAGTGCCCTGAGTGGAGAGGTCTTGAAGATGAGCTCCCCAACCTGCTTGGGAGGCATCTGTTGTGAGGGTTGCTTGGGGCAACAGTGGTTGGAAGGGAGCCCCCAACAACAGATTTTGAGTGGACATCCACCATTGGAGAGACCAAAAGAGACGTTTGGAGGTGGCTATTTGGTCTGAGAGAGCTCCTGATGCTTGAGTCCATTGGGTGGACAAAGTCCATTGAGCTGCTCTCATATGTAGGCGAGCATAAGGCACCACATGTACTGTGGAGGCCATGTGGCCTAGTAGCTGTAGCATCTCCCTGGCAGTCAAGTGGCTTCTGGACTGAGTCTAGGAGGCTAAGTGCACTAGACTTTGGCAACGGGCCTGAGGGAGGTAGGCCCTTGCAGTGGTGGTATCTAACCAGGCCCCTATGAATTCCAGGGACTGAGTAGGGGTGAGTTGAGACTTTGGCAGATTGATCACAAGTCCCAGATACTGCAGAATGCGCATCTGGTGTGGTCCAGGGAAGTCTGGGCCTCGGACTGAGATGGAGCTCGGATGAGCCAGTCGTCCAGGTATGGGAAGACAAAAATTCCCAGGGCGCGTAGAAATGCAGCCACTATTGCCATGCATTTGGTGAACACTGTTGGAGCAGAGGCTAGACCGAAGGGAAGTACTTTGTATTGGTAATGTTTTCCCTGGAACAGAAACCGTAGGAATTTTCTGTGGGATGGATGGATGAGTATATGTGTGTACGCATCCTTGAGATCTAGAGAACAAAGCCAATCCTGACTCTGCAGGTATGGAAGGAGAGTACCTAGAGAAAGCATCTTGAATTTCTCCTTGCATAGGAATTTGTTCAATTCTCTGAGATCTAGAATGGGTCTGTATTCCCCTGTTTTCTTTGGAATGAGAAAATAAGGGGAGTAAAACCCTGACCCCTGTTGAAGAAGAGGAACCTCTTCTATTGCCCTTTGGGCGAGAAGGGTGGTCACCTCCTGACCCAAAAGGTCCACGAGGGATGGGGGAGAATTGAAACGTCTCACCATGGTATGGGGAGGAAGGCTGGAGAAATGTAGTTTGTAGCCCTCTCTGATGATAGAGAGGGTCCACTGTTCTGATGTGATTTGCTCCCATCTGGGAGCAAAATGAGTTAACCTTCCTGGAATGGTGAGAGGCTCTGGTTGTTGTAGAGCCAGAAAGGTTAAGTTCTCTAGTATTAAGTCAAAAACCCTGAGGGGGTTGGGACTGTTGGGCTGTAGTAGTCCCTGCAGGTTTTGCCCTGGCTTGTTTAGATTGTTGACGCTTAGGAGCAAAGCGAGTTGTAGAAGATTGTTGGCCAGTATTTGTAGAAAATCTGGCCTTCTTATAGAAAGGCTTCTTAAAAGATTTTTTCTTGGCAGGGGTAGAGGTAGACTTAGAAAGTCTATCTAAGGCAGCATTTTCTGTGTCCATTTGAGTGGCTTTGATTTGCCACTCTTTTCCAAACAGATTTTCACCTGTACAGGGCAGACTTCCCAAGCCACCCTGGACCCAGGGTTCTAGGTCAGAAGCCTGGAGCCAAGCAATTCTGCGAGCAGCTATAGCAATGCCTGAGGCTCTGCTAGCACCTTCAAAGGAGTCAAAAGCTGCTCTGTTGGAAAATTTTGAAACATCTTGGGTATGCTTTAGCAAAAGGAGGAACTCCTCCTGTCTATCCTCTGGGATAAAGGAGAGAAAATTGCGCAGCTTTAGTGCAATCTCCTTCAGGAACATGCCCATATAAAGGTTGTATGAATTGATTCTGGCAATAAGCATACTGGCTTGGAAGATTTTCCTACCAAAAGCATCCAAAGTCCTACATTCTCTTCCTGGAGGAGTAGAAGAGTGTCTTTTGGTACTCTTTATCCTTTTCATAGCTGACTGCACCACAATAGAGTGGTGAGGGAGCTGAGGTTTTTGAAAACCAGGAGAAGGAGGGACACGATACATGGTGTCCAAACGACGAGAATGTGGAGATAGAGTGAGAGGAGTCTCCCATAAGTCCATCATATGTTCTTGAAGAATTTCAAGAATGGGCAAGATGACTGTCTCTTTGGGAACCTTAGGGTATCCTAAAATATCTAATTGTTTTGTTCTAGGTTCTGTTTCAGAGGTTACTGAAATAGAGAGTCCTTTAGCTACTTCAATGATGAAGTCTTGAAAGGACAAATCCTCTGGAGGAGACATTCTCCTCTTTGGAGAAGAGGGCTCCTCAGGAAGAGTAAGAGATACTTCAGGAGAGTCATCTGATGAATCAGAATCATCAGAAGACTCGAAGTATCGTCTATTGGCTTCCAGGGTTCGATAAGCGTATCGACCGGTATCCACATCGGGCGTATCGACCGGTATCCACATCGGGCGTACCCGGAACCAGATTGGTATCGGGAAAAGCCCCGGAACCGGGAACCGGTATCCTGGTCGATGTGGATGCCCTGGGTACCGGTAACGGTTGTGGTACCAGAACCGGAGTCGGTACCGCTCGTTGCGGTACCGTGGGCGTCGCAGCCTTAATAAAAGCCATTATGGCCTGCTGCATGGATTGAACAGTACGATCCATAGACGCCACGACTGTCTGGATGTCGGTACCGGAAGAGTGTGCCGGCACCCCAGAGCAGTCCAACAGGTGATCGGTCGAGGCTGTGCCATCGATGTCAACCTGTAACCCCATAGGAAGAGCTTTGGAAGCCGGAGCTTCCCACCGGGGTTGTTTGGCTGGGGCAGGGTCCTCAGGGTCAAGCCCGGGGGCATCTCGATACTTAGAGGGAGATTTGCCCTTTGAGGACCTGCCGGAAGAAAGTTTGGTTACCTGAGATCCATCAAGAGAGGAAGACCTGGAGGATGTCGATGCTGGAGTATCTGTGGAAAACAGCATATGAAACTTGGCTGCCCGGTTTTGTAAGCCTCGTTTAGACATCAGAGAGCAGGACTGGCAATCCGGGATGGAGTGGTCAGGCCCCAAACATTTAAGACACCATTCATGGGTGTCGGTAACTGAGATGGTACCGCTACACTTGGTGCATTTTTTAAAAACCAGAGGCTGGTTTCTCCATGAGGGAGAATTTTCTCTAGGCCTAGAGGCCTAAAGAGGAAATACACCAAGTGGGGAAAAGAAGGGGTTTTTTTAAAGAAAAGTAAAGAAAAAGACCGGCGGTACCGGCCCAGAGTCGGGGAAGGCAGACACGCGGCCAAAGAAACAAATTAAAATAAGAACTTCTTCAGCGGTGACAGGAACACGACCTGCTGGCTCCGCGGAAAAAGAAGAACTGAGGAGAGTTGGTCAGGAAGGCGGGAAGGCAGCGCGCATGCGCTGTGGGAAGCCCCAAAAGCTTTCCTTTTGGGAAGCTGGGGAGCTTTCCCGCGCAGGCTCCGTCGGTTCCGACGTACCCATCTGTGAGGACTCATTCCTGCTTGTTCCTGGAGATACCCCAGTCCTTCCGGCCCAAGGTTGCTGTCCTCTAGTGGGATTTGAACCCTGACCTTCCGGTCTGAAGTACCTTGCCCCAACCACTAGGCCACTCCTCCACTCCAGAGGATGAAGAGGAGGGGAAGTTGGAAGTGCTTCTGAAGTTGAAAGAGGCAAAAATGGGGGCAAGAAGTTCAGAAGCTACTTTCTTTGGCTATTCAGCTCACAAGGGAATTTCCTCCAAGGTCTTGTCATTGCTAATGTCACCTTTCATGACAAAAAGGTCCCCACGCTGCTCTAAATGTTAACTACTGTGATTTTAGCACTGGCATTTAAGTTTTATGCCATCTTGGCCTATTTTACCTGAAAAAACAGCTTATTGTATAAGCTGATTATAACGGAGCAAAGTGGGAGCTATTTCTCCATAGGCCCTTCATTTGCAGTATTAGCAAAACTGCAGGGAACATGGAAGAAAGCTTTTTGTGTAACTTACTTCCTAAACAAGCCAAATACCAGAGCACCTTAGGTTTTTCTTAACTAATTAAGAAATAGATGTTTTTTAAATCAGCTTTTAATTAATGCTACTTTTTAAAATTCATATCAAACTGGATAGTTCAGATTAATTTTATGATTCAGTTAATGATGATTTCCTAATTTATTTATTTATTTATTTAACATCTCTTCTATACCGCGCTATTAAAATCAGCGCGGTGTACATCGAACAAAATATACTGCAATGCATACAGGCAACATTGAGTTTACAGAGAACAGGGGAGTATAAAACATGGAGTAACAGGGATTACTATATGTAAACTTTAACTATATACAATATTCAAGCTCGAGTGGATATTGTGCGTGTATTCATGTGGGTGGTCATGTGGGCTATCGTGTAGTCTAACCATTTTCTGGTTGTATTAGGGTGCTAAGGCGTCTGGTGTATGTGGGAGGCCTGTTGGTTGTGTGAGTGTCCATGATCACTTCTGGGTAGTATTTTGTGAATAGGTAATGCTTCACGGCTTTTCTGAATTGTAATAGACTTTTGATGCCACGGATTTCATGGGGAAGTGTATTCCAATTTAGGGGTGCGAATATTGAGAAAGCTCTGTTAGATGTAGCTTTAGTACATGATGTCATCATCTTAGGAACTATTAAGGTGTTCATAGCGGTAGTCCTTCTGTTTCTATTTTCGAGGGTGTTATGAATTAGTTTGCTGATTGGTGTCGGTGGGTAATTATTCATGGCTTTGAAGGTCAGGACTAGTGACTTATATAGGAGTCTGGCTTGTAGAGGTAGCCAGTGTAGGTTTTTCATGATAGGTGTTATGTGAGCAGATCTTGGTGACCCAGAGAGGACTCTTGCAGCTGCATTCATAGCCAGGCGAAGTGGATTTAATGTTGATTGAGAAAGCCCGTGGAGGATGATGTTCGCAAAATCAAGATGTGGAGGAAAGTAATTTCCTAATATATTTAGGAAATTACTTTCACTTCTTATAGCAGCAGGATCTTACTGATTTAATAAAGAGCAGCGGGCTGAGAACCAGGGGAGCCAGGGTTCAAATCCCACTGACATTCCTTGCGACTTTGGGCACTTAACCCGCCATCGTCTCAGATACAAACTTAGACCGTAAATCCTCTGGGGACAGGAAAATACCTGCAGTACCTGTATGCAACTTGCCAAAAGCTACTAAATTTGGAACATACATACTGAAAAGGTCTAAGCTAGATCCAAACTCCCTTCGCTATAAACTAGATTTTTAAAAAATTATATGCGTTAATTTGTATATATTTTAATCTAACATTTTAGACTGTCTTACTGGACATTCAGCGGCACTAATGTGTTTAGTGCCGTTGAATTTCCTTGTGTGCCCCAACACTAGCCAGCTAGCAGTGGGGTGTTTCAGGGACAGATCGGAGGCGGCACCTGGGCATCAACGGCTAGTGGCAATATTCAGCTGCTCGTTGCTTATCCCTCAGCAGCAAAAGTCAGACACCCGAAAGGCTGGCCTAACGTTTGCCGCTGAAGCTAACAGGGCAGTGGATGAATATCATTGCTGTCTGGTTAGCTTTCATGCTATCCAACTAATTTAATTTAACAGATTTTTTATATACCGCTTCTTCCATTGATCAGATGCGGTTCACATGGAACAACAGTAAACAGAGCGAGCTGTTTTTTACATATAACAATTTGGAATTTACAGTTAACAATTAACAGTAACAATTAACTAACCTGCTTATTCAATGTCAGAGGCCAGATATGGCTCCAGCATTGAATATCTGTGTTTAAAGTTCAGCAGTGATGGCTAGCTTGCTTTAAAAGTGCTAGTTCCCCCTCCACTGAATATCCCTTCCTTTATATTTGTTGGTCATCTTTGGTGTTCTTTTTCTACGGTGGTGATAAACAGCAATAAATAAAAGCATACTGATCTGGGATGTGCCCTGAGATTCTGTATGGAAAGAGCGTGCGGGCATACGCCCTCCCAAACAGAAACTCAGCAGCAGAAATACAAACTCACCTCATGTGATCAAATTTCTTGAAGAGGGCATTGTATTCAACGGCTCGCTGCTGCAGCTCCACATCAATGCTGCTGCCGTAGATCGACACCACTTTCTTGATACGGCTGAAGATAGGTGCAAACCAACAAGGAAAAGAGAAAACAAGTCAAAACAAGCATTCCTGGCTCCATGTAAACTCACAACAATGCCAAAGCCTGGGAAAGAGTAGTTACTCACCTGAAACAGGTGTTCTCCAGGAGCAGCAGGAATCAGTCCTCACATATGGGTGACATCGGCGCCGACGGAGCCCTCGTGCGGAGCATTTCCCCAGCTTTCAAAGAAAGCCTTTGGGAATTGCAGCGCGCATGCGCAGTCCCCTTCCCGCCCAAGGGTGCCATCTTGCTCAGTCTGATGACATAGCTAAAAGACAGCAAAAAATTAGCAAAATAAATCATATGATTGCAACTCCAATGGGAGGAGGGAGGGTTGTGAGGACTGATTCCTGCTGCTCCTGGAGAACACCTGTTACAGGTGAGTAACTACTCTTTCTCCAGGACCAAGAAGGAAGTCAGTCCTCACATATGGGACTCCCCAGCTTAAGGCTACCGGAGACCTCAAGCGGAAAAATGAGCTCCCTCTAGCTCGTCAGTACGGAAGGAAGGAATATTCTCTGAGAACGCCCCCAACCGGTAGCCCAACACCAGGGTCGGAGGGTAGGAGTTGCCTAAACCCTAAAGAGATTGCCTGTCCGAAAGCACTGTCCCTGTGGGACTCCCTCTCAAGGCTGTAATGGGCCGCAAAAGTCTGGCTTGAAGACCAAGTAGCGGCCCGGCAGATGTTTGCCAACGGAACAGAGCGGAAATGAGCCACTAACGCAGCCTTCGCCCTGACACGATGAGCCTTGACTCGACCCTCCAACGAGAGGCCGGCTGCCCCATAAGCCCAGGCGATACAGTCAGCGACCCACATGGACAAAGTACGCTTGGAGACAGGTAGCCCCAACTCATTGGGGTCAAAAGAAACGAAGAGCTGAACAGCCCTCCGGTGCTCCCGCGTATGGTCGAGGTAGAAGGATAACGCCCTCCTACAGTCCAGGGTATGCAGGACCATCTCAGCCCGGTTGGCATGCGGCCTGGGAAAGAAGGTCGGAAGAACCACCTCCTGATTAAGGTGAAAAGGGGAGACAACCTTAGGAAGAAACTTCGGGTGAGTCCGTAAGACTACCCTATTCCTGTAGAACCTAGTGTAAGGGGGATCAGACACTTGTGCCTGAAGTTCACTCACTCGCCTAGCAGAGGTAAGAGCTACCAGAAACAAGGTTTTCCAGGAGAGAAAACGGAGAGGGCAGGTAGCCATAGGTTCAAATGGCGGACAAGTAAGCCGTTGTAAGACCACATTCAGATCCCACTCAGGGGCTGGTGGACGCAAAGGAGGCTTAAGCAGGAGGAAGCCTCTGAGAAAACGAGCCACCAAAGGGTGGTTGGAAAGAGGCCTCCCGTCCACCGGCGAGTGGTGCGCTGAGAGAGCACTGAGGTGAACCCTGACAGAGTTGGACAAGGCCTAGATTAGAGAGGTAAAGCAAATATTGCAATACTACCGCTACCAAGCACGAGAAGGGATTCTCGCTGTGCTGAGCACACCATGTGGAGAATCTACGCCACTTGAGCGTAGGATTTCTTGGTGGATTGCCGCCTAGAGGCTAAGACTACGTCTTTCACTTCTCTAGGCAGTAGGGGAGCCAGGACTACCCTTTCAGCAGCCAGGCCATCAGATGAAGGGACTGGAGGTTGGGGTGCAAGAGAGACCCCTGGTCCTGAGACAGGAGATTGTGTTGAATTCCCAGAGGCAGGGGAGTGTCCACCGCCAGTTGCAACAGGAGTGGGAACCACGGCTGCCTCGGCCACCTGGGGGCTATCAGAATCATTGAGGCCCTGTCCTTGAGGACCTTGAAAAGTGTTCGAGACACTAGTGGCGTGGGAGGAAACGCATATAGTAGGCCTTGGGACCATGAAATCAGAAAGGCAACAGAATCTCGGGAGTTGCCAGTTCAGAGGGCTGGCAAAGAGATCCATGGTGGGGAGGCCCCACCTGAGAAAGATCTGCTGAACCACCAATGGATTCAATCTCCATTCGTGTGGTTGCAGGATCCTGCTCAGTCTGTCCGCCAGGTAATTTTCTTGACCGGGGAGGTAGACAGCCTTGAGGAGGATTCCGTGATTGACGGCCCAAGAGCATAGCCGTTGTGCCTCCTGACAGAGAAGGAAGGAGCCTGTGCCCCCTTGTTTGTTCACGTAGAGCATGGCAATTTGATTGTCCGTCTGGACCAGTACAGACTGGTGAGACGTGAGGTGGGAGAAGGCTCTCAGAGCTAGGCGTATTGCCCGTAGCTCCAGGGAGTTTATCTGCTGAGCAGCCTCCGAAGGAGTCCAGAGACCCTGAGTACATGCCCCTTGGCAATGCGCTCCGCAACCTAGAAGA
Source organism: Ichthyophis bannanicus (assembly GCA_033557465.1). Classification (NCBI taxonomy): domain Eukaryota; kingdom Metazoa; phylum Chordata; class Amphibia; order Gymnophiona; family Ichthyophiidae; genus Ichthyophis; species Ichthyophis bannanicus. The sequence goes on from CM066034.1 coordinate 16,747,844, forward strand.
GAAGCATCTGTCGTCAGCACTCGAGAATGCGGAGGGGAATGAAAATCCACTCCGAGTACCAGATTCGGAATGAAGCCACCATTGTAGAGAGGAGACGAGCAGGGTGGATACTCTCACCGAGTCTGCAAGGCTCCCTGTGGCCTGATGCCACTGAGTTCGAAGGCTCCACTGAGCAGGCCGCATGTGCAGGCGGGCATTGGGGGTTACATGAACCGTGGAAGCCATATGGCCGAGAAGTCTCAGGAATTGCCTGGCGGAGACCAGGGAATTGCTGTGAAACTGCCTGGCTACATCCATCAACCGGAGGGCCCTGTCCACTGGCAGAAAAGCCCTCGCCTGAAGAGTTTTCTAGCCTTGCTCCTATGAATTCCAAGTTCTGGGACGGGAGCAAAGTGGACTTTGCGAAGTTTATGACAAACCCCAAGTGCTGAAGCAGAGCCACAGTGCGAAGGGTGGCTCGACTGGCCTCCTGGGAAGACTGGCCCCTTATGAGCCAGTCGTCCAGGTATGGAAACACAAAAAAACCTTGAAGCCTCAGGTAGGCCGCCACCACCGCCAGGCACTTGGTGAACACCCTGGGAGCGTAGGTTAGGCCAAAGGGAAGTACTCTGTACTGGTAGTGGTTTCCCCCCACAACAAATCTGAGATATTGTCTGTGGTCTGGATGAATAAGAATGTGAGTATAAGCATCCTTTAGATCTAAGGAGCATAGCCAATCTCCCTGTTGGAGGTACGGCAGCAGGATTCCAAGGGTAAGCATCTTGAACTTTTCCCTCTCCAGGAACTTGTTGAGGTTGCGGAAGTCTAGGATGTGTCTGAGGCCTCCTGTTCTTTTTGGTACCAGAAAGTACCTGGAATAAAAGCCGTGACCTCTCAGGTGGTGGGGCACCGGTTCCACAGCCTGTTCCTTTAGCAGACTTGCTAACTCCTGAAGGAGTAGGTCCCTGTGCAGAGGGAGTCTTGGAGGCTCCCCTGGAAAATAGGAGGGAGGTACCTGGTGAAAATGGAGAAGATAGCCCTTTTGGACTATATGGAGCACCCAGGTATCTGATGTGACGGCTGACCACCTGTGGGCAAAGTGGGCCAGCCGGCCTCCTGTGCTGATGTGAGCCAGCTGAGGAGAAGAGGCTATGCTTGCTGAGTCAAAAACCCCCACCCTGCTGAGCAGGGGCCGGTGTTGGTGGCTTGGGGGCCTTCTGCCTACGGGGCCCATGACCCTGCCCCCTTGGCCTGCTGACCCTGTTGGGGAGCTGCAGAGGCCTGATAATGAGGGTATTGTTTATAGGCAGAGGACATCCTCGGGTAAAAGGTCTTTTTTCCCGAGCCCTTCTTCTGAGAAGGGGCAGAGGTTTTTCTGGACAGCCTAGTCCTGGTCAGAGTCTCGGTCTCGAGTTCTGCAGCCTTTTCAGCCATGGGCTTGCCAAAGAGGTTTTCACCTCGGCAGGGGACATCGACCAACTTGTCCTGCACCCATGGCTCGAGGTCAGATGACTGTAGCCAAGCCTGTCGGAGGGCACTGATGCCGGCCCCGGCTACTCGGGTCGAAGCCTCGAAGCCATCGTAGGCTGCTCGAGAGATAAACTTCGAGCACTCTCGAATACCAGTGGACAAGGCTTGGAACCGCTGCAAAGGTTCCTCGGAGAGACCAGCAGAGAACCCGGCAATCTCCTTTGCCAGGTCTCAGAGATACATGCCCATGTAGAGCTGGTAAGTCTGGACACGGCAAGCAAGCATAGAGCCCTGAAAGCACTTCTTACTGAGGGCATCCAGGTTCCGGGCCTCCCGACCGGGAGGCACCGAGGAGTGCATCTTCTGACTTTTCAGTCGATGCATGACCGATTCCACAACCATAGAGTGGTGCGGTAATTGTGCCTTTTGGAACCCGGGGCTCTTGCGGACTCGATAGATGGAATCAACCCACTTGCTTAACACCGGCGTCAAGGCCGGGGTCTCCCACATGCGGAAGAGCAGCCGCTCCAGCATCGGAGGAACCAGAACAGTAAAGGCCTCCTTTGGGGGAGAGTCATACTGGAGGGCCTCGGCTCGAGGCTCCTCCCCAGGATCCGCGGGGAAGGCCAAAGCCTTGGCCATATCCCGCACGAAGTCCGAGAACCGGGTATCCTCCTGTGGGGATTGTCTCCAGGGTTCGGACTCCGGCGAGTCCGATGGGACACACCGAGTCCGATAAGTGTCGGGTGACTCTTCGTCCTCTGTCTCCCAGCCCGACTCCTCGGAGGAGGAATCGTGCGGCTCCCGTCGGGCGGGCAACGATGCCATCCGCCCCGACGCCGAGGGTACCGGCGTCGACGACCTCGGTCCCGAATGGGAGGCCGAGGGAGACCGTGGCCGAGGATCGACTTGAGCCCGCATGGACTCGAGGATCGGCTCGGCCTCCGGGGTCGACTTGGACGTCGAGGTCCCAGTGGTCGGGGCAGATGCACCGGTGAGACCGGCGATCAATGCCCGCTGCTGTTCCATGAAGGCAGCGAGGCTGCTCTCCAAGGCCGTCAACCTGAGTCCGAGCTCAGGAGACCCAGCAGCCCCCGACTCGGGCCCCGACGGCATCGGGCCCGACATCGGCTCCCCTGGAGGAGAGTCCACGAGGACTACAGCACTCACGTGTCCAGGAGACTCCATCTCAATACGAGGATACTTGGCAGACCTCTCCGACTCCGAAGACCTGGGACGGCTATCGGGGCTATGCGACCTGGCCCTCGAGGAACCAGGAGCGTCCACCGACGACGCTCTCGCGGGTTTCTTCTTCCTGCGATGTTCCCGCGAAGGAGACCCCCGCTCAGAGGAACCCCGACGCTGCTCTGGGCCGGAGTCCCGAGACGTCGAGGCCTCTGACGAGGTCCGGGCCCGTCCGGACGTGGAGTCAGAGAAGATCCTATCCTTCTGGTGCTGCCGACTCAACGCCTTCGAGGACATTTTGCCACACGGACCACAAATCATCGGGTCATGATCGGGTCCGAGGCAGCGGAGGCAGCAGTCATGTGTGTCGGTAAGAGACATAAGTTTCTTACACCGATCACACTTTTTAAACCCGCTGGTAGCCATCGGGGGAAAAAGGGCCCCTGCGAGGTCAAAAGACCGGGCTGCCAGTGAAAAAAGAAAAATGGCGCGAACGCTAGTCACAAAGGACAAAAAACGAAAAAGAGAGAGTGGACTCGATACCGGCATATCGGGCCAAGGCGGGAAAAGGATCCGGCGTTGAACCGAAGATAGAAAAAGAAAAAACAGGGAAATCAACTTTTTCCTCGGGGAAAAACGAACTACGTCCGTTGGGCTCCGCAGAAAAAAAGAAGACTGAGCAAGATGGCACCCTTGGGCGGGAAGGGGACCGCACATGCGCGCTGCAATTCCCAAAGGCTTTCTTTGAAAGCTGGGGAAATGCTCCGCACGAGGGTTCCGTCGGCGCCGACGTCACCCATATGTGAGGACTGACTTCCTGCTTGGTCCTGGAGAAAGCATCTTCCAATAAAGACTATGATGAGTCACTCCAGTATGTCTGTTTATCTCTGGAGAAATACCAGCACGGTCTAGCTCAGAGATAAGGCAATGCTTCAGCAACACATCAAAGGTACTCCTTTAAAATAAAAGCTATTCTATTATTGCTGGAAAGGACTGTTCCCTCACATCCTAATCGAGACCCATTATATATGCAGAACACATACATACCCAAAGACCTCCTACACTATATGAGCTAAAAACCCTCTTCATTCCTCTAACAAGCATGCATTTGAAATTTTCTTGTATGCCATTCACTTTCCTCTTAATTTGTACCCTTGCTCAGGAAGCACAATAAACCAGAACTGTCACAAGTTCCTTGACTACTCCTTTTTCCCCTATACAAGCTTTCATCCTTTTACAACTCAAAATCTTTTCAAAGCAGGGGGGTAGGTGAGCTAGATTGAAGAAAACTGTTGACAGTGCATGATGGTTGGGTACCTCCTTTTTTTTTAAAATTTAATTTGCTTTTACAATATTACATTCTCGAATACCAAGAATTAAGGCAAAATCAAGATAAACCAAAAAATTACAGGAAAAAAACAAACTTACAACAAGAATACAAAATACTGAGAGATAAGCCACTAAATATATACTCAGAGAGCAAGTTTAAAATACAAAAAAGATATGGCAGTAACACAGCCATCTTAATCAAGAGAGTTTGATTCTGTGAACCACGAGACACTACTAATCCGCCTCAAAGACAAAGGTATACAAGGTATGGCTTTAGCATGGTGCAGGTCATATTTGAGCGACAGGTCACAACAAGTCAGGGTAGGATCCACTACATCCGATCCATTCATACTCAAACAAGGAGTCCCCCAAGGTTCATCCCTTTCATCCCTCATGTTTAATATATATATGCAACCCATCTGCGATCTAATTCGCTCTTTCAATATTCAGTGCTTAGCATATGCAGATGACATCCTGATGTACTCACCCTTCAAGCTTGACCAACCGGACTTCTCAACAATCACAAAATGCTTCAATGCTGTTTCCGAATGGCTCCTCTCCCAAAACCTGCACATCAACCACAGCAAGACCGATGTCCTTTTTGTCACTCGCAATCAGAACTTCATACCACCGCCATCCTTGCGAGTCAACAACTACGACCTCACAGTCAAACCTACCATCCGGTACTTGGGCATCATCCTCGACCAAAAGCTGGACATGGCACCGCATATCAAAAACATTACTAAATCTATCTACCACAAGATATGGTCATTACGCCACCTTCGATCATTACTGGATCCCTCCGATTTCCGCTCAATCTTCCAAGCTCTGGTAACCCCCACCTTGACTTTGCTAACATTATCCTCCTTGGGCTCCCACAGACAACATTGAACCCGCTTAAGTTAGCCATGAACTCTGCAGCTCGAATACTGACTGGAACATCTAGATCGGAGCACATAACTCCAGTACTAATGAGCCTACACTGGCTGCCTTTACACGCCAGAATCTTATACAAAGCCCTCGTTCTAACCTTCAAGGCCTCAAGAAATCAGCCCCCCACCCCGCTTACCAAGCTGATCCAGCCCATTCCACCAAACAGAAACAGACGTTCGTCATGTATGAACAAACTAGAAGTACCTAAAACAATCACGAAATGCTCAAAGACAACAGCCAATAGAGCCTTCTCTCTATTTGTACCAGGAGCATGGAATTCCCTCCCCCCAGAAATCCGTTCCATTACCAATATCATTTCGTTCAGAAAGGCTATCAAACAACATCTGTTCTTAAAATACTATTCCAATCTCATCCCCCCCAGCCAATCCCAAAACAATACACGTCTTCACCAAAACCCACGCCTAACACAACCCCAACTAGAAAATTCGATAGCCTGACACTCCTCCTGATACCTGTCCATTCTTCATACCACAACCCTTAAACATGCCCTTAGTATGATGTTGGAATCTTCTTCTTTACGTAACACTGTACATAGTTTTTCTCCCTGTTATCCAAGTTTGCATCCCTTGTTCACTGTAAACCCAATGTAAATTGTTACATTGTTGTACGTTTTGTTCCAATGTAAACCGCACTGATCGTAATAGCGCGGTATATAAGAAATGCAAATAAATAAATAAATAAATAAATAAAATAGTCACTAACCCTCAGGCGCCTCCTCCCTACTCGCCAAAAGACTAAGAAGCTGTTTAGGGTCAAAAAACAGAAATATCTTTGAATCCAAGAAAACAAAACATGTGATAAGGAAGCTTATCATAGCTCAGGAAGGAGCTATAGAAAAGGTGAAGTGTCTCTGAACAAGCAACCTGTCAGTGCTGGTAGAAATGAGAAAACAGAATTTTGCCAAAAAAGACTACCAGTCCCAGAATGCACCAGGTTTCCAACAGCCATGAGAGGAGCTGAAGTGGGGAAACGTGTGTTCAATCAGGAGGGCTATGAGGTAATCCCTAAGCACTCATCTCAAAGGGCAGGGCCTGATTCAGCACAGCTGCGCTGTGTTAGGGAGGATCACTCATCTAAGCAGAATAAGAGTAGATTTATTCTACAGATGACCATCTTCATGATCACCTTGGATATCCAGAGAATTGTCCTCAGTATCCTGAGAATCAGCTTGAGTTTGATCATCAGTTTCATCTGAGGGATCATCAGTTTCATCTGAGGGATCATCAGAAGCAGAAGCCAAACCGGACGGACAGAGAGGGAAAGAGACCCTTTGGAAGAAGGAAGAGAAAAGCCTTTGAGAGGTCTAGAAGAGTCCAAAGCAGTACGTATACTGGGAGGTATTCCAAGGGCCAGCATACACCATTGGACTGGGGAAAGCCAGAGGAATGGTGCTGCAGAGCTAGGAATCACCAGAGGCTACCTGTGAGGGAGACAGCTGCACGTGGAAGGGACCCTAAGACCTGTGCCAGAAGGTATGTGAAGAGAGATCCAGTGTCCAGGGATCTGGATTGGAAGGCTGGACATAAGAACTGGACTACATACTGGCCAGGCTATATAGAGAGGAACTCTAGCAGCAATGGAAGCTCAGGTATGAACACTGATCTATGCCCTAGCTATAACCTTGAAAGACAGCAGGGAAACAAGTATTCTCCTGAAAATGCTCCATTGATAGATTCATCTGTGCCCATCCATGATATTGAACCCATGCTTGTTGAACAAGGGGGAATAATAGCAGATGAAGATCCTATTTATATGGACTGCTCTCTATCTAAACTCCGTTGGTAACTTTCTGTTATAAAGTACAGCAACCATCACAAAGAAATACAAATTTGTTCTTTAATCTACTCAGAAAAGCTCCTGAAGCAGGATTTGACTCACACAGTGGAAGGCAAGCCAGCTAAGGGGTTTCAGCTGGTGACTGCTAGCAATTAAGCCTTACCTAATTGCTTGTGAGCTAGGAGAGAATCATTTCTGAATTTGTGTGGGAAGTAATCAGAAGTTAATCTGAAAAGAACAGTTTGTTTCTTGCTCTGTGGCTTTTCATTTGTTGTTTTCCTGATTTTGACTTTGTTTTTCCAAGTTAACACTGAAAGCAAGTTACCTAATTTATGTGCTACCAAGCATATCTGTGTTGGGAGAAATAACCCCATAAATAAATATCTTATTGGCTTTACCCAAGAGCACAACTAAATTATTGTCAGCAGCTGTGTCTGGTGTGAATGAACTACATTGCCCACAATACCTTGCAAATCATATAGATATATGCACTTGCCAAGACTGTGAAAAATTCTCACCCAGGCAGCCGTCTGACAAACATCAAAAGGAAACTTTAATGTTCACTCCCCATCCAGCCTCCATGATTCCACCTTCCTCTCACTTCTTACTATCTTTCCCTTCAGCAGCATGTTTTGTTTCTCACGCACTCGGCCGGCTATACCCCAGACCTCAATCTCCCACTCAGCCTCTTCCTTGATTCCTACCTCCCCCTTTTCTGCCCTGCCTGTCTCTTGGTCCGACCACTTCTGTCTGTTTTTTCCCCTCTCCTCTCCCGCATCTCAGACTCCTTCCCCCGCATCCCCCTCCCCCAGGCCCGCCGTATCACTCCCAATACTTTCCTTCAGTTCCCTTCCTCTGACACCCTTTTTCCCGTAGATTTTCCTTCTCTCCCTGTCGACCTTCAGGCTCAGTCCTGGAACTCTATACTCTCATCTGCCCTTGACGAGATTGCTCCTATCAGACCTATTCCCCCTTCCTGTCATAAACATCGCCATCCCTGGTACCATGCTGGTCTCCTCCTCCCATCTGTGTCGAGCTGAGCGCCGCTGGCGCAAGCACTCATCTCAGGGCTCTCGAACTTTTTCACCACTGCCATCATCGCTACCGCCTTCTCCTGCATGCCGCCAAGCAAGACTATTTCTCCAACCTCATCTCCTCCTCTGCTAATTCCTCATGCCAGCTTTATTCCATTCTCTGTTCTCTCTCTGCTTCCCATTCCCATGCCTCCTCCCCCCTTCCTCTGTTACCCCAGATCCTGCTCGCCTGGCATCGCACTTTGCTTCTAAAGTGCATTCTCTTCGGCTCCTCTTTCCTTCTTGCCCTCCCCCTCTCTCTCCCCCTCCTGCAGACCCTTTCTCCTCTTTCCTCATCCACCCATGTGGCTCCCCCCACCGTTTTCCCACCTCTGGTCCTCCTTTCAGCCCATTCCACTCCCCGTTTTGTCCAAGGCCCTTGCCTCCACCCGCAAGACCTTCTGTATGTCCGACCTTATCCCCTCCCATTGGCTCTCAGAGCCCTCCCTTGCTCTCTTGCCTCAGATCCTTACCATCTTTAATGCAAGTCTCCTGTCTGGTACCTTCCCCATGTTGTAGAAGCACACTTTGATCCGCCCAATTCTAAAAAAAGGACTCCCTGTACCTCTCCTCACTTGCCAACTGGCGCCCCATTTTCAATCTTCCATTCCTCTCAAAGCGTTTGGAAAAACTAGTCTTGATCCAGCTCTCCTTCCACCTCGATACCTCTCTTGCCCTCCCATCCCCAACAGTCCGGTTTCCATCACAGTGATAGCACAGAATCTATCCTCCTTTCTCTCCTCAATGAGCTGCATGATGCACGGGATCATGGTTCTTTTTCAATTACTGTCTCCCTGGATCTGTCTGCCGCCTTTGATCTAGTTGATCACCGCACGCTTCCGACACGTCTTCGTAACGTTGGTATTTCCGGCACAGTTCTTCTCTGGTTTCGTTCCTTCCTCACCAACAGGTCATTCTCAGTTCTCTCGGGATCTGTCACTTCCCCCCGACCCCTCTGCATTGTGGTGTCCCACAGGGATCAGTCCTGGTCCCGCTCCTATTTAATGTTTTCCTAACCCCTCTCACCCTCTTGGTTCAGCAATATGGTATCTCTGCATACTACTATGCGGATGATATCATCCTCGTACACCACACAGATTCCTCTGCTCCAGATATCGGTCCCCTAAACTCCTGCCTCTCCTGTGTGGCTTCCTGGTTTTCTACTAACTTCCTACATGTTAACCCCTCCAAGTCTTTGGCCATTTGGTTCACCTCTGGCAATCCCGACCCCCCTTCCCCCTCCCCTTCTTTCCTCTTCCCCCATTCCTGTCATCACATCCTTGCGTTACCTCGGTGTCACTCTTGATTCATCCCTTTCTTTCAAAGAACATATTTCATCGGTGGTCCAGAGCTCCTTCCATACCTTAAGGCAACTCCGTGTAGTCCGACCGTTCCTTTCTGCCCCTCTCTGACCACCTTGCTGCTGTCCCTTGTTATTTCCTGCCTGGATTACTGCAATCTCACCCTGACTGGCCTCCCCAGGTCCCAGTTACGCAGACTTCAGCTCATCCAGAACACCGCTGCACGTCTTCTGACACACGGCTCACATATAGATCCCTATTGTTCAAAGCACATATCTCATCTGTAGTTCAGCGCTGCTTTCTCACCCCAAGACAACTCCAATCTGTACGCCCTTTCCTTTCTTTCTCCGCTATGTCCATCCTCCTCATCTCCCTAGTTGTCTCCCGCCTCGATTATTGTAACGTCTCCTTAGCTGGTCTCCCCCAATCCCAACTTCAACATCTGCAACGAGTTCACAACACTGCTGCCCGTATCCTCACTTGCTCTTCCCGTTTCGACCATATCACCCCTCTTCTCATTCGCCTGCACTGGCTTCCGATTCCCTTCCGTATTCAGTACAAATTTTTTCTTTTTGTTCACAGGTCTATTCATACTGGCACTCCCCTTTACCTTGCTGACCTGATCCACCTCCACACTCCCTACTGTTCCCTCCGCACCATCCACATGAACTGCATAACCTTACCCTCCCCATCCCAGGCCCACCTAAAAAACCACCCGTTCCTCTGCCTTTTACTTCCTTGGTCCCCATCTATGGAACTCGCTCCCCAAAGACCTCTGCTTGGAACTCTCATTTAAAACATTTAAGGCAAATCTAAGAACCCATCTCTTCTGTCTAGCTTTTGGCCTCTCCCCCCCCCCCCCTCGCCCCTTTTCACCACCCCCATGATGTTGTTTTCCTTTGTTTCTGTTACTATAATCTAGCCTCGACCTTTTACTCTTCTTTCTTCTTTCTTATCACACTATGGCGTTCCTTTCCTAATTTTCTAAGCAGCCTTTTGTATTTTGTAAACCGCTCAGACGCTATTGTGATGGGCGGTCTATTAAGTTCCCAATAAACATAAACATTACTTCCATTCTTATCCATTTGCATTGGCTTCTGATTCCATTCCGGATTCAGTACAAGATCCTCATCTTCATGCACAAATCATTACGCACTGGCACCCCCTTCTACCTTTCCGATCTGGTTCATGTTCATACACCCCACTGACTCCTTAGGTCCATTCACTCTAACCATATTTCCCTTCCATCCCCATCCCAAGCCCACCTGGAATCCACCCATTCCTCTGCCTTCTTTTTCCTTGGCCCCAGGCTCTGGAACTCACTCCCATCTGTCCTCCGGCCTGGAACACTCCCTCACCACCTTTAAGGCCCAACTGAAGACCCACCTTTTCTGCGCAGCTTTTGACCTCCCCCCTGGCTCCTGCCCCTGCTGAGTTTCTGTTGGCACTCCTCCCCTGTGTCATAGCCCTCCATTGTCTGCTGTCATTGCCCTATTCTCTATTTCTTTCCTATCTGAGTACTGACGTTCCGTTTCCTTTCAAAAACAGTATTTATTTTTAAACAATTTTGTAAACCACTCTGGTACCACTGGTGTGAGTGGTATATCAAGCTGACAAACAAAGATAAAGATAAACAAGAAAGTAGTCCCCAAGGCAAGAACCCTTGGTTTTAATGCCAATAATTCTTTACGCCTCAATTGGGTAGCCCGTGAAAAGTCAGTAAAAATTTGGATCCTGGCCCCCAAAAACAGCTCCTACATATATCGGAAATAAAACTTCAATATCATATAAAGATCAACCTCATTAGCAAAACTAACAAGCAAAGTAGTCCGTTCAGTCACAACATCCAGAGAACTCTCTAGAAAACCAGCGAGATCATGAGAGTCCCATCTGGTTTTGAGATTGCACCAGTTCAATGGCAGCGGTACTGGAGCCTGAAGACACATATTGTACCTGCGTAATCGGGGGCAAATTGCCATCGGCAACTTCAGGATTTCCTAGAAATATTTCCTAGTTATCTCAATAGGTGGTACCAATGGTGACGTAGGAAAATTAATAACCCAAATTATTCCTCCTCATGGACGTCTCCAAATATTCCATCTTCTGAGATAACACTGAAGAATCCTTAATCATTGCACTCTGGGAGTCCTGTAGTTCTCCGAATCTAGCTTCCATAACAGACAACCTAGATGCATGTTGAGTCTGCTCCTGGGAGACTGTTGACAAAGAATCTTTCACAGTATTTAACTCTGAAGAAACAGCACCTACAAGGGTTTGCAAAGACGACTTCACCAGGGCTAGTGCTTCTCACAACGCCTCCAATGTTACAACTGCAGGTTTCTTCAGCCCACCGGGGCCCGGGAGATAAGGCACTCCACCCTCACGCACCATCTGCCCCTTCAGAGCCTCAGCGTTCAATGATGATATCAACCCCCCAAGAATGGAGGAAGACGCTGCTGCAGGGAATCCTCCAGGGCATGCACCTGTTCCTCCACTCAAGTGTGACACCAGCAGTGGCCACTCAGATGGGCTGGCAATCCTTCCGGGTCACGGGGGAGCAGCTCTATCTTTGAGGCTTAAAATATACCCCCTCCAAGGCCGACTCTGATGACGTGTTACTGCCATGTCCCAAGTTCACCCCGCACTCAACAAGTGTCTACTGAACCCCGGGGCCAGATGCAGTCAAGTCGGAGGACTGGCTCCTCAGCTTCCTCTTTCTCCCCCCCCCCCCCCCATCTAAGGTCAGGGAAACACTTGGGAAGTGGTACAAGTAAAGTGGTAGAAGCCGCGACTAACAGCCAGATGCCATCTTGCTCCCTCCGGGTCCCTCCTTTTCAAGCTGCTCAGTTATCTATACATGTCTTATTGGTTATGGATAAAAGGTCACAGAGAAAGCGTAGTTACTCACCTGTAACAGGTGATCTCCAGGAACAGCAGGAAACAGTCTTCACATATGGGTTATCATCAGCACAGATGGAGCCCGCGTAGGAATGCTCTTCAGCGTCCAATAGGAAAGCTTTTGGGAGCACTCCACTGTGCCTGTGCGTCTGCCTTCCCACCTTCCCAACTTCTCTCCTCAGTTGAGTTCGTAGCTGAGAATAGAGGAAAAAAATCCTCAACAACTCCTAGGGAGGACGGTGGGTTGTGAAGACTGATTCCTGCTGTTCCCGGAGATCACCTGCTACAGGTGAGTAACTATGCTATCTCCAGGAAGCAGCAGGAATGCAGTCTTCACATATAGAACTCACTAGCTCACAGGTACCAGACTGAAGAGACATCTTTGAGGCTAAGGCATGCAGCCAAGGAGGTATGAACTCAAAGTGGCTGCAGCAGACTAGAGTGTAGTGAGCAAAGACATGGATCAAAGAGTCGGGTGCCAAAGAAGTGTAATGGTAGGAGTTGTAATTAAGTCCCAAAGAGATGCTGAACAGTCTGGTCAAAAACAGCATCCCGACGGGAGTCCTTGTAAAGGCAACAGTGAGCAGTGAAGGTGTGAACAGAGGACCAGGTAGCTGCCCGGCAGATCTCCATTATGGAGACAGCATGGAGGTTGGCAACCGAGGTTGCCATGGCCCTCATGCTGTAAGTGGCCAAGTGACCCTCAAGAGAGAGGCCCGTCTGAGCACAGGCGAGAGGCTCACCTGAGCACAGGCAAAAGAAATGCAGTCTGCAATCCAATTGGATAGAGTGCATTTTGACACCGGAAGACCTAAGTGGCTTGGGTCAAAGGAAATAAATAATTGAGAGGATTTTCTAAAAGTCTTGAGCCTGTCTAAGTAGTATGTAAGGGCATGCTTGCAATCCAAGGTATGCAATGCTGCTTCTGCCTTGGAGGCATACAGTTGGGGAAAAAGACCGGCAGCATCACAGATTGGTTGAGATGAAAAGTGGATACTATTTTTGGAAGAAAATGTGGATGGGTACAGAGAGAACTACCTTGTCATGGTGGAATTGAGTGTAGGGAGTATCCGCTACCAAAGCTTGTAGTTTGCTGATGCGTTGAGCTGAGGTGAGGGCAATGAGGAAGATGACCTTCCAAGATAAGAGTTTTAAAGAAGTGATAGCCAGAGGCTCAAATGGGGCTTTTAGAAGCTGTGCTAAGATCACATTGAGGTCCCAAGCCACTGGCAGTGGTTTGATCGTTGGCTTGGAAAGCAGAAGACCCTGTCTGAATCGTTGCACTAAGGGGTGTGAGGAAATGGTATGTCTATCTCATGGCCTGTAATAGGCCGTAATAGTATCGAGATGAATTCTGACAGAGTTAGTCTTAAGCTCTATGGAAGACAATGCAGAAGATGCTCCATTGAGCAGTCAGATGGATCAATCTGTTTTGGTGTGCACCAAAGGGTGAACCGTCGCCATTTAAAGGCATAAGAATGTCTGGTAGATGGCTCGCGGGAAGCAAGCAAGATGTCTCTGACCGCTGGGGGGAGGTCAAGGTCTTCAAAGATCATGCCTTCAGCAGTCACGCTGTGAGACAGAGGACTTGTGGAATGGGATGGAGGAGTTGCCCTTGATCCTGAGAGAGGACATCAGGAGCATGACCCAAACTGAGAGGTGGAGACTGTGCTAGACAATGTAGCAGAGGAAAGGAAGGCTGATGGGGCCAGTAAGGGGCTATAAGAATCATGGAGCCCTTGTCAGCCTGCAGTTTGAAAGAGTTTTGGATATCAGGGAGGTCGGCAGACATGCATAAAGCAGGCCTGTGCCCCAATAAAGGAGAAAGGCATCATCCACTGCCAGACTCTGATGGGAGGAAATCATTGAGCAAAAAAGCAGAAGATGCGCATTCTCTGGAGTGGCAAACAGATCTATTCTGGGGGTCCCCCACATGTTGAAGATTCATGATGCCGTGTTATGATTCAGAGTCCACTCGTGTGGACGTAAGATATGGCTAAGTCTGTCCGCCCGGACATTGAGTTCACCTGGGAGATACACCACCCGGAGGTGGAGGTGGTGTGTAATGGCAAAGGACCAGAGGTGAAGGGCTTCTTGGCAGAGGGGATAAGAACCTGTTCCTCCCTGCTTGTTCACAAAGAACATGGCCACTTGGTTGTCTGTCTGAACCAAGACATGTTGCCTGAAAGTTGAGGTTGAAAAACCTGAAGGGCATTCGTGAGAGCACGAAGCTCTAGGAGACTGATCTGCAACTGAGATTCCTACTGTCTACTGCCCTTGTGTAGAGAGACTGTCCAGATGTGCTCCCCATCCCAGCTTGGAAGCATTCGTGGTTAGGTGGAGGCATCTGCAAAGATGACCCTCTAAGATTTTGGGGAGAGCACCACCAGCGAAGGGAGTTGACAAGAGGAGGAGTGATGCAAATCTTGACCGAGCACCCTCTCGGATGTCTGAGTTCACTGTGCTTGTCTCATGTGCAGGCGAGCATATGGGACGATGGACTATGGAGGCCATGTGATCCAGAAGATGTAGCATGTCTCGAGCTGTCATCGCACTTTGACCCTGTATGGTGAGTGCCAGATCAACGAGATGGGCAAAGCGATCCTCTGGAAGGAAAGCTTGGTCCTGATAAGTGTCCAGAAATTCTCCGATGAACTCGAGTTCCTGGAATGGAATCAAGTGAGACTTTGGAAAGTTTAGCACGAAGCCTAGACTTTGGAGCACCATGATGGCGTGAGAAGGCAACTGTTTTGTGACTTCTGGGGATTCTCCCATTATCAACCTGTCATCTAAGCAGGAGAAGACAAAGATCTCCAAAGAACATAAATATGCTGCCACCACTGTCATGCATTTTTTTAATACCCTGGGTGCGGAAGCTAGCCTGAAAGGGAGCACCCCATACTGGTAGTGGATTTGCTGAACTAAAAAATCACAGATAGTGTCTGTGGTGAGGGTGGATCAGCAAATGGGTGTAAGCCTTTGAGGTATAGAGAACATAGCCAGTCGTACCTCTGAAGGTATGGCAGCAGAGTGTTGAGGGAAATCATCTTGAACTTTTCCCAAAGGAGGAATTTGTTGAGATCCCTCAGATCTAGGATAGGTCTGAACCCTCCAGTTTTCTTGGGGATGAGGAAGTAAGGAGAGTAGAAGCCGCTGCCTTCTCGGTCGGGGGGAACTCTTTCAATTGCCCCTTGGGCTAAGAGGGTGGCCACCTCTGAGGAGAGGAGATTGGCCTGCAAAGGATTTGCAGGATAATCTCTCTTGGAGGTGGTTGGGGGTAAGCTCTCAAAGTGAAGCAGATAGCCCCTTTGGACAATGTTGATAGAGCACTTCTCTGAAGTAATGAGATGCCACCTGTGGGCTTAAGCACAAAGCCTACCTGCTATGTGCAGGGGCTGGGGTCCTTGCAGAGGCAGAATAGCTATGTTCTCTAGAAAGGAGCCAAAAACCAGTTGTTGGCTGAGGCTGAGTAGCTGGTTGGGATTTAGGGCCTTTGGCTTTCTTGGGCTGACGTGGACCTTGAGACCTCTGCTGTTGCCGCTACTGAGGCTGATAAGTTGGTAAGAAGAGTAATATCTCTTCTTCTTGGTATAGAAAGTCTTCTTGGATGTAGCCTTCCTTTTGCAGGGATCTGAAGTCTTTCTTGAGACACGTTTAAGGATGAGATCATCTGCCTCAAGCTCTCCTGCCTTTTCTCTCCACCCCTTAACAAGTAGGTTCTCACCAGAACAGGGAATATTGGCTAATTTATCTTGAACCCACTGCTCAAGGTTGGATGCTTGGAGCCAGGCCATCCTACGAGCACCTATGCAGACTGTAGCAGCTCTGCTTGTCGATTCAAAGGTATTGTGTATCATTGTGTATACTATGTATCAAGTATGTGTAAATAGTTAATTTTGACTATCCAAGTTGAGTTACCTGTTATCTGTATTTTTACGGTTAACCCCACCGTAAAACCTAAATGTTCCATGTAAACCACACTGATGTTGAAGAGCGCGGTATATAAGAAAAATAAATAATAATAATAATAATTGAAGGCTGCCCTGATCAGGAACTCTGACATATTTTGCGCTTCCTTGATTATAGACATGTAAGCATCGTGTTCATCATCCAGGAGAATAGGAGCAAAATTTCCTAGATCCTTTGAGACATCCTTAAAGGTACATGCCCATGTAGAAGGTGTAGGATGCAATCCTAGAAGCAAGCATACATGCTTGGAAGCAGCGACGTCCAAAAGCAGTGAGAGCTCTGGCAACTTTGCCAGGTGGAACAGATGAATGAGTTTTAGAACTCTTGATGTGTCACATTGCTGATTCCACTACCATTGAGTAGTGTGGTAATTGAGGCTTTTGAAACCCCAGGAATGATGGGGCTCTGTACATGATATCAAGACATTTACTAATAGGCGGAACCGTTAGCAGGGCCTTCCACATACGCAGCATTAGATCATGTAGGATCCGATATACCGGTAACGTTGCCGCCTCTTTGGGCGTCAAGGGGTACTGGAGGATTTCTAACTCCTCAGCCCTTGGTTCTGTTTCTGATGCTACGGTGATCTGGAGACCCGTCACCATATACATAATGAAGTCCTGAAAGGACATATCTTCTAGCGGGGATCAACGTCTCTGGTGAAGAGAGTGATTGGATGGAATATCCTGGGTAGCCCTGGAATCCTCCGATGTCTCTTCAGACTCAGAATAAGACGATGACTCCGATTCAGAAAGGAAATCGAAGTAACAATGATCTTGAGCCAATGTCGATGTTGAGACCGTACATCGGGCACCGACATCAGTCACCGGTTCAAATGGAGGAATTGGAGATAGGGGCCCCACCATTACCGATTCCAGAGGAAGAATCAGAGGGAGTAGACCCACCAAAACCTGCTCCAGGGCCAGAATCGCTGCCTAACTGGTTGTAGCTGTCGATGCCTTTGGTCCGCGGCAGCCAATGGTGCCGTGAAAGTCCTCTCGATGGCTAAGAAGCTCTGATCGACTGAGGACACTGATGCCTGGGTGG
Source organism: Ichthyophis bannanicus (assembly GCA_033557465.1). NCBI lineage: Eukaryota > Metazoa > Chordata > Amphibia > Gymnophiona > Ichthyophiidae > Ichthyophis > Ichthyophis bannanicus. Next base: position 16,764,825 of record CM066034.1, read on the forward strand.
AATTGAGCATGGGGCTGTGTGCCACCGTTCCAAAGCATGGTACCAGTAGCTCTTCGAAGGTCGATGCCTCGGGAGCATCCTGGAGCTCCTGTGTGGCTTTAGAGGGCTGGTCCTCCCACTGGGGCTGTTTGGCAGGCCGGTCAGCATCAGAGTCCCTTTTGGAGCATCATGTGAAGTATGGGACTTACCTCGATGCTCGGTATTGGATTTCGATACTAAGGACTTAGGGGTCTGTTTACTAAAAGGCCGGTGTTGTGCGGTCCGCGGTACCGAGCGGGTGCCGTATAAGGAGTGGGCGTTCCGTCGTGAAGAACAGAAGCTGTGATTGACAGATGCGCTAAGGTGCGCGGCGCCCGTGTGGTTAGTGCCCTGTGACATTACGGCGTTTGATCTGTGCACATAGATCACACTGCTCACGGTTTTTGGGCTTCCACTATTGTGCTGCACATTGCTGACGGAAACGGTTTCTTTTCCCTGCACAGCACCTCTAACGCGAGTGTTTCACTGGCGGTAAATTTCTTTGCAGATTCGGGCACGCTCCTGTGCGGCGAGTCTCTCCCCTCCCACATTCCGCCCACTGACCCCGTCTCTCCGCCCCTAGGGGGCCTTCCTCCGCCCTCATTTCGCCTTGGCACGCCTCTTTCGCACATTACCGCCCCGCAAATGTGCGCGTTGTCGGCGCACGCTTGCGGGACCCGTTAATGTGCCGCGCACTCGTACGGGGCGCTTAAGAGCACTTAAATACATCTTTTAGAGCGCTCATGTGCGCCCCGTACATGTGCGCCGTTTAGTAAACAGACCCCTTAGTCTTTAATTTATGTTTGGACTTTCTGGAGACCTGGGAACCAGCTGAAGATGCAGACGTTCTTATTTATTTATTTTATTTAACATTTTTTATATACCGCACTATTCATCATCAGTGCGGTTTACATTGAAACAACAATATGCCTGCCAATACATGACTGATCTAGGTTTACAGATAACAGGGAAGATAAACTGGGTGTGAACTGGGGATAACTATCTACATAATTATGCATAATTATATATACATTGAATAGGTTACATCAAGATTCGAATTTGACAAGAATACAGAATACAAGAATACAGTGTTATCTCATTTTGATCCTTTGTTCTGGATTGCTGTTATGTGTAGGAGTTATCTGAGTGGGCGATAGCCGGTTCTATTGTGTGTATGGTAGCCTGAAGTGCAAAGTGAATAAATAGTGCTTGATGGACTTTCTAAATTGGGTGATATCCCTGATTGATCTGATGTTTGGAGGTAGATTGTTCCAGCACTTGGGAGCATAGGACACAAAAGCTCTGTTAGTAGTTTGTTGTGTCCATTTTGTGGAGATACTAGGAGTAACTAGTGTGTTTTCTGCTACTAGTCTCCTGGGTCTGTTGTTTGGTGTCAGGGTGATGAGATTTGAGATCGATGCAGGAGATAATTTATTAATAGCTTTGAATGTGATGAGGAGGGTTTTGTATGTTATTCTGCAGTTTATCGGAAGCCAGTGCAGATCGATCAGTATTGGTGTTATATGATCTCTTATAGAAGCTCCAGATAAGATGCGGGCTGCCGCGTTCATCGCCAGTTGAAGTGGATTTAGTGTATTCTTGGGGAGGCCATGAAAGATGATATTCGCATAGTCAAAATGCGGTGTGACTATCGCTTGGAAGAATGTACGGAAGTCCTTTGTCTCCATCATTGGTTTCAGGTGGCGCAGTGTTTTTAGTTTGTAGTAAATTGACCTTACTGTGTTCTTTATGTGCTCTTTAAGATTGAGTTTTTGGTCGAGTATCACACCGAGGTACTTTATGGAGGCCTTGATTGGGAGTTCTGCATCTCTTACTATGAGGGTGGTTGGCGGAGAAAATTGCTCGTTTCTTGTGGCTATGAGTACTTCGGTTTCTTGGTTGCCCATCTGGGAGCAAAATGAGCTAACCTTCCTGGAATGGTGAGAGGTTCTGGCTGTTTTAAAGTCAGAAAGGCTAAGTTCTCTAGCATCAAGTTAAAAACCCTGAGGAGGTTGGGTCTGCTGAGTTGCAGCAGCCCCTGTAGTCTTAGGCCTGGCCTGTTTAGGTTGCTGACGCTTAGTAGCAAAGCGACCTGTAGAGGATTGTTGGCCAGAAGCAGAAGGGAATCTGCCCTTTTTGAAAAAAGACTTCTTGAAGGGTTTTTTCCTTGGCAGGAATGGAGGTTGACTTTGAAAGTCTATCCAGAGCAGAATTTTCTGCATCCATTTGAGTGGCTTTTATTTGCCATTCTTTGCCAAACAGGTTTTCACCTGTACAGGAAAGATTTCCTAAGCCATCTTGGACCCAGGGTTCTAAATCAGAAGCTTGGAGCCAAGCAATTCTGCGAGCAGCTATGGCAATGCCAGAAGCTCTGCTGGCACCTTCAAAGGAGTCAAAGGCTGCCCGGTTGGAAAACTTTGAAATGTCTTGAGTATGCTTAAGCCAAATGAGGAATTCATCCCTTTTATCTTCTGGCAGAAAAGGGAGGAAAGTGTGCAGTTTATCTGAAACCTCCTTTAGAAACATACCCATGTAAAGATTATAGGAGTTGATTCTGGCAATGAGCATACTGGCTTGGAAGATTTTTCTACCAAAAGCATCCAAGGTCCTGCATTCTCTTCCTGGAGGAGTAGAAGAGTGTCTCTTTGTACTCTTTATCCTCTTCATAGCTGACTGCACCACAATGGAATGGTGAGGAAGCCGTGTTTTATGAAAACCAGGACAGGGAGGGACACGATACATAGTGTCCAATCTGCAAGAACGAGGAGAGATAGTGAGAGGAGTCTCCCATAAATCAATCATGTGTTCATAAAGAATCTCATGAATTGGTAAGGTGACTGCCTCTTTAGGAGCCTTAGAATAACCCAAAATATCTATTTTTTTTGCTCTAGGCTCTGATTCAGAGGATACTGAAATAGAAAGTCCTTTAGCTACTTCTCTTATGAAGTCTTGAAAGGACAAGTCCTCTGGAGGAGACATTCTTCTTTTTGGAGAAGAAGGCTCTTCAGGAAGGGCTATAGATACTTCAGCAGACTCCTCTGATGTATCAGAATCACCAGAGGAATCAAAGTATCGTCTGTCAGGGTGCTCTTCTAACGCTCGGTACGCGTATCGAGCATTATCGACATCGGGCGTCATCGGTACCGGATCGGTACCGATGAGTAGCCCTGGACAAGGAACCGCTGCAGTCGGTATCCTGGTCAATGCCGATGCAGTCGGTGCCGGTATCGGCGCTGGTGCCGGTACCCGAGTCGATACCGACAACGGAGTTTGTTGTGGTATCAACGGCGTCGCAGCTTGAATGAAGGCACTGATAGCCTGCTGCATGGACAGAACATTCTGATCCATCGACGCCATGAATACCTGGAACTCGGTACCGGAAGGTTGTGCCGGTACCCCAGAGCATTCTAACAGATATCGGTCGAGGCCGTGCCATCGATGTCAACCTGTAACCCCATAGGTGGAGCTTTGGAAGCCGGAGCTTCCTGCCGGGGTTGTTTTACCGGTGCAGGATCCTCGAGGGCAAGCCTGGAGGCATCTCGATGCTTAGAGGGAGATCTACCCTTCGAGGACCGGCTAGATTTATGTTTGGTTACCTGAGATCCATTGGGGGAAGAATAAGCCCTGGAAGACGTCGATGCCACCGAAGCTGCATCAGCGGGAAACAGCACATGGAGCTTAGCTGCTCGGTTCTGTAAACCCCGTTTAGACATCAGAGAGCAGGACGGACAATCCGAAATGGAGTGTTCAGGACCCAAACATTTAAGACACCATTCATGGGTGTCTGTAACAGAAATAGTACCGTGCACTTAGTGCATTTCTTAAACCCGGAGGCTGGTTTTTCCATGAGGAAAATTTCTTGTGAGGCCTAAGGCCCAAAGAGAAAAATACACTAAGTGAGGGAAAAATATATAGTTTTTTTTTTTTTTTTTTTAAAGAAAAGAAAGAAAAGACCGGCGGTACCGGTCCGGAGTCGGGGGAGGCAGACACGCGACCAAAGAAATAAAATAAAACAAAGAACTTCTTCAGCGGTGACAGGGCTCGACCTGCTGGCTCCGCGGCAAAGAAGAACTGAGGAGAGGCGGTTAGGAAAGGCGGGAAGGCAGCGCGCAGGCGCTGTGGGATGCTCCCAAAAGCTTTCCTTTTTGGGAAGCTGGGGAGCGTTCCCATGCAGGCTCCGTCAGTACCGACGTACCCATATGTGAAGACTCATTCCTGCTTGTTCCTGGAGATATACTTTTTCACTGAAAGGGTGGTGGATGCTTGGAATGCCCTCCCGATGGAAGTGGTGGGGCAAATACAGTGCCAAAATTCAAAATGGCATGGGACAGACACAGTGGATCCTTTTACAGCAACAGGATACAATCAAAATAAACTTATCTAATTTCTCAACACGGGTGTCCTACACGGAGCGGTGGGTTCACCCTTAAACAGAAACATGGGGAGGGGTGGCATGCACGGAGCGGCAGGTGCACCTACTCTTGCCATCTTACTGGACAGACTAGATAGACCAGGGGTCTCAAACTCAAATTGCTTTGAGGGCCAGATGAGGACTTGTAAAGTAACCCGGGGGCCGCATGAGACGTGGGACCTCATTTGCATAAGGGACCTCATTTGCATAAATATTTGCATAATGTTACCATACCCTAACTTTTAGTAAACATGCCTCTTAATGAGTGCATGAATAAAGAAAGACTAAAAGATTTCTACATTACTATAATCCAGTGCCAACCGCCAGGCACATTAGGAACTACTACAAACAAACACTGCCCATTTAGAACCCATAGCAAACCCGCCATATCCTGACAGCACTACCAGGACTCACAATGCACCATACCCTACCTATCAAAAAGCAACACTGCAAATATTAAATCAATACATTTCAAAGAATAATAATACATGACCTACTGGGGAAAGGGAACAAGTGGCAATGTCAAATAGGAATTACATAAACAGAATACCTCAGCTCAGTTACACATGCAGAACATACACCATCACCAAACAAGCAATCAAAATTTAGAAACAAGACAATTAAACTGGGAACCCCAAAAGCCAAACTTGGAATGTACAACAACACTGTAGAAATAAAACTATAAATTAATTTCCTCCTGTACTAAACAAAGCGCAGACGTTATTGATGCACATTTCCCAGAACTGACATGTTCCAGTTAATAAATTCAAAATAAAGAGATTTTTCTACCTTTTGTGCATTTTTTTTCAGTTGCAATTGTTCCAGCCAGTTTCTTCTGGTTTCTTCGTGCCTTCTGCTAACTCTCCATCGTCTGCTGTCCATTTGTCCTTTCTTCTCTCTTCTAGCTTTTTCCATTCTCCCTCTACATCTGCTTTAACATATTAATCTTTCTCCTTTTGCTCTTTCCTCATTCCTATTTCATCCACTCAAATTTTACCCCTCCATCCTCAATCCCCACTTACTCTCCCAATACCTGGCCAATTGTAGATTTGTCTTCCCTCCCACACAAAATATTTTTCCCCTCTCCATTTCACTCTCCCAGCTCCATCCCATTCTAATCTCCCCCAACATCAGCTCCCTTCTAGTTCCAGTCCCACACAGCACCCGCTCCCTTCTAGTCCCCGCATCAGCCCATTTCCAGTCCTAGCCCCCCATTAGCCCATTTCCAATCGTAGCTCCCCCCCATCAGCCCATTTCCAGTGCTAGCTCCCTCCCCTCACAGCCCATTTCCATTCCAAGCCCCCCTCCCCATCAGCCATTTGCAGTTCAAGCCCCCCTTCCACTCAGCCCATTTCCAGTCCTAGCAGACCCCCCAGCCCATTATCAGTCCTAGCCCCCCCATAGCCCATTACCAGTCCTAACCCCCCATAGCTCACTTCCAGTCTTACCCCTCATAGCCCATTACCAGTCCTAACCCCCCATCACCCCATTTTCAGTGTTACCCCATCACCCCAATTTCACTTACCTCCTCATAGGCCATTACCCGTCCTAGCCCCCACCCCCATAGCCCATTACCAGTCCTAACCCCCCTCCCACCATCAGCCAAGGTAGATTTTAAAAAATGTATATTTGCTGCTGCTGCCGCCGCAGTATTAAGCGTTCCGCGGGCCCCTCTGCCTGGCAGAGTCCTCTCCTCCCTGCAGCATCAGCTCCAAAAGCGGCGGCTTTCAGAGCCGCAAAGAGAGAGAGAGTTCTAGAAACTCTCTCTCTCTTCGCGGCTCTGAAAGCCGCCGCTTTTGGAGCTGATGCTGCAGGGAGGAGAGGACTCTGCCAGGCAGAGGGGCCCGCGGGATGCTTAATACTGCGGTAGCGGCAAGTTTGGATTTTTTTTTTTTTTTTACACGCCGGTAAGTGCTTTGCGGGCCGCACAAGATGCTCTCGCGGGCCGCATGCGGCCCGCGTGTGTGAACCCCTGAGATAGACCATACTGGTCTTTATCTGCCATCATTTACTATGTTACTATAAATGTGAATATGGTTTCCTGTTTTGAAGGATGGACAGCAAGCCCCCTGAGGAAGATAGTGGCGAAATGCTTAGCATGAGTAGGGCTGGGGGGGGAGGGGTAGAATGTGATACCTGAAGATTGGACGATGACCAATGTAACACCATTTTTTAAAAAGGGTTCCAGGGATGATCCGGGACACTACAGACCGGTGAGAGCCTGACGTCAGTACTGGGAAAAATGGTAGAAACTATTATAAAGAACAAAATTACTGAACATGCAGATAGTCATGGCTTAATGGGAGACAGGCAACATGGCTTTTGCCAAGGAAGGTCTTGTTTTACTAATCTGTTATGTTTTTTTTGAAGGTGTGAATAAACAGGGAGACAAAGATGAGTCAGTTGAAATAGTGTATCTGGATTTTCAGAAAGCCTTTGACAAGGTCCCTCATGAGAAACTTTAGGCAAAATCAAAAAGTCATGGGATAGGAGGCAGGGTACTATTGTGGATCAGAAACTGGTTAAAAGACAGAAAGCAGAGGGCAGAGCAAAGGAGAAAGGTGAATAGTGGTGTACCCCAGGGATCTGTGCTGGGTCCGCTGCTATTTAACATATTCGTAATGACCTGGAAATGGGAATAATGAGTGAGGTAATCAAATTTGCAGATGACACAAAATTATTCAAAGTTGTTAAAACCCATGAGGATTGTGAAAAATTGCAAGAGGACCTTGATAAATTGGAAGACTGGGCATCCAAATGGCAGATGAAATTTAATGTGGACAAGGGTAAAGTTAGGCACCTAGGAAAGAACAACCCAAACTATGGTTACACAATGCTAGGTTCCATATTAGGAACCACCACCCAGGAAAAGATTTAGGCATCATCGTGGATAAAGCGTAGTTACTCACCTGTAACAGGTGGTCTCCGGGAACAGCAGGAATTAAGTTTTCCCATATGGGTATCATCGGTACCAACGGAGCCCGCGCGGGAACGCTCCCCAGCGTCCAATAGGAAAGCTTTTGGGAGCATCCCACTGTGCCTGCGTCGCTACCTTCACGCCTTTCGAACTCTCCCTCTTGAGTTTATAGCTGAGGCAAAGGAGAAAAGGAGAGATAGACAACTCCTAGGGGAGGTGGGTGGGTTGTGAAGATTTAATTTCTGCTGTTCCCGGAGATCACCTGTTACAGGTGAGTAACTACGCTATTTCCAGGAACAAGCACAAATGTAGTCTTCACATATGGGGACTCCCCAGCTGAGAGATGCCAGGGAGATGACCCCAAAGCTGCGAAACCCAGGTTGAGATGGGTCATGCTTCCTCCCATGGATCTCTGATATCGAAACCCAGGACGGCGGGTAGGAGTTGTTCTAAGTTTAAAAGAGATGCTAGAGAACAGCTTGGCCAAACGAGGCATCCTGACAGGAGTCCTTGTCTAAGCAGTAGTGGGCTGCAAAGGTGTGTACCGAAGCCCTAGTGGCTGCCCTACAAATGTCGTCAATCGACACTGAGTAAAGGTTTGCCATAGAGGCTGCCATTGCTCTGACATTGTGAGCTGTGACATGACCTTCAAAATAAAGACCTTTACTCTCCTATGCAAAGGATATGCAAATTGCAATCCATTTAGACAAAGTTCACTTGGAAACTGGCAATACAAGATGACTAGAATCAAAGGCAACAAAAAGCTTGGAAGCCTTTCAATGTTGCTTAGTTCTCTGAAGGTAAAAAGCAAAGGCTCTTTTACAATCCAAAGTGTGAAGATTCCTTTCTGCATTGGAGGCATGAGGCCTAGGGAAGAATACAGGAAGGTAAACCGATTGGTTTAAATGAAAAGGCAAAACCACCACTGGCATGAAGTGAGGGTGAGTCCTAAGAACTACTTTATCATGGTGGAACTTTGTATAAGGAGGATGAGCCACTAAAACCTGTAGCTCACTGATGCGACTTGCAGAAGTGAGAGCAATTAGGAAGATTACTTTCCAAGAAAGAAACTTTAGAACTGTAGTGGCTAATGGTTCGAAGGGCAGTTTCATGAGATGCCTGAGGACAAGATTCAAATCCCATGCCACTGGCGGTAGCTTGATGGGAGGCTTAGTCAAGAGTAGACCTCTCATAAAGCGTAGTTACTCACCTGTAACAGGTGATCTCTGGGAACAGCAGGAATTTAGTCTTCACATATGGGTATCATCGGTACCAACGGAGCCCTCGTGGGAATGCTCCCCAGCGTCCAATAGGAACGCTTTTCGGAGCATCCCACAGCACGTGCGTGCTGCTTTCCCCACTGTCCCTCTTCAGTTGAGTTTATAGCTGAGACAAAGGAGAGAGGGAGAGACAGAAAGAGAGAGAGATAGAGAGACAACTCCTAGGAGAGGTGGGTGGGTTGTGAAGGCTACATTCCCGCTGTTCCTGGAGATCACCTGTTACAGGTGAGTAACTACTCTATCTCCAGGAACAAGCAGGAATGTAGTCTTCACATATGGGGACTCCCTAGTTGAAGATGCCAGGGAGATAGCCCCAGGAAGCTGCAACCCATTGTGAGATGGGCCATGCTTCCTCCCATGGATCTCTGGCATCCCACCAGGGATGGTGAGTAGGAGTTGAATTAAGTTTGAAAGAGATGTTGAAGAACAGCCTGGTGGGAGTCCTTGTCTTAGCAGTAGTGGGCTGTAAAGGTATGTACCGAAGCCCAAGTGGCTGCTCGACAAATGTCGTCAACAAATACAGAGTGAAGGTTAGCCACAGAGACTGCCATGGCTCTCATATTGTGAGCTGTGACATGGCCTTCAAGAGGAAGACCCTTATTCTCATAGGCAAAGCATATGCATTGTGCAATCCACTTAGACAAAGTTCTTTTGGAAACTGGAAGTCCCAAATGACTAGAATCAAAAGCAACAAAGAGTTGAGAAGATTTTCGATGTTGCTGTGTTCTTTGTAGGTAAAAAGCTAAAGCTCTTTTACAGTCCAAGGTATGAAGGTTCCTTTCTGCACTGAAGTCATGAGGCCTCGAAAAGAATACAGGAAGGTAAACCGCTTGGTTTAAATGGAAAGGAGAAACCACCTTTGGCATAAAGTGTGGATGAGTCCTAAGAACGACCTTATCATGGTGAAATCTTGTATAAGGAGGATCAGCCACTAGAGCTTGCAATTCACTAATGCGGCGTGCAGAGGTGATTGCAATTAGGAAGATGACTTTCCAGAAAAGGAATTTCAGAGATTTAGTGGTTAAAGGCTCAAAGGGCGGTTTCATGAGCTGCCCGAGAACAAGATGTTGTTATGGAAGGAGAGACTAGATAGGCTATGTGGTCTTTTTCTGTCATCATGTTTCTATGTTTCTAAGATTCAAATCCCATGCCACCGGTGGTGATCTGATGGGAGGTTTTGTTAATAGAAAACCTCTCATAAATCTTGTTATAAGTGGATGAGAGGAAATAGGTTGTCCATTTAGAGGCTTGTAGGAAGCTGCAATAGCACTAAGATGGACTCTTACTGAATTGGTCTTAAGACCAGCATTTGATAAATGAAGGAGGTACTCCAGTACCGATTCCAGAGGTATCGCAAGGGGGTTAAGTCCCTTTTGAGAACACCATATGGTAAACCGTTTCCACTTAAAGGCGTATGATCATCTTGTGGAAGGTTTTCTAGAAGCCTGTAGGATATCTTTTACCTGTTGAGAAAGGTTGAGATCCTGAAGGTCTAGGCTTTCAGCCTCCAGGACCTGAGATGCAGGGACTGGGGATTCGGGTGCCATAGCATCCTGTTCTCTTGGGAGAGAAGATTTGGAGCACACTCCAACTCCTGAGGTGCAGCTTGAGAGAGATGTAGAAGCAGAGGATACCACGTTGCCGTGGCCAACGTGGAGCTATGAGAATCATATGACCTCTGTCTCTCTGAAGCTTGAATAGTGTTTTGGGGATGAGGGAGGGGAATGGGTGGGAAAGTATAGAGGAAGTCTTGACCCCAGTGAAGGAGGAAGGCGTCCCTTCCCTGACAATCTCGAGATGGAATTCTTGAACAGAACCGGGGAAGTTAGGCATTCAGTGGACTTGCAAAGAGGTCTATGTCTGGGGTTCCCCAGATTTGAAATATTTGGGCAACCTGGCCTGAGTGGAGAGACCATTCATGTGGCAGCAGTACTTGGCTGAGTTTGTCTGCCCAAAGGTTTTGAATACCTGGAAGATATACCACAAGGAGGTGAATTTGATGCTCTCTGGCGAGGGCCCATAGTCGTAAAGCTTTGTTGCATAACGACAGAGAGCCCGTTCTGCCCTGCTTGTTCACGTAGAACATGGCTACTTGATTGTCTGTCTGGACTAGGACTGTCTTGTAGCTGAACTGGGCTTGGAATACTCGAAGAGCAAGGACGATTGCTCTGAGTTCCAGGAGGTTTATTTTGAAGACAAGCCTCCTGTGGAATCCAGGTACCCTGGGTAGAGAGATGGTGCAGGTGGGCCTCCCATCCCACCTGTGATGTATCTATTGTTAGAGAGGCCTGGAATAGGGGTTGCTGGAAAGGAGACCCTACCAGAAGGTTCTCCAGTGATTGCCACCATTGGAGGGACGAAACAAAACAGACCAAAGGGAAGAACTTTGTATTGCAAGTGTTTTCCCTGGAAAAGGAACCACAGGAATTTCCTGTGATCTGGATGGATGAGAATATGAGTATATGCATCCTTTATATCTAGAGAACAAAGCCAATCCTGACTTTGAAGGTATGGCAGAAGAGTTCCTAGCGAGATCATTTTGAATTTCTCTCGGAACAGATATTTGTTCAATTCTCTGAGGTCTAAAATGGGTCTGTGTCCTCCTGTTTTCTTTGGGATAAGAAAATAGGGGGAGTAGAACCCTCTACCCTGTTGTAGAATGGGTACTTCTTCTATTGCTCCTTGAGCAAGGAGTGTTGTGACCTCCTGACCTAAGAGATTGTTGACAGGGATCTGAGAATTGAACTGTCTTACAATTGTAGGAGGGGTCATGCTGTGAAAATGAAGCTTGTACCCCTCTCGTACAATGGACAGAGTCCAATTTTCTGCTGTTATTTGGTGCCATCTGTTGGCAAAATGACACAACCTGCCAGGGATGGCTAAGGGTTCTGGACCGTTCAGGGGCAGGAAGGCTAAGTTCTCTAGGTAGGAGTCAAAGCCCCTGAGGAGGCTGAGTCTGTGGAGCTGGCTGAGCTCTTGGCCCTTTTGGCTTCTTTTGTTGTCTAGTTTGTTGCTGTTGTCCCTTTTGGGCAGCCTGAACTGGACCGTGCCCCTGTTGGGCATAAGGAGGATAAAACTTCCTTTTTTTCTTTTTGCTGATAAAGGGTTTTTTATAGGATTTCTTTTTGGCTGGGTTGGCTGTAGATTTTAACAATCTATCCAGGGTGATATTGTCAGTATCTATTTCATTAGCCTTTTCCTGCCAATTCTTGCCAAAGAGATTTTTCTCCTGTGCAAGAGATATTTCCCAATTTATCTTGTCAGGATGCCTCGTTTGGCCAAGCTGTTCTCTTTGAGGAACATTCCCATATATAGGATATAGGAGCTGATCCTGGCTGAGAGCATGGAAGCTTCAACACCCAAAGGCATCGAGAGTCCTGCACTCACGGCCTGGAGGATTGGAAGCAAGCCTCTTTGCATGCTTCATCCTACGCATAGCCGATTCCACTACCATTGAATGGTGTGGTAACTGAGTTTTTTGGAAGCCAGGACAAGGTGGAACTCGATACATTGTATCGAGCCTCCGAGAGTGAGGAGATGTGGTTAAAGGTGTTTCCTCAGCATAAGATCATGTAGGATCTGATGAATAGGAAGAGTAGCTGCTTCCTTGGGAGCCTTAGGGTATTGAAGGATTTCCAATTCCTGTGCCCTAGGCTCCTTTTCAGGAGTAACCGTGATTGCAAGGCCTCGAGCCACATCACAAATAAAATCGTGAAAGGACATGTCCTCTGGAGGAGACATTCTGCGTTGGGGAGAAGATGATGGTTCCTTCGGAAGAAGTACTCTAGTATCGGCAGAGTCATTAGACTCATCGGAATCGGAAGATTCAAAATATCTCTGATCCCGGTGTTCGTGCAGAGCATGGTACCGGTATCGATCGAAGTTGGTATCGAGGTGTCTCGGTACCGATCTGCCGATGCCGGCGATAGACTCAAGACTCGGAATTGGAGGTATACCCACCGAAGCCAGTGCCGTCGGTGCCTGTCGAACCGTCTTTAGCGGTCTCAACGGTATCGAAGCCGTGAGGAGAGCTGCCAGACTGCGTTCAATAGCGAGAAACCTCTGATCTATCGACGCTGCCGATGCTTGGGTGTCGGTACCAATAGAAACAGCCAGAACCCCAGAGCATGGCACCAGTAGGTCTGCCGAAGTGGAGGCCTCGAGAGCATTCTGGAGCCCAATTAGTGCTTTGGAAGCCGAAGCCTCGCAACGGGGCTGTTTTGCTGGTGAAGTTTCCTCAAGGGCAACGCCAATGGCCTCTCGATGCCTAGAAGGAGATATTCCCTTTGAGGACTGGCTATATTTCTATTAAGTTAACTGACATCCATGGGAGGAAGATGAGGCTCTGGAAGACGTCGATACAACGGACATCGCATCTGAAGCAAAAAGGGTACCGAGTTTTGCAGCTCTATTCTGCAGGCCCCTTTTAATCATCTTCCTACAGGAGAGGCACTCCGATGGAGAATTATTAGGGCCTAAATATCTAAAGACATCAGTCATGGGTGTCGGTGACGGATATGTTACCGCCAGACTTAGAACATTTTTTAAAACCAGTAGCTGGTTTTTCCATTTTTAAGGAAAATGGGCCTATTTTATTTATTTATTTATTTAGCTGTATTTATATTCCGCTTTTCACCGGGTCAAAGCGGTCAATTGTGAGATACATTTAACACGAGGGGATATGACACACATACACTAATACTTACAGGGAACATGGGCAATGGAGGGTTAAGTGGCTTGCCCAAGACCACAAGGAGTACCTATAGGACTAGAAATCCCAGTCCCTCCGGCCTGAGATTGCTGTCCCCAGGTGGGACTTGAACCCCCGGCCCTCCGGCCTGAAGTACCTTGTCCTAACCACTAGGCCACTCCTCCAGTGCCCAAAATAGAGCCTAGCATCGAGGAAAAAAAGTTTCTGAAGAAAAATACCTGAGAACTATATATATATATATATTTTTTTTTTTTTTAAAGAAAAGAAGAAAGAACCACCGGCGGTACCAGTAGGCGTCGAACGAAGGCAGACAAGATCACAAAAAATAAAGAATAAAGAAGGAATTTTCTCCGGTGATAGGGTATGCGACCTGTCGGCTCCGCGGAAAACGAAGAACTGAAGAGGGACAGTGGGAAAGGCGGGAAGGCAGCACGCAGGCGCTGTGGGATGCTCCCAAAAGCGTTCCTATTGGACGCTGGGGAGCGTACCCGCGCAGGCTCCATCGGTACCGACGATACCCATATTTAAAGACTGCATTCCTGCATGTTCCTGGAGATACCTTGCTACAAGTGGTTGAGAGGAAACAGGTTGTCCATCCAAGGGCTTGTAGAAAGTCGCAATGGCACTAAGGTGGACCCTTACGGAATTTGTCTTAAGAGCAGAGGATGATAAATGGAGGAGATACTCCAGTAACGCCTCCACTGGCACTGAAAAGAGATTAAGTTCCCTTCTTGAACACCAGATAAAAAACCTTTTCCATTTGAAGGCGTAGGCCCACCTTGTGGAAGGTTTTCTTGAAGCCAAAAGGATATCCTTAACCTGTTGAGAGAGGTTGATATCCTGAAATTCTAGGCTCTCAGCAGCCACGCCCTGAGGTGTAGAGACTGAGGATTTGGGTTCAATATCATCCCATTCTCCTGGGAAAGAAGATCTGGAGCATAACCCAACTCCAGAGGTGTGGCTTGAGAGAGATGTAGAAGCAGAGGATACCACATTTGTCGTGGCCAATGTGGGGCTATGAGGATCATATGGCGCCTGTCTCTCTGAAGCTTGAAAAGAGTTTTGGGAACGAGGGGAATGGGTGGGAAGGCATAGAGGACGCCCTGACCCAGTGGAGGTGGAAGGCATCCCTTGCCTGACAGTTCTGAGCCGGAATTCTGGAACAGAACCGGGAAAATTTGGCATTCTGAGGACTTGCAAAGAGGTCTATATCTGGAGTTCCCCAGATTTGAAAAATTTGAGCAACCTGCTCTGGATGAAGAGACCACTCGTGTGGCAGCAATATTCGACTGAGTTTGTCTGCCAAGAGATTTTGTGTGTCTGGAAGATACACCACTAAGAGGTGGATTTGAAGGTTCCTGGCGAAAGCCCAGAGGCGTAGAGCTTCGTTGCACAAAGTCTGAGAACCTGTTCCACCCTGCTTGTTCACATAGAACATGGCTACTTGATTGTCGGTCTGGACCAAAACAGTCTTGTAGCTTAGGTGGGCCTGAAATACTCGAAGAGCATAGAAGATAGCTCAGAGTTCCAGGAGGTTTATATGAAGACAAGCCTCTTGCTCGGTCCAGAGACCCTGAGTGGAGAGATTGTCCAAGTGAGCCCCCCAACCTAACTTGGACGCATCTGTCATCAAGGTGGCTTGGTGTAGTGGCTGCTGGAAAGGAGACCCTATGAGAAGGTTTTCCAGCGATTGTCACCATTGTAGGGACAAAATGAGACATGTCGAGTTTCTTATTTTGTCCGTCAGGTGACCCGAGGCCTGTGTCCACTGAGAGGTTAGGGTCCACTGGGCCGCTCGCATGTGAAGGCGAGCATAGGTAAACAGATGGATGCCATATGCCCCAGCAGCTGAAGCATTTTTCAAGCAGTTAGAAGAGTTTTCATAGCTACTTGAGAGGCCAGGTGGATTATTTGAAGACAACGTGGTTGTGGCAGGAAAGCCTTTGACTGCCTTATGTCTATAAGAGCCCCTATGAACTCTAGAGACTGAGAAGGGGTGAAATGAGATTTTGGGAGGTTTATGACCAGTCCCAGGTACTGCAGGATTTGCATTGTGCGGGAGAGCGCGAAGCTGGCTTCTGGAGCTGTTTATGCTCGGATGAGCCAGTCGTCTAAGTAGGGGAAGACGAATATTCCCAGAGTTCACAGGAATTCTGCTACTACTGCCATGCATTTTGTGAAGACTCTTGGGGCAGAGGCCAGTCCGAAGGGAAGAACCCTGTACTGGTAATGTCTTCCTCGAAAAAGGAATTGAAGTAACCTCCTGTGATCTGTATAAATGAGGATATGCGTGTATGCATCCTTTAGATCTAGAGAACATAGCCAATCCTGACTCTGAATGTAAGGAAGAAGTGTTCCGAGGGAGATCATCTTGAATTTTTCTCGGAACAGATACTTGTTCAACTCTGAGGTCAAGTATGGGTCTGTATCCTCCTGTTTTCTTTGGAATGAGGAAGTAGGGGAGTAGAAACCCATGCCCTTTTGAGATATGGTTCCTCTTCTATTGCCCCTTGAGCAAGTAGTGAGGTGACCTCTTGACACAAGAGAGTGGTGAAAGAGCCCTGAGAATTGAACTGTCTTGTGATGGTGGGTGGGGGCATACCGTGAAAATGGAGTTTGTACCCCTCTTTTACAATGGAAAGAGTCTGTTCTGATGTTATTTGTTGCCATCTTTTGGCAAAATGACAAAGTCTGCCGGGGATGGTGAGAGGCTCTGGACCTTTCAGGGGCAGGATGACTAAGTTCTCTAGGAAGGAGTCAAAGCCCCTTGAGGAGGCTGTGTCTGCTGAGCTAGTTGAGCTCTGGGGACTTGGGCCTTCCTTTGCTGTCACCACTTCTGGGGAGCATAAACTGGACAGTGGACAGCCTGGGTGTAAGATGGGTAGAATTTCTTTTTCTTGTTGAAAAAGGGTTTCTTAATTGTCTTTTTCTTTGCTGGGTTGGCTGTGGCCCTTGATAATCTGTTCAAAGATTTTCAGACTCAAGCTGATTAGCTTTGTCCTGCCAATCCTTGCCAAAGAGATTTTCTCCTGTGCAAGGAATGTTCCTCAGCTTATCTTGCACCCATTGTTCTAAATCTGATGCCTGAAGCCAGGCAATGCGACGTGCACCGATAGAAATAGCAGAGGCTCTGCTAATGCACTCAAAGCAATCAAAGGTTGCACGATTCATAAACTTAGACACAGTCTGGGCATGTTTGACCAGAGTGAGGAAGTCTGTTCTTTTATCATGGGGGAGAAGTGGAGCCATGAGCTCTAGATCCCTTGTAACCTCCTTAAGGAACATTCCCATATAAAGAATGTAAGAGCTGATCCTGGATGATAGCATCGAGGATTGAAAGCATCGACGCCCAAAGGCATCGAGTGTCCTCGCTTCACGCCCTGGAGGATTGCGTTTTAGCACTCTTGATCCTACGCATCGCCGATTCCACTACCACTGAATGGTGTGGTAATTGTGTCTTCTGAAAACCAGGGCATTGTGGAACTCGGTACATGGTATCGAGTCTCCGAGAGTGTGGAGACACCATTAAAGGAGTTTCCCCACTTCCTTAGCATGAGGTCATGCAAGATTCAGTGAACGGGAAGGGTAGCAGCTTTTTTAGGAGCTGCCGGGTACTGAAGAATTTCTAATTCTTCTGCTCTGGGTTCCTTCTCAGGGGTTATGGTGATGGAGAGTCCTCGTGTTACATCACGTATGAAATCCTGGAAAGACATTTCCTCTGGAGGAGACATCCTACGCTGAGGAAAAGGAGAGGGATCCTCCGGAAGAATCACTCTGGTACCGGTGGAGTCCTCGGAGTCATCGGAATTGGAGGACTCGAAGTATCTCCGCGCCAGATGTTCTTGCATTGCTTGACGCCGATATCTATCGAAGTCGACATCAGACTGTCTCGATAACGGTCCCTCAATACCAGACACTGATTCAAGAGCTGGCATGGGGGGAAGCGCATCGGTTAAAGTAGGTGCGGTCGGTACCGGTATTGATGACTTCGGAACCATCTGAAGCGGCCTTAGCGGTACCGAAGCTGCTAAGAGATCCGCTAGGCTGCATTCAATGGCCAGGATGCGCTGATCCATAGCCCCTGCCAATGCCTGGATGTCGGTACCAGTGGAACAGGCCACGACACCAGAACATGGCACCAGGAGTTCTCCCGAGGTGGAAGCTTCGGGAACATCCTGGAGTCCCGTTAATGCTTTGGAGGCCGGGGCCTCCCGCCGGGGCTGTTTGGCCGGTGTGTTTTCCTCGAGGGCAACGCTAGTAGCATCTCGATGCTTTGAAGGAGATCTACCCTTTGAGGACCGGCTGGTCATGGAAGACCTGGGTTTAGTTACCTGAGATCCATGGGAGGAAGATGAAGCCCCGGAAAACGTCAATGCAACGGACACCGCATCCGCGGCAAAGAGGGTGCCGGGTTTTGCAGCTCTGTTCTGCAGGCCTCTCTTGGTCATCTTTCTCAGAGAAGACACTCTGATGGTAAATGGTGAGGACCTAAACATTTAAGACACCAGTCATGGGTGTTGGTAGCACAAATGGTACCGCTACACTTTGAACATTTTATGAAACCACTAGATGGTTTTTCCATTTTAGAAGAGGGCCTAGTGCCCAAAATGGCGCCTGGCACCCAGAGGAGACAGACCCTCCAAAAGAAGAATTCTTTTTTTCTTTTTCTTTTTAGTTAAAGAAGTAAGAAAATGAAGAAAAGATCGGTGGTACCGGTATAGGCGTTGACGGTGAAGGCAGAAGCGACCACAAAAAGGAAATTTTCTGCGTTGACAGGGTTTGCTGCCTGTCCGCGGAAAATGAAAAACTGAAGGAGAGTTGGAAAGGTGGGAAGGCAGTGACGCAGGTGCAGGCGGATGCTCCCAAACGTTTTCCTATTGGACGCTGGAGAGCATTCCCGCGCAGGCTCCATCTGTACCGATGATACCCATATGTGAAGACTACATTCCTGCTTGTTCCTGGAGATCATGTTGAAACCCTACGCCCAGTGTGCAGCGGCAGCCAAGAGAGCAAATAGAATGCTAGGTAAGGAATGGAAAATAAAACAAAGGATATTATAATGCCTCTATATCAATCCTTCATACCACCAACCAACCGAGATCAATCCTTCATACCACCAACGACACTAAAAGTAAGAGACGCCGAACTTCAAAGCAAGCCAACCATCCGCTACCTAGGGATAACACTTGATCAACACCTGAACATGAAAGCCCATATAAATAACACCGTCAAGACAGTATACCTTAAGATTCGCACAATCCACCACCTACGACCTCTGCTGGACCCAGATGACTTTAGGACAGTCTACCAGGCACTAATCATGCCCCATTTCGATTATGCCAATATCATCCTACAAGGACTACCAAAAAACGCGCTGATCCCACTACAACTAGCCATGAACGCTGCAGCCAGAATTCTACATGGTTCATCCAGGAGGGACCACATAACACCAGTCCTGAAGCAACTTCATTGGCTACCAGTTTATTGTAGAGCCACCTTCAAGATCCTGCTGATGACATTCAAAGCCATCCATAGAATCACCTCCGCCTCTATCACAGATCTCATCACACCCACTCCCTCAAATAGAGCCAGAAGATCATTCACAGTAAACACCCTGAATATCCCCAGCAAGATCACAAAATGCTCACAGTCCACAAAAAAAAGAGCTTTCGAGTACTATGCTCCCTCATGCTGGAATGCACTCCCACCTAACATCCGGTCCATAACAGACCTCAACACCTTCAGAAAGGCCCTGAAACATTACCTCTTCATTCAGCACTACGGCACCACATAACGTCCAGTCATCTACAATCAACTAAACAACCACCCTGCGCCATCCACTATACATGACCCTAGCACAACATGTTAGCTCTACCAGAACCCGAGCAGGACCATGTACATAGTATCCAAAATGTTTATAATGCTTATAATAACCTAGAATGTAAATAGCTAGCCTAAAATCTGTGTATAGTTTACCCAGTTCAACCCAAGTTTACCAACCCTGTTCTCTGTAAGTCCAGTACGGTCCTCCAAGACTGGACAAAGTAATTGTTACCTGTAAACCGAGCTGAAATTGAAAAGCGTGGTATAGAAAAAACTTTAAATAAATAAAATAAATCGTTCCATGATGCGGCCACACCTTGAATATTGTGTGCAATTTTGGTTGCCAAATCTTAAAAAGGATAAAGCATTATTAGAAAAGGTACAGAGAAGAGCCACCAAAATGGTAAAGGGGATGGAAGGATACCCCTATGAAGAGAGACTTAAAAGGTTAGGGCTCTTCAACCTGGAAAAGAGATGTCTGAGGGGAGATATGATAGAGGTCTATAAATTAATGAATGGAGTGGAACAGCTAAACGTAAATCGATTGTTTATGCCATCAAAATATAGAAAGGCTAGGAGACATGCAGTGAAGCTACAGGGTAGCCTATTTAAGGCCAATAAGAGAAAATATTTTTTCACTCAACGTGTAATCAAACTCTGCAATTTGTTACCTAGATTGGCCACTGCTGCAAACAGGATACTGGGCTTGATGGACATTTGTCTGACCCAGTATGGCATATCTTATGTTCTTATGTACAGCTAAAAGTTAAGTGATGCCATTTTTATAATGGGGTTGGTGGAATATTGAGCAGTATGTATGTAATCAGTGTGCATGCTATGAGGGATCTCAGGAAGGAACACACTGTTTATATAAAACCAAGAAATATATAAAAAAGATAAGTTAAATGAAGGAGTTTTTTTTACTGGGTTGTTGATGTGCTGAGGATGAGTTGTGGTCAAAGTAATATTTACCACACTCCAACCTCATATGGTTCTGAGACTCTTTTTCTCCTTTCATTTTTGGAATCATGGATTTTTAGAGTTGAGTCTGCATAGCGAATGGAGTGATTTCCTATAATTTGATGTGTTCACCTTTTCACTCTGGAAGTGACCCGATAATGTGGTGTATATTCTACAATGGAACGTCGAGCACTTTGGCAAGTTACACCGAGTTTTTCTGAAGGACAAATTCAGGATTTATTGAAAGAAAAAAATTCTTTGAGTCAGGCGAAGACACCCATCCAGGAACTACTTAGACCACTCTGTTAAATCTACAGAAACATTTAGTGAGATCAGAACTTCATAGATCATCATTAATAGAATACATCAGACGTCAACATATCCCTAGAGGATAGTGGGTTTATAAGGAGCCACTGCTATTTACAATGGATTCAGTGTTCATGGAGCGATGGAACAAAATTTTGAATACATGTTCACTAGACCCAATGGTCCTGATTGTTGACACCACAAAGGAAAGTAATGGTGCTCCATAAAAGAAGCGAACGATATGCTTGGGACATTGAAGACAGTTGAGTCAGAAGACATGTATAGGCAACAGCAAGAGGATATCAAGCGACAAATCGAACAGTTGGGTACGGAAGTTAGAAAGATAAATATGAAAAAACTGAAGAGGAATAATGACGATTATACCACTGGTTACGTATACCCTTGGATGAATCTGAATCGAGAAGAGAAGAAAAATCAAAGAGTAGACTTTGATTTTACCTCTGGTGATTCTTCCAGTACTGATGGCAAGCGATACATGAGGGAAGTTTTTTTAGAATCGGGCAGAAGAAAAATTCCCTCAAGGAAGACGGAAAGAGTTTGATATTCCGGGTCAGAACAACATGTATGTATGGACACGATCCTAAAAGCAGACCGAACAATGGTAGTGAATTTGCAAATGTAACCTTCACTTCTGTCCAGACTAAGGTGTTGAACAAAGGACTTCCAGTTCAGAAATGGCCTGGGGAGGTTTATTAGGAAATTTAATCTGCAAGCCTTCTTCTCTTCACAAGGGAATGAAGATGATTGCCCTGTTGAGGGACAAGGGACAACACCTGATGGTTGTCCCCCTAGGGAGAAAAGCATTGCCTTTTAAACCTTGCTGGAATCCTTCAGGGCTATTACATCCTGCCTTGGGAATGGTTTTGACAACTTGTTCTTCGAGAGATACAAACTCTTAAGCAAGCCTCATGTAAGAAGATGTCTTGTGTTTTATCAAAGGTCGAAAAAAAAGCCCTGGAGGAACTTCGTTCAATGCCTGATATAATAATCAAATGGGAAGATAAAGGAGGGGCCATCATTTTGCTGAACAGAACCGATTATCTGGCTGAGGTCTCTCATCAATTAATCAATCATTCATAGACCAGAGAGTCCTGGCTATTGAGCGCAGTCTGGCGGCTCTCCTTGCGGCATCGACACCCTCGGAACCACGACAGACAATTCGACCGGTACCAGCCCCGGCCCCGGTACCAGTACCGATAGCATCGACATCGGCATCGGTGTCTGTTTTGCTTCTACCCAGTCATCCGATGCCCTCCGGTACGAATACCCCGGTACCGGTTACTCCCGGTACCGACTTCCGCCGGTACGGGGAACGGGCTCTTCAAGAGCATCCGGACAGACGGTACTTCGAGTCCTCAGAAGAATCTGAGGATTCTGACAGTTCTGTCGATGCAGGAATGCTTCTCCCAGAGGAGCCCTCCTCCCCTAAGCGCAGGATGTCTCCTCCAGAGGATATTTCCTTCCAGGATTTTATCAGGGAGGTGGCTCGGGGCCTGTCCATTACTGTGGCCCCTGAAACAGAGCCAAGGGCCAAGGAGTTGGAAATTCTAGAATATCCCAAAACTCCTAAGGAGGCAGCTACCTTGCCCATTCATGAGATTTTATATGATCTCATGTTAAGGATGTGGGAGACACCTCTTACTACCTCTCCTCATTCTCGCAGACTGGATACTATGTATCGAGTCCCTCCTTGTCCTGGTTTCCAAAAGACTCAGCTTCCTCACCACTCTATTGTAGTGGAATCAGCTATGAGAAGGATCAAGAGTGCAAAGAGGCATGCCTCTAATCCTCCAGGACGTGAGTGCAGAACCCTGGATGCTTTTGGACGTCGTGTCTTCCAAGCTTCCATGCTTTCTGACAGGATCAGTTCCTACAGTCTTCTACATGGGAATGTTCCTGAAGGAGGTCACAGATGATTTAGAAGCTTTAAGTCCTATTCTTCCCGAGGATAGAAGACAGGATTTTCTCACTTTGGTCAAACATACCCAAGATGTTTCTAAATTTGCCAACCGTGCAGCCTTTGACTGCTTTGAGTGCATAAGCAGAACCTCGGCTATTGCCATAGGTGCACGTAGAAATGCTTGGCTCCAGGCATCTGATCTAGAGCTTTGGGTACAAGACAAATTGGGAAATATCCCTTGTACTGGTGAGAACCTGTTTGGTAAAGAATGGCAGGAAAAGGCCAATGAGATGGATGCTGACAACTTCACTTTGGATAGGTTTATCCAAGTCCACAGCTGCAGTCTCAGCCTCCACAGGGCCTTTGACTTTCAGCTAGAGAACTTAGCCTTCCTGGCTCTCGGGGGACCAGAGCCTTCCACAACTCCAGGAAGGTTATGTCATTTTGCCCCCAGATGGGGGCAGATAACAGCAGAGCATTGGACACTCTCCATCATAGAGGAGGGGTAAAAGTTTCATTTTTCAAGCATGCCCCCTCACACAATAGTAAAGCAGTTCAATTCTCCGACCTCTCTCATCAACCTGTTAGGTCAGGAGGTCACTATCCTTCTTGCCCAAGGGGCAATAGAAGAAGTACCCATTCATCAACAGGGTACAGGGTTCTATTCCCCTTATTTCCTTATCCCAAAGAAAATAGGGGGTTACAGACCTATCTTAGACCTCAGAGAATTAAACAAATTCCTTATCAAGGAGAAATTCAAGATGATTTCTCTCGGATCTCTGCTGCCATACATTCAGAGTCAGGATTGGCTTTGTTCTCTAGATCTCAAGGATGCGTATACCCATGTCCTCATCCATCCAACCCACAGAAGGTTCCTTTGGTTCCTTTTTCAAGGAAAGCACTACCAATACAGGGTGCTTCCTTTTGGCCTGGCCTCAGCACCAAGGGTGTTCACGAAAAGCATGGCTGTAGTAGCAGCATTTCTCCGCACTCTAGGGATATTCGTCTTCCCCTACTTAGACGACTGTCTCATTCGAGCCCCAACAGAGTCAGAGGCCAGGACTTCTCTATCCTGCACAATGCGTATCCTTCAGTATTTAGGGCTGGTAATAAACATCCCAAAATCCAGTCTAACTCCCACTCAGTCTTTAGAGTTCATAGGAGCTTTGCTGGATACCAGAAAGGCAAGGGCCTATCTCCCCCAGGCCCGTTGTCTTCGCATGGTGCAGTTAGCTTCTCAAGCAGTGCTAAAGCCTCATCTAACTGCTCGAGAAATGTTACAACTACTAGGCATGTGCTTCCCTATGCTCGCCTCCATATGAGGGCAGCTCAGTGGACTTTATCCACCCAATGGACCCAGGCATCAGGATGCCTGTCAGACAAAATGGCAAACACAAGTCGCCTTATTTTGTCCCTCCAGTGGTGGAAGTCCACTCAAAACCTGTTGCTGAGGCCCCCTTTTCAACAACCCTTACCCCAAGCAACTCTCACAACAGATGCTTCTCCAATGGGTTGGGGAGCTCATATGCAAGACCTCTCCACCCAAGGCACCTGGTCTCCACAGGAGAGTCATCTACATATCAATCTCTTGGAGCTCAAAGCAATCTTCCTTGCTCTGCAAGTGTTCCACACCCTGCTCAGCTGCAAGACAGTCCTCATTCATACGGACAATCAAGTAGACATGTTCTATGTGAACAAGCAGGGCGGAACAGGCTCTCTGTCGCTTTGCAACGAAGCTTTGCGACTATGGGCCCTCGCCAGAGAGCATCAGATTCATCTCCTGGCAATGTATCTTCCAGGCATACAAAACTCTTGGGCAGACAGACTCAGTCGAGTTCTGCTTCCACACGAATGGTCTCTGCATGCAGACCAGGTAACCAAGATTTTTCAAATTTGGGGAACCCCGGACATAGACCTCTTTGCAAGTCCGTGGAATCCCAAACTTCCCCGGTTCTGTTCCAGAATTCCGGCTCACAAGGCTCAGGCCAGGGATGCTTTCCTCCTTCATTGGGGTCAAGACTTCCTGTATGCCTTTCCACCCATTCCCCTAATTCCCAAAACCCTGTTCAAGCTTCAGAGAGACAGAGGCCATATGATTCTCATAGCTCCACACTGGCCACGGCAAGTGTGGTACCCTCTGCTTCTACATCTCTCTCAAGCTCCCTCCCTGGAGTTAGGGTCTGCTCCAGATCTCCTATCTCAGGAGGACGGAATGTTATGGCACCCCAATCCCCAGTCTCTGCATCTCAGGGCTTGGTTGTTGAAGGCCTATATCTCCAAGATCTTAATCTTCCTCAGCAAGTAAAAGATATTCTTTTTGCTTCCAGGAAACCTTCCACAAGACGCTCTTATGCTTTTAAGTGGAAAAGGTTTACCATATGGTGTTCGCAGAAGGGTCAACCCCCTTGCGATACCTCTGGAATCATTGCTGGAGTATCTCCTTCAATTATTCAATGCAGGACTTAAGTCTAACTCAGTAAGAGTCCATTTGAGTGCTATTGCAGCTTCCTTTAAGCCTCTAAATGGACAACTTATTTCCTCTCATCCTCTTATAGCAAGATTTATGAGAGGCCTTCTTCTAAGCAAGCCTCCTATTAGGCCACCACCGGTGGCATGAGACTTAAACCTGGTTCTTGGGCACCTCATGAAGCCACCCTTTGAACCTTTAGCTACTACCTCCTTGAAATTCCTTTCTTGGAAAGTTATCTTTCTCATTGCAATCACATTAGCACGCCGCATTAGTGAGTTGCAAGCGCTAGTAGCTAATCCACAATTATGCAAGGTTCCATCATGACAAGGACTCATCCACACTTTATGCCAAAGGTGGTCTCGTCTTTTCATCTAAACCAAGTGGTCTACCTGCCTGTGTTTTTTTCCAAGGCCTCATGCATCAAAGGCAGAGAGGAATCTTCATACCTTGGACTGTAAAAGAGCTTTAGCCTTTTACTTACAAAGAACACAGCAACATAGAAAGTCCTCTCAACTCTTTGTTGCTTTTGATCCTTCTCATTTGGAACTTCCAGTCTCCAAGAGAACACTGTCTAACTGGATTGCTGTGTGTATTTCTTTTGCCTATCAGAGTAAGAATCTTCCTCTGGAGGGCCATGTCACAGCTCACAATGTGAGAGCCATGGCAGCCTCAATGGCTCATCTGCACTGTGTCTATCGACGACATCTGTCGAGCAGCCACTTGGGTCTCGGTTTATACCTTCACAGCCCATTACTGCTTGGACAAGGACTCCCGCCGGGATGCCTTGTTTGGTCAGGCTGTTCTCCAACACCTGTTCCATACCTAATCAACTCCTACCCGCCATCCCTGGTAGGATGCCAGAGATCCATGGGGAGAAGTGGAGCCCTGTTCAGGGATACACAACTTCTGGGGTTTCTCCCTGGCACCTAAAGCTAGGGAGTCCCCATATGTGATGACTACATTCCTGCTTGTTCCTGGAGATAGCATGGTTACTCACCTGTAACAGGTGATCTCCGGGAACAGCAGGAATTTAGTCCTCACAACCCACCCACCTCCCCTAGGAGTTGTATCTCTCTGTCTCTTTCCTTTCCCTCTCTCTCTCTTTGTCTCAGCTTTAAAACTCAACTGGAGAGAGGCAGTTGGGAAAGGCAGGAAGGCAGCACGCAGGCGCTGTGGGATGCTCCCAAAAGCTTTCTAATTGGACGCTGGGGAGCGTTCCCGCGCAGGCTCTGTCGGTACCGACGATACCCATATCTGAGGACTAAATTCCTGCTGTTCCCGGAGATCACCTGTTACAGGTGAGTAACTATGCTTTCTACGGCCATTATTACAGACAATTCCCCCATACCTTGGAGACACTACTCATTTTTTGAATGTCCTTATAGAGCTAGGCAGCTGAATTAGCAAAACAGTCTAATGCAATTTTAGTCACTCTAGATATGACTGCCTTATATATCAGTATCCCCCAAGAGGCGGTATTATCAATAGTGGAGACCTCTCTTGATCAGAGAGGATTTATCTGAAAGGCATGTGCCATTTATGAGTATGGCGGAGATCGCATTGAAATGCAATTATTTTAGCTTTGATGGCAGGATTTATCAGCAGGTTTCAGGGGTAACCCATGGGGGCTTCATTTGCCCCCCCGAATGCCAGTTTGCTCAAGGGGGATTATGAGCGGAAATGGTTCTGATTCTCCTTTTGCCTCACAAGTTAGAATATGGCGTTGATATATTGACGATATTTTCATATTCTGGAATGAATCAATCACGCTTTTGACTCAGTTCCATCAATGGCATAATGGGGGTTGGACTCACATATTCAATTTACTCTGAATCATCATGAAAGATCGATCACGTTTCTAGATATTTGGGTATCAAAACAAGCAGATGGTTGGAGAACTACAGTTTATACTAAAGACAAATAGGAACACACATTGACACTTTTCAGTGCATATCCACAAAGAATAGTCAAGGGATTACCGTTCTTTCAATAGCGTAGTTACTCACCTGTAACAGGTGTTCTCCAGGGACAGCAGGAATCAGTCCTCATTTATGGGTGACATCGGCACCAATGGAGCCCGCGCGGAACAATTCCCTAGCTTTCAAAGAAAGCCTTTGGGATTGCTGCCACACATGCGTGGTCCTCTTCCCACCCAAGGGTGCCATCTTGCTCAGTCAGGTCCCTTAGCTCGAGCCCTAAGAAGAAGATGGCAAGCAAAGGATAAAAATCCAGCAACTCATCAGGGGAGGTGGGAGAGTAGTGAGGACTGATTCCTTTTGTCCCTGGAGAAAACCTGTTACAGTGAGTAACTATGCTTTCTCCAGGAACAAGCAGTAAGTCAGTCCTCACTTATGGGACTCCCCAGATACAGGCTACCAAACCTGTAACCAAAAATGACTCCGCGAGGTTGTAAGCAGAAGCTGATGTCCTTAGGAGCCTGATTCCTTGGGTCAAAACCCTCAGTAGCCAGTGAGAAGGGTCGGAGGGCAGGAGCTGCTTATACCCTGAACAGATTACGGAGTACAGCCTGGCCAAAGGCACTATCCCGACGGGACTCCCACTCCAGGCAGAGGTGCGAGGGGAAAGTGTTCGCCGAAACCCAAGTCGCAGCCCGGCAGATGTCCGATAGCATCACTGAGTACAGCAAAGCCACCGAAGCTGCCTTGGCATGGACGCTGTGTGCGGTTACCTGCCGATCCAGCGGGGCGCCTGCCTTTGCATGCGCGAAGGCGATGCAATCTGCCACCCAAATGGAGAGGGTGAGTTTAGTGACTGCCTGCCCCAGGCGATTGGGATCGTAGGTCACGAAAAGCCGGCCAGACTTGCAATGTGGCTGGGTGCTCTACAGACAGAAGGCAAGAGCCCTCTTGCAGTCGAGTATGCAAAATCTACGCCTGGTCGCCATGGGGTCTCGGGAAGGTGGTCGGTAAGACTATCTCCTGATTGAGATGAAAATCCGAGACAACTTTCGGCAGGAACTTGGGGTGGATACGGAGAACCACCCTGTTCCTATAGAACCTGGTGTAAGGGGCTTCAGCCATGAGAGCCTGGAGTTCACCGACTCGGCGGGCCGAGGTCAAAGCCACCAGGAAGACCACATTCCAGGACAGGTGCCGAAGCGAGCACATCGCCATCGACTCGAAAGGTGAATGCGTCAGCTGCATGAGCACTACGTTCAGATCCCATTCTGTCGGAGGAGGCCGGATGGGAGGTTTGGACAGCAAGAGGCCCCGCATGAAGCGGAAAACCAAGGGCTGCTCCGAGAGGGGTTTGCCCTCTATGGGGAAGTGATGCACTAAGATGGTGCTCAGATGTACCCTGACAGAGTTCAACTTCAGCCCCTCCTTCGAGAGATGGAGAAGATACTGGAGGACCCACCGAGTGGGGCATGAGAAAGGGTCGATCTGGAGCTCAGAGAACCAGACCGACAAACATTGTCACTTGAATGCATAAGCTCATCTCATCGAGTCCTTCCTTGTCATGAGTAGGACCTTCTCGACCTCCTCCAGGAGGTCTAGCATGGCTAGGGTGACCCGTTCAGCCACCAGGCTGAGAGGGACGAGGCCAGGTTCAGGTATAGAACCCGCCCCTCCTCCTGTGTTAGAAGACCCGGGGCACAGCCCAGGGGAATCAGAGGCTTGGATGTGAGCTGGAGCAGGAGTGGGAACCACGGTTGCTAAGGCCATGAGGGAGCGATGAGTATCATCAACGCTCGATCCCGCTGAACTTTGTGGAGGGTTCTTGCAATGAGAGAAGGTTGCGGGGGTCTGGCCACCAGTCTAAGAACCTGCGAAAGTTGACGGAGACCTGAATGGGGTCCCAGAGATCACTGGAGGCCAGGCTCCACAGTGCTGAGGCACCACTAGGCCGTCTGTCTGTGCATGCGGGCATGTGGGACCACATGGACAGTGGAGGCCATGTGCCCCAGGAGGCGTAACATAGTAAGTGCTGTGACCCGAGTGCTCCTCTGGACCTGGGCTGCCAATGCTCGAAGGAAGCCCGGTATGCCCTGCCATCGGAGGTAGGCGGCGGCCGCGGAGAGGCACTTTGTGAAGACTTATGGAGCAGATGCGAGTCCAAAGGGGAGCACACTGTATTGGTAATTATCCCTTTGCACCTTGAAGCGCAAGAAAGCACAGTTACTTACCTGTAACAGGTGATCTCTGGGAACAGCAGGAATTAGTCCTCACATATGGGTACGTCGGTACCGACGGAGCCTGCGCGGGAATGCTCCCCAGCTTCCCAGAATGAAAGCTTTTGGGGCATCCCACAGCGCATGCGCGCTGCCTTCCCGCCTTTCCTACCAACTCTCCTCAGTTCAAGTTTAAAGCTGAGACAATAGAGAGAGAGAGGAAAGGAAAGACAAAGAGAGATACAACTCCTAGGGGAGGTGGGAGGGTTGTGAGGACTAATTCCTGCTGTTCCCAGAGATCACCTGTTACAGGTAAGTAACTGTGCTATCTCCAGGAACAAGCAGGAATAAGTCCTCACATATGGGGATTCCCTAGCTAAGATGCCTGGGAGATCCCCAAGGATATGAGACCCTGAAGGGTTCCTCATTTTCCTATGGATCTCAGGCATCCATTCAGGGAAGGAGGGCAGGAGTTGTTCAAGAATGGAACAGGTGTCTGAGGACAGCCTGACCAAACAAGGCATCCCGGCGGGAGTCCTTGTCCAAACAGTAATGGGCTGTGAAGGTATGAACCGAGGCCCAGGTGGCTGCTCAACAGATCTGGTCGATGGACACAGAATGAAGATAAGCCATAGAGGTGGCCATGGCCCTCACATTGTGAGATGTGACATGGCCCTCCAGAGAAAGGTTCTTACTCTGGTAAGCAAAAGAAATACACTGAGCAATCCAAATGGACAGTGTTCTTTTAAAGTCTGGAAGTCCTAAATGAGAAGGATCAAAAGCAACAAAAAGCTGGGAAGACTTTCTATGTTGCTGTGTCCTGTGTAAGTAAAAATCAAGAGCTCTTTTACAATCTAGAGTATGAAGGTTCCTCTCTGCAGTGGATGCATGAGGAGCTGGAAAAAAGACAGGTAAATATACCTCTTGATTAAGATGAAAAGGTGAGACCACTTTAGGCATAAAGTGAGGATTTGTCCTAAGGACTACCTTATCATGATGGAACCTTGTATAAGGTGGATTAGCCACTAAGGCCTGCAGTTCACTGATGCGGCGAGCTGAAGTGATTGCAATAAGGAAAAAAAACCTTACAGGAAAGAAATTTGAAGGAGGTAGTGGCTAAGGGTTCAAAAGGTGGCTTCATAAGCTGACCAAGAACCAAATTTAAGTCCCATGCCACCGGAGGAGGTCGAATGGGAGGTTTAGTTAAAGTAAGGCCTCTCATAAATCTTGCAATAAGAGGATGAGAGGAAACAGGTTGTCCATTGATAGGCTTAAGGGATGCTGCAATAGCACTTAAATGGACCCTTACTGAATTCGTCTTAAGGCCTGCATTGGAAAGATGCAGGAGGTATTCTAATAGAGAATTCACAGGAAGTGCCAGAGGGTCAAGACCCTGTTGAGCACACCAAATGGAAAATCTTTTCCATTTAAAAGCATAGGAACGCCTAGTGGAAGGTTTCCTGGAAGCATGGAGGATACCCTTCACTTGCTGCGAAAGATTGAAGTCTTGAAGGTCTAGGCCTTCAGTAACCAAGCTCTGAGGTGAAGGGACTTGGGGTTTGGATGCCACAAAGTCCCCTCCTCCTGAGACAGAAGGTCTGGAGCAGCTCCCAAGTCCAGGGAGGGGGCTTGGGAGAGATGAAGAAGTAGAGGGTACCACACTTGGCGTGGCCAGCGTGGAGCTATGAGGATCATAGATCCTTGATCCCTCTGAAGTTTGAACAGAGTCTTGGGAATCAAAGGAATGGGTGGAAAGGCATACAGGAAGTCCTGACCCCAATGAAGGAGGAAGGCATCCTTGGCCTGAACTCCCTGACACGGAATTCTGGAACAGAACCGGGGAAGTTTGGCATTCCACGAACTTGCAAATAGGTCTATGTCCGGGGTTCCCCATTCCTGGAAGATTCTGAGTACCTGATCCATGTGCAGGGACCATTCGTGTGGAAGCAGAACTCGACTGAGTCTGTCTGCCCAAGAGTTTTGAATTCCTGGGAGGTATACTGCCAGGAGATGGATTTGATGCTCTCTGGCGAAGGCCCATAATCTTAGAGCTTCGTTGCAAAGCGACAGAGAGCCAGTTCCTCCTTGCTTGTTTATGTAAAACATGGCTACCTGATTGTCCGTTTGAATGAGGACTGTCTGGTAGCTGAGGAGAGTATGAAAGACCTTGAGAGCTAGGAACACTGCTCGAAGTTCCAAGAGGTTGATATGAAGAGAAGTCTCCTGTGGAGACCAAGTGCCTTGGGTGGAGAGGTCCTGTAGATGAGCTCCTCAACCTGTTTGGGAGGCATCTGTTGTGAGGATTGCTTGGGGCAACAAAGGTTGGAAGGGGGACCCCAGCAACAGATTGTGAGTGGACATCCACCATTGGAGAGACCAAAAGAGACGTTTGGAGTTTGCTATTTGGTCTGAGAGAGCTCCTGAAGCTTGAGTCCACTGGGTGGACAAAGTCCATTGAGCTGCTCTCATGTGTAGGCGAGCATAGGGCACCACATGTACTGTGGAAGCCATGTGGCCTAGTAGCTGTAGCATCTCCCGGGCAGTTAAGTGGCTCTTTGACTGAATCTGGGAGGCTAACTGCACTAGACGTTGGCAACGAGCCTGGGGAAGATAGCTAACCTTCCTGGAATGGTGAGAGGTTCTGGCTGTTGTCGAGCCAGAAAGGTTAAGTTCTCTAGTATCAAGTCAAAAACCCTGAGGGGCTTGGGACTGCTGAGTTGCAGCAGCCCCTGCAGGTTTAGGCCTAGCCTGTTTAGGTTGCTGATGCTTAGTAGCAAAGCGACCTGTAGAAGATTGTTGACCAGAAGTGGAAGGAAATCTGCCCTTCTTGTAAAAAGACTTTTTAAAAGATTTTTTCTTGGCTGGAGTGGAGGTAGACTTAGAAAGTCTATCCAGAGCAGCATTTTCTGCATCCATTTGAGTGGCTTTAATTTGCCACTCTTTGCCAAATAGATTTTCACCTGTACAGGGCAGATTTCCTAAACCATCTTGAACCCAGGGTTCTAGATCAGAAGCCTGGAGCCAAGCAATTCTACGAGCAGCTATGGCAATGCCTGAGGCTCTGCTGGCACCTTCAAAAGAATCAAAGGCTGCCCTCTTGGAAAACTTTGAAATGTCTTGAGTATGCTTAAGCCAAAGAAGGAACTCATCCCTTTTGTCCTCTGGAATAAAAGGGAGAAAGTTGTGCAGCTTTTCTGCAACCTCCTTTAGAAACATACCCATATAAAGGCTGTATGAATTGATTCTGGCAATAAGCATGCTAGCTTGGAAGATTTTCCTTCCAAAAGCATCCAAGGTCCTGCATTCTCTTCCTGGTGGAGTAGAAGAGTGTCTTTTGGTACTCTTTATCCTCTTCATAGCTGACTGCACCACAATGGAGTGGTGAGGAAGCTGAGTTTTTTGAAATCCAGGAGGAGGGAGGGACACGGTACATAGTGTCCAATCTACGAGAATGAGGAGAAAGGGTGAGAGGAGTCTCCCACAATTCAATCAAATGTTCTTGAAGAATTTCATGAATTGGTAAGGTGACTGCCTCTCTGGGAACCACCTTAGAGTATCCCAAAATATCTAATTTTTTTGCTCTAGGTTCTTTTTCAGAGGTTACTGAAATAGATAGTCCTTTAGCTACTTCTATTATGAAGTCTTGAAAGGACAAATCCTCTGGAGGAGACATTCTCCTTTTTGGAGAAGAAGGCTCCTCAGGAAGAGTAACAGATACTTCAGGGGACTCATCCGATGAATCAGAATCATCAAAAGAATCGAAGTATCGTCTGCTCGATTCCAAAGATCGATAGGCGTATCGATCGGTACCGACATCGGGTGTCCCCGGTACCGGGTCGGTACCGAGAAAGAGCCCAGTCAGGGAGCCAGAATCGGTCTCCTGGCCGATGTCGATGTAGCCGGTACCGGCATCGAAGTTGGTACCGACAACGGAGCTTGTTGTGGTACCGACGGCGTCGCAGCCTTGATGAAAGCCAGTATAGCCTGCTGCATGGATTGCACAGTGTGATCCATGGACGCCACGACTGCCTGGATGTCGGTACCGGGAGATTGTGCCGGTACCCCAGAGCAGTCTAACAGGTGATCGGTCGAGGCCGTGCCATCGATGTCAACCTGTAACCCATAGGAGCAGCTTTGGAAGCCGGAGCTTCCCGCCGGGGTTGTTTGGCTGGCGCAGGATCCTCAAGGGCAAGCCCGGAGGCATCTCAATGCTTAGAGGGAGATTTGCCCTTCGAGGACCTGCTAAAAGTATGTTTGGTTACCTGAGACCCATCAGGAGAGGAAGACCTGGAAGATGTCGACGCCACCGCCGGTGCATCCGTGGGAAACAGCACATGGAGCTTGGCTGCCCGGTTCTGTAACCCTCGTTTAGACATTAGAGAGCAGGCTTGGCAATCCGGAATGGAGTGTTCAGGCCCCAAACATTTAAGACACCATTCATGGGTGTCTGTAACAGAAATTGTACCACTACACTTAGTGCATTTTTTGAAACCAGAGGCTGGTTTATCCATGGAGGAAAAATTCTTGTGGGCCTGTAGGCCTAAGAAAAGAAATACACTAAGTGAGGAAAAGTATATATATTTTTTTTTTTAAAGAAAAGAAAAGACCGGCGGTACCGGTCCGGCGTCGGGGAAGGCAGACACGCGACCAAAGAAATAAATTAAAATAAAGAACTTCTTCAGCGGTGACAGGAACATGACCTGCTGGCTCCGCGGAAAAGAAGAACTGAGGAGAGTTGGTAGGAAAGGCGGGAAGGCAGCGTGCATGCGCTGTGGGATGCCCCAAAAGCTTTCATTCTGGGAAGCTGGGGAGCATTCCCGCGCAGGCTCCGTCGGTACCGACATACCCATATGTGAGGACTTATTCCTGCTTGTTCCTGGAGATCTGCCTGTTCTGGGGGTGAATCAGAATGTGGGTGTAAGCGTCCCTGAGATCCAAGGAGCATAGTCAGTCACCCTGCTGGAGGAAGGGCAGCAGGACACCAAGAGATAGCATTTTGAACTTCTCCCGCACCAGAAAGCACAGTTACTTACCTGTAAGAGGTGATCTCTGGGAACAGCAGGAATAAGTCTTCACAAATGGGTACGTCGGTACCGACGGAGTCTGCATGGGAACGCTCCCCAGCGTCCAATCAGAACGCTTTTGGAAGCATCCCAACACGCCTGCGTGCTGCCTTCCCGCATTTCCCAACTGCCTCTCCTCAGTTAAGTTTTAAAGCTGAGGTAAAGAGAGAGAGCAAGAAAGGGAAAGGTAGAGATAGAGAAAAAATGAAACTCCTAGGGGAGGTAGGTGGGTTGTGAAGACTTAATCTCCAGGAACAAGCAGGAATAAGTCCTCACATATGGAATAAGTCCTCACATATGGGTACGTCGGTACCGACGGAGCCTGCGCGGGAAAGCTCCCCAGCTTCCCAGAAGGAAGCTTTTGGGGCCTCCCACTGCACATGCGCGCTGCCTTCCCGCCTTCCTGACCAGCTCTCCTCAGTTTCTCTTTTTCCGCGGAGCCAGCAGGTCGTGTTCCTGTCACCGCTGAAGAAATTATTGTTTTAGTTTGTTTCTTTAGACCGCGTACCTGCCTTCTCCATACCGAAACCGGTACCGCCGGTCTCTCTTTTCTTTTCTTAAAAAAAAAAAAAAAAATCTTTATTCTGCACAACTTGGTGACTTCGGTTAGGCCTCAGGCCTACACAAATTCTCCTCATGGAGAAACCAGCCCCTGGTTTTAAGAAGTGTACCAAGTGTAGTGCTGTTATTTCAGTCACAGACACCCATGAATGGTGTCTTAAGTGTTTGGGACCTGACCACTCCATTCCGGACTGCCCATCCTGCTCCCAGATGTCTAAACGTGGGTTGCAGAACCGGGCCAACAAATTCCATGTGCTGTTTGCTTCAGATAATCCAGCATCACAGTCATCCAGGTCTTCCTCTCTGGATGGATCTCAGGTAACCAAACCCTCTGTGGGCAGGTCCTCAAAGAGCAAATCTCCTTCAAAGCATCGAGAGGCTCTCTCTTTTGAGTCTGAGGATCCTGCCCCAGCCAAACAACCCCGGCGGGAAGCTTCGGCTTCCAAAGCACCATCTATGGGGTTACAGGTTGACATCGATGGCACGGCCTCGACTGATCACCTGTTGGACTGCTCTGGGGTACCGGCCCATACCGGTACCGATATCCAGGCAGCAGTGGCGTCCATGAGCAATACTGTTCAGACCATGCAGCAGGCCATGCTGGCTTTTATTAATGCTGCGACGCCCTCGGTATCGCGTTCAGCGATACCGGGTCCGGTTCCGGTATCGTCTCCCATACCGGAACCGAGACCATCGACTTCCAAACGCAGATCGGTTCCGCATGCCGGATCCGGGTTTTTACCCGATACCGATCCCATACCCGGTACGCCCGATGTCGATACCGATCGGTATGCGTATCGTGCGTTGGAAGCAAATAGAGAATACTCTGATTCCTCAGAGGATTTTAATTCCTCTGAGGACTCTGATGAGCTGTCTCTAGTTCTTCATGAAGACCCCTCTTCCCCAAAGAGGAGAATGTCTCCACCAGAGGATTTGTCCTTTCAAGAATTCATTATTGAATTAGCTAAAGGACTTTCTATTACCACATCCTCTGAAAAAGAACCTAGGTCAAAGAAATTGAATATTTTAGGATACCCTAAGGTTCCTAAAGAGGCAGTCACCCTGCCTATCCATGAAATCCTTCAAGAACACTTGATGGACATGGGAGGCTCCTCTAACGTTGTCTCCTTATTCTCGTAGGTTGGACACCATGTACCGGGTCCCTCCTTCTCCTGGTTTTCAAAAGACTCAGTTGCCTCACCATTCCATTGTGGTGAAGTCTGCACTGAAAAAGATTAAGAGTACCAAAAGGCACTCTTCTACCCCTCCAGGACGAGAATGTAAGACCCTAGACTCTTTTGGCAAGAAAATTTTCCAGGCTACTATGCTTATAGCCAGGATTAATTCTTACAGTTTGTATATGGGCATGTTTCTCAGAGAACTTGCCCTAAAGATACGACTTTTTGCCTCCTTTATCCCTTAGAAAAGAGGAGTTCATTTCTCTGGTGAAACAGCTTCTAGATGTTTCTAAGTTCTCCAACAGAGCAGCTTTTGATTCCTTTGAGGGTGCCGGTAGAGCTTCGGGCATTGCTATTGCAGCCCGACGACTTGCTTGGCTCCAGGCCTCTGACCTAGAACCCTGGGTCCTGGATGGCTTACGGAATCTGCCCTGTACAGGTGAGAACTTATTTGGTAAGGACTGGCAAATTAAAGCCACTCAAATGGATGCAGAAAATGCTACCTTGGATAGACTTTCTAAGTCTACCTCTACTCCTGCCAAGAAAAAGTCTTTCAAGAGGCCTTACTACAAGAAGGCCAGATTTTCCACAAATACTGGCCAACAATCTTC
This sequence comes from Ichthyophis bannanicus, assembly GCA_033557465.1. Classification (NCBI taxonomy): domain Eukaryota; kingdom Metazoa; phylum Chordata; class Amphibia; order Gymnophiona; family Ichthyophiidae; genus Ichthyophis; species Ichthyophis bannanicus. The sequence continues at coordinate 16,801,187 of CM066034.1, forward strand.
TCAGCCTCGCTTTGCTACTAAACGTAAGCAACCTAAGCAGGCAAAGTCAAAGCCTGCAGCGTCTACCACTCCTCAGCAGGCTCAACCCCCTCAGGGGTTTTGACTTGCCCCTAGAGAACTTAACATTTCTGGCTCTAGAACAACCAGAGCCCCTCACCATTCCCGGAAGGTTAGCTCACTTTGCTCCCAGATGGGGGCAAATTACATCAGAGCACTGGACCCTCTCTATCATCAGAGAGGGCTACAAACTTCATTTTTCCAACCTTCCTCCATATACCATGGTGAGGCACTTCAATTCTCCCCCATTTCTCCTGGACCTGCTGGATCAGGAGGTCTCTTCTCTCCTTGCCCAAGGGGCCATAGAAGAGGTTCCTCTTCTTCAACAAGGGACAGGATTCTACTCCCCTTATTTTCTCATAACAAAGAAGACAGGGGGATTCAGACCTATCCTAGATCTGAGAGAGTTGAACAAATTTCTGTACAAGGAGAAATTCAAAATGCTTTCTCTAGGCATTCTCCTTCCATACCTTCAGAGTCAGGATTGGCTTTGTTCTCTAGATCTCAAGGATGCGTACACACATATACTCATCCACCCATCCCACAGAAAATATCTAAGATTTCTGTTTCAGGGAAAACATTTCCAGTACAGAGTACTTCCCTTCGGTCTAGCCTCTGCTCCAAGAGTGTTCACCAAATGCATGGCAGTTGTTGCCGCATTTCTAAGAGGACTGGGAATATTTGTATTCCCATATCTGGACGACTGGCTCATCCGAGCTCCATCTCAGTCAGAGGCCCAGATTTCCCTGGACCGCACAAGGCACCTTCTGCAGTATCTGGGACTGGTGGTAAACCTTCCCAAGTCTCAACTTACCCCTACTCAGTCTCTAGAATTCATAGGGGCCCAGTTGGACACCACCACTGCAAGGGCCTACCTACCTCAAGTCCGGGGCCAACGTCTGCTGTGCTTGGCCTCCCAAGCTCAGTCCAGCAGTCACTTGACAGCCAGAGAAATGCTGCGACTTCTGGGCCACATGGCCTCCACGGTACACGTGGTGCCCTACGCTCGTCTTCATATGAGAGCAGCTCAATGGACCTTGGCCACCCAGTGGACTCAGGCATCAGGAGCGCTCTCCGACCAAATACTCACCTCAAAGCGTCTGTTTTGGTCCCTCCAATGGTGGCTATCCACCAAGAATCTGTTGTTGGGGGCACCCTTCCAACCTTTGTTGCCCCAAGCAACCCTCACAATAGATGCCTCCCAAACAGGGTGGGGAGCCCATCTACAATCCCTCTCCACTCAGGGTACTTGGTCTCCACAGGAGACCACCCTTCACATCAACCTCCTGGAACTGCGAGCAATCTTCTTTGCCCTCAGAGTCTTTCATACCCTCCTTGTCAACCTGACCGTCCTAGTTCAGACAGACAATCAGGTGGCCATGTTCTACGTAAACAAACAAGGAGGGACAGGCTCTCTGTCGCTTTGCAACGAAGCTCTCAGATTATGGGCCTTCGCCAGAGAGCATCAAATCCATCTTCTGGCAGTATATCTTCCAGGGGTTCAAAACTCTCGGGCAGACAGACTCAGTCGAGTTCTGCTTCCACACGAATGGTCCCTACATATGGACCAGGTAAGCAGAATCTTTCAGGAATGGGGAACCCCGGACATAGACCTCTTTGCAAGTCCGTGGAATGCCAAACTTCCCCGGTTCTGTTCCAGGACTCCGTGTCAGGAAGCTCAGGCCAACGACGCCTTTCTCCTGCATTGGGGTCAGGAATTCCTATATGCCTTTCCACCCATTCCTTTGATTCCCAAGACTCTGTTCAAACTCCAGAGGGATCATGGATCGATGATCCTCATAGCTCCATGCTGGCCACGCCAAGTGTGGTTCCCTCTACTTCTGCATCTCTCCCAGGGACCCTCCCTGGACCTGGGAGCTGCGCCAGACCTTCTCTCTCAGGAGAAAGGGACTTTGTGGCACCCAAACCCCAAGTCCCTACACCTCAGAGCTTGGTTACTGAAGGCCTAAGCCTTCATGACTTCAATCTTTCTCAACCAGTGAAAGATATCCTGCATGCCTCTAGGAAACCCTCCACGAGGCGTTCCTATGCTTTCAAATGGAAACGCTTTTCCATTTGGTGTGCTCAACAGGGTCTTGACCCTCTAGCACTTCCTTTGAATTCTCTACTAGACTATCTCCTGCATCTTTCTAATGCAGGCCTTAAGACGAATTCAGTAAGAGTCCATTTGAGTGCTATTGCAGCATCCTTAAAACCTATAAATGGACAACCTGTCTCCTCTCATCCGCTTGTTGCCAGATTCATGAGAGGCCTGACTCTAACTAAGCCTCCCATCCGACCTCCTCCGGTAGCATGGGACTTGAACCTAGTTCTAGGTCAGCTTATGAAGCCACCTTTTGAGCCTTTACACTCCACCTCCTTGAAATTTCTTTCATGGAAGGTAGTTTTCCTTATTGCAGTCACTACAGCTCGCCGCATCAGTGAACTGCAGGCTTTAGTGGCTAATCCACCTTATACTAGGTTTCATCATGATAAGGTGGTCCTTAGGACGAACCCCCACTTTATGCCCAAAGTGGTCTCGCCTTTTCATCTTAATCAAGAGGTATATCTACCTGTCTTTTTTCCGGCTCCTCATGCATCCAGTGCAGAGAGGAACCTTCATACTTTAGATTGTAAAAGAGCTCTTGCCTTTTACCTCAACAGGACTCAGCCACATCGAAAGTCTTCCCAGCTTTTCGTGGCTTTTGATCCTTCTCATTTGGGACGTCCAGTCTCCAAACGTACACTTTCCAATTGGATTGCTCAGTGTATTTCCTTTGCTTACCAGAGCAAAAATATTTCTCTGGAAGGCCATGTCACAGCTCACAATGTGAGAGCCATGGCCACTTCTATGGCTCATCTTCACTCTGTCTCCATAGATCAGATCTGTCGAGCCGCCACATGGGCCTCGGTTCATACCTTCACAGCCCATTACTGCTTGGACAAGGACTCCCGCCGGGATGCCTTGTTTGGTCAGGCTGTCCTCAAACACCTGTTCCATACTTGAACAACTCCTGCCCACCTTCCCAGGATGGATGCCTGAGATCCATACGAAGATGGCGAACCTTTGGAACGGGATCTCCCAGGCATCTTAGCTAGGGAGTCCCCATATGTGAGGACTTATTCCTGCTTGTTCCTGGAGATAGCACAATTACTTACCTGTAACAGGTGATCTCTGGGAACAGCAGGAATTAGTCCTCACAACCCACCCACCTCCCCTAGGAGTTGTATCTTCTATCTATCTATCTTCCTTTCCTCTCTCTATTGTCTCAGCTATAAACTCGAACTGAGGAGAGCTGGTCAGGAAGGCGGGAAGGCAGCGCGCATGTGCAGTGGGAGGCCCCAAAAGCTTCCTTCTGGGAAGCTGGGGAGCTTTCCCGCGCAGGCTCCGTCGGTACCGACGTACCCATATGTGAGGACTTATTCCATATGTGAGGACTAATTCCTGCTGTTCCCAGAGATCACCTGTTACAGGTAAGTAACTGTGCTTTCCTGCTGTTCCCAGAGATCACCTGTTACAGGTAAGTAACTGTGCTATCTCCAGGAACAAGCAGGAATGAGTCTTCACATATGGGGACTCCCAAGCTAAGATGCCTGGGGGAGTCCCAGCATGTTGCGAGTTTGAGAGCCATGCTATCTTACCGAATCCCCAGGCATTCCAGGGATGGAGGGTAGGAGTTGAGCTAAAAAGATGTGCTGTGGAACAGCTGGACCATACAGGATGCCTAGATAGGCTCTGTGCAGGTGATATTTAATGGTAATATTGAAGAGCAATAAACGAATATGGACCTCACCTGGTGGTATTGTAGAAGGGTATATGGAGGTTCATGATGATTTGTAAATATGAACCAACAGACTATCCCCAGGGGGTACCTCAATGTAAGAAGAGGTAAACAACTGTGCAAAAAACAGGCTGAGGTAGAACCCTTAGGGTGAGAGAAAACAATCCCAGGGGAACTGGGGTAGGTCAATGAGGTAGGACTTAGCGGAAAACACGGAAGTCTCCTTTGGATAAAATTGAAAACTCCTTTGACCTTAAGAGACCTAGTTATAGGTGAGGGAGTTTCAAAGATCTCCATATCCAATAACAAGAAGGATAGGAGTAATGAGACATTATAGCTTCCAATTTTCTGAGATTCAGAAAAAGTTCCTCATAATGAAAAAGGAAAAAATGTGGAGGGCTTCAGGTGTACTCAAACTGAAGGTCATGGTACAAAACTCCTGAACTACCACAGGAAGTGGTTGATCATGGAGAACCCTAAGTATGCTGGGACAGCATGGAAAGGGATAGAGAGTATCTGTCGGTCCATGGTGGAATATATATATATATCTGTATAGGTATATATATATGTAGGCAAATAGACAGAAAAGGTATATAGATATATACCAACCCCCTATGATATATTGAAATACATATCTATAGAGATAGGTAAATACAGATATATACATCACATATGTATAAATATATATAGATATGGACATAGACGTGTAGATGTCCACATGTAGCATATACATATATATGTGTATATCTACATATATATATATACACACATATACACATATATATATATACACATATATACATACATATACATATATATACTATATATATATGTATACATACCCATGTCCGCACATAGGGTATGTGGAGAAAGATTTATCTAACAAGAAGGGGTGTACCTGCTTGAGAAGATATTCAGAGAATCCCTACTTCCTGGTAAAGGATAGGAAGTACAGGGAGTTCTCTCATTGGCAAGAGAATTCTAGAGTCCTCTAAGAACTCTTGCCCATGAAAAACTAGGAATGTTTTTAATCTGCAGACAGTGAGTCTGAGTCCTTCCATAACTCCAGCAGGTAGCTGGAGAAAAAGATGCCATAAAAATACCATATTTACCCTCGATGAGGGTAAAAAGGGGTATGGTGCATTCCTGTGCTCAACATGGATCACGCCATGAAGAATTGAGGATAGAAGGAAAAAACCAGACAGGGATGGTCTATAAGGAGAGAAACAAACCATCTCTGGTAAAGGGGTTCCCTGGAGATGTGAAGCAAACCAGGGAATTGGATAATTCTTAAGGTGTTCTCTTAATTAAAGGCCTGTGGCTTTCATTTAAGTAGCCTTTAATGGAGATGGTCAGGGCAAGGAGAATCCAGTAAGCCTGATTAGGTAAAAACCCCTCCTAACCATCTGATATTATGTGCTCTCTAACAAGGCCCTATAGTATAGAGCTGCTCCGTAGAGATGCAGAGAGCATGTTGCAGGGCAATTAGAAGAAAAACCTGATGTTCAAGAGCCCGCAGGCAGCATGAACTACTCCGCCAGCCCAAGAATTGGGGAGGCTAAGGAGAGAAGGTAAGGTCTGCAACAATAGCCAGAAAAGGTTCCTAAACCATTTGGGACTTAGTGGCAAGGCCAGAAACCATTGGAATTGGAGAACAAGCCCTGGCTGCTTGGACAGCAAGTCAGTGGTCTAAGCAGTAAGAGCCCCTGCAGTTCTAACTATTGATAGGGCAGCAGAAGGTCCCAAGGTTGGGAAAGAAATAGAGACAGAAGTGGGAGAGGTAAGACTCCGCTACTGTCTGAGAAGCTGCCAGGAAGAACTAAGAATGCAAGGGGGAGACAACTCTGAAAGAAACTGTGAGGGGCTTAAGGGAAAGCCCTCAGTAAAGTGGTATCACTCTTACAGACCAAATGTCCTGGAAAGAGTGGCAGAGTTGAAAGAAAACTTATTGTGGAGGAAATCCTTAATAAGTAGTAAGAGAGATGCTGATACAGGAGAAAAGTCAAAGGTAAGGGATGGTGACCTTATTGACAGCTGTTACTCCTCTGTGTAGTTCAGAGGATGAGGAGTAACTGTAGCACCTGTAAGCATAATCATCTCAAGAAGCTCATTGAGCTAATATTTAGGATGTGCCCTTGAGAGGGACATATGTAAATTTTAGGATGGAACCGATGTAGATGCTTGTAGAGGTAAGAAGCAAACTACAAGATCTAAACCTCAAGAGGAAAAAAGGATTCAGGGAAGAGTTTATCAGCAACCTTGCGGCTGCTGGGTTTGCTGAACCCGTTGAGGTTGTGGTTTCCTGAGCCTGGCTGGGTGATTCCCCTGTCGAGAAACATCTGTATGATGGGTAGAAGGATAAAACCTTCTCCCATTAGGGGAACAAAGCTTAGTATGTTTATGTTTATTACATTTGATATACCGCTCAGGCCAAAGCATTAGAGCGGTTTACAATACTACATAAATGATACTGAAAATATGAAAAGAACGCCATTAACAAGATAGGACAGAGTAAGAGATAGTGATAAGTCAAAGAAATAGAAGAGACAAGAGGAAAGGTTCATTATAACACCAGAGAGGCAGAATATCATACCACCACAGCTCAGTCCTTCCAAACAGACTTGACCATAATCGCTACTCATCACAAATTCAAGCCAGGCAGAAATATGCCGCAGAAATGGCTCCTTATAAACCTCTGCTGCCTGGATATACTTGACAGAAGCAGATGAGGCAGAGCTCTCACTCACAGCCTACGACGCCTAGTCTAGTAGTAGACTTTCTACAAAATGGGATAAAGGAAGGCGTAGGCCAGCCTCTGAAAGCAATAGTGTCAGTGGTAAACTGAGCAGCCTGGAGTAAAGTCTCCTTATTAAAGAGATTTTCTCCAGTGCAAGGAGCATTTCCCAGTTTATCTTGTACAGATTTGTCCAAGTCTGAAGCCTGGAGCCAGGCTCTACGTCGTGCTCCTATGGCTATAGCAGAGGTTCTGCTAACAGACTCGAAAGTCTAGGGAAGCACGAGTAAGGAACTTAGAAATATTTTGTGCATGATTGACTAGCATAGAAAAATCTGCTCTTTTAGGCTCTTGGAGGAAAGGGGTCAAAAGTAATAAATCTTTTGTGACCTCCTCAAGAGATAATCCCATATAGAAAATATATGAAAGAATTCTTGCTGAAAGCATGGATGCCTGGAAAGTTTGACGTCCAAAAGCATCTAAAGTTTTAGCCTCACGACCTGGCGGATAAGAAGAGTGCTTCTTAGTACTCTTAACACACCTCATTGCTGATTCTACAACCAGGGAATGATGAGGAAGTTGAGGCTTTTGAAACCCTGGAGAAGGGGGCACTTTGTATAGAAGATCAGTTGCCCTAGAAGGTGGGGATACCATTAAAGGAGTTTCCCACGCTCTAAATAGGAGATCCTGCAAGGTCTGATGCAAAGGAAACATAATAACTTCCTTTGGATTGCAGGGGATCTGTATAGGTTGCTGATCCCGATGCAGGGACCTGACCAGGTATAGAAATGGCAAGTAACTTAGCCATATCAAGCAGAAAAGCTTGAAAAGAAATCTCCCCAGAGGGGAGTCCTCGAGGAAGAGGAGGAAGAACTAGATCTGTTGAAGAACTAACTCTAGCAGCCACCTGCTAATTCAGATTCTGTGGAATAGCAGATCTGGAGGGGTGGAGCATCAGATTATCTTTGAAAGATAGTTGTGGGTGCCAATGAAAACCGGTACCACGACTCGTCGGTAGCAAGTCGTCCATGCTAGGGATCGATTCCAAACTCGGTATGGAAGGAAGTGAGCCGGTTAGCATGGGAGGTACAGACAGCGATGCTGATGTCGATACCGGTACCGGAATCGGTACCGTCGGTGACACCGATATATGAAGATCAGTCTGTAATGGCACTATCGGTACCATGGTAACCAAATGTGGCAGACCTTGATCATCGGTGGAATGTCTACAGTACCGTCTGAAGTCAGTACCGAGATGAATCGGTACCCAGTCATCCAGAATAGAGATCGATTCTAGACTCGGTATCGAAAGAAGCGAGTCTATCGATGCATGTCGGGAGGGTACCGACGTGGATACCAGCATCGGTACCGAGACCGATGTGGGAAGATCGGTCGGTAGCGGCTCTAGCGGCACCGAAGATACCGAGAGCGCTCGACTGTGATCATCGGTGTGGAATGTTTCATCCAGCACCATTGCCGATGCCGGCATACCGGCACCGCTCAAAGCGGATACCACCACCGGGCATGGCTCAGGCATGTTCACCAAGGGAAAAACCCCGGGAACAACTTGAAACCCCGTTAGTGCTTTGGCGACAGAAGTCTCCCGCCGGGGTTTTAAAGCCAAAATGTCCTCGGGGGCAAGCCGAAAGGCATCTCTATGAAGGACCTGAGATCTACCACCCGAGGACTGGCCAGTCTTTACAGACTTTTGTTTGGTTACCTGATCCTGCGAAAAAGAAGATGGAGCCAGTACCCTCAGGACTGAGGGGAACGGCGTATCGAGTTGAGCTCGATGCTGAAAACTTCTTGTAGAAATAGAAGTGCAGGAGGGACAGTCCAGCGGATTGTGTTCAGGTCCCAAACATGGAAGGCACCAGTTATGGGTGTCTAAAAGTAATTTGGTAGTGCCACAGTTAAAACATTTTCTAGTGGCTAGAATTTCCATGAGGGAAATGGAGAGGCCTAGCAGGCCGAAGCCTGTCAGGCACCAAATAGGAAAGAATTTCCTATAGAAGGAAATATCTGTAAAAGAAAAGAAAGAGAATACACCGGCGATACCGGTGCGTCGAGGGAAGGTAGACGCGACCACAAGAAAAAACAAAAAACAAAGGAAGAATTTTCTGCGGTGACAGGAGGACGTCCTGCCGGCTCCGCAGAAAAATGAGAACTGAGGAGAGGCAGTTGGGAAAGGCGGGAAGGCAGCACGCAGGCGTGCTGGGATGCTTCCAAAAGCGTTCTGACTGGACGCTGGGTAGTGTTCCCGCACAGACTCCGTCGGTACCGACGTACCCATATGTGAAGACTCATTCCTGCTTGTTCCTGGAGATACTTGTTTAGTTTTCGTAGGTCGAGGATTTGCCGTAGGCCCCCCCCCGTCTTCTTCGTGACAAGGAAGTACTGGGAATAGAAGACCCGACGTTGGAGGTGCCCTCTCGACCGCTCGCTGGGCGAGGAGGTTGTCTAACTCCCACTGTAGGAAGGACTGGTGCGCAGGAAGTTGAGAAGGCTCCGCTGGAGAGAAGGGAGGGGGAAGCCTGTCCAAACGGAGATGGTAGCTGTCCCAGACTACTCGGAGGACCCAAGTGTCCGATGTGATGGATGCCCACTGAGGGGTGAAGGAGGACAGGCATCCCCCCACCAGCTGTGGCGCTGCCAGGGGGTGAAAGGCTACACTGTTGGCACCAAACCCCCTGGGTGGGCCGAGGCAGAGGCAGAGCCAGGGTTTGGGCCTTGGGTCCTTTTGGTTTGCGATGACCGTGTGGCCCATGCTTTCCCTGCGATGCGGTGGTCGGCACTGGTTTGGGTGGGTACAGTGGGTAGCCTCGGTAGGGTAGGCCCTTCCGTGGAAAGAACGGCTTCTTGGTTTGCTGTTTCTTTCTAGAAAGAGAGAGAGGTTGTCTTGCATGAAGGGCGGGTATGGGTGACGAACTCCGTCTCAATCTCGGCAGCCTTATCCTCTATCGGTTTACCGAAGAGCTGTTCACCAAGGCAGGGTACATCCAGGACCTTTTCCTGGACCCACTGCTCCAGGTCCAAGGACTGGAGCCATGCCAGGTGCCGGGCCCCGATGCCAGCGGCCGCGACTCGAGCAGATGACTCAAATCCGTCGTAGATGTTGCAGAAGAGGTATTTTGAGTGCTCCGCAATAGACTTGAGGAGGGTCTGGAACCTGTTGAGGGGTTCACCTGCAAGACCTGTGGAGAAGCCCCCAGGTTCCTTAGCTAGGTCACATAAAAACATGTCCGTGTACAATTTGTATGTCTGAATACAGCATGAGAGCATGGACCCTTGGTAGGCCTTGCGACATGGGCATTGAGGGCTCTCAACTCCCTGCCCGGTGGAACCAAAGAATGTGACTTCGGGCTCTTTTGTTTTCTCATGGCCGACTCCACCACCATGGAGGTGTGGGAGAGTTGGGTTTTCCTGAACTCAGGGCAGCGCTTCACCCTGTACATCGCAACAAGGCGCTTACTCATGATAGGGACCGATGCAGGGGTCTCCCACATGAGTAGCAGCAGCCTGGACAAAATGGGAGGAACCAGGACCGCAAGAGATTCCAGAGGAGGGGACTCATATTGCAAGATATTGAGCTCTTCAGCCCGAGGTTCCTCCTCTGCCTGGGTAGCTAAGTTGAGAGTCCGTGCCATATCCCAGACGAACACCGAGAAGGAGGTGTCCTTGGGTGGCGAACGCCGCTGAAAGACGGGCAGGGACGGGTCTGACAGGAGGTCCCGAAGGGGACTAGTCTCAGGGGAAGTATCCCACTCCCAGCCCAAAATTTCAGAAGAGGAGTCCGATTCCGGTTGGTCGCCTCGCCCGGAGGATCTCACCCCCGAGGAATGGGAAGGCGAGCGAAACCGAAGCAGAGGACCCTCACAAGGCCCATGGCTCTCAGGGATTTCTAGGGCGGATTTTGGTGTCCCTCTCGAGTGAACCTCGGTCTCTAGGCGTGGACCAGCGAAGCTTCCGTGCGCCTGAAAGGAAGCTATGAAAGCAGAAACCCTATATTCTAGTGCCAGCATATGGGACTCCCACGCTGGCATGGGGCCCTGCAACCCCAACACTGGGGTCACTGAGTCAGGCGTCTAGGAGGAAAGGGTGTTCTCGCCAGGACGACCCTCGCGAGACCTGGCACCATTGCCTCGGGCCTCTGAGTATGTTCGAGGTACCTTACGAGGCCGCTCCTTGTCCAACTCTCGAGAACACCAAGGGGGGCTAAGCGACCGAGCGCGGCAGCGCTTGCGCTTGTTGGGAGCCCCCCAACAGCGACTTCGAAGTCGTCTTCTTACACTGCTCCACTTCAGGGGACCCCTGGTTGGAGCGCCATCTTGAGTGTGGAGCCAAGGTGGGGGACCCCACCGGCAGACAGATGACCGAGGGTGCCACCGAGGATTCTGAGGCAGCCTTTTGGAAAATGTCCTTGGACTTCTGCTTACGGCTGAGCAGGGCTTTGGAGGACATTTTCTTACAAAGCGAACAGAGCTCTGGATCATGGTCGGCTCCGAGACACCGTAGACAATAGTCATGGGTGTCTGTAAGCGAATGTTCTTGGAGCATCTATTGCATTTTTTGAAACCGGTGGCCATCGGGGCAAAAAGGGCCCCCGCAAGGTCGAAGACCCACGTGGCCAGCGGTTAGGAGAAAGAAGGGCGTGAAGCCCGTTAACAAAAATTAGGGAAAAAAATGTCCCCTTTGCTCAAAAGAGATAGGTGTAAGGGGGAGGATGGGTAGAGGACCGGTGCAAATGGAAAATAGTAGGCCAGAGGCCAGAAAACAAAACACTTTTTCTGAGGGACGAGCAAGATGGCACCCTTGGGCGGGAAGAGAACCACGTGTGCGTGGCAGCAATCCCCAAGGCTTTCTTTGAAAACTGGGAAATTGCTCCATGTGGGCTCTGTCAGTACCAATGTCACCCATAAGCGAGGACTGACCTTCCTGTTCCCTGGAGAATTATACTATTCCGGAGCAATTGTTCCACCTTAGCTGATTTCTAGTCTCAATCTTGACGCCTTAGGCCATATTTTTTGATCAGAGGATATCCATCTTCAGTGGTTGAATAGGCATATAGGCATGCGAGATTTAATAACAGACTGGCTTCTCCAACCTTGGATCCATGAGACATGGAAAGCAGGGGGTGAATATATACTTTTTATTACTCGTTATTCCCCAATGAGCTAAAGTATACAGTGCATCATTCATAAATACTTTGGCATAACAGTTAGTGCCAGGGTTGGCTGGGACACATCCCAGATGTGTCTGGTCCAGGAATCAGAACTTAAAGGAGATATTGAGTCCGGCTAGTCTACAATCTATTGATCCCTCTGTGGATGTCCCATCAGGACACGGGATGTGGGGGGGGATGTTCTATTTATCCTGTATCAGTGGAGATCACTAAATTTACATATGGAGGACATGAATATAGGTTACGGTGCCATACTATATGCAATTCTAGTTTTGTAGTTTATGGAGTTCAATGCCCCTGTGGGCATCTATATATAGACAAAACTATTTGGCCTTTTAAATTGAGAACAGGGGAGCATAAAAGCAGACTGCGCTGTGCGTGGTGGGAAGCCCTAATGGTGCAGCACTACATTGAGCAAGGACACGTTTGCAGAATTAAGATGTTTTTGTATAGATCAGATTATGCATGGTGTGGGCACCTTGAGTAGGGAACAATAATACTGCAGTGTGAACAATGGTGGATATTTCGCCTGAATAGAGTTCACCCAGGGGGCCTTAATTCCCAGATAGACTGGAAGGTCTGTTTTCGAAAGGGGGGAGGGTGGTCTTTAAAGGACTCTCTAAAGGATTCAGAGAATTCTATGGAATGAATCAGTGGAAGAGATGTAGAGTTAGGACTGAGTATTGGAGGACACTGTGAAGGATATGTGATTTACATGTGGGGGTTAATCCTGGAGTTAATGTAATGTGTGTAGATGAAGAGGCAACAATTTCTACTGACACTGTAGGAGTGATGAATTATATTATGTAGAGCTGACGTGGTATGGTCCCTTTAAGAGGTTTCTGATTCTGCATGGCCAAGTGGGTTGCGTGATGGCAGCTTTGTGCTTAATCAGTGGAGTGGAGGAGTGGCCTAGTGGTTGGGGCAAGGTACTTCAGGCCGGAAGGTCAGGGGTTCAAATCCCACTAGAGGACAGCAACCTTGGGCCGGAAGGACTGGGGTTTCTAGTCCCACAGGTGCTCCTTGTGGTCTTGGGCAAGCCACTTAACCCTCCATAGCCCATGTTCCCTGGAAAATAGTTATCTCCAAGTTATAATGCCCTGTTCAATGTAATTTCAGTTTGTTCAATGTAAACCGCACTGATGCAGAATAGCGCGGTATATAAGAGAAAATAAATAAATAAATAATCAGTGATTTGATGCAGTTTGTGAATGCAGGGGTGCCCGCCTACAGCTCACCCGTTTCTCCGCCTTCTACTTTGCTGGTCCTGCTCTCTGGAACTCTCTCCCTCCCTCCCTTCGCCTAGAATCTCAATATGTCACCTTTAAACACAACCTCAAGACCCACTTATTCTCCCTGGCATTCGACACCCCTTCCCCATTTGTATGACCCCCCCCCCTTCTTAGTACTATACGTTTGCCTCTTGTGTCCTGTCTTGTCCTTGTCTTCTTTACTCCTTCTTTCCTATTTACAAATTGTACATTTCTTTTCCTTTTCTCGGCCTTGGCCAAGTTTTAATGTAATTTTATCATTGTACACCGCCTTGATTATCACAGAAAGGCGGTTTTTATCAAATAAATAAACCTTAAACCTTATATTTAAGGTATGAATGCGTGGTGTTTTTTCACTCAGATGTCAATGAAACCGGCAGCATGCTGTGGCACTGAATAGAACACAGCTTGACAGTATGTATGATGTTTGACCATTGGGTTTACTCATCCTTAATGTTTCTGCATAAGAGTATGTTGATGTCATTATGAGAAGCAACGGGTAGAGTATGAAGGGTCTTTCATTTACGTTAGGCTTGTCTTGCTGCAGTCTCTCTGGGCATGATGATTAGGTTTCTTTGAATGAATATATGAATGTGAATATGAAACACAGAAACATGATGGCAGAAAAAGACCACATGGTCTATATGGTTTCCTGTTTTCCCTCACAGCATTTTTGAAGGATGGACAGCAAGCCCCCTGAGGAAACTAGTGGCGAAATGCTTAGCTGGACATCTTGAGTAGCATTGGGAAGTGGAATGTGATGTACAGCTAAAAGTTAAGTGATGCCATTTTTATAATGGTGGTGTTGGAACATTGAGCTATGTGTATAGAATCAGCGTGCATACTCTGAGGGATCTCAGGAAGGAACATACTGTTTATATAAAACCAAGAAATATATTAAAAAAAGCTAAGTTACATGAAGTAGTTTACTGGGTTGTTGATGTGCTGAGGATGAGTAAATCCACACTCCAACCTCATATGTTTCTAAGACCCTTTTTCACCTTTCATTTTTGAAACCATGGATTCTTAGTCTGCATAGCGAGTGGAGTGATTTCCTATAATTTGATGGATTTGAAAAGGGCCAGAGATGATACCTGACATACAGACTCAGGTAGTTTGTTCCAGGCGTAAGGGTTCATTCTGAAGGGCTACGTTGTTTCAATGCTGTGGTAAGAATGCAACCCTGACTAGCATGAATGGATGGGAGTTATTTGCCTCTCAAAATCTAGAGACTTTTTCAAGAACAGCTTTCTCTAGTAGTTTGGCCGGAAAGGGAAGGTTAGAGATGAGGATGATAGCTATCAAGCAGAGTTGGGTCTAGATCATGTCTCTTGTGTAGGGAAGAATGATGGAGTGCTTCCATGGGGAAGGAACTTCCCCAAGTAAGGCTACTAATTTATCAAGTCATGGAAGGGTATGTCAAAAGAGCTCCAGCAAATTTAATGAGAGTGGGAGGAACAACATCTGCCCTGGAGTTTCAAAGGTTTAAGGAGTCAAGCAATTTTGTGAGGTGGGAAGAGAGCAGTGGGAATTGGGTAAACAGACTAGTGGGAACGCCTGGAGGAGCATCTGGGAAATACTCAGAGGGGGGACAGTGATATAGGAGGAAAATAACTGAGTGCTATTAATGAGGTGCCACAGAGGGTCAGGTTCTTTGATACCAGATAAGAAGCAAATTGGGGAAGAAAGATTAGAACATCATCGGATGTAATGGCTGTCTCTGGAGAAAATGCTAAAAATAGAGAAAGCATGCTTGGGAAAGTTCTCTTGATTACTGATCAGTGATGAGAAGAAATTTATTTCGTAGTATGAATAAGACATTTATGTTCCCATTGAAGGGAGTGGCAATCCATTTTATTGTTGCAGATGGATGTTTCTTCCCTTTTCATTTGTCCAATCTGACTTTACTGCAATTGTTTCTCAGTTCTAAAGTGTACCTTAAATTATGGAAATTGCTTCCCCTAATCATCTTTTGAACAGCACGAGAGTCTAAAGTCCCAGATAATAATGTATTCCAGGAAAGAATCATTTGTTCTAAGAGGAAAGCCGAGAAGTCCTGGAGAAAGGAGAAGGCGTCAGAGGCAAAATGGTCATGGTCAATGTCTTCAATCCTTCTAGCAAATCAGGACTTGGGCTGATGGCCCTGTCGAAGAGGAATGTTTACTTGGAAGTGCACTAGGAAGTGGTCAGTCTATAACTGGGGATCAATATGTGCAAAATGCATGGGGATACTACAGTTTCTAAAAAAAAAATACTGCATCAGGGCAATGGCCCACTGAGTGAGTGGGTTGAAGTAAGAAGGGCAAACCTGAGATCAGTCAGGAAGATCCGCTTGTAGGGAAGAGCTAGGGTTGTCATTTGAATATTAAAGTCTCCAAGGATTAGTAAAAGGGCCTGATAGTAGGCTGAATTCCGAAATTAACTGCTGGCGTACATTATACAATGAAGCAGTCACCAAGGGGGTAGCTAGATAAAGGAGAAGAGCATAAGGAAAGGGTAATATTTATACAGACTGACAGATTCGAAAAGTGAGGAGTTGCAGTTTGTAGTTTATGTGCAGGACCAGGTAGAGGGAATAATGTGCAATTCTTCCCACATGTCTGGAGAACGAATGCAGAATAAAGCGGTAAATTTGGATGGAAGTGGTTGAAGAGATCTCTAATAAGAGGGGCTTTTATTTTTATTACTTCGAACATTAATCAGGCCCACCTGAGAAGGATGGAAAAGGGAAGGGTAGTTAATGGATACTTTAGGTATCTGAATCAGGACTTGGACGAGGTAAGAGATGAGCCAAAGCTGGGAAATGGATGCAAGAGCTGCTAACGAAGTGGTATAGGCTGGGAAACAAGTGGAGAGAAGCAGCATTGGGAGAAGGAAAGATGATAAAGAGAACTGCGTGATGAGAGGATGTGCGCCAGGAGGTGCACAAAGGAGCGAGTTAAGAAGCAGGATCTGCTCCTTAGATGCGTGCTGCAGTTAAGCGGCTTTAGTAAGTGTTGAGACACATCACCTGTCACTTCACTCCGGGGGCATGGCTAAGGTCAGCAGCACGGAAGGGATCAGGCAAACATGGAGACTAAGGGAAACAAAAAACAATTACATACACACAAAAAGGTACTCATTTCTATCAAGTATATACATATTCTACCTTTCAAAAATCCATTCTAACACCTCCCTTGTTATTCTTGTCCAAACAAACTTAGAAAGCAAGAAGTCATGATTGAAAGAGGTCAAATGCTGCAATAAGATCAACCTGCACTCACAAAACTGAAAATACCTTGTTGATCAAAAGTTTAACTTTTTCTAAACAAATGCTACTACTATGGTTTTTGTGCTAAATTGGAGCCTAAAGCCTGATTGTGTAGGAAAAAAAAGATCCCAGTCATCTAAGTGCATCTGAAAGCTGCTTTACCATTGATGCCTCTCTATCAGTTTTGAAACGTTAGACAAATTTGCTATAGGATAATTGCACAATCACTTTAGCAGCTTTAATTTGTGATCTTATTAAAACTTGTCTGTGCTACAGTGATAATACCGATCTATTATGATCCATAATCAGATAAGACCTCTCAATAATGACAGCAGGATGAGAGTTAAAAGAAGCCAGTATAGTTACTTTAACATGGGTATACACCTTTCCCCCTTTTCATTAGACACACGGTGACCCCTCCATTTACAAAGTGCATGCCTGCGCACACACACACACTTGCCCTTCAGTACTTACTTGACTGTGCTGGTAAATCTAGTAGAAGTCTTCATAATGGCAGTGAGGGCATAACCTCGTGTCACAGACGTGGACATATTTGATATCAGAACACTCTCCAATATATCAAGAACCTCATCCTCTGTCACCTGAGAATGAAAGATCAATCATTAAAGGATCTCTGTATCACAAGCATGGGTTGGAGCATACACTACAAACAGCTGGGCTGAGGAGTGAAGCATAGTGTCTACAGACTATACTATACCTGGACTGGTTCCTCCTCTTCGCACTGGCCTGATACTAGCAAGTCACCATATTCTCCCATACACCAGGCTGAAACCTGTACTAGAGGCTGCTGCAGAAGCAAAATTAGGAAAGGTGAAAGTGTAAACAGATAGATCTTTTTTTCTCAATTTCCGCACCTTTTCAAAGCAATGTGATTATTTAGAATGATGAGATTAAGATGTATTTATTTTAGTTGTGTTTACTACTGTAATATTGTTAAAATTGTACTAATGTTTTGGGATTTTCTCTATTATTCACAATGTATTTCATTTTATTGCATTTTGTCTTGATACAACTGTTGCAAAATTGTGGTTGATAATTTAATTCTTACTAAAATGTCCCTTCTGTTTAGCAAAATTTCATTTCGGCTAGTTTGACAGCTCCTTCAAAACATAACAGCAAGATAGGACAGCCAAAAGAACACAGAGTGTAAAGCAAGGGTGGGCACATTTCTTGGCAAGAGGATCACTTCGAGAGCCATGATTTTTGGGAAGGGGGGGGGGGGGTGGAGCGGAGACCATCAGGGGGAATACCCCCAGCTCCTAGTACTCTCTCAGACCTCACTCTGGCCTAACTAGGACCAGCACCCTCCCACCATTGCTTAGTAAGCACAAACTCTGCTTCTTTGTTTTTTCCCCACAAGTGCATAGGTGTGGCGCTTTACCTCAGCTGCCCTGGTGACATCATGATGTAGGCTTCTTTTTTTTTTTCCATTTTAAATTTTTATTAATCATTTCGATGAGAGTTACAAATCACTGCTTGCACAACTTGGTACATTTTCCATATCACATGCATATACTATCAGATATATATTCCCGGTTTATGCTTACATCCCTCCTTTGTACCCCTCCTTATAACTTTTTTTTTTTTTTTTTTTAATACCACGCTCTTTAGAATCAGTGGGGTTTACATGTATACTAACAGGTACTTTTTATTCCCTTGTCCCCGAAGGGCTCACAAGCTAAGTGTACCTGAGGCAATGGAGGGTTAAGTGGCTTGCCCAAGGCCACAAGGAGTGGCCATGGGACTAGAGACCCCCAGTCCCTCCGGCCTGAGGTTGCTTGTCCCCTTGAGGGAATTGAACCCCCAGCCTTCCGGCCTGAAGTAACCTGTCCCAACCACTGAGCCACTCCTCCTCCCCTCCCCCTATCCCCCCCTCGCTCTTCCTTCATACATTCATCTCCCGCTCATCATTCCCGCATCAGTATACCCAATCATTTCACCCGTTCACTGTTCATTCTTCCTGAGGGCGGGTATCTGTATCACATCCCACCTGCTTCCACTGCCCTCCCCCTCTCTCCACCTTCCATGTTCCCAACCATTTACACACTCTCCTCCATTGTTCCTCATTTGTCCTACCCTTTCCCCGCTGCATTTCCGTCAATCTGTGCATCAAACACACCTCTGTCACCCTTCTAACAAAGCTGGCCGGGTGTGGTGCTCCCGACCCCACCCAGTGTTGTGCTATCACATCGTGCTGCTACTATACAATGATGAAGCACCCCTCTATCCCTTTTTGGGATGTCCTACTCTAGTTGATGCAGTAAGCAGATCTGTGGTTTCCGTTGCAAATGATATCCTGTCATGTTAGAAATCATATCTAGAATCTCTATCCAGTAAGCTTATATCCATTCACACTTCCACCACATATGCATCCAGTCCCCCTTTCATGACATCCCCTCCAGCATTGGTCAGTATGTTGCCTCCCCGCTCTGTTTTTACGTACTGGAGTCCAGTACCAGCGGAACAATACTTTATAAGCATTTTCTTTTACCTGTGTGGCTATAGAAATACTTGCCACCGTTTGTATTTATTTAGTTATTTAGACAGACTTGTATACCACCTTATCCTTCAATCAAGGTGGTCATTATCTTATCCCATACCGCATCGTTCCAGCTCACCCCCAGATCTTCCTCCCATTTTAACATTTATTTTATTTTATTTATTTAGCTGCATTTATATCCCGCTTTTCACCGGGTCAAAGCGGTTGGGGGATACATTTAACATGAGGGGATATGAGACACATACACTAATACTTACAGGGAACATGGGCAATGGAGGGTTAAGTGGCTTGCCCAAGACCACAAGGAGCACCTGTGGGACTAGAAACCCCAGTCCTTCTGGCCCAAGGTTGCTGTCCTCTAGTGGGATTTGAACCACCTACCTTCCGGCCTGTGGTACCTTGCCCCAACCACTAGGCCACTCCTCCATCATCTACCCCCAATTTACTTCCCCCTCCCTCCATTAATCCTTTGTAAATCCTGGACAAAACTAATTTTTGGCCTAAATTCCTGGAACAAAGCGCCTCAAACCATCCCCTGTTTTCCCAAAGGTCATTCCACACCTTCTGTTGTCTCACGAAATAGCTCAATTGTGTATATGCATAGTAATCACTGTCCACCAATCTATATACATCCTCAATGCCCTCAAACTCCAGAATGCCCTCCTTGCTCACTATTTGAGAAATGTGTGTTAGCTCCTCCTTCGCCCATCTATGCAAAATATGACCCCCTGGTCCCTGTCCCTTTTCAAAACAGGCCGCCAGTGTCATGCCTGTATATATCCTTTATTTTGTACTAATAGTTTTCTGTTTTGTTTCCACACTTGCAAATTATCATTGGTCAACATTGAAATCAAAACTGACTTTAAAAGGCCCTAATCTGTAGTATCTTGGTGAGCTGAACACGAATATAACATTAAAAAAAATTTATTGGCTCTCATTTTGAAGATATTGCATGTAGTTCATTTTTGACATTTCACCGTGTAAATTTCTCAAGTAGGACATCAACAACATCCCAAATAAGCCTTGAATGATGTAATATTGCATCACATTGCATAATACCAGCATGCACACATCATCCAGAGTTGATTGCGTCATTTTCTGATGCAATGCAATACTACTGCCAGACGGCTGCTGAAGCCATCTGACATCCCCCTATGGCTGTATCCTGTCCCCACCAGACCTAGCTATGATCACATGAAGAGTTTAAGTATTAGTTGTATATAACGCTATGTACATTTTATGTGTATATATCTTATAAATAGTTTCCCCCGTTCTCCACTTATGATTGTACCCCTGTTCTATGTAAGCACATCGTGTTATGTAATACATTGTTGCATTGTTCAGTTATAATGTAAACCGCGCTGATCTTAATAGCGCGGTATATAAGAAAAATAAATAAATAAAATAAATAAATAAAATCAGCAGTGTACTATACGCAGTCAGAAAGGAAAGTAATCTGGTATTCTGTTCCGATATTGAAAGCCTCATGAATGCCTTAAAAATCACTCATGACTCACAAGACTGGAGACTATTTATAGACTCTTCGAAACTGAGTCTGAAGGCTGTGCTTTTGAACAATGGAAACCGTCTTCCATCTATTCCAGTAGTGCATGCCGTCCACATGAAAGAGACATACGATAAGAAAGCATCTACTGACTTCCATTAACTATAATAAGTACAGCTGGCACCTCTGTAGTGACTTGAAAGTAGTTGCCCTTTTAATGGGACTGCAGCAGGGATATATAAAATACATGTGTTTCTTATGTGAGTGGGATAGCCGAGCAAGGGATTGGCACTACTTGCGGAAGGAATGGAATCGCAGACAAAATGTAACAGTTGGAGAGAAGAATATCCAGCATCCAACTCTGGTTGAGGCTCACAAAATCCTGCTACCACCCCTTCACATCAAACTAGGTTTGATAAAAAACTTTGTGAAAGCCATGGACCGCACTTCTCCAGCTTTCCGATACCTGCATGAAAAATTCCCTCGACTCAGCGAAGCAAAGATTAAAGAGGGAGTTTTTGTGGGTCCCCACATTCGAGAGCTCTTCAAAGATGACTGGTTCAACAACTTGCTGCAGGGTGATGCGAAACAAGCATGGAATGCTTTTCGCCTAGTGTCAACAAACTTTCTCGGGAATGTTAGGGCAGAAAACTACAAGGAACTAGTAGAAGACATGCTGATGCAGTATCAGAAACTTATCTGCAATATGTCTCTAAAGATACATTTCCTTGATTCCCATCTCGATTTCTTTCCTGACAACTGTGGTATGGTTAGTGATGAACAGGGCGAACGTTTTCACCAGGATATCGCAACAATGGGGCAAAGATACCAGGGAAAATGGTCCACTACAATGCTGGCTGACTACTGCTGGACACTCCCCAGAGAAGCTCCCAAACAGCTGTACAAGAGACAGGCGAAAAAATCTAAGAAGTCGTCTATGACTTGATTTTTTACAGGTATTAACCGAAGGCCTATTATATTTACTATTGACATGAATTTCGTGATGTAAACATTAATTCTTGTAGATTACAAAAAACTAGAGCCAACTTTGCAATTTCACTGTCATATTCATGTTCAGCATATAAAAATTGATAAGAAATTACTATTTTTATTTCAGTAACATGACTTTTGTAAAAATTTGTTGACCAGTGGATGCATTATCAGGGGATTTTGGTAGTTATAGTCTGTAATATTACTCCCCCTCCACACTAGTTTGTCCAAGCTCTCTCCCCCTATTGAATCTTCTTCCATTTGAACCCAAGATTTCTGTGTTCCTCGGTGCCACTCATATATCGTTTTCAATTGCGCAGCCTCATAATATTTTCTAAAGTTGGGCACTCCTAACCCTCCCTCGCCTTTAGCTCTTTGCATTACCGCCATAGCTACTCTCGCCCATCTATTTTGCCAGATGAACTGATTAACGATTCTTTGTAACTGTCTTAGCTTACTAGGTGGTACCCTTATTGGCCGCGTCTGGAACAGAAATAAGAATCTGGGCAAGAGCATCATCTTTATTGTGGCAATCCGGCCGAACCATGAGGTATCCCCACCCCCACCCATTCAGCAAGCTCTCTACCTTCCCAAAAAGCTTTGATAATTTAGCTTATATAGTGCTTCTATCTATTACTTATTTGAATGCAGAGATATCTAATACTTTCTCTCGCCCACTTAAATTGGTATTTCGCTTGTAGTATTCCCTGTGTGTCCCCGCGTAGTGTTAAATTTAATATTTCTGATTTTGTCCAATTGATAGTAAAACCCGATAACCCACCAAATTCTTCAAATTCCCACATTAATATTGGGATAGAAAAACGCGGCCTGACTACACTCAGGATTATGTCATCTGCATATAAAGATAGTTTGTATTCCCTCCTCCCTATTTTTATTCCCTGAACATCTGATCTCTCCCGCACCCTCGTCGCAAACAGTTCCAAAGAGATGGCAAAAAGCAGCGGTAATAGTGGGCAACCCTGTCTCGTTCCTCTCCCCTGCCCAAAAAACTCAGAATAGGCCCCATTCACCCTAACACAGGCTTTCGGGTTGCGGTATAGCGCTTTTACCCAGCTCAAGAATTCTGCCCCCAAACCCATTCTTTCCATTACCTGGAATAGGAATGGCCAAGACACCTGATCAAAAGCCTTTTCTGCATCTAAAGACAACAATACGGCCTCTTCCCTATTTTGTTCAGTAGACCATATCATATTCAAGATCTTCCTAATGTTGTCAGCTACCTGTCTACCGGGAATAAACCACACTTGATCATGATGTATCAGCTTCCCTATCAACTTATTTAAGCGCGTAGCTAGTATATTAGCTAGTAATTTGGCGTCTAAATTGAGAAGCGAGATAGGTCGATAGGATGCACACTCTTGTGGGTTCTTTCCCTCTTTGTGTATTATGGTTATTCCCGCCCACCCCATTTATTTATTTATTTATTTACATTCTCTTATATACTGCGCTATTCTGCATCAGTGCGGTTTACATTGAACAAACTGAAATTACATTGAACAGGGCATTATAACTTGGAGATAACTATTTTACAGGGAACATGGGCTATGGAGGGTTAAGTGGCTTGCCCAAGACCACAAGGAGCACACCTGTGGGACTAGAAACCCCAGTCCTTCTGGCCCAAGGTTGCTGTCCTCTAGTGGGATATGAACCCCCAACCTTCCAGCCTGAAGTACCTTGCCCCAACCACTATGCCACTCCTCCACTCCACTCCCCATAGTATCTGCTAAGCCCCCTCCCTCCCTAGGAAGATTAAAGAGCCTCACGAGCGGTACTATTAGTATCTCCCCAAAGCTTCTATAAAAGCGCGCTGTCAGCCCATCTAACCCCGGAGCCTTATCTATTTTTAATTGGTTTATGGCTCTTTGCACTTCTTCTACTCGTATGGCCCTCTCTAACTCTTTTTGTTCCCCCTCGTTTAATTTCGGCAACTTCACTGAGTCAAGATAACTCTGTATTCTCTCCCTCTGTGGAGATTCCCTTGCTTTATATAACCCCTGATAATATTCCCTAAACGCCTCCCTAATCTCCCCATCCTTATGTACCAGCCCCCCTCCCTGATTCCAAATTTTCAGTATATGGGAGCGCAGTTTCCTCTGCTTCAATTTCTGCGCCAGGTATCTCCCCGCTCTATTTCTTCCCTCAAAGAAGTCCTGTCGCAAAAGCTGCATTTGGTATCTTATCTTAGCGACCTGCAGTTCATTTAACTGTGCTCTCACTGCTAGCACCTGACCTCTATAGGTTCCTGGCTGTCCTAGCGCATCTAGTTCTTCCAACTCCATCAATTTTACTCTCAATTCCTTCTCTCTCCCTTCCCTTTCCCTCTTTTTATGTGCCCCCATTTAATTAGAATTCCTCTCACTACTGCCTTATACCCATCCCATACTCCTTCCTATGCTACCTCCCCATTATCATTCCATTTAAAGTATTCCCTGGTTGCCCTCTCTATTTCCTCTCGTACCTTCCCCTCTTCTTTTTTTTTTTTTAAATTCTTTATTTTCGTTTTATAACAAAGGAAAAGGAAGACATACAGCTAAAAGACAGATACATAACGTGTAATACATACACCAAAGTAAACCCCTGCCACCCCCCTCCCCCCTGCTTCTTCTCTAGAAAACTAAGCATTCCCGAAGCGGGCGTGTACTTACATTATTGTGTTACAAAACCTAACGGTGATCTAAAACATGATGAGTGCACATTATACAGGCATGTTGGAACAATGAGCAGATTGTACATAATCATTAAGCATCTGCCATTTAGACAGGCGAGAGTGAGTTTGGACATGGGGAATAGCTCTCCGAGGTATCTGCTCATATTTACTATATAAGCAGACGAGGTTCCACCATTCATTGACAGTAAGTCGAGAGCTATCCTTCCAATTCCTCGTGATTAAGCATATAGCTATACCCAGCATGAAATCAAGGAGAAAGCGACCCTTCTTAGGAAGAGAGGGGACCTCCGCCACAGAGCGGAGTCCCACGACCTTCCAAGAGAGAGGTTCGTGAAAGTGTAAGATAAATTGAATACGACCCCAGACCCGCCCCCAATAGACCTGTAGTTGAGGACATTCATAAATAACATGAGCGAAGGTTCCCACAGCAGTGTGGCAAGACCAACACAGGTCCCTAGCATTTGGGTTCCATTTGGCTATTTTTTCTGGGGTATAAAAGCATCTGTGTGCAAAAAAGAAGAGAGTTTGGGTAACAGAGGCAGACCGGGAAACCCGCACTACTTTGCTCCAGAAAACGCTCCATTGCACAGGGGTTAAAGTGGTTTGCAGTTCGCGCTCCCAGGCTTGTTGGGCTCTAAAAGTGGCCGTGTCTGTACCCTGACATATTATTTTATAAAAGTTAGAGGCTACCCCATGTGTACTACTAATAGAGTGAACTATCTCTAATAGCCCATCCTCAGTAGGGGCAGAGGGCGGCATGATTCGAGCACTTTTGAGGCAGTGTTGAAGCTGCATCAATTGAAAGTAGTGTTTCGCTGGTAACGCAAATTCCTTTTGTAAATCAGAAAAGGTTTTCCAACGAGCTGCAGAGAAAAGCTGTTGGGGTGTCCAGATCCCCCTTGAATACCAGGGTTTCCATGCTATTGTTCTATTTAGGACTTGAATTCTGGGGTTATTCCATAGCGGGAGTCCGTCCTGAGGACATACATTCGGGCCCAGTGATAGAATGAGAGTGTTAAAGGCCGCAAGAGTATCGACAATCATTGGTGGATGGCGGGTGTCTACTTGATAGGACATACCGGGGAGATGGGTCAACGGAATTGGGCTACTAAGCTCCTCTTCTATGTCAAGCCAAACTGGTCTGCTGTCTGTTGAGGCATCTAGCCATCGGGCACCTTGCTTAAGTAGGAAGGCTTGATGATATCTAAGAAAATCAGGAAATCTGGTACCCCCTCGTTCCTTTGCAGACTGCAGTTTATGTTTAGCTATCCTTGGTGGCTTGCCCTGCCAGAGATAACGGACGAGAAGGCCCTCAATATCTTTATAAGTATGTAACGGAAGTAAGCATGGCAGCATTTCTAAAATGTAGTTCACTTTGGGGACTATCATCATTTTCACAGTTTCTAAGCGGCCCCACCATGTGAGGGATAAGGGAGACCAACGATTTGTGAGTTCACGGACTTTGGAGACTACCTCTTTGGCATTAAAACTGATAGTGTCTTCTAAAGGAGAACAGTAATGGACCCCGAGATACTTCACCATGCGGGATTGCCAAAGGAAGGGAAAGGCCTGCATGTCAGCCTCATGTACCCAGCGGTTCAGTGGGAATGCTACAGATTTGGTCCAGTTAATTTTATAGCCCGATAATTGTGAGTATCCGTCAATCAGATCCAAGACAGCTGGAACCGAATCGAGGGATACGAAGAGCATAAGGTCATCTGCATATGCAGAGAGTTTAATCTCCCTATGACTAAAAGGGACACCTCGAATACGTGCAGACTGTCTAATAATATTACATAAATACTTAATATTACATAAATACATAATATTACATAAATACTTCTCTCATGTGATCAAATTAGCAGATCAATATTCTATGTATATAGTTCAATGTATATAGTTTTACCCCCATATTATCCATGTTTATCTTATCCAAGTTTATTTTCCTGTTTTATGTAATACCGAGCAGCCTGTTGTTCTGGTCTTTGGTTCTCTGTAAACCGCGCTGATTGTAAATAGCGCGGTATATAAAAAATTGAAATAAATAAATAAAATAAATAAATAATAAGGAGGGCTAGGGGTTCAAGAGCTAGATCAAAGAGCATTGGTGATAGGGGGCAACCTTGACGCGTGCCTCTTTGGAGGTTAAATGGCTGAGATTTGATGGCGTTTACACAAATACTGGCGACGGGTTGAGTATACATGACTTGGAGATATCGGAGGAAGCCCTCTCCAAAGCCATACCATCGGAGAACTGCAAATAAGAAGGGCCATTCTAGACGATCAAAGGCTTTTTCGGCATCCAGGGAAAGACCCACCCATGGATGATCGAGATTGGCAGCACTGGAGAGCACATGGCACAAGGTCCGAGCATTGTCAGCAGTTGATCTGCCGGGTATAAAACCGCATTGGTCGGGGTGAATTAGGGTAGCCATCATGTCAGATAGCCGGGTGGCCAAGATCGTTGCGAAGATCTTATAATCGGCATTAAGTAGGGAGATTGGACGGTAGTTGGCGGTCAGTAGCGGGTCTCTGCCTTCTTTCTCAAATACTACCACATCAGCTGCAGAAAAGGATCCCAAAGAGGATGTATCTACCGCAAGGGCAGTAAAATAGAGTTTTAAATAGGGAACTAAATCTGCACTGAACGTTCTGTAGAATTCGGTCGGGAGACCATCGGGCCCTGCGGCACGGCCCGAGGCTGTTCGTTTTAGGGCAGATAGGATCTCTGAAGTAGAGAAGGGTTCATCCATCGCATCCCTATCATCTTCAGAGAGGGTAGGCTGCTGAATGCCAGAAAGCAATCGCTCGAATGTCTCTGACGAGAACTCACATTCAGATTGATATAGGCGGGTATAGAAATCCCGAAAAAGCTCTACAATGTCGGAGTCTGTGGTCACTATGTCCCCTCCCTGTGGAGCTCGAAGGGCCGCTACGCGTTTGGCTTCTTTTTGACCTTTCAAGGCGTTGGCTAAGAGTCGACCGGCTCGGTTATTTTCACGATAATATGTCCCTCGCTGAAGCTCAATACTCTTAGAAGCTGCAGTTGAGAGGATTGAATTATATTGAAAACGGAGACGCTGTAATCGAATTAATACACATGGGTCAGTACGTGAAGTTAGAACTCGTTCGCCTGCTTTTATTTGTTGGTCTAGTATGAGCAGCTGCTGTTTGCGTTGTTTCCGCAGGCGGATTTGATAGCTAGTGATCGTTGCCCGAATGGCCGCTTTGAAGCCCTCCCACCAAGCCCAATTCGCAGTATCTTGGGGTAGATTAAAATGGAAGTAATCCTGTATGGCTGCTCGAATTTCTGACTGGAACTCTGGCTGAGTTAACAGGGCTCTATCAAAGAACCAGGCTCCCGAATTCCCCTGGGGTGCAGTAGTGTGTAATTGAAAGGAAATGGCAGCATGATCGGAAATATGTTGGGAGTGAATCTTTGCAGTGTCCGCCTGAGGAACTAACAGTTTTGAGATTAGAAAGAAGTCTATGCGAGACTGAGATTTATGAGGGGAGGAGAAGAAGGTGAAGTCAAGCTCATTGGGGTGTAGTAACATCCATAGATCAACTAAAGCAAGATCCTTGATCAGGGAGGTAAGCGTGGCGTGACTCTTGGGGGGACCACTCGTCCTAGGCGGCTGTTTGTCAATCAGGGGATCAAGGACTAGATTGAAATCCCCCCCAATGATCAATGAAGTATTAGCAGAAGCCTGCGCAACCTGAGCAATGGTAGCAAAAAAGGCAGGGTCATCCACATTAGGAGCATAAAGGCATATACATGTGACTTCAAGGCTACCTATCTTGAGGTGAACTCTAGACCATCTACCTTCTGTATCTGAGCTAGTCGCAATAATAGTAGCATGCAAAGTTTTCCTAACCAGTATGGCAACCCCACATTTCTTAGAAACGGCTGGGGAATAGGCGGCCACCATGTAGGGTTTAATATTGAGTTTAAGAGTTTCCTTCGAATTTAAATGCGTTTCTTGGAGAAAAATCAGATCCGCTGCTTCCTGACTTAGGTAGCTTAGGATTTTCTTCCGTTTTATCGGATTATTGATTCCTTTTCCGTTCAATGAGAAAATCTTACATGGTGCCATCAATCGGTAATAGACATTTTAGGTAAGGGCGCTTGATAACATACAACATAATCAGAATCTGTACAACAATGACATAATCACCGAGTATTCTGGCTAATACACCCCATATTGAAAAGTATGTACCAACGTATCTTAGAGAAGAAGCAAAACCCCCAAAGAATATGGCGACCATATGTCTGCGGGAGG
The DNA here is from genome assembly GCA_033557465.1 of Ichthyophis bannanicus. Classification (NCBI taxonomy): domain Eukaryota; kingdom Metazoa; phylum Chordata; class Amphibia; order Gymnophiona; family Ichthyophiidae; genus Ichthyophis; species Ichthyophis bannanicus. Next base: position 16,829,450 of record CM066034.1, read on the forward strand.
AGGCCCTAGAGAGGAATTAGAAAGACATATAAAAAAAAGAAAAGAAACACCAGAGTCCATAATTAACACTGTCTCTGATACTCATCGAGGCTACTGTGGGTAGATGGAGTCGGGTCACAGATACCATCAAGAGTAAGGCAACAGACTGCCCACGCCAGACTCCCCGCTGGGCTGCGGCAGATCCAACATGGCAGGCACAGCGGACATGAGGAGACTTGCAGGAATATTCTGGAAGTCAGCGCATCAAGTCGGCTTCTTTGGAATCCAAAAACTCCGCTAGTAGATCAGGGTCCTCAAATGTTCTTGTCTGATTGTGAAGCGTGACTCGGAGCTTGGCCGGGTACATCAGGCCATAGCGTGCTTGTAGTTGTTGAAGCCTCGGCCGGAATTCCAGAAAGCGCTTTCGGCGGTCGACCGTGGGTTTAGCCAAGTCGGGATAGAAGGAGATCTTGTGGCTCTCAAACTCCATATGGCCCTTTGCCCGAGAGGCACTTAGAATTTGCTCCACGTGTTGATATCTCAAAAGTCGAAAAATGATAGGCCGCGGGGTCTTCCTGTTGAGCGTTATGCTTGTGGGTACACGATGAGCGCGATCAATCTCCAAATCTTTGGTAAAGGTGATTTGGAGCAGGGAAGGGAGGATTTTGCATAAAAACTCTTTCATGTCTCCCGATTCCGCTCCCTCCGGTATGCCCACGATTCGTATGTTGTTGCGGCGCGCTCTATTATTGCCATCTTCCACCTCTTTCTGCAAGGCCCGCACCTGGCGTTCAACTTTGTCGAGTTTGGACAACCGGGCCGCATGGGAGTCCAATATGCTCTCCATTTTGTCCTGATGCGAAGAAAGCCCTTCTAGCTTGCTTTGCAGCACACCAAAATCTTCCCGCAGCGCTCGGAGTGCTTCACCGTTTGCCTGCACGAGGTTTTTGATCCCTCTAATCTCTACGAGGATTTCCTGCTGCATTTCGGGGCCCTCGCACAAGGCCGGCCCCTTCTGCGGGGACGGAGGTTCAGTTTTGGAACGTTTGCCGTGAGAAGCCGCTGGAGATCCAAATTCTAGGCGCGTTGGTTTGGTCCCCGCCATCTCACCAATGTGCCCCGGCAGGATCAGAGTAGAAGTTCCAAGTATGTGAGGTGTTAATTCAGGATTCTGAGTAGGCCTCTCGGGAGCCTCAGCGTTATGCGACCATCCCGCTGGACATCAGGCTCCGCCCCCTCCCTTCCCCTCTTCTAATAAGGATTCATTAAGTCTCCAAAACTGTATCCCTTTTCCCTCCCCCTCTAGTGCCAATCGAACCTGCACAGGTGCATGATCCGATCAAGTGATCGAATCCATATCCGCCCCCTTGATCCGTCCCACCAACTCCTTTGAAATCCAGATAGCATCAATTCTAGAATATGATCCATGTACTGTTGAAAAATAAGAGAACTGTCTCTTCCCTGGATTATGGAATCTCCAAGCATCAATCAAACAATATTGTGTTACAAAGTTTCGGTACCTCCTTCTATCCACCCTCTTACCCTCTTTTCCCTGTGGCATCTCTAGCAGGATTCCACGTTAAATTGAAATCTCCGCCACAGATTAGATTCCCCTCCCCCAATTTCCCCACCTCCTCATTCAGTTTTGTCCAGAATTCACTTTGCACTCCTGTTGGCGCATATACATTTACAATGGAGTGGAGGAGTAGCCTAGTGGTTGGGTCAAGGTACTTCAGGCCGGAAGGGCGGGGGTTCAAATCTCACTAGAGGACAGCAACCTTGGGCTGGAAGGACTGGGGTTTCTAGTCCCACAGGTGCTCCTTGTGGTCTTGGGCAAGCCACTTAACCCTCCATAGCCCATGTTCCCTGTAAAATAGTTCTCTGTGTGCTGTGCTTTCCTGTCTAATCAATGTGTTTATACCTCAAAAATTTCCTGTCATGATTTGACAATTTCCAATCTGTAATCAAAAAAAACCGCTGCTGATCGCTGGAAGTAGCGGTATACAAATGTATACTAAATAAATAAATAAATAAAAATACAATACCATTCATTTCCTACTTTTAACCGCATTAACACATATCGCCCTGCTTTATCCCTTACCACAGTGTGCAATACCATCTTCAACTTAGTAGCTATCAAGATGGCCACCCCTCCTTTTTTCTTTTCCACAGTATTGGATGCATGTACACATACTCCATAGCCGCTGGGTTTAACCAGGTACTCTGTCGTTCTTGTCAAGTGTGTTTCTTGTATTAACACTACCACTGCCCTTTGTCTTATGATTTCTTTATACAATTTTTGTTGTTCAAATGGTGAATTAAGCCCTTTTACATTTAGTGATACTACTGTTAACTCACCTGTAAGTTTTGCACCCCCCCTTTCTCCCGTAGCACTTGTCCCCTCTCTACCTTCCCCCTCCCACCTTAAAGCTTTATCCCCCCTCCCTCTCCCTTCCCCTCCCTACCCCCCTTACCCGTCCCCTGCCTCAAGGGAGACGTGACTTCCTTTAGTAGCAACTGCCTATCAAACCGCCGCCTGCTACTGTCCCACCTCCCCCCTTCTTCTCTAACCCCTCCTCTCCTACCTTACGCACCCACCCTCTATCACGATCCTCCTCTACCACTCCCCCCCTTACCCCCCCATTGCAACCTTATCACCCCTTACCCTCCTAACCCGAGTCCTCTTCTCGCTCCCTCCCCTCCTCTTCCTCGTCCCCTTCCCTTCCTCCTCCCCATCTCCTTCCCCCTTATTATTTCCTACCCACTCCCCCCGCCCCCTCCCTGTTCTAAACATCCACCCCATACATAGCATTTATCAACGTCCATCAACACATCTCGTGTGTTTTCTCTTCTTGAACACAGCTCGCCATGATCGTCCACTTCAACTGGTTCCCTTCTCCGCAGCTCTCCCTCCTGTGCTGCCTTTGGTGATTCTCACCAAACTCCTGCCGTCTGCTGGTGCTCTTTGCCAACTCAAGCTGTCTGCCCTCGATGTAGATGGTAAATTAGTTTTTGTTCTACATAGTTTCTCCTCCGATTCCATCAGGAAGATTCGTTAATCCCAAATCTTTTAGCGCTTCCTCGCTAGTCGTCACCCTTCTCGACTTTCCTTTCACTGTGATAAGTAGACCAAAAGGATACAGCCACTTATATCGCAAATCTTCTCTCCTCAAGTAAGCTGTCACCTCCTTCATTGCTCTCCTGCATTGTAGCGTGCCCATGGATAAATCCTGAAACAATTCCAATTCGTGCTTATCCCATGTGAAATGTCTCATTTTTCTTGCAGCCCTCAAAATACGCTCTTTGGTTTTGAAAGAGCTCTAACACACCATGATGTCTCGTGGTCTATTATCTCTTATGGGACCCCGTCCTCTATGAGCCCGTTCAATTTGCAAAGACTCTCCACCACCTCCCTCCTCTAGAACTGCATTTTGCAACAGGGATCCAAACACTTTAGTAATCATCTCATCACAGTTCTTGTATTTAGGATCCTCTGGGAACCCTCGCACCCTTACATTACAGCGTCTGGATCGATCTTCCATATCCTCCACTTTCAGCTTCAAGTCCTCTTGGCCCTGCTTTAGTTCCTCCCATTCCTTTTGTAGGTCTTCCAGGCTTTCCCCTTGTTGTTCCACCTGAGTCTCTGTTTCTTCCCAGCTCCACCAGATCTTGTCGCAAGGATTGTAAGGTTTCTTTTAACTCATTTTTGACCCCGCTGATTTCTACCTTGAGTTCCTCTTTCAATTCTATTAACCACAGCTTGATCCTCTCTGCTACTCCTAGATCCCCCACCTCCATCTCCTCTTCCTGCTCAGTCTTGCGTTCAGCCACCATTTTCCCTTCCTTATCCCCCTCTTTCCCTTCTCTTGAGGATACATAAGATTATCTAAATTCCGCCAGGTATTTTTTGGCTGATAACCCTCCTTTTGTTTTATCCATTTGCTCTTTGCAATTCTCTGGACTAGTTGTGATCTCTGCTGCAGCGTTCTGTGTCTGTTCCCCCTGTCGTGCTGGATTCTGTCTGAACTGTCTTTTTTCTCCCGCTTTTAGTCAGAATGCTTGTCTCGACTGTCAAGCAAGGTAACTTTTGATTGCAGAGCACTTAAGATATAGCCCCCTTTGTTTTAGTAAGCCTTGTTGTCTCTGCCTTGTGTCACTGTACTTAGTTGTGCCGTTCCTTCTCTGCACTATGCTGATTTACTTGCTACTCTTCGCTGCTTAGGGGCGTTCCTGTCCCTCCAATTCATGCCGAGATGACTCTCCTCTATCTTCCAGCTCTCTTGTAACTCCGTTTGTCAGCCTCTGCTACCTCTTTGCCGGGTTTGCACTTCACTCCCCAGACCTCCTGCCAAATGCACCCTCGTTGCGGCTACGTGGGCCTCTGCTCCCGGCTGCCACGCATCCGCCCGATCGGATTCCCCTCTGCCCCAGATCGTGCTGCTCTCGCAAGCACCACACTGCTATTAGCCTATTGCTAACCTGTGCGAGCACCTCAAACTTTCCTCCAGCTTTCCGGCTCTCCTTGGGTGTAACTCCACCACTCACCCATGCTACAGGCTGCGCTCTTCACACCCCGGCTCGCTCGCATGCTTCTCCGGCCTGCCACATGCTCTCCCGATCAGGCTCCGTGCACTCTTCTTTTATAGGGAGGTTTCCCTGGCCCGCTCTGCCTTCTTCTCGCTCTCTGGGGTTGCCGCTTTTAAATCCTCTCCTTTGCGCTCCTTATCATTTGCTGTTAGGGGTATTTTTCCCCCTTTATTGCAGGCTTCAGCTGCGGAGCTCAATCGCTACGCGGCCATGGGGGTCTGATGACGTCCGATGATGTAGGCTTCTTAGCGCATCAAATGTGGACATTATTGGCCTTTGGCGATTATTCTGCCAGAACATCCAAAAAACTAGCATAGGTGGGCCAAGTCATTTAAGTTGGGTACATGAAGAGCAGGCTGGAAACCAAATCTGAGTTTGACTACTTCTGGAATAAAAATATAGGAGTAAATTCTCAAAACTGCTTATTTGTTTACAGTTATTTGGATTTAGCTCACTCCTCTCTCAGCTGAAGGTGCATTACATTCATCTATAGCGGGGAGGAAGAGGGGAAATGGATTTAGCTCACATCTCTCTCAGATGAAGGTGTGTTACATTCAGATACAGCAGGGAGGAAGAGGGGAACTGTTCAACAGGGAGGAAGAGGGGAAGTGGATTTACCTCACGCCTCTCTCAGCTGAAAGTGTGTTACATTCAGGTAGTCTCCATGTTTGCCTGATCCCTTCCGTGCTGCTGACCTTAGCCATGCCCCCGGAGTGAAGTGACAGGTGATGGGTCTCAACACTTACTAAAGCCACTTAACTGCAGCACGCATCTAAGGAGCAGATCCTGCTTCTTAACTCGCTCCTTTGTGCACCTCCTGGTGCACATCCTCTCATCACGCAATTCTCTTTATCATCTTTCCTTCTCCCAATGCTGCTTCTCTCCACTTGTTTCCCAGCCTATACCACTTCGTTAGCAGCTCTTGCATCCATTTCCCAGCTTTGGCTCACCTCTCACCTCATCCAAGTCCTGATTCAGATACCTAAAGTATCCCTTAACTACCCTTCCCTTTTCCATCCTTCTCAGGTGGGCCTGATTAATGTTCGTAGTAATAAAAATAAAGGCCCCTCTTATTAGAGATCTCTTCAACCACTTCCATCCAAATTTACCGCTTTATTCTGCATTCGTTCTCCAGACATGAGGGAAGAATTGCACATTATTCCCTCTACCTGGCCCTGAGAAACTACAAACTGCAATTCCTCACTTTTCGAATCTGTCAGTCTGTATAAATATTACCCTCTCCTTATGCTCTTCTCCTTTATCTAGCAAACAATCAATCTTAGGAATCACTAGGAAAGGAATAGAAAATAAAACAAAGGATATCATAATGCCCCTGTATCACGCCAAGGTGCAACCATGCATTTGAGTATTATGCACAATTCTGATTTCCGCATCTCAAAAGAGACATAGCGGCATTATAAAAGTTAGGGAGAAGAGCAACCAAAATGATAAAAGGGATTTAATGACTCTCCTATGAGGTAAGGCTAAAGAGATTAAGCCTCTCCAGCCTGGAGAAGAGAAGCGTAAGGGAAGATACAATTGAGGTCTAAAATCCTTAGTGGAGTGGAACAGGTAGACACAAATCAATTGTTTATTCTTTCAAATAATACAAGGACTAGAGGATATGCCATAAAGCTACAAAAGTAGCAGATTTAAATTAGACAGGAGAAAAAATTCTCTCTCCACATAATTCTTTGGAACGTACTGCTGGCACGCACCGTAAAAGCAGGTATAGCTGGGTTAAAAAAAAAAGTTGACAAATTCCTGAAGGAAAACTCCATAAACATTTGAAGTAGTCGTCCCTCGTTTATTGCGATTAATCCGTTCCAGACTCTACCGCGATAAGTGAATTTCTGCAAAGTAGGATTCTTTATTTATAAATCGAATATTTACGTAGTTAGAGCACAGAAAACCTGTTTACGAACTATAGCACTCCTTTAGTCACCATTACACTCGTATTTGAAAAAAAACGCGATAGAGTAAAGCTGCGAAAGTCGAAGCGCGAAGTGGCGAGGGACGATGTAGTCCAAGAGAAAACCACTGTCTATCCTTGCAGATAAATAGCATGGAACTGGCTACGTTTGGGATGTGTCAGGTACTTGTGATCTGGATTGGCCACTGTTGGAAACAGGACACTGGGATTGATGAATCTTTCATCTGACTCAGTATGGAAGTTCTTATGTTCTTCTCAATAGAGCTTACAAGCTAATCTGATTAAATCATAATACTTGGGAGGAGTAGGCATGGAAATGATGGTAGAAGCAGAGGCTCTTCAGAGATCTAGAGTCAGCAGCGGCACTAGTGGAGAGGAAGAGGATAGCTTTCAATCCTCTATTAGCCGAGCTGAAGACAGTTCTTCGAGAGGAAAGCAGCTGTGGCTCCATGTTGAAACGTGAAAGACAAATTATCTGTTCCCATATCCACAGAGGCTGAAAAGGCAGCAGAGGAAGTGCAGGGTGGGGTGGTAGAAGACCAGCAAGAATTAAGTCACTGACAACAGAGTAGAGTAGCAGTGGCATTCTCTTCTGCTGAAATGTGTACGGAATGGGTTTTGGCAGATATAGGATTTAATGACTCCTCAAGTGAGGAATTTCTAGAATTAAATATTACAGAGTTTGAAGCTGAGGAGGGTCTTGAAAATCTAGGACATGATATTCAGCGGCAGTGGCTAGCATGATTACAGTGCCTTACTGTCACTGCTGAACACTAAATCTGGATATCCAATGCCGTGGCCATATCTGGCTACTGGCACTGAATATCTGGGTCAGCCATGGAAGCCAGAAGCGAACCAGGCAGTGGTGATATTCAGCCACTGCCCAATTAGCTTTAGCTATAATTTCAAGAACCTAAAATAGAGTAAATAGTGTAAATGTATGAGCTAGCATATGTGTGATTGTGTTTTTGTCGGAAACTAAGCCATGAGGTTTCAAATACCTCTCGAAGCTATATTTCCTTTTACTCAAATAAATGAGCTCTGATGAGAGCCTTTATACCATAGGTAAAATCATCATGAAATAGTGCTACCTATACCATAAATATAATGTCCTAAAAAATATCATTGTGTGAAAAGAGAGAGAAAGGCTAGCAGAGAGACGACACATTCACTTATTATTGCTGCCCCTTCTCACAGGCTCCACTTGAAACTCCAAAAGCCCGGTGTACTTCAACCGAAGTCGTCGGGAATCAACCCACAGTTTGATGGAAAAAGGAACACAGTACTGCGTTTCGGGCAACTCAAAACTTCATGTCCTGTATCAACGCTTGATTCCACCACGAAAACCAAAAATTCACTTTCTCGGCTTCTCCACCTATCCGAGACGCCAGTGCATGCTCATTGGCAATCTGAACCCGACCCAATGATTGCTCACATTTCAATGATTTCCCTAATCAATCCTACCTGACTACGTGTTGCTACTGCCTTAATGACAGCAATCCTAAGTGTCCAACAAAACTCCAAACCCTCAATTGAAATGCCTAATGATTCAAAGAATGCTAATCCACTCAAGCTCCTTGTTAAGTCCCGACGGATATACAGTTGACCATCGAAAAATCCACCTCTGCTCAAGTAACTGAAGGTGCAGTTCATGATCACCTCCCCGCGGGTTTTCAGGCACATAGTCCAAAATCCTCCAAAACAAATCCATAAAATCATGATGAAAGTCCAAGCAATGCTGGACTACAGGAGCTGACACAACTTTATTTCTAATTCTGGATGCATGTTCGCTTAAACGAATTTGCATAGAACAAATTGTCCTGCCGATATATAAAAGATTACACGGACAAACTAAAACATATACCACATAGGATGTTAAACAAGAAGTGTGCCATTTTGCCGTGTGAACCAAACCCAAATTAGGTACCTGCCATTCAATACCATCAATAGATTGTGAGCAATAATTACAAGTAGTGCAGGCAAAATGACCCACAACTTGGTATTGTTTAAACATACCTCTATCTAAAGAAGAGGAAGTAACACCTACAAAATCCCTAAGGTTGGGACCTCTAGTATGAGCTATGTGTAATCTCTTATTAAAACACGGATGTAATTGCAAGATGTGTCAGTGTTTGACCAAAATCTTCCTTATATGATCAGTATGTGACATATGGGGTAGCACCCCCACAAACGTATCAGATGGAGAAACAAGCCTGTGATTACTTGCAGATAACTGATCATCTGGGGGAAACAACCATTCACGATGGGAATATTTAGCTCTCAAAAACGCTTGTCTAATAATTTTCTTGGGGTAACCTCTTTGGGCAAGTCGAATTGATAACTCATATGCGTTCTTAAGAAAATCCCCAAAGTTCGAACAAATCCGCCGCAATCTAAGAAATTGTCCAGAAGGGAGACCTTTTTTCAAAGACAAAAATGTTCACGGATGATCTAGAATTTTACAAAAAATGGAACAGCATTTTAAACAAATGCAGCATGGATCTCATTGGTTTGTTAGGGGAAAGATTACATGCTAAATCTGTAAAATTGCAACAGGAAGTGAAAGTGTTAGAAGAACAGTTTAGGAATAAAATCACCAAAGATCGATATAAGTTGCAAATGGAAGAACTGCAATCTCAATTAGATCAATATCGTGATTATAAGAAATCTATTATAATTAAAAAATACAATAGAGATAAGAGAGACTATGATTTGGATCAAGTCTATACTTGGATGAAGAAAACTGATGTGTCACAGAAGAAAGTTACTTTTGATTCTTTCGCTATTTCATCTGATGACTCTGATTATGGGGGACATTCTGTGGGAGCATCTACCTCCTCTAACCAACGACAACAACAGGTTTTTCAACAAGGTCGCTTTCGAGGTCGGGGGCGAGGTCGAACATGGAAGCCTAGGAAGAATTTTCAGTACGACCGTCCGTGGAAGCCACAGGACAATTATCAACAGAACAATTTTCAGGGACCGATGACCAGGACTCGGTCCAAACAACAGTCATAAATATTTCACCGGTTTTGTTAACAGACCAACAGTCACTTTTGGATCTGGGTTTATCTTTTGTACCGGTGGCCCATTACAATCCTTTCCAAATGCGATTAGCCCTTTATCGTTTTTTAAGAAAGTTATTGGTAACTCAATTTTGTACCACACACGAAATGGGTGTAGACATTTCGGTAGTTCGAGCACCTTCCAAATGGATACCTCAGGGAAATATGGATCCCCTCATTGAAGCTTACCAAAAGTTGGTTCTTAATGATTTAATTGACTTGGAACGATCTGGCATGCGATCCCGATATCATAATTTATCAAAAAATCAATGGCAAGCTGTTAAAGAATTACGTTGCAATCATGATCTTGTTATTCGTAGGGCAGATAAGGGGAGAGCTACGGTTGTGCAATCGTATTCTCAGTGCAGAGCTCATCTTTTGGATCAATTGATGGACATCAAATATTATGTTAAGATACCAGAAAATCCTTTTATTGGTCTGCAATAGGAGGTTCGAATTTTAATGCAAGAAGCATTGTCAAAAAATTGGATAACTAAAAGAGAATTTAAATTTTTGACTATAAAACATCCAGTGATTCCAATTACATATACTGTTCCGAAAATTCATAAATCGGTAACGGCACCTCCGGGCAGACCGATAGTGTCTTGTCATGGATCATTGCTTGAACCTCTTTCCAAGTTCTGTGATGAGTTTTTACAACCATGTGCTCAAGCTGTGCCATCTTTTTTGAAAGATACCACTCATTTTATTACAAAGCTTCAATGAGTTAGGGATGAGGTGCACCCTTTGTGGTTGGTTTCGTTGGATGTGGCAGCAATGTATACTAATATAGATCAGGATCAAGCGTTATCAGTGATTTCTGAGCTACACATACCTCTAACTGATCAAATTCCCCGTTCATTCTTTTTGCGGATGCTGAATCTTGTGCTCATCAGAAATTATTTTCAGTTTGAGCAACAATTTTACCATCAAATTCAAGGCACTGCTTTGGGGGCCACGGTGGCCCCGTCTATTGCTACATTCTACATGGTGGAATTTGAATTGTCTCAGGTTTACCCTTTTTCGTGGTTTGAACAAATAGTCCTATGGACCCGATTTTCAGATCACATCTTTTTTCTATGGAAGGGAACGGAAGCCAATTTACATCAATTTTTGCAATGGTTAAATTCCCTGAGACCCAATTTATCTTTTACCATGCATTATGATTTTTTTCAGTTGGAGTTCCTGGATGTTTTGGTCTTAAAAAGTGATAATACACTTCAAACCACGTTGTTTAGAAAACCTGTACAGAGAAATACGTTGCTAACCTTTTCTAGTTTCCATCCTTTGTCTTTGAAGAAAAGTCTCCCTTTTGGCCAATTTCTTAGATTGTGGCAGATTTGTTCGAACTTTGGGGATTTTCTTAAGAACGCATATGAGTTATCAATTCGACTTGCCCAAAGGGGTTACCCCAAGAAAATTATTAGACAAGCGTTTTTGAGAGCTAAATATACCCATCGTGAATGGTTGTTTCCCCCAGATGATCAGTTATTTGCAAGTAATCACAGGCTTGCTTTTCCATCTGATACGTTTGTGGGGGTGCTACCGCATATGTCACATACTGATCATATTAGGAAGATTTTGGTCAAACACTGGCACATCTTGCAATTACATCTGTGTTTTCATAAGAGATTACAAATAGCTCATACAAGAGGTCCCAACCTTAAGGATTTTGTAGGTGTTACTTCCTCTCCTTTAGAAAGAGGTATGTTTAAACACCACCAAGTTGTGGGTCATTTTGCCTGCACTACTTGTAATTATTGCTCACAATCTATTGATGGTATTGAATGGCAGGTACCTAATTTGGGTTTGGTTCACATGGCAAAATGGCACACTTCTTGTTTAACATCCTATGTGGTATATGTTTTAGTTTGTCCATGTAATCTTTTATATATAGGCAGGACAATTTGTCCTATGCAAATTTGTTTAAGCGAACATGCATCCAGAATTAGAAATAAAGTTGTGTCAGCTCCTGTAGTCCAGCATTGTTTGGACTTTCATCATGATTTTATGGATTTGTTTTGGAGGATTTTGGACTATGTGCCTGAAAACCCACGGGGAGGAGATCGTGAACAGCACCTTCAGTTACTTGAGCAGAGGTGGATTTTTCGATGGTCAACTGTATATCCATCGGGACTTAACAAGGAGCTTGAGTGGATTAGCATTCTTTGAATCATTAGGTATTTCAATTGAGGGTTTGGAGTTTTCTTGGACACTTAGGATTGCTGTCATTAAGGCAGTAGCAACACGTAGTCAGGTAGGATTGATTAGGGAAATCATTGAAATGTGGGCAATCATTGGGTCGGGTTCAGTTTGCCAATAAGCATGCGCTGGTGTCTCGGAGAGGTGGAGAAGCCGAGAAAGTGAATTTTTGGTTTTCGTGGTGGAATCAAGCGTTGATACAGGGCATGAAGTTTTGATTTGCCCGAAACGCAGTACTGTGTTCCTTTTTCCATCAAACTGCGGGTTGATTCCCGACTTCTTCGGTTGAAGTACACTGGGCTTTGGGAATTTCAAGTGGAGCCTGTGAGAAGGGGCAGCTGATAAGATAAGTGAATGTGTCGTCTCTCTGCTAGCCTTCCTCACTTTTTTCACACAATAATATTTTTTAGGACATTATATTTATGTTATAGGTAGCACTATTTCATGGTGATTTTACCTATGGTATAGAGTAGTTACTCACCTGTAACAGGTGTTCTCCAGGAGCAGCAGGAATCAGTCCTCACATATGGGTGACATCGACGTCGATGGAGCTCCTGCAGAGCATTTCCCCAGCTTTCTATGAAAGCCTTTAGGAATACTGCACACATGCGCGGTCCCCTTCCTGCCTAAAGGTGCCATCTTGCTCAGTCAAATGACATAGCTAAAAAACAGCACACAAAAATGTAAAAATGAACTATATACAACTGCAGCTCCCAGGGGAGGAGGGAGGGTTGTGAGGACTGATTCCTGCTGCTCCTGGAGAACACCTGTTACAGGTAACTACTCTTTCTCCAGGACCAAGCAGGAAGTCAGTCCTCACATATGGGTGACTCTCTAGCTCTGGGCTACCAGGAACCCAGGCTGAACAAGAGAACTCCCTCTAGTCCCAGCATCAAAGAAAGGCTTTGCACTGAAAGAACCTCCACCGGTAGCCCAACGGAGGGCTGGAGGGCAGGAGTTGCCTAAACCTCAAAAAGATTCCGGAGTACTGCCTGGCCAAAAACACTGTCCCTATGGGACTCCCTCTCCAGGCAGTAATGGGCCGCAAAAGTCTGGCTTGAGGACCAAGTTGCAGCCCTGCAGATGTCTGCCAACGGTACAGAGCGAAGATGAGCTACTGAGGCAGCCATAGCCCTGACACGGTTGGCCGTGACCCGACCCTGCAAGGGAAGGTCAGCCGCCCTGTAAGACCAGGTGATACAGTCAGCCACTCATATGGACAAGGTACGCTTGGACACAGCTAACCCCAAATTATTAGGGTCAAAAGATACGAAGAGCTGAGTAGGCCTTCTATGTCCCTGCGTACGGTCAAGGTAGAAGGATAAGGCCCTCCTACAGTCCAGGGTATGCAGGACCGCTTCAGCCTGGCTTGCATGAGGCCTAGGGAAGAATGTTGGAAGAACCACCTCCTGGTTGAGGTGGAAAGAGGAGACAACCTTTGGGAGGAACTTTGGATGAGTCTTAAGGACTACCCTGTTCCTATAGAATCGGGTGTAAGACCTGTCACAGACCAGGGCCTGAAGCTCACTCACTCGTCTGGCCGAGGTTAAGGCTACCAGGAAGAGTGTCTTCCAGGAAAGGAAGCGGAGGGGACAAGTAGCCATCGGCTCAAAAGGTGGGTGAGTCAGTTGTTGCAAGACCACATTCAGTTCCCCACTCAGGGTCTGGGGACGGACAGGAGGCTTGAGCAAGAGCAAACCCCTGAGGAACCGGGACACCAAGGGATGAACCGACAGAGTGTGTCCTTCCACCAGTGAGTGGTGAGCTGCTAGAGTGGAGAGGTGGACCCGAACAGAATTGGACTTAAGTCCCTGATTGGACAAGTGCAGCAGGTACTGAAGCACTACTGGTACAGCACAGGAGAAAGGATCTTCTGTACGCAGCTGACACCACCCAGAAAACCTTTTCCATTTCAGGGCATAGGTTTTCCTAGTGGACTGCTTCCTAGAGGCCAGGACGACCTCTTCAACTTCCTGAGGTAGGCCCCAGGGAGCCAAAACTACCCTTGCAGCCTCCAGGCCATCAAATTGAGAGATTTGAGATTTGGGTGCAGAAGAGAAACTTGATCCTGAGAGAGAAGGTCAGGCTGCAACCCCAGAGGCACTGGGGTGTCCACTGCCTGTTGAAGCAGAAGTGGAAACCAAGGCTGCCTCGGCCACTTGGGAGCTATTAGGAGTACCGAGGCCTTGTCCTTTAGAACCTTGAACAGGGTTCGGGCCACCAGAGGCGTGGGAGGAAACGCATACAGAAGGCTCTGGGACCAGGAAATCAGAAAAGCATCCGCTGCCCACCTCATGGGATGCAGGTGCCTGGAGCAGAACCTGGGCAGCTGCTTGTTCAGGGGACTGGCAAAGAGATCTATGGATGGAAGTCCCCATTTCAGGAAAATTTTCTGAACCACTAATGGGTGGAGTTGCCATTCGTGGGGCTGCAGAACTCTGCTCAACCTGTCTGCCAGGCAGTTCTCCTGGCCAGGGAGATAAACAGCTTTGAGAAACATGTTGTGCGTGAGTGCAAACAAGCAAAGGTCCTGTGCCTCCTGACAAAGGAGCCTGGACCCAGTGCCGCCCAGCTTGTTCACATAAAACATGGCTACTTGGTTGTCTGTCTGTACTAAGACAGACTGGTGAGCCAGGGTTTGAGAGAAAGTCTTGAGGGCTAAGCGAATAGCCCAGAGTTCCAGTAGGTTGATCTGTTGCGTGGCCTCCCAGGGAGACCATAGGCCCTGGGTGCACTTGCCCAGACAGCACAGTTACTTACCTGTAACAGGTGATCTCCGGAACAGCAGGAATTAGTCTTCACACGTGGGTACGTCGGCGCCGACGGAGCCCGCACGGAAAATGCTCCCCAGCATCCAATCAGAAAGTCTTTGGGAGCATCCCCCGCGCTTGCGCGGTGACTTTCCGCCCTTCCAACAGTCTCTCCTCAGTTGGGTTTCATAGCTGAGACAGAAGGAGAGAAGAGGAAAGGAAATAGACAGATACAACTCCTAGGGGAGGCGGGTGGGTTGTGAAGACTAATTCCTGCTGTTCCGGAGATCACTTGTTACAGGTAAGTAACTGTGCTATCTCCAGGAACAAGCAGAAATGAGTCTTCACACGTGGGGACTCCCTAGCTAAGGGTGCCAGGGGAGATCCCATAAAATGCGTATCCCGGAACAGGACGGCATTTTCCAACCTGGATCCCCGGCATCCCCCGAGGGATGGAGGGTAGGAGTTGAGTTGAGTAGAGCAGAGCTGTAGAGGAACAGCGAAACTAAAGACTACAGGGAAAAGTCTTTAGAAGGCATGACAAGCATCATTAAAGAAAATTTAATGAACTGGCACAAAGTAGAGCTTACCTACTGGATTGTAGGAAGGAGACAGTAGATGTAGTAGCGGAATCTTCAAGGAAACTCCACAGCAGTGAGGAGAAGTTCCCGACAGGAATGGGCAGGAGACCCAGGTGTCCACCGGGGCAGGAAAAGATCGGCAGGTCCCCACAGGGAAGCTTTTACGGGAAAGCTGGGACTCGTTCAGGCACAGAGTCATAACAGTGAGGACTAAAAAAAGGAGACTGACTGATCTGGTAAATTGGCCCAGTCCGGGAGGGAAGAGGGGGATGGAAAAAAAGCCCCTATTCCCAAGGAGAACCGAGGTGAACTCAGGAATACTGAAGACGCACACTGTCTTTCCTAACTGGCAAGAGATAGGAAGACATTGAGGGAAGGCTGCATAGACAGGGAGATGTATAACAAAAATAGAAGCTGTTGACGTCACAGCAGTAATGGTTAGAACAACCAGTCCCAGTCACTGGGTCATATAATAACAGGCAAGGTGACTGTCTGGACCCCATAGAAAATTAAACCTAAGCACCGACAGTCATGGAGATAGGCATGACATAGGGCGCTATGGACATCTCCTGACATGCGTATACGTATATATATGCATACGGAAGGCACACATGTCGAAGCATGTGAGAGTAGATATGCCTAGACAAGGGTGATATATATATATATATACCTACGGGGAGGATAGGTATAGATACACAGCAAAAACGGGGTGGTTACGCCACCCAGGCGTAAAAAACAGGCATGCGCCTACGGACATGAAATAATCTTAAGAAGACATGCCTGCCACTGAAAAAACCTTCACATGGGGAATGTGATGGTCCAATAATAGGGGTGAACCCAACGGAAGAGATATGGAGACTCCATTTCTGTGGAACAGGGGTATATTCCGGTCAGAATGAGAGCTCCGTGTACATTCACGCAAAGGGACTTGTCTCTTGTAAGAAAAAACCGACAGCAACTGAACAAAACAATAGAGGGGATTCTCCTGTATGAGGACACAGAGAAAAAACAGGCAAGGTAGCGGAGACTTCGTCCCTGCCGGATGAGTTGTTCAGAATATGCATTGAAGGAAGATAACCAGACTACGCTGGAAAGAAAAAGAAGTATTTCAGTATGGCACCAACTCAAGCAGGGGAAACCCTGGAAGAGAGGGATCAGGAAAGTGACCCACCATGTGGTAAGTCCGCTGAAGGAAAGATGTCCAAGTGGGGACCGAAACTATCCTGGGATAATTGTAACCTCCCTTCATGGTAGAAGAATGGGAGAAGTCTGTGACCCATGGAGAAAGTATCCCAAGAGCATAGCATACTGGAAAAAAAGAAAAAACCCAGCGTAGGGTTTGAGAAAGAAACTTCTGCAGAGAAGAAGTTAACTATATGGTGCACCATGCCGGAACCTATGGGCGCTGGTATGGGTAGACTGGTTTGAGCATGGAGACTTCAGGCTAGGAGGAGATGTCCGTTGCTCGGGTACACCGGGGGAATGGGCCGAAGAAGGGTGAACCCTCCTCCTCTTCGGGAGAGAAGGGTTCGTAGGATATTTCCCACGTCCCGGGGAAAAAGGAGGCTTGGGATGGTTTCCATAGCCAGGGAAGTCAGTGGAGCAGCGAGCAACCTGACGTAAAGCCTCCCTATTGAAGAGATTTTCTCCAGTACAAGGAGAGTTACCCAGTGTATGTTGTGCCCATCTGTTCAAGCCTGAAGCTTGCAGCCACGCAGTACGACGTGCTCCAATGGCAATAGCCGAGGATCTGCTAACAGACTCAAAAGAGTCTAGGGAAGCACGGGAAAGAAACCAAGAGATGTTCCTGCTATGATTAAGAAGCAAGGAATAGTCAGAGGCCTTAGGTTCTGACAAGAAGGGAGACAGAAGAGATAATTTCTCTGTGACCTCCTGAAGTGTTAGACTCATATAAAAAATATATGAAATGATTCTGGAAGCCAAAATAGAAGTTTGGAAGGTTTGACGTCCAAAGGCATCGAGTGCTTTAGATGCACGACCTGGCGGATAAGAAGAGTGTTTCTTCTTACTTCTGACCTTCCTCATCGCTGATGCCACTACAAGGGAATGATGCGGAAGCTGGTTGTTCTGAAACCCCGGAGAGAGGGACACCTGATACAGAACATTCATGGCCGTAGAGGGCGCAGGAACCTGCAAAGGTGATTCCCAAATCCTCAAAAGAAGGTCCTGCAAGGAATGATGTAAAGGAAGCATGACGGTCCCCTGTTTGGCAGAATCTTGGGTAGCGCCAGGGATAGGAATGGCAAGAAAAGCAGCCATGTCAAGGAGAAATTTCTGAAACAAAGGATCTCCCAGAGGAGTTATTCCCGGGTCGGCTGAGGAAGAATGAGGGTCGTGAACACCAGAAGACCCACGGGACTGGTGCAGAGAAAGAATTCTGCCATATGGGGGACGGTACTGACAGCTCCGATTCGAGGCAGTCAGTATTGCATCATCGGCACCCGGTATCGATTCCAACCTAGGCATAGAAAGGATCGATGGCACCGATGGAGTTGCAGGAGTCGACATCGATACCGATGCCGGCATCGGTGCCAGCTGAGCAGGTAGCGAAGGTTGCCGAAACGGCACCGAGGTAACCAGAGAGCTTTGGAGATTACCCTCAGTACTGCGTAGTCGGAGACGACCTGGACCGGTTCCCCACCGCGTCGGAATCGAATCATCCAGACTAGATATCGATTCTAGACTGGGCATCGAAGAGGGCGAGGCTATCGGTGCATGCCGAGAAGACACCGACGTCGGAGGTGGCATCGGTGATGCCGCAACAAAGTCATCTAGACTGGATATTGATTCTAGACTGGGCATCGAAGCGAGCGGGGCTATCGATGCACGCCGAGAAGGCACCGACGTTGGTGATGGTACCGGCGATGCCCCCACATGGGAGGCGATCGGTGCCGAAGGCACCGCGGACGTCCGAAGACGATGCCCCGGGACGAGAGGAACCACTCGACACCGGCCCCGACGCCGGGGCATTGGCACCGCCTGAAGCCGGTACCCCCCTCAAGCATGGCGAAGGGAGATGGACGTCCCTCCGGAGCATATCGATCGGCTCCGACCAGGAAACCCGGTGACGAACCCCGGTGAAGAGTGGGACACCCGACACCGATGCCGGGGCATCGGTATCGCTCGAAGCCGGCATCCGCCCCGCGGCTGGCCCGGATACAGGCAAGCTAGCCTGGTCCGCGTCGATCGGACCCGAAGGTACCGAGGGTTCCAGAGGGCGATCTCTAGTGGGGAGCGGAGCACTCGACACTCGTGGCGATGCCGGGGGGCCGGCACCGCTCGAGGGCGGCACCACCCCCGCGCAAGGCTGGGAGGCCGAAGAGTCAGCCCGGGTCAGGTCAAACGGTCCCGGGGTTACCGAGGACACCAGACGCCGACCCCCGGTGAAGAGTGGAGCACTCAACACCGCTGCCGATGCCAGGGAAGCGGTACCGCGCAAAGCCAGACCGCAATCCCTGGTGGCGAGTTGAACACTCGACATCGGGGCCGATGCCGGGGGAGCGGTACCACTCGAAGCCAGACCGCAATCCCTGGCGGCGAGTGGAACACTCGACGTCAACGCCGGGAGAGCCGGTGCCAACCCCGCGCATGGCTGGGGTGCAGGAAAGCCAATCTGGATCGAATCGATCGGCCCTGAAGGCACCGAGGACACCAGCTGACGATCCTTGGTGAGGAGTGGAGCACTCGACACTGGTGCCGATGCCGGGGAATCGGTATCGCCCGAAGCGGATACCACCCCCGAGCATGGCTCAGGTATTTTCTGTGAGGAGTGAACCCCAGGAACAACCTGAAACCCCGTAAATGCTTTGGAGCCCGAGGACTCCCGCCGGGGTCTTATTGCCGATGTGGTATTGAGGGCAAGGCCGGAGCCGTCATCATGCTGGGCATGAGACTTGCCCTTCAAGGATCGGCTAGTCTTAACAGACTGTTTGTGGGTTGTGGGTTACCTGATCCTGGAGAGAAGAATAAACCGAGGACCTCACCCGAGGAGGAAAAACGGCATCGAGGGATACCCGAAAAAGAGAAGGTCTTCTCCCGACGCTAAGGCCCCGAGGACCCGGGGAAAAAGGGTCAGGGCCCAAACAGGAGAGACACCAGGCCTTGGAGTCTAAAAAGAAAACCAAGTCTCCACAGTGAGGGCACTTCAAAGGGGAAGAAGGCTCCATGTGGAAAAAAAGGGCATAGTAGGCCTTAAAGGATAAACAAAGAAAACTGACGAGGGAATTATTTCTCAAGGAAAGAGAGAGTGAAGCACCGGAGGAACCGGTATCAACAGGGAAGACCGCCGTGACCGCACAAAACAAGAAAAATTAAGAATATAAGGATATAAGAAAAAAAGGTTTCTGCGGTTACAGGAGGTACGTCCTGTAGGCTCCGCGGAAAAACGAAAACTGAGGAGAGACTGTTGGAAGGGCGGGAAGTCACCGCGCAGGCGCGGGGGATGCTCCCAAAGGCTTTCTGATTGGATGCTGGGGAGCATTTTCCGTGCGGGCTCCGTCAGCGCCGACGTACCCACGTGTGAAGACTCATTCCTGCTTGTTCCTGGAGATAATGTGCTCCCCAGCCCTGCAGGGAGGTATCTGTGGTCAACACCACTGTGAACCCAGGAATCTGAAAAGGCACCCCCTGCAGTAGATTGGGGAGGGGGGGTGCAGCCACCAGCGTAGGGAGTTCAGGAATGGTCTGGACACCCTTACTCTGTCTCTGAGACTTCCTGTGGCCTGTGTCCACTGAGTCCTGAGGCACCACTGTGCAGGCCTCATATGGAGCCGGGCATTGGGAGTCACATGTACTGTCGAAGCCATGTGGCCCAGTAGCCGCAGCCAGAGTCTGGCGGAAACCAGTGGCCTGTTGAGAAACTGGTTTGCCAAGTCTATCAGTCTTTGGGCTCTGTCTTCTGGCAAGAAAGCCTTTGCCTGCAGAGTCTAGCCTTGCCCCTATGAACTCCAAGTTCTGGGAGGGGAGCAAAGTGGACTTTGCGAAGTTTATGACAAAACCCAGGTGTTGAAGAAGAGAAATAGTTCGGAGGGTGGCTTGCCTGGCCTCCTGGCACGTCTGACCCCTGATGAGCCAGTCGTCCAGATAGGGGAAGACAAAGATACCCTGATTTCTCAGGTAGGCCACCACCACTGCCAGGCATTTGGTAAAGACCCTGGGGGCGGAGGTGAGGCCGAAAGGCAGCACTCTGTACTGATAATGGTTTCCTCCCACAATGAACCTGAGGTACTTTCTGTGGTCTGGATGAATGAGGATGTGAGTGTACGCATCCTTTAGATCTAAGGAGCTTAGCGAATCTCCCTGCAGGAGGTAGGGCAGAAGTGTTCCAAGAGTAAGCATCTTGAACTTTTCTTTCTCTAGGAACTTGTTGAGATTTCTGAGGTCGAGAACAGGCCTGAGGCCTCCGGTTCTCTTTGGTACGAGGAAGTACCTGGAGTAGAAACCGTGACCTTGTAGGTGGAGAGGTACAGGCTCCACCGCCTTGTCTTGCAACAGACCCTGAAGCTCTTGAAGGAGGAGGTCTGTGTGGAGAGGAGGCCTTGGAGGCTCTCCTGTGAAGTAAGGAGGCGGCAACTGATAGAAATGAAGCATATAGCCCTTGTGGACTATGCTTAAGACCCAACTGTCTCCTGTAATGGGTGGCCACCTGTGGGCAAACAGGGTTAGTCGACCTCCAGTGCAGGGATGGGACAGCAGAGACGGAGAGGCTATGCCTTGGGAGTCAAAAGCCCCCACCCTGCTGAGTGGGAGCAGGAGCCGGAGGCTTGGGGGCCTTCTGCCTACGGGGCCCATGTCCCTGCCCCTTGGCCTGCTGACCCTGTGGGGGAGCTGGGGAGGCCTGGTAAGGTGGGAACTGTTTGTAGGCAGTCACCTTCCTCGGGTAAAAGGACTTCTTACCCGAGCCCTTCTTCTTATGAGAAGGGGCAGAAGTCTTTCTGGACAGCCTTGTCCTCGTGAGGTGCTCGGTTTCGAGCTGTGCAGCCTTCTCGGCCATGGGCTTGCCAAATAGGTTCTCACCTCGGCAAGGGACATCGACCAACTTGTCTTGAACCCATGGCTCGAGATCCGATGACTGCAGCCATGCCTGGCGTCGAGCCGCGATGCCGGCTGCCGCAACACGGGCAGAGGCCTCAAAGCCATCGTAGGCAGCGCGGGACATGAACATAAGAACATAAGATATGCCATACTGGGTCAGACCAAGGTCCATCAAGCCCAGTATTCTGTTTCCAACAGTGGCCAATCTAGGTCATATGTACCTAGCAGTTTCCCCCAAGAGCCACAACTTAGAGCATTCACGGATCCCCGAGGAGAAGGACTTGAACCTCTGCAAAGGTTCCCCGGAGAGATCAGCAGAGAACCCGGCAAGCTCCTTTGCCAGGTCCCGCAAGTACATGCCCATGTACAGCTGGTAAGACTGGACACGGCAAGCAAGCATCGAGCCCTGGAAGCACTTTCTACCAAACGCATCCAGGTTCCGGGCCTCCCTGCCAGTGGGCACCACAGAGTGCATCTTCTGACTTTTCAGACGATGCATGGCCAATTCCACCACCATGGAATGGTGTGGCAGCTGCGCCTTTTGAAAACCAGGGCTCTTACGGAGTCGATAAATGGAATCGACCCGCTTGCTCAGAACCGGCACCGAGGCCGGTGCCTCCCACATCCGGAAGAGGAGCCGTTCCAGCATCGGAGGAACCGGCACAGTAAAGGCCTCCTTCGGAGGAGAGTCATACTGGAGGGCCTCGAGCTCTTCGGCTCGAGGCTCCTCCGCGGGGTCCGCGGGGATCGCCAAAGCAGTGGCCATATCCCGAATGAACTTCGAGAACCGGGTATCCTCCGGAGGGGGATCTACTCTGGGGCTCAGACTGCGGTGATTCCGACGGGACACACCGAGTCTTGAAGGTATCGGGGGTTCCTCGTCCTCCAACTCCCAGGCGGACTCATCCGAAGAGGAGTCGGGCTCCGACCGCGCGGGGCCCGTCAGCACCCGCCCCGACGCCGAAGGCACCGGCGTCGACACCCTCGGTCCCGACCGGGAGGTCGAGGGTGACCGCGACCGAGGACAACCTCGAGCCTTCATGGTCTCGAGTATCGGCTCGGTCTCCGGGGTCGACTTCGACATCGATGTCCTGGTGGTCGGGGCAGATGTGCCAGCAAGGCTGGCCATCAGCACCCGCTGCTGATCCATGAAGGCAGACAGTCTGCACTCCAAGGCTGTCAGCCTGAGACCCAGCTCAGGAGACTCAGCAGCCACCTACTCGGTCCCAGCAGCGCTGGGTCCGACGTCGGCTCCCTGGGAGGAGAGTCCTCGAGGACAAAAGAACTTACGTATCCAGCAGACTCCAGCTCCACACGAGGCACTTTTGACGGCTTCTCCTGTTCCACGAGCCCAGGATGGCGGTCAGGGGTCCGAGACCTAGCCCTCGAGGAGCCAGGGACCTCCTCCGACGCCGCCCTCGTGAGCCGCTTCTTCCTCTTTCGCTCCCGCTCGGGGGACCCCCTGTACGAGGAACCCCGACGATGCTCGGGGTCAGACTCCCGAGACGTCGAAGCCTCAGATGAGGTCCGGGCCCGGCCGGAGGCCTAATCAGAGAAAAGCCTTTGGTGCTGGCGACTTCGTAGTGCCTTAGTGGACATTTTGCCACACGGTCCACAGATCTTAGCATCATGATCAGGACCGAGGCACCGAAGGCAGCAGTCGTGTGTGTCGGTGAGAGACATTAGTTTCTTGCACCGATCACACTTTTTAAAACCACTGGAAGCCATCGGGGAAAAAAGAGCCCCCGTGAGGTCAAAGGACCGGCCTTCCAGGGAAAAAGAATAAAGGGTGTGAACGCCAGCCACGAAGGGCAAAAACCGAAAAAATGAGATCGGGCTCGATATCGGTGTACCGAACCCGGCGGGAAGGGGAACCGGCGTCGAACTGGACAAAAAGCCGCAATGGAATCGCAGGAAATAGCAAGAAAAATCTAACTGTTTTCCGGGTGAACTAGGACAGACATCCGACAGGCTCCATGGAAAAAGAGAGACTGAGCAAGATGGCACCTTTAGGCGGGAAGGGGACCGCGCATGCGTGCAGTATTCCCAAAGGCTTTCATAGAAAGCTGGGGAAATGATCCACAGGGGCTCCATCAACGTTGATGTCACCCATATGTGAGGACTGACTTCCTGCTTGGTCCTGGAGAAAAAGGCTCTTATCAGAGCTCATTTATTTGAGTAAAAGGAAATATAGCTTCGAGAGGTATTTTTAACCTCATAGCTTAGTTTCTGACAAAAATACAGTCATACATATGCTAGCTCGTACATTTACACTATTTACTCTATTTTAGGTTCTTGGAATTATAAGTAGAGTTTTTGTTACTTAGTTTGTTCAGTTAGCTTTAGCGGCAAAAACTAAGACTGCTTTTGCTGCATCTTAGAACATAAAAAATGCTATACTGGGTTAGACTAGACGGCTTGAAACACCTTCGGTGTAGCCTGAACCTCGTTCTTTGGAGTGGAGCAGATTACCTGTTGGATTATAACAAGTGTCTCCAAATTTTTAAAGATAAGAGTGGAAATTTCGGGGACTGTGACGGATGGAGTGAAGTGGTATCTGCTCCATATCAGCTAAGTCTTCTAAATTGTTTTTGCTTGGGAAAAGAAGACTTTTGAAGCTGTAACACTGTTATTTTAGCCTGAGGGCCGTTGGAGATCAAATTGACTCTTTGAGCAGTTTTAGATAGAGAGTTTTTGCTGACACCAGCAAGTGCTGATTTTGTCGGCTTGGCTGAGGAACAGCTGTTTTCATTTTGAGTAAAAAGGAGGGCTCACTTCAGGAGGAGAAAAGTTTCTTCTCATGGTGAATAATCTGACAAAAAAATTGGTATTAGAGTCTGGGGTTATAGTTGACTTGGGAGTCCATGGGTAAAATATT
Source organism: Ichthyophis bannanicus (assembly GCA_033557465.1). NCBI lineage: Eukaryota > Metazoa > Chordata > Amphibia > Gymnophiona > Ichthyophiidae > Ichthyophis > Ichthyophis bannanicus. The sequence goes on from CM066034.1 coordinate 16,853,479, forward strand.
TTTTAAGAGGTATTATTGGTGATATAGTGTTGGGGAATCATGTATTTCTGGTTTACATTGGGTTGATTTCCAGGGGTGTAGTAAGTAGGATGGGTTCTAAATGGACAGTGTTTGTAGTAGTTCCTAATGTGCCTGGCGGTTGGCACTGGATTATAGTAATATAGAAATTGTTTAGTCTTTCTTTATCCATACACTCATTATGCAACATTATGCAAATATTTATGCAAATGAGGCCCCTTATGCAAATGAGGCCCCGTGTCTTATGTGGCCCCCGGGTTACTTTACAAGTCCTCATTTGGCCCTCAGAGCAATTTGAGTTTGAGACCCCTGTTTTAGATAGTGCTGGGTAGGAGTCTGCTGCCTTGGCACATGTTGGTACAAACGACATAGGAAAGTGTGAGGTGGTGGTTCTGGAGGCCAAATTTAGGCTTTTAGGTAGGAAGTTGAAATCCAGAAATTCCAGGATAGCATTCTCTGAAATGCTTCCTACTCTATGCAAAGGACCCAAAAGGCAGTCAGAGCACTGGAGTCTCGATGCATATCAGACTTATGGTGCAAAGAAGAGAGTTTTGGATTAGTTTGGAACTGGGCATTTTTATGGAGAAGGGAGGGGCTTTTCTAAAAGGATGTGCTCCACCTTAACCGGGATAGAACCAGGCTGCTTTAAAAAGGAGATAGAGCAACTTTTAAACCTGATAATAAGGGGAAAGCAGACAGTTGCCCAAGAGCACATGGTTTGGAAGGATGTATCCTTGAAGGATACCAGCAAAAGAGGGAAGTTAAGGCATCACAACAGAGGTTCCAATAAAGATAAAGGTAACCCAGATGCCCTTAAGTACAGAGCTTAAAGATTCAAAATTTTCTCTATCAATTGATAACCAGATTAATATGAATAAAATTCAACCTCTAAAATGCCTATATGCAAATGCTAGAAGTCTAAAAAAAAAGTTGGGAGAATATATAGCACCAAAAGGTTGGTTAGATATGATTGGCATCTCAAAGACCTGGTGGAAAAAGGACAACCAATGGGACACTGTCATACCTGGGTACAAACTATATCGCAATGATAGGGTAAATCAAATTGGTGGAGGGGTTACGCTCTATGTTTGAGAGGGAGTCGAGTCACATAGAATTAAGGTTTTTCAGGAAACAAGCTACACTGTAGAATCTCTATGGCTGGAAATCCCATGTAGAAAGGATAAGGCAACAGCAGTGGGGTGTACTACCAACTGCACGGCCAGAATGAACAGATGGATGATGAAATGTTAAGAGAAAGCAGGAAAGCTAACGAAAGTTACAACACAGTAATAATAGGCGACTTCAAGTATCCCGGTATCAACTGGTTCTGTGTCACAGCAGGACATGCTAGGGAGATAAAGTTTCTAGATGAAATAAATGACTGCTTCTTGGAGCAGCTGGTTCATGACAAGACAAGAGGGGGAGCTATTTTGAACCTAATCCTTACTGCATAGGTTTTCAACCCTGTCCTCGGGGAACCCCAGGCCAGTCGAGTTTTCTGGATTCCCACAATGAATATGCATAAGATAGATTTGCATACCATGTAGGCAGCACATGCAAATCTATCTCATGCATATTCATTGTGGGAATCCTGAAAACACAACTGGCCTGGGGTTCCCCGAGGACAGGGTTGAAAATCTATGCCTTACTGGAACACAGGATCTGATGCAAGAGATAAGGGTGTTGGGGCATAGAATGACTACATTTGATTTAATAAATGTAAGCAAGACGGCAAGGGGATCCACAGTACTACCTTTTATCTTTCAAAAGGGGGACTATGATAAATGAGGAAAATAGTTAAGAAAAAACTAAAAGGAGCAGTTGCAAAGGTCAAAGATTTACATCAAGAATGGGCGTTATTTGAAAATACTATCTTGGAAGTCCAGACCAGATGTATTCCACGCTTTCAGAAAAGTTGGAAGGAGGCCAAAAAACTGCCAGCACAGTTTAAAGGTGAGGACAGAGGGGCTGTTGTAGCCAAAAAAGCATCTTTCAGGAAATGGAAAAAGGAGCCAAATGATGAAAACAGGAAACATAAGCACTGGCAAGTTAGATGCATGGCATTGATAAAGCAGGAAAATAATTTGAAAAAAAGTTTGCCGTGAAACCAAAAACGCATAATAAAAACTTTGTCAAGTACATTCGTAGCAAAGAACCTGTGAGTGTGTCAGTTGGACCATTGGATGATGGAGGAGTAAAAGGAGCGCTAAGGGAGGACGAGGCCATGGCGGAGAGACTGAATAAATTCTTTGCTTCGCTCTCTACTGAAGAATGTGTAGGGAAGTTACCCTGCTCGAAACACTATTTAAAAGTGATGTATTGGATGAATTGAAAGACATATCAATAAACTGTGAATATATATTACAATTATTTGATAAACTGAAGAGTAGTAAATCACCTGGATAGGATGATATACATTCGATGATGTTGAAAGAACTGAAATATGAGATTGCAGACCTATTAGTAATCTGTGACCTATCATTAAAATCATCTATAGCACCGGAAGTTTGGAGAATGGCCAGTGTAATGCCAAATTTTAAAAAGGCTTCCAGGGGTGATCCGGGAAACTACAGACATGCATACCGGCCAAAATGGAAGAAACCATTAGAAAGTTTAAAATTACTGAACATGGAGATAGTCATGGTTAAATGTGAGAAAGCCAACATGAATTCAGCCAAGGAAATCTTGTCTTAGTAATCTGCTATATTTTTTGAAGGTGTGAACAAACAGGTAGACTAAGGTGAGCTGGTTGATATATTGTACCTGGATTTTCAGAAAGTCTTTGACAAAGTTCTTCATGAGAGACTTAGTGAAATTAGAAAGTCATGGGATTGGAGGCAGTGTACTATTGTGGATCAGGAACTGTTTGAAAGATAGAAAGCAGAGAGTAGGGCTAAATGGCCAATTTTCTCAATGGAGAAAGGTGAATAGTGGAGTACCCCAGGGATCTGTGCTGGGCCGACTGCTTTTTAATATTCATAAATAACCTGGAAATGGGAACAAGTGAGATAATCAAATTTATAGATGAGATAAAATTATTCAAAGTTGTTAAAACGCAAGAGAATTGTAAAAAATTGCAAGAGAACCTTAATAAATTGGACGACTGGAAAATGGCAGATGAAATTTAATGTGGACAAGCTATGCACCTAGGAAAGAACAACCCAAACTACAGTTATATGATGCAAGTTTCCATATTAGGAACCATCACCCAGGAAAAGGGTTTAGGAGTCGTCAAGGATAGTATGTTGAAACCCTCTGCCTAGTGTGCAGCAGCAGCCAAGTAAATAGACTGCTAGGAATCAAAAGGAAAGGAATGGAGAATACCACCACGGATATTATAATGCCTCTATCGTTCCATGGTACGACAGTGCCTTGAATAGTGTGTGCAATTCTGGTCATCATATCTTAAAAAGGATCTAGCAGAATTATAAATGATAAATAGAAGAGCGACCAAAATGGTAAAGGGGATGGAAGGATATCCTTATGGGTAAAGGCTTAAAAGGTTAAGGCTTTTCAACTTGGAAAATAGACGGCTGAGGGGAGATATGATAGAGATTTATAAATTAATGAATGGAATGGAACAGGTAAATAGAGAATGGTTGTTTACACCATCAAAAAGTAGAAAGACTAGGGGACATGCAATGAAGCTTGTGATAAGGAAGCTTATCATAGCTCAGGTAGGAGCTATAGAAAAGATGATGTGACTCTGAACAAGCAACCTGTCAGTTTTGGTAGAAGTAAGAAAACAGAGTTTTCACATAAAAGACTACCAGTCCCAGAATGCACCAGGTTTCCAGCAGCCATGAGAGGGGCTGAAGTGAGAAAACGTATGTGCAATCAAGAGAGCTATGAGGTAATCCCTAAGCACTCATCTCAAAGGGCAGAGCATGATTCAACACAGCTGCGCTGTGTTAGGGAGGAGCACACATTAGGACAGAATAAGAATAGAGCTTATTCTACAGATAACAGCTTCAGGAAGAGATACAGCAACAGCTTCAAGCTCAAGCACCAACATCATCTCGAGAAGCAGAAGCCAAGCCAAGCGGATAGAGAGAGAAGGAAACTCTCTGGAAGGAAGAGAAGAAAGGCCATTGGAAGGTCTGGGAGATTCCAAGGCAGTACCTATACTGGGAGGTATTCCAAATGCCAGCAGAGTCCATTGGACTGGAGTCAGCCAGAGGAATGTAATGGCAGAGATAGGAATCACCAGTGGCTACCTGGAAGAGAGAAGACTGCACGTGGAAAGGACTTTCAGACCTATGCCAGAAGGTATGTGAGGAAAGATCCAGTGTCCAGGGATCAAGATTTGAAGGCTGGACATCATAACTGGATTACATACTGGCCAGGCTATACAGAGAGGAATTATGATAGCAGGAGAGGCTCAGGTATGAACACTGATCCAGACCCTATCTATAATAGTGAATGGCAGCAAGGGAATAAGCATTCTCATGATAGTGCCTTATGGAAAGACTCGTCTGTGCCAATGTATGATAGTGACCCTATGCTGATTGATGAAGGGGGAGATACAGCAGATGAAACTATTGATTACATGGACTGTTCTCTATCTAAATGCTATTGCTAGCTTTCTGTGAGCAAACACATCAGCCATCACAAAGAAACCTAACTTTGTTCCTTATTCCACTGCAAACAGCTCCTAAAGCAGGATTTTGGGTTCACACAGTAGCAGCCAGCCAGCTAAAGGGTTTCAGCTGGACAATTGATAGTAATTAAAGCTGCACCTGATTGTGTGTGTGAGCAAGAGAGAATCACTGCAGGATCTGTGTGGAAAATAAGCAGAAGTTAACCTAACCAGCAAAGTTTATTCATTTCTTTGTGCCTTTTTCATTTGGTAATTATTTGCTAAGAAAACATTAGCTAATTGCCTGACAAGCTGAAGGTTGTTTTCTGATTTGCTTTGTGACTTTATGTTATCCATTTAAACACTGCAAGCAAGTAACCTCATTTATATTGCTACCAAGCATACTTGTGCTGGGTGAATTAAACCCCATCAATAAAAGAGGTATTTTATTGGCTTTACCACTGGTTACACAACTCAATTATTGTCTTCAGCTGCGTTTGGGAGTGAATGAACTACATTACCCACAATACCTTGCAAGAATCATATGAATATATGCATCGTCAAGATTGTGTAAGTTCTCACCCTAGGCAGCCGTCTGACAAGCTACAATTTAACCATTTAAGACTAATAAGAGAAAGAATAGTTACTCACCTGTAACAGGTGATCTCCAGGAACAGTAGGAATCAATCTTCACATATGGGTGATGTCGGCACCGAGAGAGCCTGGTGCAGGAAAACTCCCCAGCATCCAATAGGAATGCTTTTGGGAGCATTCCTCCATGCATGTGTGGCTGCCTTCCCACCTTCTCTTCAGGTCTCCTCAGTCAGATGAACAGAGGAAAAAGGAAAAAAACAAAAGAAAACTAGAAAAAAACATGGATAGACAACTTGAGGGGAAGTGGGTGGGTTGTGAAGACTAATTTCTGCAGTTCCCGGAGATCACCTGTTCCAGGTGAGTAACTAAGCTATCTCCAGGAACAAGCAGGAAGTCAGTCTTCACATATGGGACTCCCTAGCACGTGACCGCCTTACGAGGGGAAAGGATTCCGGTGCCTTAGAGGTTGCAGCAGGGATCCAACAGACTCAGCTCATTCAGAGCACTCCTTGGAAGGTGATCGGATGGGCGGTGGGTAAGTTGTTTAAATTTGAAACAGGTTATGTATGAGGTATGACAAAAAAGAAACAAGACTGTCCCATAAATGTTTTATTACAAAATCTAAAGAGAGATTACACATTGTCCCCTTCAAAGTAATCCCCCCCAGAGTTAATGCACTTCTGCATTCGCTTCTGCCATGTACGGAAGCACTCAGTAAAGTCCTCCTCCTTGAGGCCCCTCAGCTCCCTCATCACAGTGGCCTTGATCTCTTCTACAGAGGCAAAATGAGTTCCTTTGAGCACAGTGGTCGAGAGCTGTAATCTGTTTGTTGGCCAAGAACTGCTTCACACTGAGCGCGGTGTGTGTGGGTGCGTTGTCGTGATGGATCATTCACGACTTCTCTCCACAGAGCCCGCCTGCTGTGCCGAACCTGGTCATGGAGGCGATTCAGGACTGCTGGTAGAAGTGCTGGTTGACTGTCTGACCCTCAGGCACAAACTCATGATAGACCACTCCCTTCTTGTCAAAGAATGCAATCAGCATGACCTTGATCCTTGATTTGGACATGCGCGCTTTCTTGGGTCTGGGTGACAGTCGAGTCTTCCACTGCAGGTTTTGTCTCTTGCTTTCAGGGTCATACTGGAAGACCCAAGTCTCATCTCCTGTGATGACTTGGCCAATGAATTCTGATCTTCTCCAATCCTCTCTAGTAAGTCTCGACAAACTGACCCGGTGCTCCTTCTGGTTGTCTGATAAAAGCGTGGGCACCATCTTGCCGCACACCTTCCGCATCCCCAGCTTCTGCACCAAGATGGTCCGCACTGATTCCCTGTTCAGGCTGAGCTCCTTAGCTAACAGCCGCACCATCAATCTGTGATCACTCCGCACCAGCTGGTTCACTCTGTCAATGTTCTCAGCCATCTTTGTTGTGGAAGGCCGTCCTGACTTGGGGTCATCCTCCACCTCCTCACGGACAGTCTTGAAGCATTTGTGCCACTCGAAGACTCATGGCCTTGACATTGCATCTTCTCCATAAGCCTTTTGGAGATGTTGGAGACACTCAGTTGCGCCCTTCTCCAACTTAACCAGAAATTTCAAGTTGATTCTTTGCTACATATTTCTGCCACCTCCAGTTGCGTGACAAAGCGATGGAGCAGTGTGCTATAAAAAAACCTGAAAAAGAAAAACAGTGAGAGATGAAAAATATTATAGCAGAATACTGGTGAGATGTTGCACAACACGGTGACATAAGCGGTTAGCCAATTGGCATTGAGTCATGGGTGTGGCTGCCACAGTCTTGTTTCTTTTTTGTCACACCTCATAGTACAGATTGACCGAATTGAGCATCACTTCTGGAGTCCTTATTCAGGCAGTAGTGAGCTGCAAAAGTGTGCAGTGAAGACCATGTGGCTGCTTGGCAGATGTCTGAAATTGACAGAGATCTGAGGTTGGCTATGGTAGCAGACATGGCATGGACATTATGTGCTGTGACATGGTTTTGTAGAGACCCACTTGCAAGTAAACAAAGGATATGCAGTCTGCAATCCAGTTAGAGAGTGTTCTCTTGGAAACTGGTAACCCCAGATGACTGGTCAAAGGAGACAAACAGATGAGAGGATTGACAATGATCCTTGGTGTGGTTGATATAGAAGGAAAGTGCTGATTTTACAATCAAGAGTATTCAACTTCACCTCAGCAGGGGAGCTGTTAAGTCTGGGAAAGAAAGTTAGTAACATAGTAAATGATGGCAGATAAAGACCAGTATGGTCCATCTAGTCTGCCCAGTAAGATGGCCGGAGTAGGTGCCACTCTGTGCATGTCTTTGTTTACGGGTGAACCCACCGCTCCATGCAGAACACCCCTAATTTGTTGAGAAGTTAGATGGTTCCGTTTATTTTGATTTTATTCTGTTGCTATAAATGGATCCATTATGTCTGTCCCATGCCATTTTGAATTCTGTCACTGTATTTGTCCCCACCACCTTCATCAGGAGGGCATTCCAAGCATCCACCACTCTCTCAGTGAAAAAGTATTTCCTGATATTGCCTTTCAATTTTCCACCTTGCAGCTTCATGTTATGCCCTCTCATTTTACAGCTCCCCTGTCTTTGGAAGAGGTTTGTTTGTTCATTATTTCTCCTTAAGTATTTAAAGGTCTGAATCATATCTCCCCTATCCCTCCACTCCTCCAAAGTGTACATATTTAGGTCTTCAAGTCTCTTCTCATAAAGCTTCTGACGCAGGCTCCAAATCATTTTGGTCACCTTCCTCTGAACAGTTTCCATTCTTTTTACATCCTTTGCAAGATACGGTCTCCAAAACTGAACACAGTATTCCAAGTGAGGCCTCACCAGTGACTTATACAGTGTATTAGAACCTCTTTCTTTCTGCTGGTAATTCCTCTTTGTATGCAGCCCAACATCCTCCTGCCTTTTGCCACTGCCTTGTCGCACTGCTTTGTCACCTTGAGATCTACAGAAATAATCACACCAAGGTCTTTCTCCTGATCCGTGCACACCAACCTCTCGCTCCCTACTGTTTCAAGTGAAAAGGATTAACAACTTTTGGCAATTACTTAGGAAATGTCCGTAGGACAACCTTGTCATAGTGAAACCTGGTATATGCAGCATAGTCCACCAAAGCATGAAGTTCACTCATTCTTCGAGCTGATGTCAAGGGTACTAGAAAAAGTACTTTCCATGTTAAGAACTTTAAAGTAGTTGACACTAAAGGCTCAATATTTTAGAGTGGCTTGAGATGTAATGGCAGGCTGTGGTTTTGCAATCTTGGGTTTCCTAGGTTGCTTGGGACCCTGTTGCCTCTGCTGTGTTTGAGGAGCAGAATATGAATATGAATAGCGGGGCAGAACCTCTTTCTTTGGATAGAAGGGCTTTTTAGGTACAGATTTCTTTTTTGAAGGATCTGCTGTCTTTTTTGAGAGTCACTTCATTGTGAGGTCATCAGTCTCTATTTCTTCTGCTTACTCTCTCCAACACTGCCCAAAGAGGTTTTCCCCATTACAGGGGATGTTAATCAGTCTATCCTGGACTCACTGTTCCAGGTCAGAAGCTTGGAGCCAGGCTGTTCTTCTGGCTCCAATGCAGGTTGCTGCTGTCCTGCTATTGGCCTCAAAGGCGTCAAAAGCAGCTCTCGTTATGAACTTTGAAGTACTGTGTGTGTGGGATACTAGTATCTGATGAGATGGTTGCTTATCAATGGGTAGTAGAGATGTGAACTCTGCTAGATCTCTAGAGATGTCCCTTAGAAACATGCCCATATAGGGCATATAGGAATCTATTCTGAAGGCCAGCATAGTTGCCTGGAATGCCTCTCTGCCTGGTGGAACAGAGGAGTGATTTTTCTGGCTCTTAATTCTCCTCATGGCGGAGTGGTGAGGAAGATGTGGCTTCTATAACCCTGGAATGGTGGTATCCTATAAAGGGTATCTAAGTGTTTGCTAACAGCTGGTGTTGAGATGGGGGCTACCCACATTCTAGTTAGCAAATTCTTCAGAATATTGTGCACCGGGAGAGTTGCAGCTTCTTTGGGTGCTGATGAGTACTGAAGGAAATCGAGCTCCTCTGCCCTCTGTTCTGACTTGGTGGCTACCAATACATCGAGTGGCATTACCATGTCCTTAATAAAATCCTGAAAGGACATGTCCTCAGGCAGTGACCGTCGATGCTCATATGGAGGTAATGGATCCGATGGCAGATCTCGATGTGTACCAGTATCGGAGTCTGGTAAAAAAATCAAAATAGTCTGTCAGGGCCTCGATAACTTCAGTGTTGTGCAGTCGTAACACGCTGCGAAGATTGTAGCAGAGCTTGGGGTATCGGCGGTTCCGATGATTAGTGTGAAGCTGTCGGTGTCTGAGGAACCGGAGGTGCATCAAGCTGTATAGCAGGGCCTATGGGTGTCACCGATGTCGATGACATAAGAGGTAAAGTGGAGGACACTGGCACAACTGCCGCTAAGATAATCTCAATGTTCCTTTCAATAGCGATGACGCGGTCATCGAGCATTGGTACCGAAGGAGTAGCATCTCCAGACACTACGGAATGGGCTACAACTCCCGAAGGCAAAAAGAAGGGTTACCAGCTGGTACCAGAAAAAAAGAAGTCTCTTAATGCAGTGAAAACAGAGATGAGGTCCCAATGACTCCACAGAAAAAAAGATGACTGAGGAGACCTGAAGGGAAGGTGGGAAGGCAGCCACACATGTATGGAGGATCGCTCCCAAAAGCATTCCTATTGGATGCTGGGGAGTGTTCCCATGCCAGGCTCCGTCGGTGCCGACATCACCCATATGTGAAGACTGACTTCCTGCTTGTTCCTGGAGATAAAATATTTTCAGTCAATGCATTATCAAACTCTGAAATTCGTTACCAGAGGATGTAGTAAAAGCTGTTAGTGCAGCTGGGTTTAAAAAAAGGTTTGGACAAGTTCCTGGAGGAAAGGTACATAAACCATTATTAAAGAGTACCCCTGGAAATGCACTGCTTGCCCAGAACAAGCATTGCAGAACTGTGTGCCTTTTTGGGAACCTGCCAGGTATTTGTGACCTGGATTGGCTACTGATGGAAACAGGATACAAAGTTTGATGGACCTTGGTCTGACCCAGTATGGCATTTCTTATGTTCTTACCACTCTAATATGATGTAATCTGATGTACGGCAGATGAGCCACTAGAGCCTGCAACTCGCTTACCCGGCGTGCTAACATTACCGCCACAAAAAACAAGAACTTCCGGGTCAAGAATTACATAGGGCAGGAATTGAGCTATGCAAAAGGAGCCAAGATGAGCTGTGCCAGAACCACATTAAGGTCCCAAGTCACCCCTGGGGGCTTGAAGGGAGGCTTCAAGAGAAGCAAACTCTGCATGAAGCAGGTCACTCACAGCTAATACCATGATGGTATGCCCCAATCGCGCCGAGGTGGACCCTGACAGAGTTGGACAAGACAATATTCCAAGAGGTGTAGGAGGTACTCAAGTAAAAGGATCAAGTGCCTGTTCTGTGCACCAGATTACAAACTAATTCCATTTGAATGCATAAGACCTTCTTGTTGAGGCCCTCCTAGAGGCCAACAGGACATCTATTACTCTGTTGGGCAGATTAAGCTCCAAGAAGACTAGCCTCTCAACATCCATGCAGTCAGGGCCAAGGACTGAACACTGGGATGAGGCAGCTTCCCGGCTTCCTATGATATAAGGTCTGAGGCATAGTCCAGTCATAGAGGTTTCTCCTAGGAGAGTTGAAGCAGAAGGGGAAACCCTCAGCTGTCTTGGCCAATATGGCAGGATGAGTATCATTATTTATTTATTTAGCTGTATTTATATCCCGCTTTTCACCGGGTCAAAGCGGTCAATTGGGAGATACATTTAACACGAGGGGATATGACACACATACGCTAATACGTACAGGGAACATGGGCAATGGAGGGTTAAGTGGCTTGCCCAAGACCACAAGGAGTGCCTATAGGACTAGAAATCCCAGTCCCTCCGGCATGAGATTGCTGTCCCCAGGTGGGACTTGAACCCCCAGCCCTCCGGCCTGAAGTACCTTGTCCTAACCACTAGGCCACTCCTCCCACATTATACTCCTGTGTCTGGAGTTTCCGCAGGGTCTTTGCTATGAGACGTATGGGAGGATATGCATACACCTTAGTGCAGGAGGAAAGCATCAGACTCCAGCCTGCTGCGCGAGGTGACTGGAGCAGAACTGATCCACTTGGGCATTTTGTTGGGTGCCGAATAGTTCTACAGAGGGGGTACCCCACTTCTGAAAGTTGTGAGCCACCATGCCCCTTGTCCAATGTCCATTCATGTGGCTGGAGGATGCAATTCAGCTGGTCCACCAAGGTACTCTGTTCCCCTGGCAGATATGTAATCCTGAGCTCCAGCCCGTTAAGTGATGGTGAACCTCTATAACTGGACTGTTTCCAAGCCCAGGAGATATGAACCTGTGCCTCCCTGCTTATTTATGTAGTAAATCACAACCTGATTGTAGGTCTGAATGAGGACAATCTGGTTTAGTCGATCTCTGAAAGCCCTGAAGGCATTTTCTATGGCTCTCAATTCCAAGAAATTGATCTGGAGCAGGCTCTCCTGTTCGGACCAGACACCTTGAGTAGGAAGGCCATCCAGATGCACCTCCCACCCCAGCTTGGACATGTCTGTTGTCAATATTTTCTGAGGTTTTACCTTCTGAGAGATCCTTGAGCAGGTTCTGAGGATCCAGCCACCAGTGCAGGGATTGGATGTGAGGGCCGGTGACAGCCACCCGATCCTGAAGGTGGCCTGGTTCCACCAAGTCCTCAGTGTTTATTGAGCCTGTCAAATCGAAAGATGAGCCAAGGGTGTAACGTGTACAGTGGAGACCATGTGGCTGAGTATGGAAATCATCCCCTGAGCCATTATCTGACGACTTCACTGGGTATTTCAGACCAAAGCTATCAATCTCTGGAGTCGGTCTAGCAGAAGGAAGGCCTTCACTTGAGCATGTTGAGGAGAGCCCCTATGAACTCCAGTTGTTGGGCGGGCTGAAGATGGGACTTTGAGTACTTGGCTACAAACCCCAACAGCTCTAGCGCCTGAAGGGTCAACCACGTGCATAAAACCATTCACACCGATGTTCCTCTTTATCTTGCAGATCAAATTCACCTTCACTCCTCACACCGTTCCCTTAGATCGGTCCATCTGAACCGTATGTCCCTCCCCTCTCCGCCCCAGGCTCAGCTAGAATCCACCCGTTCCTCTGCTTTCTTCTTCCTGGGCCCCCGACTCTGGAACTCGCTTCCCCTTGCTCTCCGCCTTGAACCCTCCTACAAATCCTTCAAGACCATGTTGAAGACTCACCTATTCTCCTCTGCTTTCCACCTTCCTCCCCCCCGCTACCCTTTCCCCACCTTCTCGTTGAATGCTGATGTTTCTCTACCCTCTGCTCCCTGTGCTATTTTCTCTCTGTTATGTCTGTTGTCTTCTCTCCCTCTACTGTTCTCTCCCCTACTCTTCTAATTATTATTGGCATTCTTTTCCTTTTCCAGCAGCCTTATTTTTGGTATTGTGAACCACTCTGTGCCCCCGTGGTATGAGTGGTATATAAAATGCGTTAATAAAGATAAAGACTGTTGGACTCCATCTGGAGTGGGGCTTTTTATGAGCTAGTATTCCACATAAGGGAAGACAAAGAACCCTATAGGCCACCACCACTATCAGGCATTTTGTGAAGACTTAGGGAGTCAAGCCCGAAAGGTTGTACCGAAAGTGCTTTCCTGCCAAGACAAATCTGAGATACCTTCTGTGAGCAGGATGGATTGGTACGTGGATAGACACGTCCTTTAGATCCAGGGAGCATAGACCATCGTTTTTCTGAAGATAAGGGAGCAAGGCACCTAGAGACACCATCTTGAACTTCTTGCACCAGAAAGGTATTTGGGTTTCGACCCATCCTGGACCTCAGAAACCTTCATATTCCTTGGGGACCAAAAATTACGTGGAGTAAAAACCCCATCCGATCTGCTCCTGTGGCACAGGCTTGATGGCAAGATTGACCAAAAGGGTGGAGATCTCTCCCAGGAGGAGATTTAGATGCAGAGGGTCAAGGAGATATGCCCTCGGTGGCAATGTAGCCACTTTGGAATATCTGTAGTACTCATGAGTCCGAGGTTATGAGGGGCCACCTGTGGGCAAGAAGAGTAGGCTTTTCCTCCACTGGAGGGTTCTCCATGGCTGACACTGGTAGATTGGCTATGCTCTGGAGAAATCAGTTAAAACTCACTCTTGGCTTGGGTTGCAGGGCAGGCTGGGCCCTTTGAAGTTTCTCTCGAAGTTGCAGGCGAGTAGCCTGCATTTTTTGTTGAGAGGTTTGAGGATCAGGGAAGTACCTGCGCTTAACGCTGGTAGTAAATCTTTTTCTGGCCTCCACCTTGATACCTCCTGCGATAGGCAGCAGGTTCGGACATGTGCCTTGAAAGCCTGGTGAGAGTGACGTGCTGCTTCTCTATGATGCCAGCTTTCTCCTCCACCTGCTCTCCAAAGAGGTTCTCTCCCAAACACAGCACATCCACAAGCTTATTTTGCAGCGACAGTTCCAGGTCTGAAGACTGAAGTCAGGCAAGCCTGCGGGCTCCAATGCCCACTGCCGCTGTTCTGGACACCATCTCAAAGGCATCGTAGGTCACTCAGACCAGGAACTTCGAGCAGTCCTTACTGTGGCCCACCAGGACAAGGCAGTACTCTAGCTTTTCTGGAGGAAGGAACTGGCACAGGTTGGCGAGATCACGCACGATGTTCAGGAATATGCTCATGTAGAGCTGGTAAGAATGTATTTGTTCCATAAGCATGGAGATCTGGAAGCATCTCTTTCTGAAAGAGTCCGAACCTCCCTACCCAGGGGTATCAAGGAACGAGTCTTGGTGCTCTTAAAATCCTCTTGAGGATGGACTAAGGAGTGGTGCGGAAGCTGAGGTTTCTCAAACCCAGGAGCTTTAGGAACACTGTATGAGCCCAGCCTCCTACTGACCGGTGGCACAGTGAGAGGATTCTCCCACATTTTCATTTGTAGGATGTGGTATGCCATCACAGTCACTGCTTCCTTACTCCTCCACCCTGGGCTCATCCTCCATCTCCTCCACCCTGGGCTCATCCTCCATCTCCAGAGAAAATGGAATGGTCCTTTTGCCATCCGTGGGGAGGGGAGGGTCTGATGGGAGTTCAGACGACCTGCCCTTCGCAAGATTTCTGATTCTACATTTGTCACCCAGCCATCAGAATCAGAATCCGAAAAAAAGTCGAAGTACCTCTAAGGCTCTGCCCAGAGTTCCTTCCTGCCTTGAGAGGAGTGGGAGCTTCTATGGGATCGATGATGCATTGAGGGCTTACAAGGTTTCACGGGGCATCAGAACCTCAGAGATTTGAGAGGGAGCTGGCTCTGCTGAGAACTGACATCTGATCCCCTCAATGCCTGGGACCTTGATACCTCCAGAGACAGGGAATGCATCTTAAGGATCGGCTGCATGACACTCGATGCCATGGGTACAGAGATCCCAGCCAGTTGCTTCTCTAGCATCGAAGTGATGCAGCCCTTGAGTGCCTGAAGGAGGCACTCCTCCATGGCTGCCGATTCTGAAGGCCTTAGGGCCTGAGCAGCTTTGGCCCATGTTTCCAGTATCTATGCAGGAGTATCAGCATGACCTCGGTTGTCAGGAGATGGTCTGTGCCCCTCCAAAACTCTGGAGGTGGAGCAGTCCTCTCTCTGGAGCAGCTTGTGGGGCCGTTCGCACACATCACTGTCAACATCACACTGGGAAGCGTTCCAATGCAGATGTAACTGGGCCTTCATCCGATGCTTGGATGGATCCCCCTTCAATACAGATGGGGTTGGGACCGAATCATCCTTCGATTCAAGGCAGAGACCAACCGATGGCCAATGTTCCGGGGCATTGCAGGTGCTCAGCTCTGACTGAGCCTGAGAATGTCTTGATGTCTATGGGAAGCTACTGAAACAGATGCCAGTGCCAAAGACTCTGAATCAGACTTCTGTCCAAAGAGGGATTCTCTCTGCTTTTCCTGACCCCTCAGGCCTCCTCCCTGTCATCTGCAAACACAAATTACAAGAGGAGGGCTGGTGATCGGGACCCAGACATTGGAGGTATCAGTTGTGGCTGTCAGTAACAAAGATGGTCCAGGCACACTTAGTGCACTTCTTGAACCCACTGGCTGGTTTCTGTGACATGTCCGGGGAGATGGCCGTGGCAAAATCAAATGGCCTGATGGTGGCCATGGACCCAGTCAGGCCACAGGAAAAACAACCGAGACAAGGAAAGTTACCAAAAAGAGCACCGGAATCATAGGTGGCAGCACAACAGATGGAACAGACACTACCAACTGCAGGCACTAACATGAAACTTGCCAAGAAAGCCCCAAAACCATGTTTACCAGTGGAGGACCGAAATGACGTCTGTGGGGCTCCGCAGAAAAATGAAGAATGAAGATGGCAGCGCTGCGGTGGTAGGCGGAAAGGCAGACACACAGGCATGGTACAGCCTACCAAAGCTTCCAATAGAAGCTGGGGAGCGTGCCCTTGCTGGTCTCCGTTGGAGATGTCACCCATATGCGAGGACTTACTTCCTGCTTGTCCCATGAAGAATACAAATGTTTACTCCAGGACCATTTATCAATCAAAACCCGACATATGAATGGTTAAGGAGAGGCAAATTGAAACTGAAAGATTGATAGTGCAGTCGAAGACAGCGTATTAAATACAAGATGTTTATGTTTATGGTTCACAGCAAGCACAGAAAAAAACTAGCAAAATAGACATATATAGATTCTGTAACAAAAAGCTGGAAATAGTTACTCATGTTGTAGCTGGCTGCAAGGTTCTGATGGCAGAAGATTTCTATACAGAAAGGCACAATAAAGTGGCACGTCTCATTCACTGGAAACTCTGTAAACACTACAATATTGCTATACCAAAAAGCACTAGGATCATGGATCCTAAGAGAACTACAGAAAACAAACAGGATATAACCACTTTGGATACTCCCATTCTAATAAAAAACTGAATGCAAGGAAAATGGACATAGTGGTAAAACAGAAAACACACTAGAACAGAAATTATGGACAATTGATTATTTTGTGAATTATATTGAGGGGGAGATTCTCAAATACCAAGAAATGCAAAGACCAAGAAAATGTGACAGAAAGATACAAAATATTTTCCAGATATCTTGGGCCCCATATTCAGCAGTGGTGGCTAGTGCGATTACAGCAGCTAGCCGTCTCTGCTGAACATTAAACCCAGATATTCAATGCCAGGGCCATATCTGGCCACCGGCTTTGAATATCCAGGTCAGCTGCCAAAGCAGGAAGCTAACAGCAGTGGCTATATTCAGATGCTGCCCGATTAGTTTCGGCAGCAAAAGTAAGGAAAGCTTTTGATGCACCTGACTTTTGCCACTGAGGGATAATCAGGCAGCGGCTGAATATCACTGTTCTTTATCTTTATTGAGACATTTGATATACCGCCCACGCAATTGCATTAGAGCAGTGCACAGTCATAAAAGCAAAGGATGCAGAGGAAACAGAGCAAAGAACGCCATTAATTGGATAGGACAGTAGCAGAACAGGCAGAAGAAAGGACAGAGCAGAGCAGCGACACACAAAGGAGGGATATGGGAGCGGAATGGCTGACAGTGGGGACTCAAGGCTTGGGAGGGGGGATCGAATGCTAGATGAAATAAGTGAGTCTTTGTTATCCACAGGTACCGCCTACAGAATGCTCCGATGCTGTGTTAGTGCCACTGAATATACCACATTGCAGACTTGCAAACTGTGTAAATGCCGCTAACTGTAAATGCCTTTGAATATCTGGCTCCATATCTTTGGGGAGGGGGGGTAACCAGTGGTAGGATTCAGCCAGTTCGGCCATGCCCACCAAACCGGCTCCTGACACCAGGATGCGCTCGTGCGAGCCGATTCCTGACACGACGTCCTGATGCCAGCACTGCACTGGCGGGAATCCCAGCACCTGCCAGTGGTTTGACAGAATCAGGGGACTGCGGAATCGCAGGAAGCCCCCGAAGCCGTGAAACCACTGCTGGGGGTGGGGGTGGGGGGGGAAATCGGACCGCTGGGCCACCAAGGAGTTTTTGCCATGTGGTGACCTGAGCATGTTGCGCCAGCTGCCACCCGCTCGGTTCTGGAAGTGGAAGGATCGAACCGAACCTGCTCCTGTTTGGATCAAATCCCACCACTGGGGGTAACCCCACCCACCCACTGAACACTAGGTGCCCAAACATTGTGTCTTCAAAGAAAGCTAACCCATGACAACACAAAAAATGGAAATAAGAATTAAGTTGGGAACTACTGGATGGTTAGTCAGATCTCTCTGGTGAGCAAATTAATGGAAACATGGCTACAACAGAGGACAGTGAAGTTTCTGGATTGAACAAGCTGAGGCAGCATAGTTTTACTAGAGGCAGATCTTGTCAGACAAATCTGATTCATTTCTATGACTCAGCAACCATAATGCTGAAACAAGGGAGAGTGCTAGCTTTGGTAAATTTAGATGTCAAAAAAGCTTTTCAACCCTCTAGAGATTGACCTAAAGTGACCAACAGATTTAGAAATTGGTTGAGTGGGAGGCAACAGAGTGTACTGGTAAATGGAGCTTACTATGAGTAGGACATTACCAGTGGTATACCCATAGGGATCTATCCTTAGTCTGATTCTTAACATTTTTGTAAGCAGTATTGCAAAGGGCTGCTTCTTTGAGGATAATACCAAAATCTGCAATAGAGTAGACACCCAGGAAGGTGTAAACAACATGAGAAGGGATCTAACAAAGCTTGAATAATGATCGAGAATTTGGCAGCTGAGATTTAAAAAATGCAGGGTCATGTATTTGGGCTGCAAAAATCAAAGGGAGAGGAACAGTATGCGGGCCACTTTATTGTGCCTTTCTGTATAGAAATCTTCTGCCATCAGAACCTTGCAGCCAGCTACAACATGAGTAACTATTTCCTGCTTTTTGCTACAGAATCTATATATAAAAAAATGTTTTTTTCTGTGCTTGCTGTGAACCATAAACGAAGTACTTCTGCCCAAAAAAGAAGAGCAGGACCTGGGGATTGTTTCTGATGATCTTAAGGTGGCTAAACAAGTAGAAAAGGTGATGGCAAAAGCCAGAAGGATGCTTGTATGCACAGGAAGAGGAACAGCCAGTAGGAAGGAGGTGATAATGCCTCTGTATATGTCCTTGGTGAAATCTCATTTGAAGCAGTGTGTGCAATTCTGGAGACTACAAAGGATATAAACAAAATGGAGTTGGTGCAGAGGGTAGCTACACAAAATGGTCAATGGTCTCCGTCATAAAGCAAATGGGGACAAAGTTCTCAATATGTATACTCTAGATGAAAGACTGTTGAGGGGGGATAAGAGATGTTTAAATACATCAGTGGCATAAATGCAAAGGAGAGCCCCTTTCAATTGAAAGAATCCCCCACAATGAGGGAGCATAGGATGAAGTTGTAAAGCGATACCCTCAGAAGTAATTTGAGGAAATATTTCTTTATGGAATAGTCTCCCAGTGGAGGTAGTAGAGACTAGGACAGTATCTAAATTCAAGAAAGTATAAGAGAAACAGAGGATTAAGGGGGGGGGGGGGGAAGGAAGGACTGTAAAGCTTAGTAGTTGGTATGAAAGGGCAGACTGGATAGGTTGTATGGCCCATATCTGCCATTATTTTTCTCTGTTTCTGTATTTCTACATGTTTCACTGTCTCCATTGTATATAAATCTTGCTCATGCATATTCATTGTGGTTACCCTGAAAACCTGATTGGCTAGGTTTGTTCCAAGGACTGATTTTAGAAAACCTATCATAATCCATTCAAGAGAACTCATTTTTCCATTTAATCCTCAAGGATATATTGAATAAAAATCCAAAAACCAAGGCATCACTATCAGAGATACCCAAGCAGCTCTATCTGAACAGGTCATGGCCCATCAAAAGCAGCCAATTGGTTTACCTGCATGACAAAGGCCTCCCCACCTCTTTATATAATAAAACTCAATTCAGATAAGGCATCTAACCAGTTTCAGTACTGTTAAAGCCCAACTGAGTTTCATCCTAAAGGTCTTAGTCATCTAAATCAGTGGTTCCCATCCTGTGTTCTGTGGACCCCTGAAGGTCACTGAGATCTACAGAAGAGAGAAAAACTGATGGAGATTGGTTGAGGGGAAGAGATATTGGTAGGAAATGGTCAAGGGAAGACAGACTAGAAGGAACAGATTTGGGGGAGGGACAGACACACTGGTGAAGACTAGTTTATAGTG
This sequence comes from Ichthyophis bannanicus, assembly GCA_033557465.1. Taxonomy (NCBI): domain Eukaryota; kingdom Metazoa; phylum Chordata; class Amphibia; order Gymnophiona; family Ichthyophiidae; genus Ichthyophis; species Ichthyophis bannanicus. The sequence goes on from CM066034.1 coordinate 16,873,010, forward strand.
TTGGGGGGGAATGAGAGACTAAGACTGGTGGAGACATGAAGAAGGGAAATAAAGAAGGCTGGTGAAGACAGGTTAGCACTGGGGAAGGAGGCAGGCTCAAGAAGCATGGTGAGGATTAACTAAGGGTTCCTGAACCTTATGGAGGTCACATAAGGAATCCACACAACCAAACAGATTGGGAACCTCTGATTTAAATTATTTTTCAAGTGAGTGGCCACGGCTGCTTCCAAGAGTTTAGCCAAAACTGGGATATTGTCAACTAGTCAATAATTAACTTTTTTTTTTTTTAACTTATATACCGCAGATCCTATAAGATTTCCACAGTTTACAATAAAAAATACTACTACTAATAAAAGAAAATAAAAATAAAAAAGAATCATAACATTAATAATAAAACGAAAAACAATGCAGAGCAGGACAGACAATGGAACTCCAACTAACTAAAATAGAAGGCTTAAACCTTCTTTGTAAAAGCCAGAAAATCTTGAGTGACATAAAGTTCAAGGGAAGCCCATTCCAAAGCACAGGGCCTGAAACAGAGACCCAGTGGTTCAAAATACGAGCCCCATAACCAGCAGGGGATGCTGGATACCTTAACTGACCTGTCCCCTCATATCTTAAGAACCACCAAGAAAAAACAGTTGCCACGTGAAGATACAAACCCAGTCCAAAATCGTGGTGTCAAGGAAGGAATACTTTATTAGATCTATCTCTTACACCATGATGCCAGACACAGGCCGTGTTTCGAAATGACTTCAGGGGAAACTCTGGTGTACTGAACCCTTTGTGCACAATACCAGTGCTAATGCATTTGAAACGGAAGACTTCCTCCGTAAATATTCATCCACCTTTATATATCGCCACCTACGTATATCACTGAATCATACCCATGAAAAAATAAATCTACATGGAGATGAAGATTATGATTAATGTGTAGAGTGGTGGACAAACCGTTATATACACCAGAGTTTCCCCTGAAGAAGTAATTTCAAAACACGGCCTGTGTCGGGCATCATGGTGTAAGAGATAGATCTAATAAAGTATTCCTTCCTTGACACCACGATTTTGGACTGGGTTTGTACCCTAATATCTTAAGGACTGCATGGGAATTAGGACTTCCCAAGGAACCTGAAGAGGGAAAGTCACACGAAAATTTAATGACTTAAAAATCAGCATCATTAACCTAAATAAAATATAGAACTCTAAAAGGCAAAAAATGAAGCTTTTCCAAAATGGGGAAATATGATCAACAAATGTAGCACCTGTTAAGAGGTGAGCAACTACTTTTTGAATTCTCTGGAGTGGCTTTAAGTATAACTTTGGCAGACCAAACAAAATAGTACTATAAGCAGCTAGCGACATCAAAACTAAAGATTGTACTACAGTCTGGAAATTGTCAGAAGGAAGAATACATTTCAGCAGCATAACAAGACACAGTTTAAAAAAGGGGCACTTAACTACTTCCCTAATAAGGGTGAAAGGAAAGCTGGGCATCTAAGCAGAATCAAAGTATTTACTCTCCAAAATTGGTATTAGCATGATTTTATGCAGAGATTTTGGAAAGCAGCCTGCCTAAAGAGCCTCGTTTTCAAGAACAGTAAATTAGCAAATAATGTAAACTGGCAAGTTTTTCATCAAAACCGCTAGACAAGGATCAATAACCGTTCCCTTTACCATTCTTCCTTATCCTGTGTCTCACAGATCAAGATGAAGGTAATCACATTCCAAATGCAACTGGCCACAGTAGGACATTCCACTTCTTTAAGGTCCAAATGTGCCAACAGGTTACAAGGTAAAACCTCTCTACGTTACAAGATATGTGATACATTAGACAGACAAAAGGTAGATTGTGGGATACTAAAATCTGGTAAAGAAGCATATCACCTCTACACTGGATTTAAAAAACAGTAACCAATCAGAAACCTTATAGACTGAGGCTGAATTTTTAGTCACAACCAATAAGGGTTTTTTTTTTTTAAATCAACTTATTAAACAGCTCACCAGTACTGTTCTGGCTCTCTACAACCATTTATGAGTAATAATTCTTCTAAACGTCATTGATAAACAACTTATAGTCTTTCCTAACCAGGGCTCTACAGATCAACAAACAGTAAGGATTTGAGGGTTTGTTTGTTTGTTTTTATTATATTACATTGCTAGCTCTCTGACTGGGAGCTCTTAAAAGGGTTTTTTGTATATTTTTTAAAGCAAGGTTACTTTTCTTTTTGGTGCTTTAGGGGAACTTTCCTTGAGCACAGTAGGTTGCTGAACTCTAGTAACCTCCTCAGGTTTAGAAACTGTTAACACCTAATCAGGAGTTAGTGGGCCTGATTTCCTGAGTGCAGCTGAGGCCTGCATAAAAGGCTCCAGTGCCCTGCCCTGTTGAGGCTTTCCTAACCAGGGCTCTACAGATCAACAAACAGTAAGGATTTGAGGGTTTGTTTGTTTGTTTTTATTATATTGAGAGCTTCTCTAACACAACTGCGCAGACTTGAGAAAAAATGGCGCCGATCACTCTCCACAGAAGACCTGACAGCCTACCAACTTCACTTAACAATGCACAGAGAAGCAATCTCAATGAAAATGAAACACCACACCGAAACTCTGAAGAGATCCCTGAACAAACCACGGGATCTTTTCAACTTGGTTCAAGCCCTTTCAAAGGAACCATCTCCGGAACATATGGATATCCAACCACAAAAATTCGCTGACTACCTCCAATCAAAGATCATACAGACCGACAAAATATCAACAGCCTCGTTCCAAGATCCTACCGGATTAACCCCCTTACCCAAGTTCTCCACACCATCCCGAAAAAGCATTGAAGATACAATAGCTTCTCTCAATACCTCCACAGTGCAAACCGACCCTTGCCCAGCGTTTTGGATCAAGGAACTACGCAAGGAATTCAGTCCATTCATCGCAAAACTGATAAACCATTCCTTCTCTACTGGTTCCTTCCCCACAACCCTCAAACAAACCTCAATCAGGCCCTTATTGAAGAACCCCAAACTTGACCCCCAAAAGGTCGAGTCCTACAGGCCAATAGCCAGTATTCCCCTACTAGCAAAAATAATTGAGAAAGAGGTCCAAAGGCAAATTCAGGATCATATAGACTCCACAGCTCCCCTGGATTACTGCCAACATGGGTTCAGAGAGTATCATGGAGTCGAGACACTTCTCACCTTCCTACTCAATAACATAATCACAGGCATCGATAACATCCGACAAGGCTTTGTGCTCATCTTTTTAGACATTGCTGCGGCCTTTGACTCGGTACATCATGAGATTCTCCTCGGGCGACTGAAAGAAAAGGGAATCTGCAATACCGCGCTCGAATGGTGCAAATCCTATCTAGATGGTCGGTGGCAGTATGTCAAATCCGGAGCAGAAGAATCGAAACAATTCCATCAAACACAAGGTGTGCCTCAAGGATCCTCATTATCATCTCTACTGTTCAACATATATATGCAGCTCATCTGCAATATCATTAGATCATTTAACGTGAGCTGTCTGATATATGCGGATGACATCCTCTTATATATACCTTTCTCGACTGTTCAAATGGACCTTACACCACTTGTAGAGTGTTTCAATACCATATCAGATTGGCTACAATCACAAAACCTCCGCATCCAGCACAAGAAAACGGAGGTACTGTTCATAGCTAGAGACCCTGACTTTACCCCACCACCCCATATAAGAGTCAAGGAAGCGGAATTACAAACCAAAGAAACAATAAAATACTTGGGGGTCACCTTAGACCAACACCTGGACATGCAATGCCATATAAGCAACATTGTCAAAGCTGTTTATTTCAAAATCCGTTCACTCAGGCATCTGCGCTCCCTACTGGACCCGGATGATTTCCGGACCATATACCAAGCACTGATCCTACCGCATTTTGACTTTGCCAATTCCATTTTACAAGGTCTCCCTCAAGCTACATTAAATCCGTTACAACTGGCCATGAATGCTGCAGCAAGGGTCCTCTATGGAGCCTCCAGAAGTGACCATGTGACACCTATATTAAAACAGCTTCATTGGCTACCAATACACGGAAGGATTATCTTCAAAACTCTACTCCTCTCATTCAAGGCCATCAAGTGCCTATCCTCTACTGCACTTACTGAGCTTATCAACACAGTGCCCCCCAACAGATCCAGGAGGTCAACAGCCCTAAATCTACTAATAACCCCGAAGACCTTGACTAAATGCAATAGTACAACGGCAAATAGGGCTTTCAGTCTTTACGTCCCCAAATGCTGGAATGCGCTCCCACCAGACATTCGAGCTATTGCAGACCTAACTCAATTCAGGAAGGCAATCAAATTTCACCTTTTCTTACAATGCTACCCTGCCAGCAATGAATCTAAGTAACCCCTCCTAAGAAACACCCATTCCTAGTCCTATTATAGTCTCAACCTCCTACCTGCAGATCAGGCTCATACTGTCTTAAGTATTCATGGTATTACATATAGCTCATCAGTCTCATTATTTATTGCATATAGTTTGTATATAGTTTAACCCTCTTATAGGTTTATTATTTCATGTATATAGTTCAACCCTGTTATCCATTTTTGTACCCCTGTTCGATGTAAAACCAAACAGAGTGTGTGTTTTGGTCGTTTTGTTATACTGTAAACCGCGCTGATACCGAATAGTGCGGTATATAAGCAACTGTAATAAATAAATAATAAATAAATAAATAAATATTACATTGCTAGCTCTCTGACTGGGAGCTCTTAAAAGGGTTTTTTGTATATTTTTTAAAGCAAGGTTACTTTCTTTTTGGTGCTTTAGGGGAACATTCCTTGAGCACAGTAGGTTGCTGAACTCTAGTAACCTCCTCAGGTTTGGAAACTGCTAACACCTAATCAGATGTTAGTTCCCTCCCTACCCACCCCGACTCTCACCCACCCCTAGTGAGCAGTCTTGCTTTATAGGGCACCTCCCCCTTTAACAAATCACAGAGAATTGGACCAGCACATTTTGAATATAATTAAAGAGATTTAACTGCTTTTTCTCTGAAAGGACAGCTGGGAAACCGGCTGGTACTTGGTAGATCTCTCTTTTGCTTTAACAGATACCTAAGCTCCACGAACAGAACAATGGCTGGGAAAAATCGTATTGCTAAAGCTGTTGCCCCCGTTACAGCTTCTGCCTCGGTCCAGACAGAGGTCCTAATGCCAGTTGAAGGACCAGTTCCATGTGCAGGGTGCCTGCATGCTGAAGCTCTGAGGAAACAAGTGGAGGAACTCAGAGAGGAGGTGGCGAGGCTGAGGAACATTCAAGACAGTGAGAAGTACATTGATGAGATGCTTCTTGCAGCAACCAAGCTCTCCAGCACAGGAGAAGATGGGTGCCAACAGAATGTCGATGGTTGGACACAAGTCACCAGGGCCTGCAAAATCACCAATCCAAATTCTCCAGCCCTTGAAATGAAGAACCATTATGCAGCACTGGAAAAGAATCCTCTGGTAAAGAATGACTTGGATTTAGTGGCAGTTACAGAAACATGGTTCACAGAAAACCATGACTGGGATGTAACTATACCTGGCTATACTTTATTCAGAAAGGACAGGGTAGGAAGAAGGGGAGGAGGAGTGGCACTATATGTAAAAACTACTTTTAAAGCTTTGGAATTACAGAGCTTAAAAGGGAGAGAGGAGGCATTGTGGGTTAAACTAGAAAGAGGGAAAGAGAAATCTATTTGCATTGGTGTGATATACAGACCTCCCTCACAAGAGGAAGAGGTGGACAGAGAGTTAATTGAAGACATATGCAGCATTGCTAGGAAAGGGGAAGTGCTACTGATAGGAGATTTCAATATGCAAGATGTTGATTGGCACATTCCTGCTGCAGTATCATCTAGAAGTAAGGAGATCCTGGATTCTCTACAGGGAGAACTATTCAGGCAATTGGAAACAGACCCCACACGTGAAGGGGCCATACTGGACTTGGTGCTTACCAATGGTGAAAGTGTTTCTGATGTTGTAGTGGGAGATCATTTTGCATCCAGTGATCACCAGATGGTGTGGTTCAGTATTAGGACTAGGGCTGTTAGAATCCATTCCAAGGTGAGGATCTTAGACTTTAGGAAGACTAACTTTGCGAAGATGGGCCAATACTTCAGGGAGTCGTTAGTGGGATGGGAACAGCTAGGGGATGTAGAAAAACAGTGGGCAAAACTGAAAGGGGGTATTTTAAGGGCAACCAACCTTTTTGTTAAAATGGTAAATAAAGGCAAAAGGAAAAGGAGACCGCTATGGTTTTTGAAGGAAGTAGCTGAAAAAGTGAAGAAAAAGAGGGAGGCCTTCATGAAATACAAGAGATCACAAAGAGAAGAAGACAGGCATCTGTATTTGGAAAAACTTAGAGAAGCTAGCAAAGTAGTCAAGAAGGCAAAGATTCAAAAGGAGGAGGAAATAGCCAATGCAATAAAATGGGGGGATAAGACATTTTTCAGATATATTAGTGAGAAGAGGAAGGGCAAAAGTGGTATTGTCAGACTCAAGGGTGCAGAGGGGAATATGTAGAAGATGATAAGGATAAAGCGGAATTGCTTAACAAATATTTTTGTTCTGTGTTCACAGATGAAGAACCAGGAGCAGGACCTCAGAAAACACCCACAAATAGAAACAGAAGCGAGGGACATCTTGAACAATTTTCAGAAGACTGTGTTCGTGAGAAACTAGCTCAACTTAAAGTAGACAAAGCGATGGGACCGGATGGGATACACCCTAGAATACTGAGGGAACTTGGGGACGTTCTAGCAACTCCACTGACTGACCTTTTCAATGCCTCGTTGGAGTCGGGAGTGGTGCCAAAGGACTGGAGAGAGGCTCATGTGGTGCCTTTTACACAAAAGCAGAAGTAAGGAACGGTTAGTTTAACTTCGGTGGTGAGTAAATTATTGGAAACGCTGCTGAAAGAGAAAATAGTGAGGTTTCTGGAATCCAGCAGATTACAGGATCCGAGGCAGCATGGATTCACCAGAGGCAGGTCTTGTCAGACAAATCTGATTGATTTCTTTGACTGGGTGACCAGGGAGCTGGACCGAGGGAGAGCTCTAGATGTGGTGTATTTAGATTTCAGTAAAGCCTTTGACACTGTTCCTCACAGGCGACTTACAAACAAACTGAGCACCCTAGGGATGGACCCTAAAGTTACTGCTTGGGTTAGAAATTGGTTGGGTGGGAGGCGACAAAGAGTACAAGTAAATGGAGATCACTCTGAGGAGAAGGATGTTACCAGTGGTGTGCCCCAGGGATCTGTCCTTGGTCCGATTCTTTTTAACATCTTTGTTAGTGATATAGCAGAAGGGCTGTTGGGTAAGGTTTGCCTCTTTGCAGATGATACCAAAATCTGCAATAGAGGAGACACCCAGGAAGGTGTAGATAACATGAGGAGGGATCTAGCTAAGCTTGAAGAATGGTCTAGAATTTGGCAGCTGGGATTTAATGTTAAAAAATGTAAGGTCATGCATTTGGGCTGCAGCAATCAAAGAGAGCAATACAGTATAGGAAGTGAAGTACTTTTGTCCACTAAAGAGCGGGACCTAGGCGTGGTTGTGTCTGATGATCTTAAAGTAGCTACAGGTAGAAAAGGCGACAGCAAAAGCTAGAAGGATGCTTGGGTGCATACGGAGAGGAATGGCTAGCAGAAAAAAGTAGGTGATAATGCCTCTGTATAAGTCTTTGGTGCGACCTCATTTGGAGTATAGTGTGCAATTCTGGAGACCGCACCTTCAAAAGGATGTGAATAGGATGGAGTCGGTGCAGAGGGTGGCTACTAAAATGATTAGTGGGCTTCATTATAAAGCATATGAGGACAGACTTAAGGATCTTAATATGTACACCTTAGAAGAAAGGCGGGATAGAGGTGATATGATTGAGATGTTTAAATACCTCCGTGGCATCAATGTTCAGGGAGAGAGCCTCTTTCAATTGAAAGCAAGTTCTGCTACGAGGGGACATGGGATGAGGGTGAAGGGAGATAGATTCAGGAGTGATATGCGGAAATATTTCTTTACGGAAAGAGTAGTGGATCCATGGAATAGTCTCCCAGTGGAGGTGGCAGAGATGAGGACAGTAACTGAATTCAAAAAAGCATGGGACCAACACAGAGGATCTCTAAAGGTAAAAAGTGGACTGTTGTAGTTGATATGGAAGGACAGACTAGATAGGCCATGTGGTCTTTTTCTGTCATCATGTTTCTATGTAATTTGTGTTTTCCACCTAATCGCAACACTACTAAATTCTTACAGTACTACTGGATGAATGTAGTGCTGTAGAGTGACGATAAATTATTCACGAGCCTCAATGGCTAACTGCATGAGGACACAAGCAGAACCTGAACCTTGGCTTGGCTGGTTTGTAGCCCCCTTCCTCTGAGTGACCCCCTGTAATACGGTACAGGGAATCCCCTGAAACTAACCACTTGTCTTCCAAGTCATTCATACTACTGTTTTTCCTTCAAGAGAGAATCATTACACCAGAAAGCAAGCCTCTTCCTTGGAACTGCTATTAAAGTTGCAATATCATCCAATGTAGCTCCTACCACTGAATGTTGATTTTGAGCCTGCCATCTGTAGCAAAATGGATTGAAAGTGTGTTATTTTGGTTGCAGAATTTTGTGAATGTAAATGATTTGCTGGATCATTTTCAATTTGGATTTAGGCTTAGACATGGCAGTCTGTTTTACCTCTGTCCTGGACACCTGATCATCACAGATTATGTATTTTTAGGACATCACTGCTGCATTTGATACAGTGGATCATCCTTTGCTAATTCACAGATTGTCTGGTTATGGTGTGGGTATGTTTAGCTGATATAAAACCACTGCTCATTTTCCGATGGAGCCTTAGCTTATCAGCAGTGTCAGTCTATTTGTATCTGCATACACTGTGTCACTTATGTAAGGAGATAGACCTTGGTTATCAGGTGTAAGCTGATGACACTATTCCGCTGGCGTCTTATAAGGATTTTTCTATTACTCCTGCTATGGCTACGAACAGCATCTTTGAATTATCTTCCTAGCTTACAGCAAATGTCTTTAGTCTAAATTTCAGACAAACTGAGGTAACATTCCTTCATAGACAGTATACATTAGAGCTACCAGAACAAGCGAGGACAGTAGTGCAGCAAGTTCAGGTTCATCAGGAGGTTCACTACTTGGGTATCCTATTAGCTACCACATTCTGATGGATAAAGCAGGTAGTTCCCAGTACGTTTTATAAACTACGCATGCTTAGTAGGCAGAATGATATTGCTGTAACGGATTACTTCCACACAGTATCATGGCAACTCATGTTGGCACCTGTAGATTATTGCGAAGGTCTCCAATGGCAGTTACACAGACAACCATGTCTGGGATGTAATTATACCGTGCTATACTTTATTCAGGAAGGACAGGGTAGGAAAAAGGGGAGGAGGAGGAGTGGACCTATATGTAAAAAATAATATTAAAGCTATAGAATTACAGGGTTTAAAAGGGAATGAGGAGGCACTGTGGGTAAAATAGAAAGAGGGAAAGGGAAATCCATGTGGACTGGTATGATATACATATCCACCTCACAGGGATAGGAAATGGATGGTGATTTAATAGAAGACATGTGCAGTACTGCCATGAAAGGAGAAGTGCTACTGATAGGTGATTTCAATATGCTGGATGTTGACTGGCACATCCCTGCTTTGGTGTCATCTACAAATAAGGAGATCTTAAATTCTCTACAGGGAGAACTATTCCGGCAACTGGTAACAAAACCCACACATAAAGGGGCCATACTGGAGTTGGTGCTTACCAATGAGGAAAGTGTTTCTTATATTATAGAGGGAGATAATCTTGCATCCAGTGATCACCAGATGGTGTGGTTCAGTCTAAGGACTAGGGTTGATAAAATCCATTCAAAAACGAGGGTCTTAGACTTTAGGAAAGCTAACTTTGCCAAGATAGGACAACACCTAGAGTGGTCATTAGCTGGTTGGGAACAGCTGGGGGATGTAGAAAAGCAATGGGCAAAACTGAAAGGGATTTTAAGGGTAACGAACCTTTTTGTTAGGTAAATAAATGTAAAAGAAAAAGGGGCTACTATGATTCTCAAATATAGCTGCTCAACAGATGAAGAAAAGGAGGGAGGCCTTCTTCATAAAATACAAGAAATCACAGAGCATGAATATTTTAAAAAACTTGGAAAAGCTAGGAAAGTAATCAGGAAAGCAAAGATACAAAAAAAATAAGAAATAGCCAAAGCCATAAAATGGGGGATGGGGAGAGGACACAACATTTTTTAGTTTTGTTAGCAAGAGGAGGAAGTGCAAAAGTGGTATTGTCAGACTAAAAGAGTGAAGGGGAGGAATATGTAGAAGCTGATGAGGATAAAGCGGAATTACTTAAATGTTTTTGCTCTGTGTTCACAGATGAAGGGACAGAAGCAGAACCTCAGAAAACACCCACAAATAGATACAGAAGTGAAGATAACCCCTCTGATCTTTATGCTTTAAAGCTCCTTTCACTTACCTCCTCATTCGACTTCCAACATTGCTCTACTGCCCCATTCACCAGCATGGTCACTGCCTTGACCTTGTATTCTTCTCTAATTGCTTACCCTCAAACCTTTGTACTTCAGTTCTTACCTTATCTGACCATCACCTGCTAAGCTTCACTGTTCATCACCCACCACCTCAACCTCATCCTTTCTTCTCCAACTTCTTTGGAAATCTTCATGCTATTGACCCTTTGCTTCTCTCCTCCACTGTTTCATCACCTCTTTCCTCCACTATAACATCTGAGTCTGTTGAAAGGCAGTAACTTCCTATAACACTTCACTCTCTCCTCTGCTCTGGATGCTCACACTTTGCCCATGCCACGTCCTCTGAGGCGTACTATACTCCAGTCCTGGCTCTCATCCACTACCTACTATCTATGTTCCTGTGTCCATTCAGCTGAGCGTGCTTGGCTCAAATCCCGCTCCTTTGCAGACTTTCTCCAATTCAAATTCATGCTTGTCTCTTTCCAGTCAGCCATGGCACTCGCCAAACAAGACTATTATGTCCATATGACCAATTATCTTGCCTCTGACCCTCGCTATCTCTTTACTACTCTCAACTTCCTCCTCAAGTTGCCTCCGGCCTCTGACACTCCCTCCCTTTCTGCCCAAACCCTGGTTAACTATATACATGACAAAATCCACAAGATCACCCTCCAATTCCCCACAGTCAGCTACTTCCCCTCCTTCCCCTCGTCACTCCCAACTTTCCCCCTCTACCTCTGCTACCCTTTCTTCCTTTTCTATGATCTCTGAGGAGAAAACCGCACACCTCCTTTCCTCCTCCAAACTACTTAAACGTGTGGTTCACCGCCGTTGACTTGACACTCTCTCATCTCAAGCCCTCCTGGATCCTTTACAATCTAGCTTTCATCCTTTACATTCTACTGAAACAGCTCTTGCCAAACTCTCCAGTAACTTGTTCCTGGCAAAATCCAAGGGCCTTTACTTAGTCCTCATCCTTCTTGACCTCTCTGCTGGTTTTAACACTGTTGCCTACAACCTTCTCCTTGATACCCTGTCCTCGCTTGATTTTAAGGGCTCTGTACTATCCTGACTCTCCTCTTATCTCTCCCATCGCTCTTTCAGTGTTTGTTCTAATGGATTCTCCTCTGCTGCTATCCTGCTCTCAGTTGGGGTACCACAAGGATCTGTCTTGAGCCCACTCCTTTTCTCTCTCTATACCCAGTTCCTTGGTGCACTCATCTCTTCCCATGGCTTTCAGTACCATCTTTATGCCGATGACTCCCAGATGTACCTCTCTACACCTGAAATCTTTCTGGCAATCCAGACTCGGACCTCTGCCTGCCTTTCTGACATTGCTGCTTGAATGTCTCACTGCTGCTTTAAATTGAACATGGCCAAGACTCAGTTTCTTATTTTTCCCCCTAAAACCTCCTCTCCTCTTCCTCCTTTCTCAGTTCTCTGTAGATAACTCTGTACTCCTCCCTGTTTTCTCGGCTTGCAACCTTGGGGTTGTCTTTGACTCCTCTCTCTCCTTCTCCAAACACATCTACGTGATAGCTAAGAGTTGCAGTTTCTTTCTCTATATCAACAACAAAATCCGTCCATTCCTTTCTGAACACACTTCTAAGAAAATTATTCACTCCTTAATCACCTCCCGTCTTGACTTTTGTAACATACTCCTTGCTGGTCTCCCTCTGAATCAGCTCTCTCCCCTTCAATCTGTTCAACACTCTGCTGCGCGGCTAATCTTCTGCCAGCCTTGTCATGCTGATATTACCCCTCTTTTCAAGTCACTTCATGGCTCCCGATCCGTTTCCGTATCCAGTTCAAACTTCTCCTGCTGACCTATAAGTGCATTCACTCTGCAGCTACTCACTACCTTTCCTCTCTCTTATACCACCTAGACAAGATCTTAGGTAGTGCTGGGGAGGAGTCTGCTATCTTTGTACATGTCGGTACCAATGACATAGGAAAGTGTGGTAGGGAGGTTCTGGAAGTTAAATTTGGGCTTTTAGGTAGGAAGCTGAAATCCAGAACTTCCAGGGTAGCACTCTCCGAAATGCTTCCCATTCCAAGTGCAGAACCTAAGAGGCAGGCAGACTCCGGAGCCTCAATGCATGGATGAGACGATGGTACAAGGAAGAGGATTTTGGATTTGTTAGGAAATGGGGAATATTCTGGGGAAAGGAGGGGTTCTTCTGAAGGGATGGGCTCCACCTTAACCAGGATGGAACCAAGCTGCTGGTATTAACCTTTAAAAAGGAGACAGAGCAGCTTTAAACTAGATAATAAGGGAGAGCCGACAGTGGCCCAAGAGCGCATGGTTTGGAACAGTGTATCCTTGAAGGATACTAGCAAAAGACTGAAGTTAAGGCATATTAGCAGAGAGGTTCCAATAAAGTCAAAAATAGCCCAAATGCCCTCGAGTACAGAGCAGACAGAGCTTAAAGATTCCAAATTACCCCAGCCTACCGATAGCCAGCTTAATATGAATAAAATACAGCCTCTAAAATGCTTGTATGCAAATGCTAGAAGTCTAAAAAATAAGATGGGAGAGTTAGAATATATGGCACTAAATGAGAGGTTAGATATGATTGGTATCTCAGAGACATGGTGGAAGGAGGACAACCAGTGGGACACTGTGATACCTGGGTACAAACTATATTGTAATGATAGAGTAGATCAAATTGGTGGAGGGGTTGTGCTCTATGTTAGAGAGGAAGTCGAGTCACATAGGATTAAAGTTTTGCAGGAAACAAGCTACACTATGAATGGAAATCACATGTACTACTACTACTACTGAGCATTTATATAGCACTACCAGTCGTATGCAGCGCTGTATAGAGATAAAAGACAATCCCTGCTCATCAGAGTTTACAATCTAGTCAAAAACAAACAATCTGGTCAAAAACAAACACAGAGGTGTAAGCAGGGGTAGAACAAGGGAAGGGAAGGAGATTAGGAGAGTCAAGATTCAAAAGCATCAGCAAAGAGGTGAGACCTGGATTTGAAGAGGGTTAAAGAAGGTGCCTGGCGTACAGACACAGGTAGATTGTTCCAGGCGTAGGGTGCAGCAAGGTGAAAGAAGCGAAGTCTGGAGTTAGCAGTACGAGAGAAGGGCATAGATAGAAGCAGTTGGCTAGAAGAGAGGAGGTCCCGAGGGGGGGGGGGGTGTAGGGGGAGACCAGAGAGGAAAGGTACTGAGGAGCCGCAGAGTGAATGAATTTATAGATCAGCAGGAGAAGTTTGAACTGGATGCGGTAAGGGATAAGGAGCCAGTGAAGTGACTTGAGAAGAGGAGTAATATGGGCATGATGAGGCTGGCGGAAGATTAGTCTCGCAGCAGAGTGCTGGACAGATTGAAGGGAAGAGAGATGATTCAGAGGGAAACCAGCAAGAAGTAGGTTACAGTAGTCAAGATGGGAGGTGATTAAGGAGTGTATTAGCGTTTTAATAGTGTGCTCAGAGAGGAAGGGACGGATTTTGCTAATGTTATAGAGAAAGAAACGGCAGATCTTAGCTACAAGTTGGATATGTGTGGAGAAAGCACAGTTACTTACCTGTAACAGGTGATCTCTGGGAACAGCAGGAATAAGTCTTCACATATGGGTACGTCGGTACCGACGGAGCCTGTGCGGGAACGCTCCCCAGCTTCCCAAAAAGGAAAGCCTTTGGGAGCATCCCACAGCGCCTGCGCGCCGCCTTCCCACCTTTCCTAACCATCTCTCCTCAGTTCGAGTTTAAAGCTGAGACAATAGAGAGAGAGAGGAAAGGAAAGATAGAAAAAGAGATACAACTTATTCCTGCTGTTCCCAGAGATCACCTGTTACAGGTAAGTAACTGTGCTATCTCCAGGAACAAGCAGGAATGAGTCTTCACATATGGGGACTCCCTAGCTAAGATGCCTGGGAGATCCCCAAGGATATGAGACCCTGGAGAGGGGTCTACTTCCTCCTATGGATCTCAGGCATCCATCCAGGGAAGGAGGGTAGGAGTTGTTTAAGAATGGAACAGGTGTTTGAGGACAGCGTGACCAAACAAGGCATCCCGGCGGGAGTCCTTGTCCAAGCAGTAATGGGCTGTGAAGGTATGAACCGAGGCCCAGGTGGCTGCTCGACAGATCTGGTCGATGGACACAGAATTTAGATGAGCCATAGAGGTGGCCATGGCCCTCACATTATGAGCTGTGACATGGGCTCTCCAGAGAAAGGCTCTTACTCTGGTAGGCGAAAGAAATACACTGAGCAATCCAATTGGACAGTGTTCTCTTAGAGACTGGAAGTCCTAAATGAGAAGGATCAAAAGCAACAAAAAGCTGGGAAGACTTTCTATGTTGCTGTGTCCTATGTAAGTAAAAAGCAAGAGCTCTTTTACAATCCAGAGTATGAAGATTCCTCTCTGCACTGGATGCATGAGGAGCTGGAAAAAAGACAGGTAAATATACTTCTTGATTAAGATGAAAAGGTGAGACCACTTTAGGCATAAAGTGTGGATTTGTCCTAAGGACTACCTTATCATGATGGAACCTTGTATAAGGTGGATTAGCCACTAATGCCTACAGTTCACTGATGCGGCGAGCTGAAGTAACTGCAATGCGGAAAATAACCTTCCATGAAAGGAACTTCAAGGAGGTAGTGGCTAAGGGTTCAAAAGGTGGCTTCATGAGCTGACCAAGAACGAAATTTAAGTCCCATGCCACCGGAGGAGGCCTAATGGGAGGTTTAGTTAAAGTTAGGCCTCTCATGAATCTTGCAATGAGAGGATGAGAGGAAATAGGTTGCCCATTGATGGGCTTAAGGGATGCTGCAATAGCACTCAAACGGACTCTTACTGAATTTGTTTTAAGGCCTGCATTGGAAAGAGGCAGGAGATAGTCTAACAGAGAATTTAAAGGTAGTGCTAGAGGGTCAAGACCCTTTTCAGCACACCAAATGGAAAACCGTTTCCATTTAAAAGCATAAGAACGCCTGGTGGAAGGTTTTCTTGAAGCATGGAGGATATCATTCACTTGTTGAGAAAGATTCCAGTCTTGAAGGTCTAGGCCTTCAGTAACCAAGCTCTGAGGTGTAGGGACTTGGGGTTTGGGTGCCACAAAGTCCCTTCCTCCTGGGACAGAAGGTCTGGAGCAGCTCCCAAGTCCAAAGAGGGCGCTTGGGAGAGATGTAGAAGAAGAGGGTACCACACTTGGCGTGGCCAGCGTGGAGCTATGAGGATCATAGATCCTTGATCCCTCTGGAGTTTGAACAGAGTCTTGGGAATCAAGGGAATGGATGGAAATGCATACAGGAAGCCCTGACCCCAATGGAGGAGGAAGGCATCCTTGGCCTGAACTCCCTGACACGGAATTCTGGAACAGAACCGGGGAAGTTTGGCATTCCACGGACTTGCAAAGAGGTCTATGTCCGGGGTTCCCCCATTCTTGGAAGATTCTGAGTACCTGATCCATGTGCAGGGACCATTTGTGTGGAAGCAGAACTCGACTGAGTCTGTCTGCCCAAGAGTTTTGGACTCCTGGGAGGTATACTGCCAGGAGATGGATTTGATGCTCTCTGGCGAAGGCCCACAATCTTAAAGCTTCGTTGCAAAGCGACAGAGAGCCAGTTCCTCCTTGCTTGTTTATGTAAAACATGGCTACTTGATTGTCCGTATGAATGAGGACTGTCTTGTAGCTGAGGAGGGTATGAAAGACCTTGAGAGCTAGAAAAACTGCTCGAAGCTCCAAGTGGTTGATATGAAGAGAGGTCTCCTGTGGGGACCAAGTGCCTTGAGTGGAGAGGTCCTGTAGATGGGCTCCCCAACCTGTTTGGGAGGCATCTGTTGTGAGGGTCGCTTGGGGCAACAACTGTTGGAAGGGGGACCCCAGCAACAAATTTTGAGTGGACATCCACCATTGGAGAGACCAAAAGAGACGTTTGGTGGTTGCTATTTGGTCTGAGAGAGCTCCTGAAGCTTGAGTCCACTGGGTGGACAAAGTCCATTGAGCTGGTCTCATGTGTAGGCGAGCATAGGGAACCACATGCACTGTGGAAGCCATGTGGCCTAGCAGTTGTAGCATCTCCCGAGCAGTTAAGTGGCTTTTTGACTGAATCTGGGAGGCTAACTGCACTAGACGTTGGCAACGGGCCTGAGGAAGGTAAGCCCTTGCAGTAGTGGTATCCAACCAGGCCCCTATGAATTCTAGGGACTGAGTAGGGGTGAGCTGAGACTTTGGGAGGTTTACCATAAGTCCCAGATACTGCAGAATGCGCCTTGTGCGGTCCAAGGAATTCTGGGCCTCTGACTGAGATGGAGCTCGAATGAGCCAGTCGTCCAGGTATGGGAAGACAAATATTCCCAGAGTGCGTAGAAATGCAGCAACTATTGCCATGCATTTGGTGAACACTCTTGGGGCAGAGGCCAGACCGAAAGGAAGCACTCTGTATTGGTAATGTTTTCCTTGGAAAAGAAACCGTAGGAATCTTCTGTGAGAGGGATGGATGAGGACATGGGTGTACGCATCCTTGAGATCTAGAGAACAAAGCCAATCCTGACTTTGAAGGTATGGAAGGAGAGTGCCCAGAGAAAGCATCTTGAACTTCTCCTTGCATAGAAATTTGTTCAATTCTCTGAGATCTAAGATGGGTCTGTATCCCCCTGTCTTCTTTGGAATGAAAAAATAGGGGGAGTAGAACCCTGACCCTTGATGAAGAAGAGGAACTTCTTCTATTGCCCCTTGGGCAAGAAGGGTAGTTACCTCTTGACCTAGAAGGTTGAGAAGAGATGTGGGAGAATTGAAGTGTCTCACCATGGTGTGGGGAGGAAGGTCTGAGAAATAAAGCTTGTAGCCCTCTCTTATGATGGAGAGGGTCCACTGCTCTGATGTTATTGCTCCCATCTGGGAGCAAAATGAGCCAACCTTCCTGGAATGGTGAGAGGCTCTGGCTGCTTTAGAGCCAGAAAGGCTAAGTTCTCTAGCATCAAGTCAAAAACCCTGAGGAGGTTGGGCCTGCTGAGTTGCAGCAGCCCCTGTAGGCTTAGGCCTGGCCTGTTTAGGTTGCTGACGCTTAGTGGCAAAGCGACCTGTAGAAGATTGTTGGCCAGAAGTAGAAGGAAATATGCCCTTTTTAAAGAAAGATTTTTTAAAAGGCTTTTTCTTGGCAGGAATGGAGGTTGACTTTGAAAGTCTATCCAGAGCAGAGTTTTCTGCATCCATTTGAGTGGCTTTTATTTGCCATTCTTTGCCAAATAGGTTTTCACCTGTACAGGGAAGATTTCCTAAGCCATCTTGAACCCAGGGCTCTAAATCAGAAGCCTGGGAGCCAAGCAATTCTGCAAGCAGCTATGGCAATGCCTGAGGCTCTCCTGGCACCTTCAAAGGAGTCAAAGGCTGCCCTGTTGGAAAACTTTGAAATGTCTTGGGTATGCTTAAGCCAAATAAGGAATTCCTCCCTTTTATCCTCTGGAAGAAAAGGGAGGAAAGTGTGCAGTTTTTGTGCAACTTCCTTTAGAAACATACCCATGTAAAGGTATATATGAGTTGATTCTGGCAATAAGCATACTGGCTTGGAAGATTTTCCTACCAAAGGCATCCAAGGTCCTGCATTCTCTTCCTGGAGGAGCAGAAGAGTGTCTCTTTGTACTCTTTATCCTCTTCATAGCTGACTGCACCACAATGGAATGGTGAGGAAGCTGAGTTTTCTGAAATCCAGGACAAGGAGGGACACGATACATAGTGTCCAATCTACGAGAATGAGGAGAGAGTGTGAATTGGTAAGGTGATTGCCTCTTTAGGAGCTCTAGAGTAGCCTAAAATATCCAATTTTTTAGCTCTAGGCTCTGATTCAGAAGTTACTGAAATAGAAAGTCCTTTAGCTACTTCTCTTATGAAGTCTTGAAAGGACAAATCCTCTGGAGGAGACATTCTTCTTTTTGGAGAAGAAGGTTCTTCAGGAAGGGCTATGGATACTTCAGGAGACTCGTCTGATGTATCAGAATCATCAGAGGAATCAAAGTATCGCCTGTCAGGGTGCTCTTCCAATGCTCAATACGCGTATCGAGCAGTATCGACATCGGGCGTCCCCGGTACTGGATCGGTACCGGTAAGCAGCCCTGGACAAGGAACCACTGCAGCTGGTATCCTGGTCGATGTCAATGCAGTCGATACCGGTATAGATGCTGGTGCCGGTACTGGAGCAGATACTAAGAACGGAGTTTGTTTCGGTACCAGCGGCGTCGCAGCTTGAATGAAGGCCGTAATAGCCTGCTGCATGGACAGAACATTGTGATCCATCAACGCCATGAATGCCTGGAAGTCGGTACCGGGAGATTGTGCCGGTACCCCAGAGCAATCTAACAGGTGATCGGTCGAGGCCGTGCCATCGATGTCAACCTGTAACCCCATAGGAGGAGCTTTGGAAGCCGGAGCTTCCCGCCGGGGTTGTTTTGCTGGCGCAGGATCCTCGAGGGCAAGCCCGGAGGCATCTCGATGCTTAGAGGGAGATCTACCCTTCGAGGACCTGCTAGGTTTATGTTTGGTTACCTGAGATCCATCAGGAGAAGAAGACCTGGAAGATGTCGATGCTACCGACGGTGCATCAGCGGGAAACAGCACATGGAGCTTGGCTGCTCGGTTCTGTAACCCCCGTTTAGACATTAGAGAGCAGGACGGACAATCCGGAATGGAGTGTTCAGGACCCAAACATTTAAGACACCATTCATGGGTATCTGTAACAGAAATAGTACCGCTACACTTAGTACATTTTTAAACCCGGAGGCTGGTTTTTCCATGAGGGAAATTTTCTTGTAGGCCCTGAGGCCTAAGAAGAGAATACACTAAGTGAAGAGAAAATAGATTTTTTTTTTTTTTAAAGAAAGAAAGAGAAAAAGACCGGCGGTACCGGTCCGGAGTCGGGGAAGGCAGACACGCGACCAAAGAAATAAAATAAAATAAAGAACTTCTTCAGGGGGGACAGGGCTCGACCTGCTGGCTCCGCGGCAAAGAAGAACTGAGGAGAGATGGTTAGGAAAGGCGGGAAGGCAGCGCGCAGGCGCTGTGGGATGCTCCCAAAAGCTTTCCTTTTTGGGAAGCTGGGGAGCGTTCCCGCGCAGGCTCCGTCGGTACCGACGTACCCATATGTGAAGACTCATTCCTGCTTGTTCCTGGAGATAGAGAGAGAGGAGTCAGATAACCCCCAGATTGCGGGCTGAGGAAAAAGGAAAGAGTACAGAGCCATCCACAGAGACTGAGAAAAGAGGAGGAGGGGGGGAGGTTTTAGTGGGAAAGATAAGTTGTTCAGTCTTGGCCATGTTCAATTTCAAGCGGCGGTGAGACATCCAGGCAGCCATGTCAGAAAGGCAAGCAGAGATCCCGGTCTGGATTGCCGGAGAGAGATCCGGCGTAGAGAGGTAGATCTGGGAGTCATCAGCATACAGATGGTACTGAAAGCCATGGGAAGAGATGAGTGCACCAAGGGACTGGGAATAGAGAGAAAAAAGGAGCATACCCAAGACCTTGGGGTACACCCACTGGGAGTTGGGTAGGAGAGGAGGAGGAGCCACCAGAACACACAATGAAGGAGCAATGGGAGAGATAAGAGGAGAACCAGGACAGTACAGAGCCCTTAAAGCCAAGCAAGGACAGGGTATCGAGGAGAAGGCTGTGGACAACGGTGTCGAAAGCAGCAGAGAGGTCAAGAAGGATGAGGACAGAGTATAAGCCTTGGATTTTGCCAGGAACAAGTCACTGGAGACTTTGACAAGAGCCATTTCAGTAGAGTGTAAAGGACGAAAGTCAGACTGTAAAGGATCCAGGAGGGCATGAGAGGAGAGGAAGTCAAGGCAGCGGCGGTGAACCGCACGTTCGAGTAGTTTAGAAATGAAAGGAAGGAGAGAGATGGGTCGATAATTAGCAGGTCAGGTGGGATTGAGTGAGGGTTTCTTGAGGAGAGGTGTGACTACAGCATGCTTGAAGTCTGCGGGGACAGTTGCAGTGGAGAGTGAAAGGTTGAGAATATGAGAGATGGACGGGACAATGGTGGAGGAGATGGGGCTTAGGAGACGGGTGGGGATAGGATCAGAGGAGCAGGTGGCGAGTTTGGAGGAAGAAAGAAGGAGTGCAGTTTCCTCTTCAGAGATCTCAAGAAAGGAAAAGAGAGTAGCAAGGGAAGGGGGAGAGTTGGTAATGGAGAGGGGGAGGAGGGGAAGTAGCTGGGTTTGTGGGGAATTGGAGGGTGATCTTGTGGATTTTGTCATGGAAATAGTCAGCCAGGGTTGTGCGGAAAAGGAGGGAGGAATCAGAGGGGGAGGAACTTTGAGGAGAGAGCTGAGAGTGGTAAAGAGACGGTGAGGATCAGAAGCAAGAGAATTAGTCAGGTGGACATAGTAGTCTTGTTTGGCAAGAGCTATAGCTGACTGGAAAGAGACAAGCATGAATTTGAAGTGTAGAAAATCTTCAGGGGAGCGGGATTTGAGCCAAGCACGCTCAGCGGAACGGGCACAGGAACGTAGATAGTGGGTAGTAGGTGAAAGCCAGGGCTGGGGTGCAGAGGGTCTCACGGGACGTGGGGTTGGTGGAGCTAGAGCATCCAGGGCTGAGGAGAGTGCAGCATTATAGGCAGTTACTGCCTCATCAACGGATGACAGAGTGGAAGAAAGAGATAGGGAGATGGTGGAAGAGAGCGCCAAGGGATCAATGGCATGAAGGTTTCTAAATAGGTTGGAGACAGGACGAGGCTGAGGCAGTGGGAGATGAAGATTAAAGCTTAAAAAGTGATGGTCAGATAAGGGAAGAACTGAGCTACGGAAGTTTGAGGGTAAGGAACTGGAGGAAAATATCAGGTGCAGGCAGTGGCCATGCTGGTGAGTGGGGGTGGTGGAACAAAGCTGGAGGTCAAAGGAGGCGGTGAGGGAGAGGTGCTTTAAAGCATGAAGATCAGAGGGGTTATCGACATGAATGTTAAAGTCCCCGAGAATAAGAGGAATCCAGAAAACAGGAAAGCCACGAGTCGAAGGCAGTGAGAAAGGTAGAAGCAGACTTATCAGGAGGTCAATAAATAACAGCTACCTGGAGAGGAAGTGGAGTGAAGAGGCGGATGGAGTGGACTTCGAAAGAGAGAAAGGAGTGAGACTGAGGCAGCAGGAAGGGGTGGAATTGGCACGAGGGAGAAAGTAGAAACCCAACACCACCACCACGGCCAGTGGGATAAGGCATGTGAGAGAACTGATAGCCCCTGTGGCAGAGGGCAGCAGTAGATGCAGTATCATCTGGGAGGAGCCAGGTCTCTGTTAGAGCAAGAAGATGTAGAGCATTGGAGATAAAGAGGTCATGAGTAAAAGTGAGTTTATTAGAGACAGAGTGTGCGTTCCATAAGGCACAGGAGAAAGGGAGAGTGGAAGGGGAAAGGAGAGGGATATGGATAAGATTGGGCATGTTGCATGAAGATCTCTTTTCAGAGGGAGACAGAAATCTTGGAGGGCCAGGATTTGGGTTGATATCTCTGGATGAGAGAGTGGAGGGGGAGAGGAGAGGGATATGGATAAGATTAGGCATGTTGCGTGAAGATCTCTTCTCAGAATGAGAAAGAAATCTAGGGTGGCCAGGGTTGGGGTTGATGGAAGGGGAGAGGAGAGGGATATGGATAAGATATAGAAAGAATAAGGCGACAGCAGTGGGGGTGTACTATCTACTGCACGGCCAGAATAAACAGATGAATGCTGAAATGTTAAGAGAAATCAGGGAAGCTAACAAATGTTACAGCACAGTAATAATAATGGGTGATTTCAATTACCCCAGTATCGACTGGGTCAGTGTCATGGCAGGACATGCTAAGCAGATAAAGTTTCTATTTTTTTGGAGCAGCTGGTTCATGAACCGACCAGAGGGGAAGCCATTTTGGACATCGTTCTTAGTGGAAGACAAGATCTTGTGCAAGAGGTAAGGGTGTTGAGGCTACTTGACAACAGTGATCATAGCATGATTGCGTTAGATTTAATAAATGGAGGAGGGACGGTACTTCCTTTTAACTTTCAAAAGGAAGACTATGATAAAATGAGGAACACAGTTAAGAAAAAACTAAAAGGAACACTTGCAAAGATTAAAGATTTACATCAAGCATGGGTGGTGTTTAAAAATACTATCTTAGAAGCCCAGACCAGCTCTATTCCACGCTATAAGAAAAGCGGAAGGAAGTCCTAAAAACTACCAGCATTGCTTAAAGGTGAGATCAAAGAGGTTGCTGTTGCCAAAAAGCATTTTTCCAAGAAATGGAAAAAAGAGCCAAATGACGAAAACTGGAAACACAAGCACTGGCAAGTTAAGATGCAAGGCATTGATAAGGCAGACAAAGAAAGAATTTGAGAAGAAGCTTACTGTGGAAGCAAAAATGCATAATAAAGACTTTTTTTCAACTACATTCATAGCAAAAAAAATCCTGTGACAGAATCATTGGACCATTAGATAAGAGGGGTAAAAGGGGCACTAAGAGGGGACAAGGCCAAAGCAGAAAGACTGAATGAATTCTTTTCTTCAGTCTTTACTGAAGATGATGTAGGGAAGTTACCCTAAATTTAGTTATACCTAAATTGGTATATTAAGGTGATGTAGCAGAAGAATTTAAAGAAATATCGATAAACTGGGAGGATGTACTACAAGTATTTGATAAACTGAAGAGTAACAAATCACCTGAACCCGATCATATACATCCAAGGGTGTTGAAAGAACTGAAATATGAGCTTGCAGACCTACTATTAGAAATCTGTGAACTATCATTAAAATCATCTGTAATAGCTGAAGCCTGGAGGATGGCCAATGCAACGCCAATCTTTAAAAAAGGTTTGAGGGCTGATCCGAGAAACTACAGACCAGTGAGCCTTATGTTAGAACCAGGAAAAATGGTAGAAACCATTATAAAGAACAAAATTACTGATCATGTAAATAGTCATGGCTTAATGGGAGACAGCCAGCATGGCTTTAGACAAGGAAGGTCTTGTCTTACTAATCTGTTATGTTTTTTTGAAGGTGTGAATAAACAGGTAGACAAAGGTGAGTCAGTTGATATAGTGTATCTGGACTTTCAGAAAGCCTTTGACAAGGTCCCTCACCAGAGACTTTTCGCAAAATTAAAGTCATGGGATAGGAGACAGTGTACTATTGTGGATCAGGAACTGGTTAAAAGATAGAAAGCAGAGGGTAGGGCTAAATGGCCAATTTTCCCAATGGAGAATGGTGAATAGTGGAGTACCCCAGGGATCTGTGCTGGGTCCGTTGCTTTTTAACATATTCATAAATGACATGGAAATGAGCATAACAAGTGAGATTATCAAATTTGCAGATGATACCAAACTATTCAAATTTGTTAAAACCCAGGAGGATTCACCATTTGGGGGGAATCAAGATGGTGGCAGGGAAGAACATCGTGTGAGCTGCTCTCGAGTCAGTGCCCAAAGTTTGGAGGCGTTTCTGCGATGGATGTTATGGGTCGCAGAAACCGCAAGCAGTTGGACCTACCCTTGGGTCCTGCAGTACGGAGTTCATCTGGATAGATGACTTTGGTTTCTTGTGGATTTTCTAGCGGTGTTGGAGCAGCGTCTACTGCAGGGCTGGTAATGGATCTGTCGTCTCCAGACACTTCAGGCATACAGCTCTCGCTGGAGCTACAAAACCACCCTCCCCCTCTCTGCTATGTCCCAGAGGTGATTCGCCAGTTGGAGTTGTTCTCCCCTCCAGCCTGCCGACGAGCATGCCGGTGAAGGTGAGCAAAGAGGGCTCTCATTGGCGGAGTCAGGGTATCGAGAACCTGGGGCACAGTGCAGCACTGTTAGTGTGATGAAGACCGCTGCAGAGGATGTGGCCTCAGGACAGTTTGGAGTTATGTTAACTTCTGGAGTCAAGTCCTTGGTGAAACCTGGGATAGCAAATTTGGATGTGCTGTGGGAAGCAATTGCAACGGTGAACTCTTCTCTAAGTTCCTTTGTGGATTCTGTGAGCACTGATGTATTTGGGGTTAAGAATGCTTATTCTGAGTTTTCCAATATCCAGGAGCAGCAGGCGGGAAAAATCCTGACAATGGAACAGCAATTGGGACAACTCTGGGGTCTAGTGGAGGCCCAGATTAAGGACAGAACTATGACTTTGAGGAAGATGGAATATTTTGGAAAATCAAGTTCGGAATTGTAACATCAGGTTTTTGTATTTTCCTAGATCTCCAGTGTTGTCAGCGGGACAGATGTTGAGGAAATATTTTGGGGAGGTGTTGAAACTACTACTACTACTACTACTACTACTACTGAAACTCCCCTTGGAACATTTTCCACCTGTGATTCGGACTCAGTATCTACGTTGGGGACTGGGGATCTCGGTACTGTTCCCGGAGCTGTTTCCTTGGGGGGTAGGGACCTAATGGGTTTTTCAGAAAACTCCGTAGAGGTAATTACAGGGAGATCTACCCTTCTTGTAACTTCAATCAGCCCTTTCTGGGTCTCAGGTTAGGCTGTTTCCAGACTTGTCTCAGGGCGGTGGGAGTTTATGGGCCTTTGATCTAGGGTCTTGGCCCTTGGTGCTTCTTTTCAGTTAAAGTTTCCTGTTAAATGTTCTGTTTCCTATAAAGATAAAATGTATATGTTTTTAAAGCCCAGTCAGCTTTTGCAATTCTTGACTGCTAGGGAAGAAAGCACAGTTACTTACCTGTAACAGGTGATCTCTGGGAACAGCAGGAATAAGTCTTCACATATGGGTACGTCGGTACCGATGGAGTCTGCGCGGGAACGCTTCCCAGCATCCAATCAAAGGGCTTTTGGAAGCATCCCACCACGCCTGCATGCTGCCTTCCCGCCTTTCCCAACTGCCTCTCCTCAGTTAAGTTTTAAAGCTGAGACAAAGAGAGAGAGAGGAAAGGAAAGATAGATAGAGATACAACTCCTGGGGAGGTGGGTGGGTTGTGAAGACTTATTCCTGCTGTTCCCAGAGATCACCTGTTACAGGTAAGTAACTGTGCTATCTCCAGGAACAAGCAGGAATGAGTCTTCACATATGAGGACTCCCAAGCTAAGATGCCTGGAGTCCCAGCATGTCATAGGTTGGAACATGCTATCCCCCACAACACCAGGCATCCTGAGAATGGAGGGTAGGAGTTGAAGAAAGAAAGGTGCTGTGGAACAGCTAACCTAGCATAGGATTGCAGACAAGGAGTCCATGTGTGGATGATAATTGTCATCAATGATATTGCAAAGAAAAAATATGGCAATATGGACCTCCTCTAACAGGACTTCAGAGAAGTATGGAGGTTCATGGGATCTACTGGGGAACCCAGTAGAGGAACCTCGAGAAGGACCTCACTGTAAGTGGAGGTAGTAAACCTGTAGGAAAAGCAATGGAGGTCAGAATCCTCAAAGGTAACAGGTAACCCCAGTAGGAAAAACTGGGGTAGTACAAAAACGGTGCGCCTTCAGCGGAAGGCTTTATGATAAAAGCCTAACTCTTTTGGCGGCAGAGTGGCTCACTCTTAGGAACAAAAAGAGAAAGGCTAACCGATTTGGACAAACAGGCCCAGTCCTTGTGGGGAGAAAGGGTATGGGAACACCTTGTATCCCAAAGAAAGGACAAACGCCGGAGGCGTTAGAGCCTGTGATGAGCTGAAGATCCGCAATGTCTCTCCTAACTGAAGTCAGCTGGGAGAGATATTGGAACATGGAGAGCTTCAGAGGTACCTAACCTTAAGGTTATGGTAGGTGTTAACTACCACCAAAGTGGTTGTGAGTGTAGGACCCCAAAACATGCTGGATAGCATAAGTATGGGTAAAGCCCATCAGTCAGAATCATATAGCTATATGAGCCTCGACAGTCAGGTAGATAAAGCACAGTTACTTACCTGTAACAGGTGATCTCTGGGAACAGCAGGAATAAGTCTTCACATATGGGTATCATCGGTACAGACGGAGCCTGCGCGGGAACGCTCCCCAGCATCCAGTAAGAAAGCTTTTGGGAGCATCCCACAGCGCCTGCGCACTGCCTTCCCGCCTTTCCTAACTGCCTCTCTCCAGTTCGAGTTTTAAAGCTGAGACAAAGAGAGAGAGAGAGGAAAGGAAAGATAGAGAGATACAACTCCTAGGGGAGGTGGGTGGGTTGTGAAGACTTATTCCTGCTGTTCCCAGAGATCACCTGTTACAGGTAAGTAACTGTGCTATCTCCAGGAACAAACAGGAATGAGTCTTCACATATGGGGACTCCCCAGCTAGAGATGCCTGGGAGATCACCCAGATTGTGAGTCCCTGGGAAGGGCTCTACCTCTACCCATGAATCTCAGGCATCCAGTCAGGGATGGAGGGTAGGAGTTGATTAGGTATGGAACAGGTGTTTGAGAACAGCCTGACCAAACAAGGCATCCCGGCGGGAGTCCTTGTCCAAGCAGTAATGGGCTATGAAGGTATGAACCAATGCCCAGGTGGCCGCTCGACAGATTTGGTCAATGGACACAGAGTTTAGATGAGCCATAGAGGTTGCCATAGCCCTCACATTGTGAGCTGTGACATGGCCCTCCAGAGAAAGGTTCCTACTCTGGTAGGCGAAGGAAATACACTGAGCAATCCAATTGGACAGAGTTCTCTTAGAGACTGGAAGTCCTAAATGAGAAGGATCAAAAGCAACAAAAAGTTGAGAGGACTTTCTATGTTGCTGTGTCCTGTGTAAGTAGAAAGCAAGTGCTCTTTTACAATCCAGGGTATGAAGATTCCTCTCTGCATTTGATGCATGAGGTCCTGGAAAAAAGACAGGTAAAAGCACCTCCTGGTTCAGATGAAAAGGTGAGACCACTTTAGGCATAAAGTGTGGATTAGTTCTGAGGACTACCTTGTCATGATGGAACCTTGTATAAGGAGGATTAGCCACTAAAGCTTGCAGCTCACTGATACGGCGAGCTGAGGTGACTGCAATGAGAAAAATAACTTTCCAGGAAAGGAATTTTAAGGAGGTAGTGGCTAAGGATTCAAAGGGTGGCTTCATAAGCTGGCCAAGAACCAGATTCAAGTCCCATGCCACTGGAGGTGGTCTAATGGGAGGTTTAGTCAAAAGAAGGCCTCTCATGAATCTTGCTATAAGAGGATGAGAGGAAATAGGTTGTCCATTGAGAGGCTTAATGGATGCTGCAATAGCACTCAAATGGACTCTGATTGAATTTGTTTTAAGGCCTGCATGGGATAAATGCAGTAAATAGTCTAGTAAAGAATTCAAAGGTATTGCAAGAGGGTTGAGACCCTTCTCTGCACAACAAATTGAAAACCTTTTCCATTTAAAAGCATATGAACGTCTTGTGGAAGGCTTTCTGGAAGCATGAAGGATATCCTTCACTTGCTGAGAAAGTTGTAAATCTTGAAGGTCTAGGCCTCCAGCAACCAGGCCCTGAGATGAAGAGACTGAGGATTTGGGTGCCACAAGGTTCCCTCCTCCTGGGAGAGGAGATCTGGAGCAGACCCCAGGTCTAGGGAGGGAGCTTGAGAGAGATGCAGAAGTAGAGGGTACCACACTTGGTGTGGCCAAAGTGGTGCTATGAGGATCATAGTCCCCTTGTCTCTCTGAAGCTTGAACAGAGTTTTGGGAATTAGGGGAATAGGTGGAAATGCATAGAGGAAGTCTTGCCCCCAATGAAGGAGGAAGGCATCCCTGGCCTGAACTCCCTGACATGGAATCCTGGAACAAAACCGGGAAAGTTTGGCATTCCACGGACTTGCAAACAGGTCTATGTCTGGGGTACCCCAAATACGAAAAATTCTGGCTATCTGGTCCCCATGGAGGGACCATTCGTGCAAAACCAGAACTCGACTGAGTCTGTCTGCCCAAGAGTTTTGAACCCCTGGAAGATATACTGCCATGAGATGGATTTGATGCTCTCTGGCGAAGGCCCACAATCTCAGAGCTTCGTTGCAAAGCAACAGAGAGCCAGTCCCTCCCTGCTTGTTCACGTAGAACATGGCTACCTGGTTGTCCCTGTGGATGAGGACTGTCTTGTAGTTGAGCAGGGTGTGGAAGACTCTGAGAGCCAGAAAGATTGCTCTGAGCTCTAAGAGGTTGATATGAAGAGATGTCTCCTGTGGAGACCAGATGTCCTGGGTTGAGAGATGTTGTAGATGAGCCCCCAACCCCTTGAAGAGGCATCTGTTGTAAGGGTGGCTTGGGGTAACATCTGTTGAAAGGGGGATCCCAGCAACAGATTCTGAGTGGACTTCCACCAGTGGAGGGACCAAAAAAGGCGACTGGAGGTTGCTATTTTGTCTGACAGGCAACCTGATGCCTGGGTCCATTGGGAGGATAGGGTCCACTGAGCTGCTCTCATGTGAAGGCGAGCATAGGGAACCACATGCACCGTGGATGCCATGTGGCCTAAGAGTTGCAACATCTCTCGAGCAGTTAAATGGGATTTTAACTCAATCTGGGAGGCTAACTGCACCAAGCGTAGGCAACGGGCCTGGGGAAGATAGGCCCTTGCAGTTGTGGTATCCAGTAAGGCCCCTATGAACTCTAGAGACTGAGTAAGGGTGAGATGGAATTTTGGAATGTTGATTACCAGTCCCAGATACTGAAGAACACGCCTTGTGCAGGCCAGGGAAGTCTGGGCCTCTGACTGGGATGGAGCTCGGATGAGCCAGTCGTCCAGATATGGGAATACGAATATTCCTAGAGTGCGCAGGAATGCAGCTACTACTGCCATGCATTTTGTGAACACTCTTGGAGCAGAGGCCAGACCGAAAGGAAGCATTTTGTATTGGTAGTGCTTTCCTTGGTAAAGGAACCGAAGGAATCTTCTGTGTGTTGGATGGATGAGAACATGGGTGTAAGCATCCTTGAGATCTAGAGAACAAAGACAGTCCTGACTTTGGAGGTATGGAAGGAGAGTTCCGAGAGAAGTCATCTTGAATTTCTCCTTGCATAGAAACTTGTTCAATTCTCTGAGATCTAATATGGGTCTGTAGCCCCCCCATTTTCTTTGGAATGAGGAAATAGGGGGGAGTAGAACCCTGAGCCCTGTTGAAGAAGGGGTACTTCTTCTATTGCCCTTTGGGCAAGAAGGGTAGAAATATCTTGACCTAGAAGGTTGAGGAGAGATGTTGGAGAATTGAACTGTTTCACCATGGTGTGGGGAGGAAGGTTTAAGAAATGAAGTTTGTACCCTTCCTTTATGATGGAGAGGGTCCAGTGCTCTGCTGTAATTTGTTCCCATCTGGGAGCAAAGTGAGCTAACCTTCCTGGGATGGTGAGAGGTCTGGATGTTCTAGAGCCAGAAAGGCTAAGTTCTCTAGTAGAAAGTCAAAGGCCCTGAGGAGGCTGAGGCTGTTGGGCCGTAGCAGTCCTCGCAGCCTGGGTCTTGGCCTGTTTTGGTTGTTGCTTTCGCTTTGTAGCAAAACGACCTTGTGAAGAGGCCTGACCATAAGAAGAAAATTTTCCTTTCTTTGGGAAAGATCCCTTTTTGAACAACCTCTTTTTAAAAGGAGCAGTAGTAGACTTTGAAAGTCTATCTAAAGCAGAGTTTTCAGCATCCATTTGGTTGGCCTTTGCTTGCCAATCTTTGCCAAACAGGTTTTCGCCTGTACAGGGAAGGTTACCTAGACCATCCTGTACCCAGGATTCCAAATCAGAGGCTTGCAACCAAGCAACTCTGCGTGCACCTATGGCAATAGCCGAGGCTCTACTGGCCCCCTCAAAAGAGTCAAAGGCTGCACGGTTGGAAAACTTGGATACATCCTGTGCATGTTTAAGCCAGGTGATGTATTCTTCTCTCTTATCTTCTGACATAAAAGGAGATAAGGTTTGCAGATGCTCTGTAACTTCTTTTAACAACATCCCCATATAGAGACTATAGGAGTTGATTCTGGCTACAAGCATACTGGCCTGGAAGATTTTCCTGCCAAAGGCATCTAGAGTTCTGCATTCTCTTCCTGGAGGAGCAGAGGAGTGCCTTTTTGTACTCTTGATCTTTTTCATAGCAGACTCTACCACAATAGAGTGGTGAGAAAGCTGAGTCTTATGAAACCCAGGACAAGGAGGAACACGATACATGGTATCCAACCTTCTGGAATGAGGTGAGGTGGAAAGAGGAGTCTCCCATATGCCCAGCATGTGATCATAAAGAATCTCATGTATTGGCAAGGTGACTGCCTCTTTAGGAGCCTTAGGATACTGTAGGATATCCAATTTTTTGGCTCTAGGTTCAGTCTCAGAGGTCACAGAGATGGACAGGCCTTTGTCCACCTCCCTAATGAAGTCCTGAAAAGACAAGTCTTCAGGAGGAGACATTCTCATTTTTGGAGAAGAGGGTTCCTGAGGAAGGATGCCCGATGCTTCAATTGAGGCCTCTGAAGAATCAGAGTCTTCAGAGGAATCGAAGTATCGACTATCTGGATGCTCTCGTAGAGCCCGATACGCGTACCGGGAGGTATCGACATCGGGAGTAATCGGTACCGGGTTGGTACTGATGGGCATCACTGGATAGCGTACCGCTGTGGTCGATGCTGATGTCGATGCAAGCGGTACTGGTATCGGGACCGATATCGGGTCCGGTACCGGAATCGGTACAGGTACCGACAACGGGGTTTGTTGCGGTACCATAGGCGTCGCAGCTTGAATGAATGCCGTGATGGCACGCTGCATGGTCAGAATATTCTGATACATTGACGCCACCAATGTCTGGATGTCAGTACCGGTAGAAACTTCCGGTATCCCAGAACATTGTAACAGGTGATGGTCGAGGCCGAGCCATTGATGTCAACCTGTGACCCCATAGGTAGTGCTTTGGAAGCCGGAGCCTCCCGCCGGGGTAATTTTGCCGGTGTGGTATCCTCAAGAGTAAGCCTGGGGGCATCTCGATACTTAGAGGGAGATGCTCTTTGAGGACCGGCCAGATTTAAGTTTGGTTACCTGAGATCCATGGGATGAAGAAGCAGCCCTGGAAGACGTCGATGCCACGGAAGCTGCATCGGAGGGAAACAGGGTAATGAGCTTAGCTGCTCGATTCTGTAACCCTCTTTTAGACATCATGGAACAGGACTCACAATCCGCAATGGAGTGGTCAGGACCTAAACATTTTAGACACCAGTCATGGGTGTCAGTGACAGAAATAGTGCTGCTGCACTTTGTGCATTTTTTAAACCCGGAGGCGGGTTTTTCCATGAGGGAAAAATATATCTGTAGGCCTAAGGCCCCAGAAGAAAAATGCACTGAAAAGAATAGAAGTTCTTTTGGTTTTTTTTTAAAAGAAAGAAAAGGACCGGTGGTACCGGTGCGGAATCGAGAAGGCAGACACGCGACTAAAGAAAAATGAAAGAAAATAAGAAATTCTTCAGCGGTGACAGGAACACGACCTGCTGGCTCCGCGAAAAAGAAGAACTGGAGAGAGCCAGTTAGGAAAGGCGGGAAGGCAGCGCGCAGGCGCTGTGGGATGCTCCCAAAAGCTTTCTTACTGGACGCTGGGGAGCGTTCCTGCGCAGGCTCCGTCGGTACCGACGATACCCATATGTGAAGACTCATTCCTGCTTGTTCCTGGAGATAGCAGAATACATATCTACCAATAGTAAAATATCTCGACAGATACATATTATATATATATATATTTAACATTTAGATATATGAGAATATATCTATAGTGAGATATGAAGGGCATAAAATACACACAAATGATAGACATAGACATCTGTAAGATGTGTGCTATAGGTATGAATATATAGGCCTCTATATGGAAGTCTGCAATGAAGCAGAGATATGCCTACAAAAAGGTATTCACATAGGAAAATGTGGAAAGGAAAGATTCATCTAATAACAAGAAGGTGGAACCTACTTGAGAAGATATATAGAGAATCAATTCCCACTGGTTATGGCTACAGGGATGCTAGGTAGTAGAATAACCAGGATGGTTATATGACAAGCAGAGGATGATATCAGTCTGCAGCCAGCAAGTCCCAAGTATTTTAGAACTCTAGCATGGTAAGTGAACAGAAGACGCATAGGAATGAGATACCATGCTGTAAGTAGTAGTAAGTTTATAGAAAGGAAAAAAGACATGCTGGCACAGGAAACTATTGTTTGATAGTGGATAGACCTCTTTTCCTAGCAGGAAGAAGAGGAGAACCCTGTGACCTAGAAGCATGAACATCCTGACAGCTCATAGAACATAGAAAGAATGGATGTCTTTCGGGAAGAGATCCATGTTTAGGATTTAGAATGACAGCAGTGGATTACCTCTATTGAAAAGAAGCAACTGCAGATTCTAATCCCAAGAGTCACAAGCATCTCATGGATTGATCAGAAACCCTGTGGTTGCTGGGTTTGCGGAGCCTGGCGAGAGGTTGAACTCTGCAGACCAGGACGATGCTTCCCCTGTTTGGGAACATCTGTATGATGGGCAGATGATGCATAAAACCTTCTTCTCCTATGGGAAGAAAGTTTGGCAGGAGATTTCCTACCTACTGGGACAGAAGAAGGTGCAGAACAAGCCCCTAGGAACAGGTAAGTCAGTGGACAACTGAGTAACCTGACGTAAAGACTCCTTGTTGAAAAGATTGTCTCCAGTGCAAGGAGTATGTCCCAGTCTGTGCTGTGCCCATTTGTCCAAGTCTGAAGCTTGGAGCCAGGCTCTATGTCGTGCCCCTATAGTTATAGCAGAAGTCGTGCTAACAGACTCAAAAGAGTCTAGGGAAGCACGAGTAAGAAACCAAGATATATTCTGGAGATGCTTGAGCAGTGAAGAATAGTCTGCACTCTTGGACTCTGGAAGGGAAGGAGTCAAAAGATGTAATTGCTTTGTGACCTCCTCAAGAGGTAGACTTATATAGAAAATATATGAGAGAATTCTTGCAGAAAGCATAGATGTCTGGAAGGTTTGACGTCCAAAGGCATCTAGTGTCTTAGACTCACGACCTGGCGGATAAGTAGAGTGCTTTTTCTTACTCTTTACCCGCCGCATTGCTGATTCCACTACTATGGAATGATGAGGAAGTTGAGTCTTTTGAAACCTTGGAGAGGGGGGCACCTGATATAAGATATCAGTTGCTCTGGAAGGTGGGGGTACCCTTAAAGGTGTTTCCCACATTCCTAGAAGGAGATCCTGCAAGGAATGATGCAAAGGAAGCATTATGTTCTCCTTTCCTTTGGTAGAAACAGAGCCTTGTGCAGGATCATATCCTGGGATAGGAATGGCAAGAGATCTTGCTATATCCAGGAGGAAACTCTGAAAAGAGGGTTCCCCAACAGGAATTTCCCTTGGACAGGGAATAGAAGATCCTGCACAATGCAGTGTGGAATGCTTAAAGGATGGTTGCCGGTACTGGCTGTCAGGAGCAGCGACCGTCATTACCACATTGTCCATGCCAGGTATTGACTCCAAGCTTGGCATAGAAGGGAGCGATCCTGTTGAAAAAAGCATGGTAGGAGTTGGCCACGATGCTACTGTGGATACCGGTACCAATGCCAATATCGGTACCGATGTCGGAGTCGAGCCCGACAAAGACATCGGAGCAGTCATCGGTGACAGTTGTAAACGGGGGTGCTGGTCATGAATGTCCACAGTCTTGGCAAAGGCAAAATATTATTATGACTTGCAAAGGAGTGTGGGGGTTGTAGTTCATTCATACCAAAATCAGCCGTTCACAAAATAATGAGTTGTGATGCTCGAGTGTAAGCAAAGAAAAACAGATTTTATTCATGGGGTTAATTCTCCCACACAGATTTACTTGGTAACACAAAAGGACACATGATAAAAGTATTGTACTCAGGAAAAACAAAACATGATATAAGGTAACTGAACTTCTTAAGCAATAAATCAATAAAGACCTTGATGGGAAACAGAAAAGGTCTTTTTGATGGCTCCTGCTAATGACCTTCTTAGCAGTGCTCCAAAAGGCAAAAACAAACCCAAAAGTAACAAAAAAACTGTTCTTTATCAAGGATAACTTTCTTCTATTCACACACACAAAGAAGAAGTTTCCTTCTAGAGCTCATGTGCACTTGTGCCTGGCTCAATTACAAATAATTAGCCAGCTGCAAACCCCTTTGCTGGTTCACTCTCTCTACGTGGCTCAATCCTACTCTAAAGCTTTCTTGCAGAGACTTTTCTGGGTAGATAAAAGAACAAGTTACAGTTCCTTTTGGTGGTTGTGGTATTAGTGAGAAACTACTTTAAAACAGCAGCCTAGACAGGGAGCAATCCATGGCTACAACATGGCTACTAAAAATCATATTCAACAAGAAATGCATCCTGTAATTATGTAATTTATGTATATATGTAAAGCCTCCTCTCAAGAAATCAAATGTAAATCTGTAACAGTTTGCTGTGACTTTCACCCTCCCCTGCAATCCTACTGTATGCTTAAATTCTGGTCTGTACAACCGCACCCTTTTGTATAGAAAACCGCCACTGATCGCTGGAAGTGGCGGGATACAAGTGTACACTAAATAAAATAAATAAAATAAATGTATTCCAACTGATCATTTGCTATATCTCCTTCTTCCTCAAATATCATGGAATCAATATCATGGTCTGGCTCAGAGGAATTCCTTAATTGATCACTCTCAGGATAATATTTGTTTCCCTGCTGTCTTCCAGATGAAGAGCTAGGGCACAGATCAAAGTTCATACCTGAGCTTCCCTTGCTGTTAGGTTTCCTCTCCTGGTATCCTGGCCAGTACGTAGTCCAGCTTTTATGTCCAGCCTTCCAATCAAGATCCCTGGACACTGGGTCTCTCTTCACATACCTTCTTGCACCGGTCTTAGGGCCCCTTCCAAATGCAGCCGTCTCCCTCAAAGGTGCCGTTTGGAAGTTCCTGGCTCTATAACCCCAATATTCTGGCTTCCTCCAGTCCAATGGAGTATGCTTGCCTCTGGAATCACTCCTAATACACGTACTGCTGTGGGCTCCTCCTTTAGACCTCCAAGATGTCTTTCTGTTCTTCCTTCCACGTTGCCTCTGCTGTTGTAGTCCTCTCTCTTCTTTCTCCAATGGCTTCTGCTTCTGTCTCTCCTCGTTCTGCCTGTTCTGACTCTGTGTAAAATCTCTTTTACTTTTAAAGTGCTTAGAGGGACACTCCACCCTAGCACAGCCCAGGTGTGCTGAATCAAGCCCTGCCCTTGGAGATGAGTGATTGGGGATTACCTCATAGCTCTCCTGATTGAACACACGTTTCCCCACTTCAGCCCTTCTAGAGGCTGTTTGAAACCTGGTGCATTCTGGGACTGGTAGTCTTTTATGAAAACATTCTGTTTTAGTATTTCTACCAGCAAAGACAGGTTGCTTATTCAAAGCCAATTCACCTCTTTTATAGCTCCCTCCTGAACTATGATAAGCTTCCTTATCACACAGTTCAATCGGTACCGAGGTAACCGAAAACCTCTGGGTGTTATCCTCGGTACCGAGCCACCGGTGTCGGTACCAAAATGTATTGGTACCGAGTCATCCAGACTAGAGAGCGATTCTAAACTCGGCATCGATAAGCGAAGCATGGAAGGCACCGACCGTAAGGGTAATGAGGACATCGGTACCGGCTTCGATATCATGTCTGATACCGGTGAATGAAGGTCAGCTAGTAGCAACTCATTCGGCCTCGGGGGAACCGAGAGTTGCGGATCCGAATCATCGGAACCGAGCCTTCGGTACCGCCGAGAGCCAGTACCAAGGTGAGTCGGTACCCAGTCCTCCAGACTGGAGATCGATTCCAGACTCGGCATCGAAGGAAGCGAGGCTATCGATGCACGTCTGGAGGGTACCGACATCAGTGGTAGTATCGGTGCTGGTACCGATAATGAAAGGTCAGTCTGGAGTGTATCCAACGGTCCCGAAGGTACCGAGGACGCCAGATGACCATCCCTGGTGAGGAGTGTTTCATCCAACACCAGTGCCAATGTCGGGGTATCGGTACCGCTCAAAGCAGATGCCACCACCGGACACGGCTCAGGTATGTTCTGTGAAGGGTGAACCCCAGGAACAACCTGAAACCCCTCAAAGGCTTTGGAGACCAAAGACTCCCGCCGGGTTTGGAAGCCAGTAGGCCCTCGAGGGCAAGGCCGGAGCCGTCTACATGCTGTGCATGAGACCTACCACTCGAGGGCTGGCTAGTCTTAACAGACTGTTTGTGGGTTACCTGATCCTTTGTAGAAGAAGGGGACGGTGTCCCGAAGCTGGAGGGAAACCGTGTATCTAGGGAACCTCAATATTGAAGACCTCTTCTCACCAAACTGTTGTCAGGACCCAAGCAGGTTAGACACCGACTTCGAGGGTCTAAAAATAAAGTTGTACCACCACAGTTTGAACATTTCTTGCAGAAAGTGTCTGGCGGTTCCATGAAGGAAAAAGAAGAGGCCTAAAAGGCCTAAGACACCGTGAAGAAAAAATATTCCTTGAAAAAGGAAGATTTACAAGAAAAGAAAAGAAAACACCGGCGGTACCAGTGGCGTCGTGAAGACAGCTGCGACCACAAGAAAACTAAAGAAATAAAAACAAGAATTTTCTGCGGTGACAGGAGGACGTCCTGCCGGCTCCGCGGAAAAACGAAAACTGAGGAGAGGCAGTTGGGAAAGGCGGGAAGGCAGCACGCAGGCGTGGTGGGATGCTTCCAAAAGCTCTTTGATTTGACGCTGGGAAGCATTCCCGCGCAGACTCTGTCAGTACCGACGTACCCATATGTGAAGACTCATTCCTGCTTGTTCCTGGAGATAAATCTGCACAGGTTGCTATTCTCCCCGCCCCCTCCCTCCCCACCCAATATGGCTGACGTATAAGTCTTCACCTGCCGTTTTCTTTTTGGGAGTTGGAGGCTGGGAATTTTATGTTCTGGCCCCCCATTGGGTTTATGTTTCCTTTATCTCCCCCTACTTTAATTATGGGCTAATTATGATATGGATGTATATTATAATTTTAGGTGTTTTTTCTTTGTTTTCTTTGATGCATCCTTTATCTTTGTATTCATGGAATTCTTGGACGTATATATTTAAATTTCAATAAACATAAAAAACTGAAAACCCATGAGGATTGTGGAAAATTGCAAGACCACCTTGATAAATTGGAAGACTGGGCATCAAAATGGCAGATGAAATTTAATGTGGACAAGTGCAAAGTTATGCATCTAGAAAAGGACAACCCAAACTACTGTTACATGATGCAGGGTTCTACATTAGGA
The DNA here is from genome assembly GCA_033557465.1 of Ichthyophis bannanicus. Lineage (NCBI taxonomy): Eukaryota > Metazoa > Chordata > Amphibia > Gymnophiona > Ichthyophiidae > Ichthyophis > Ichthyophis bannanicus. The sequence continues at coordinate 16,910,650 of CM066034.1, forward strand.
ACCACCACCCAGGAAAAGATTTAAGCATCATTGTGGATAACATGTTGAAACCCTCCACCCAGTGTGCAGCGGCAGCCAAGAGAGCAAATAGGTATCATAAGTAAAGGAATGGAGAATAAAACAAAGGATGTTATAATGCCTCTGTATCGTTCCATGGTACGACCGCACCTTGAATTAGCTCTCACTTGGTTTGCAGCTTGTCGTGCTGTGAGGGCTTGCGTGCATCAGTGATGCTGAGAGCTAAACTATCGGTAGTTTAACTACTGGCAGGGTCTCCCAAGATGGACAGGTCTCAGCTGAGGTGCCAGACGAAGACAAACCACCCATCTGGGCAGCAGCAGAATGGGATAGTGTTGACGGCGGAGGATCACATTTCTGTGACAACGGCAACACCACCAAACTTAAACTGCGCGGAAGGAAGGCCCGGCAATCTACTTCTGTATCTTGCCATGAAAACCCAATGGATAGTTACAACAAAACAAATTGTGCTATGGTGCTGGAAGATGAGACTCCCAGGTCAGAAGGCACTCAACTAGCTACTGGGGAAGAGCTGAAGACTTTTCAGAGTAAAGCCAGCATTTATGATGTGGTTGGATCAAAGCCCTCGGGAAGTCTGACTGCTGATGTAGCTGCGCATGAAATGAGAGTCAGAAGCTGTAAAGATGTCTTACACATTGGAACATGGAACGTACGAAGCATGAACCAAGGGAAGTTGGAGGTGGTCAAGAATGAAATGGAACGTGTACAACTTGATCTGTTGGGTGTCAGCGAACTGAAATGGACTGGCATCGGGCACTTTGCATCAGATCACATGGTCTACTATGCTGGAAATGAAAGACAAAGAAGAAATGGTGTTGCATTTATAATAAAGAAGAAACTTGCAAGAACTGTAATGAAATACAATGCAGTCAGCGAACGCTTAATCTCTATTCGTCTACGAGGAATGCCTATCAACACAACTATAATTCAAGTATATGCCCCAACAACAGCTGCAGAAGAGAATGAAATTGAAGAGTTCTATGAACAAGTACAAGCTGAAATTGACAGAACATGCAAACAGGATATCCTGATAGTCATGGGTGACTGGAACGCAAAAGTTGGCAACAAAGAAGAAGGCAAAGTAGTTGGAAAATATGGACTTGGCAACAGAAATGAAGCTGGAGAAAGATTGATAGAATTCTGCAAGACCAATGATCTATTCATCTCAAACACCTTCTTCCAGCAACACAAGCGGCGACTGTACACATGGACTTCACCCAATGGATTGTATAAAAATCAAATTGACTACATCTGTGGAAGTCAACGATGGAAAAGCTCTGTAACATCAACAAAGACAAAACCTGGAGCTGACTGTGGTACAGATCATCAACTACTAGTATGCAAACTCAAGCTAAAGTTGAAAAAGAGCAAACCACTCATGAATGCCGCAAAATATGACCTTGAGAATATACCACTGGAATTTAAAGACTGCCTGCAAAATCGATTTGCTGCTTTAGATACAAATGACAGAGCTCCGGAAGAGTTATGGAATGACGTCAAGAAGGTTGTGCTAGAAGAAAGCGAGAAGTCTCTACAAAAGGTGAAAAAGCAAAAACGGCCAAAATGGATGACGGAAGAAACTCTGAAAATTGCCCAGAAACGCAGAGAAGCTAAAGCCAAAGGAGAAAGAAAGACAATCTCAGAACTCAACAGAGATTTCCAACGTGCAGCAAGACAGGACAAGGAAAAGTACTACAATGACACTTGCAAGGAAATAGAAGCAGAAACTATTAGAGGAAGAACAAGATCGGCTTTCCTAAAGCTGCGAGAGCTAAAGAAAAAGTTCCAGCCTCGAATTGGAATGTTACAAGATGCTCAAGGTTCTATGTTGAATGATGCTGAGAAGATCAAGAAAAGGTGGAAGGAATATACAGAGTTTTTATATGATAAAGATCAAGTGGACCAACAGCCGTTTCAACCTATACCTTATGATCAGGAACCATTGGTGATGAAAGAAGAAGTTGAAGCAGCATTGAAAGCCTTATCAAAGAACAAAGCACCAGGCATTGATGGCATTCCCATAGAAGTATTGCAGCAATCTGATGCAGCTGTTACCGTACTTACAAGGCTCTGCCAAGAAATATGGAAGACAACATCATGGCCAACTGACTGGAAAAGATCTGTGTTTATACCAATACTAAAGAAAGGTGATCCAACTGACTGTGGAAATTATCGCACAGTCGCTCTGATCCCACATGCCAGCAAGATTCTACTGAAGATTATTCAAAAGAGACTACAGCCATACCTAGAACAAGAACTACCTGAAGTGCAAGCAGGGTTCAGGAAAGGACGAGGAACGAGAGACATCATTGCGGATGTGAGATGGATCCTTGAAAAGACTAAAGAATACCAAAAGGATATCTATTTGTGCTTTATCGACTATAGCAAGGCTTTTGACTGTGTAAACCATGAGAAACTCTGGGCCACGTTAAGAAGCATGGGTATACCAGAACACCTGATCGTTCTCTTGCGCAATCTGTACATTGATCAAGAAGCAACAGTTCGAACGGAACAAGGAGAAACAGAATGGTTTAAAATAAGCAAAGGTGTAAGACAAGGCTGCATACTTTCCCCCTACCTGTTTAATTTATATGCAGAACAAATCATCAGAGAAGCAGGACTGTATGAAGACCACAGAGGTGTGAAGATTGGTGGAAGACTCATCAACAACCTTCGCTATGCTGATGATACCACATTACTGGCTGAAAGTGAAGATGATCTGAAACATTTGCTTCTCACAATCAAAGAACATAGTCTCAAAATGGGCCTGCACCTTAATGTAAAGAAGACAAAGATCATGACAACTGGCATAATCAACAGGTTCATCGTTGAAGGAGAAGAAATTGAAATCGTGAACAACTTTAACCTACTTGGATCAACTATCAATAAAGAAGCAACAAGCAGTCAAGAAATCAGACGACGCATTGCTCTTGGCAGAATGGCTATGAAAGACCTAGATAAGATTCTCAAGAGCAGAGATGTCTCTCTCCATACAAAGATTCGACTTGTTCAAGCCATGGTATTTTCAATAACATCATATGGATGTGAAAGCTGGACAGTGAAAAAGACAGACAGGAAGAAAATTGATGCCTTTGAATTATGGTGCTGGCGGCGAATACTGTGTATACCATGGACTGCCCGAAGAACAAACCAGTCTGTACTAGAGGAGATCAAACCTAAGCTTTCTTTAGAAGCTCAGATGACAAGACTTCGACTTTCATACTTCGGACACATCATGCGAAGAGAGAGATCATTAGAGAAAGACATCATGCTTGGCAAGATAGAAGGTCAACGCAAAAGAGGAAGGCCAGCAATGAGATGGATTGATACAATAACAGCAGCTACGGGTACCAGTCTGTCAACAATGAGCCGCCTGACTGAAGACCGAACACAATTTAGGATAGCTATCCAGAGGGTCGCCATGAGTCGACTCCGACTCGACGGCACTTAACAACAACAACAGCATTATTAGAAAAGGTGCAGAGAAGAGTCAGCAAAACGGTAAAAGGGATAGAAGGATACCCCTATGAAGAGAAGCTAAAAAGGTTAGGATTGAGAGGAGATGTGATAGAGGTCTATAAATTAATGAATTGAGTGGAACGGGTAAACGTAGATCGATTGATTATGCCATGAAAAAGTAGAAAGACTAGGGGACATGCAATGAAGCTACAGGGTAACCTATTTAAGACTAATAAGAGAAAATATTTTTTCACTCAACATGTAATCAAACTCTGGAATTCTTTACCAGAGGATATAGTAAAAGCTGTTAGTGTAGCCGGGTTTAAAAAAGGTTTGGACAAGTTCATGGAGGAAAAGTCCATAAACCATTATTAAAGGGGACCCGGGATATCCACTGCTTGACCCAATTCAAGAATTGTGGAACCTGTGTCTTTTGGGGAAACTGCTAGGTACTTGTGACCTAGATTGGCCACTGTTGGAAACAGGATACTGGGGTTGGTGGACCTTGGTCTGACCCAGTATGGCATCTCTTATGATAAAATGAGGAAAACAGTTAAGAAAAAACTAAAAGGAGCAGTTGAAAAGGTTAAAGATGTACATCAGGCTTGGCTGTTGTTGAAAAATACTATCTTGGAAGCCCAGACCAGCTGTATTCCACGCTTTAAGAAAAGTGGAAGGAAGTCCAAAAAACTGCCAGCATGGTTTAAAGGCGAGGTCAGAGAGGCTGTTGTTGCCAAAAAAGCATCTTTCAGGAAATGGAAAAAAGAGCCAAACGACGAAACCTGGAAACAGCACAAGCACTGGCAAGTCAAATGCAAGGCATTGATAAGGCAGGCAAAGGGAGAATTTGAGAAGAAGCTTGCTGCGGAAGCAAAACGCGAAGTAAAGACCTTTTCAAGTACATTCATAGCAAAAAACCTGTCAGAGAGTCAGTTGGTCCATTAGATGATAAAGGGGTTAAAGGAGCACTAAGAGGCGACAAGGCGATAGCGGAGAGACTGAATGAATTCTTTGCTTCGGTCTTTACTGAGGAAGATATTTATTTATTTATTTATTTATTTAGCAATCATTTATAACCCGCATCTTCCAGAGTTCAGTTGCGGTTCACAATAAAACAATCCAACAAAGCAAAATCTTAGTTTTACATCGAACTAGTTTTACATTGAACTTAGTTTTACATGGAACATTTTGTAACAATAAAGAATAATAGTTAACAGCATGAACTAATGCATAACAGCACAAGGCTAGCTTGTAAACTATTTACAATAACTATATACAAATACAAGTTGTGGGTACTTTAGGGTTGAATCATAGTGTTTTAGGATAATGTGTTATCTGTTAAATTATTAGAAATAGTATTACACAGTCAGGATTTTTAGCCTTTATCTGGATTCTTTAGCCTTTATCTGAGTGTATCAAGGGGTTATCTGTGTTGCCATAGTGCATGGAGAATAGATAGGTTTTTAGTTTTTTACGGAGTTCCATAATTTCGGTTATAGTTCGTAGGTCCTCCGGGAGGGAGTTCCAAATAGAAGGGGCTGCATGAGAAAAAGCTCTGTTGTTAGTTAATTTATTTGCTTTTATGAAATCATTAGGAGTGTTTAGTTTATTTGAGTATCCTTTTCTGTGCGTAGCTTTTTGGGATTCCATGCTGATTAGTTTGCTTAGTGGTATTGGAGCCATGTTATTTAAAGCTTTATATGTTGTTATTGTGGTTTTATATATTATCCTGCTTTGAATTGGCAACCAGTGTAGGGAAGCTAATAATGGTGTTATGTGCTGGAATGAGTGTGCTTTCATTATAATTCTAGCTGCTGCGTTTTGTGCTAATTGGATTCTTTTTATGTTTTGTTTCGTTATTCCTAATAGAATTAGGTTGGCAAAATCAAAGTGTGGGGTTATTGTGGCCTGGATTATATTAATGAAGTCTGGTTGGTGTACTAAAGGGCGTAATTGTTTAAGGATTTTGAGTTTAAAATATATTTTCTTAATGGTGTTTCTGATGTGAGTATTCATCGTCAGATGTGTATCCAAGATAACACCTAGGTATCTTATTTCATTTTTTATTTTAATGTCATGATTTTGTAATGTTATGTGGGTTGGGGGGGTATATGATTGTTTTTTTGTTACAATTAGGACTTCTGTTTTTGAATGATTAATGTGGAGGTTTTGAGCTTTTAGCCATGTTGTGATTTCATTGAAACAATCCGATAGTAGTTTTATTGGCAAATTAGGGATTGTGAATGGGATGTACATCATAATATCATCTGCATATAGATGATAGTATACTCCGAATTTTTTAAAGATATCACAGACTGGTTTTATATAAATATTAAACAGGAGGGCTGATAGTGCGGAGCCTTGTGGGAGTCCAATTTCCTGTTTATATATGGTTGATGTTTGGTTACCAATTCTTACATTTTGTGTTCGATTACACAGGTACACTAAAAAAATTTTTTTTTAAACTGCCTCTAATGTTTCGATTGATTTTTACGTTTTTTGGTGCGCTGAATCCAAATCTGGTAACCAATTTGCTCCATCACGTACAGATTTTTTGCTACATTGGGTTAGCAGTTTGAGGTGAACGTTTCAGATTGAGTGCGATCGAGATAAAAGTTTCTTGGATGAATTCTTTATACTAATTGTTTAGTAGTTATTCAAATAAGAATAAAGAAAATTGTAACAAGGCAGCACATAAGAATAGAGTAATGTCAACAAAACACACTGTGATGGTAGCAAAATTGTCTGCACTTAAAACAGCCACATACATGTGCACAAACATTGAGCATATAAGAGCGAGGTTAGACACAAAGCAAAGCAAAGAAATGTGCAAAAAATGTTGTACAGGTATGTATGTAAGAATAGAAAACGCAAACCGCACCATTGTAATACATGAAGACAAACACCCGATGGTGTGAAAATAAAATTCTAATAAATGAGATCCGACACTGTGGTAATAACTAGCAAATTTTTATTTCAAAGTTTAGTAAAAACACGATATTTGTCAACACAGTTTAGATTTTAAAGTCATTCTTGGGTCAATCAATCTCCTGGTGGGCCCATTTCTTCTTCCCCCGAATGCTTCTCTTGGTGCGCTGCTTGGCGTATTTTTCATCTGGGGTTTCCCGCAGCAGCAACCAGCAGAAATCAGCCATCATAGTGGTGTTCCATCTTCCTTGGTACCTTCTCTTCGTCCTTGATGTCCTGGTGAAACCTTTCACCTTGTTCTTCACTGTACGCCCCCACGTTTTCGGGAAAGTAGTTCACATGGGAGTGCAAGAAATGGACTTTCAGGCTCATGTTACAGCCTTGTTCTTTGAAGGCATTGAGCATCCTGGCAACAATATCCTTATAGTTGTCATCCCGCCTGTTCCCCAAGAATTTGAGAACAACATCCTTGAAGGAATCCCAGGCTTCTTTTTCCTTCTCAGACATCGTTTCAGCGAATGCTCCATCTGAAATGAGTTTCCTTATATCAGGGCCAACAAACACTCCTTCCTTTATCTTTGCTTCAGAAAGTCGGGGGAACTTTGAGCAAAGGTACTGAAAGCACTCACCATCTTTTGGAAGGGACTTGATGAATTGCTTAATGAGACCCAACTTAATGTGGAGAGGTGGTAATAGAATTTTATCACGAGGTACCAAGCTCTCATGAAGAACATTTTTCTCACCGGGTCTCAAATACTCCCGAATTGGCCAGTCTTTTTTCCCCCAGTGTAGGTCGCGGGCCCGGCTATCCCACAAGCAAAGGAAGCAGGGATATTTGGTGAAACCGGATTGCTGCCCTAATAGCATGGATAGAATTTTAAAGTCTCCACAAATCATCCACTTATGCTCATCATAACGAATCTTCTGAAGAATCAGGGCCAAATTCTCGTATTTTTCTTGGAGAATAACAGAGTGAGCAATAGGAACTGAAGCGAATGTGTTGCCATTATGAAGAAGAACACCTTTTATGCTGTCTTTTGACGAATCAATGAACAGCCGCCATTCAGCAGGATCATACTTGAGTTTAAACTTTTCCATCACTCCGTATATATCGTTGCAAAATACCAAATCTTCCTCTTTGCTGAAATACTTCAAAAATTGTGTCTCGCAGTTGCGGTACCAATAAAAAGTTCTTCCTGGTGACAATAGATTTTTCTGTTTAAGCCGAGAACCTAGCAGTTGGGCAGCATCTTTTGTGAGTCCTAAATCCCGGACTAAATCATTCAATTCAGCTTGAGAGAAAAGTTCAGGTTTCGGATCTGGTTCAATTTCAAACTCGGAAGTACTGGACTCATCGGGAAAAGCCATCTGATGAGTCTCATCATGATCAGAACCGTCCACACAAATATGATCCAAAGATTTTGGTGGTTCAGGCACAGGTACTTCGTTGCTATGAGGCATAGGCCTAATTGCTGAGGGAAGGTTGGGGTAACTTATTACGTTCTTATTTTTTAAGTTGTATCCCTTCACAATGCAAGAGCAAAAATAGCAGTCACTGCTGTGGTCTCTTTGTTCACGCCACATCATAGGTATTCCGAAACGAAATGCTTGTTTTTTACCTTTCATCCATAAGCGTAGATCTTCCTCACATGTCTTGCACACTTTGTGAGGAGCCCACGGTTTGTCTTGATCGCCTAACTTCAAACCGAAATAGGCGAAATATACTTTTTTAATAAATGCAGAAATGTTCCTCTGCCGCTTTTTCACGGTATATTCCCCACAAATAAAACAAAAACTGTCCGGAGAGTTGACGCAACCTCTGGCTCTGTGAGCCATCACAAATACACAGCACTGCAAACTACAACTGTAGTGAACCACTTCGGAATAAAGCTGGATTACGACTGAGCAAACAAAAGGTAATAAGGAACTTGCAAGAAACTGAAATTTGACAGGAACGTTCATGTCGCAACCACCGTGTTTGAGCGAGCGAACGAGGCGAGGCGAACAGGAAAGAACATGCGCCAGCGCGAGTACTGGATTTAGCCCCCCGCCTCCCAATTGTCCTGTTAATGTATAAAATGAATACAAAACACTCTAAAATATCATGAGGGAGTGTTTCTAGTTAGTTAACCATTACAACCTCTATTTTGGGCCAAGAAAATAAACTGCAGTCGGCTAAAAAGAAATTATGTGAACATTCCTTATATGGGTAAGAAATCTAATTTTGCAAGAAAACGTGACGTGATGGAACATTTTGGCTATTTTTCCTGGATTCAGCACCCCAAAATCTATAGGAATCAGTTGCAAAACTGGAGGCAGTTTTTTGGTAGTGTACCTGTGTTATTTAAGTAAGAGGTAAACCATTTGTGTACAGTGGCATTTATTCCTATTTGTTTCAGGTTATTAAGCATTATAGTGTGGTGAACACTATCAAATGCTGCGGAAATATCAATAAATAAGAGTATAAATGCTTGTTTATGATTATCAATTCCTTTAAGTAGTACATCGGTTAAGACTGTTAAGAGAGTTTCAACTCCATGTTGAGGCCTAAATCCATATTGGTGCTCATCAAGTGGGTAGGATGAATCTAGGTATTCCTGTGTTTGGATTTGTACCACTTTTTCTATTATTTTAGCCAAAAAAGGGATACTTGAGATGGGTCTGTATGATTTTGGTGATGCTTTGTCAAGCGTGTTGTTTTTGAGGATTGGACGGATTTGTGCATGTTTGAGCATAGATGGGAGGTATCCTTGAAGTAATGAGAGGTTGACTATAGGGAGGATATGATAGTAGTATTGGGAGTGTACTTTTTATCCATGTTACTGGGCATGGGTCCAGAAAGGAAGTTGTTGTGTTTAGGTTAGAAATGATGTTCTTTAGTGCGTCTTTTGATATAGTGTGAAATTTGGACCATTCATCTGAGCAGTGATGGACTGTATCTATATTGTTTAGAGTCATTATAGGTTGCATAGATTTGTTTTGATAGTGGTTGGCTAAGATTTGTACTGAAATATCAGTGATTTCAGTGTTAGATGTTTGAGGATTATTAGTAAGATTTCTAACAATGGAGAATAGCTCTCGTGGTCTGTTATAAGATTTTGATAATATTGCTGCGAAATAAGATTTTTTTGTGTTATCTAAAGTCTCTTTGTATTTCGTGAGGTAGTTGTTATATATTTCCTTGTTGATGAATGATTTGGTTTTGCGCCATTTATGTTCTAGATGTAGGGATGTTACCCATGACTGAAGTGGTATTTAAAGGTGCGGAAGAATTGAAGGAAATATCGATACATCGGGAAGATGTCTTACAACTATTAGATAAACTGAAGAGTAGCAAATCACCTGGGCCGGATGGTATACATCCAAGGGTGTTGAAAGAACTGAAATATGAGATTGCAGACCTACTATTAGTAATCTGTGAACTATCATTAAAATCATCTCTAATACCTGAAGATTGGAGAATCGCCAATGTAACACCAATTTTTAAAAAGGGTTCCAGGGGTGATCCGGGAAACTACAGACCGGTGAGCCTGACGTCAGTACCGGGAAAAATGGTAGAAACCATCATAGACAATAAAATTACTCAGCATGTAGATAGTCATGACCTAATGGGAGACAGCCAACATAGCTTTAGACAAGAAAGATCTTGTCTTACTAATCTGTTATGTTTTTTTGAAGGAGTGAATAATCAGGTGGACAAAGGTGAGTCGGTTGATATTGTGTATCTGGACTTTCAGAAAGCTTTTGACAAGGTCCCTCATGAGAGACTTTTGGCAAAACTAAAGAGCAATTCTGGTCGCCGTATCTTAAAAAGGATATAGCGATTTTAGAAAAGGTTCAGAGAAGAGCCACCAAAATAGTAAAGGGAATGGAAGGATACTCTCCTATGAAGAAAGGCTAAAAAGGTTAGGGCTCTTTAACCTGGAAAAGAGACAGCTGAGGGGAGATATGATAGAAGTCTATAAATTAATGAACGGAGTGGAACGGGTAAACGTAGATCGATTGTTTACCTTATCAGAATAAAGAAAGACTAGGGGACATGCAATGAAGCTACAGGGTAAACTATTTAAGACTAATAAAAGAAAATATTTTTTCACTCAACGTGTAATCAAACTCTGGAATTTGTTACCGGAGGATGTAGTAAAGGCTGTTAGTGTAGCTGGGTTTAAAAAAGGTTTGGACAAGTTCCTGGAGGAAAGGTCCATAAACCATTATTAAGAAGGGACCCAGGATATCAATGCTTGAACCAATACAAGCATTATGGAACCTGTGTCCCTTGGGGAAACTGCTAGGTACATATGACCTAGATTGGCCACTTTTGGAAACAGAATACTGGGCTTGATGGACCTTGGTCTGACCCAGTATGGCATATCTTATGTTCTTATGTTCTCCCTACACTCCTCCCCAGAAACTCCGCTCTTCTGGCAAATTGCTTTTATCTGTGCCCTTCTCTTCTATTGCCAAGTCCTGACTTTGTTCCTTTCACCTTGCTGCTCCTTATGCCTGGAACAAACTACCTAAGTCTGTACGTCAGGCGCCTTCTCTGACCCATTTCCAATACAGGTTGAAAACTCACCTCTTCGCTGCCGCTTTTGGATCTTGACTCACCTGATCGCCTTTGTGTTTCCTTACCATTCCCCCTAGATTTATCCCTATCCACACCTACTATGTTCTCTGTCTTGACTAGATTGTAAGCTCTGATGAGCAGAGACTCTCTCTTACATGTGTGTGCAGAGCTGCGTGCATCTTGTAGCGCTATACAAATGCTAAGTAGTAGTAGTAAGATGCCAATACCGATGCTCAGTAGTATTGGAACAGAGAGCCGTGTTAGCTTGAGACAGTTGGATACCGGTGACTCAATCTGTTCCAATGATGGTAGGGCCTCGAGGGTTCCATCTATGCTGGTTCTAGGGCCGACATCAGGGCAGTTACACCTGACTATAGTCCCGGTGTCAAAGCCTGCAATTCTGGAGCTCTTGATTTTATCGATACCAAGGCTGACAGGAGTGCAGCCAACTCTTCTCGATAGCCAGCATGCACTAGTCCAGGAAGATAGCCGATGTCTGGGTGAAATCACCAACGAGGTTCTGAACCACCATCCCAGAACATTGAAGTGGTAACTCTCTGGGTCTGATGCCTCGGGAGTATCCTGGATCCCCCATTTGTGTTTTGGAGATCCTCCTGCTGGGGCTGTTTGGCTGGCTGGACTGCATCCGAAGCACCTCTGGGGCAGTCACAATGCTTATGCTGTACTTCTCTAGTCTCTGTATCAGTCTTCAATGACAATGACTTTGGAGTGGCCAGAAATTTTGACTTTCTTTTATGTCTGGACTTTGAAGAGATCTGAGATCTCTTAGAGGAAGTCGATGCTCTTGAAGAAGTGGAAGCCATTGATTGAGTCAAAGGTGAGCGATCCATACTGTCTGTCTTGGTTCTTTAGGCCTCTGTGTCATTTGCTGGCACATAGGACAAGAACTGGGTTGATGTTCTGGGCCCAGACATTTTAGACACAAATCATTTTTATCAGTGACTGATATGGTACCAGCACATTTGGTACATTTTTTTTAAACCACTAGTTGGTTTTTCTATGCCTGAAAAGTTGTCTTCAAGATTGAGGATAAAGCTATGGAGGCCTAAAGGCCTAGTTAAGTGGTAATACCATGTGAAAGAAAAAAAAAAAGATACAAAAAAAAAAGAAAAAATAGGACTGGTCTTAGATTTGACGGACCGGCGTCAACAGGAAGGCAGAAGCATGATGTTTCACACCAAACTGAAAAGTTTTTCGGTGATGACAGCACACCCTGCTGGCTCTGTGGAAAATGAAGAACTGAGGAGAGGAGTTGGGAGGGCGGGAAGGCAGGCATTAAGGCACAGTGGAGAGCTCCCAAAGGCTTTCCTATTGTACCCTGAGGAATGTTCCCACGCAAGCTCCGTCAGTGCAGTCATCACCCATAAATGCATTCTTACTTGCTCCTGGAGATATTAAAGAAAATGCTGATAAAGCAGAGGATAGTGGGGTTTCTGGAGTTCAATGGATTGCAGGTTCGAAGGCAGCTTGGGTTTACCAGAGGCAGGTCTTATCAGACAAATCAGATTTTCTTTGACTGAGCAACCTGAGAGTTGGACAGAGGGAGAGCGCTAGATGTGATGTACTTAGATTTCAGTAAAGCCTTTGCACAGGCAACTTATAAATAAATTGAGCATCCTACTGTAGGGATGGACCCTAAAGTGACTGACTGGGTTAGAAACTGGTTGAGTGGGAGGCGACAAAGTGTACAGGTAAACGGAGATCACTCTGAGGAGAAGGATGTTACCAGTGGTGTGCTGCAGGGATCTGTCTTTGGTCAGATTCTTTTTAACATCTTTGTTAGTGATATTGCAGAAGGGCTGTAGAGTAAGGTTTACCTCTTTGCTGATGATACCAAAATCTGCAATAGAGTAGAAATCCAAGAAGGTGTAGATAACATGGAGGGATCTAGCTAAGCTTGAAGAATGGTCTAGAATTTGGCAGCTGAGATTTAATCTTAAAAATGCAAGGTCATGCATTTAGTCTGCAGCAATCCAAGGGAGCGAGATAGTATACAGGGGAGGGAGGGGTTGGTGAAGTACTTCTGTCCACAAAAGAAGAGCGAGATCTAGGAGTGATTGCACCTTGAATATTGTGTGCAATTCTGGTCGCCGTATCTTAAAAAGAATATAGTTATAGCGTTATTAGAAAAGGTACAGAGAAGAGCAACCAAAATGGTAAAGGGGATGGAAGGATACTCCTATGAAGAGAGGCTAAAAAGGGTAGGGCTCTTCAACCTGGAAAAGAGACGGCTGAGGGGAGATATGATAGAGGACTATAAATTAATGAATGGAGTGGAACGGGTAAATGTAGATCGATTGTTTACGTCATCAGAATATAAAAAGACTAGGGGACATGCTATGAAGCTACATGGTAACCTATTTAAGACTAATAAGAGAAAATATTTTTTCACTCAACGTGTAATCAAACTCTGGAATTTGTTACCGGAGGATGTAGTAAAGGCTATTAGTGTAGCTGGGTTTAAAAAAGGTTTGGACAAGTTCCTGGAGGAAAGGTCCATAAACCATTATTAAAGGGGACCCGGGATACTTATTTGTTTTATATACCGCTTTCTCGTCAATTCAAAGCGGTTTACATATAACAGTTATAGCAACGAGCTTTACAATACAGAAATATGGGAGAATGATATTATGTTGATGAGGAGTGATATAATTTAATGAGAGATCTTGGTTATTGAGTTGCTTCTAGTAAGGTCATATGATTTGTTTCTTCATAGGTGGGACCACTCTCACTTGGTTTGCAGCTTGTCGTGCTGTGAGGGCTTGCGTGCATCAGTGCGTACTGAAGATTATTCAAAAGAGGCTACAACCATACCTGGAACAAGAACTACCTGAAGTGCAAGCAGGGTTCAGGAAAGGGCGAGGAACGAGAGTCATCACTGCAGATGTGAGATGGATCCTTGAAAAGACTAAAGAATACCAAAAGTATATCTATTTGTGCTTTATCGACTATAGCAAGGCTTTTGACTGTGTAAACCATGAGAAACTCTGGACCACATTAAGAAGCATGGGTATACCAGAACACCTGATCGTTCTCTTGCGCAATCTGTACATTGATCAAGAAGCAACAGTTCGAACGGAACAAGGAGAAACAGAATGGTTTAAAATAAGCAAAGGTGTAAGACAAGGCTGCATACTTTCCCCCTACCTGTTTAATTTATATGCAGAACAAATCATCAGAGAAGCAGGATTGTATGAAGACAACAGAGGTGTGAAGATTGGTGGAAGACTCATCAACAACCTTCGCTATGCTGATGATACCACATTACTGGCTGAAAGTGACGATGATCTGAAACATTTGCTTCTCACAATCAAAGAACATAGTCTCAAAATGGGCCTGCACCTTAATGTAAAGAAGACAAAGATCATGACAACTGGCATAATCAACAGGTTCATCGTTGAAGGAGAAGAAATTGAAATTGTGAACAACTTTAACCTACTTGGATCAACTATCAATAAAGAAGCAACAAGCAGTCAAGAAATCAGACGACGCATTGCTCTTGGCAGAATGGCTATGAAAGACCTAGATAAGATTCTCAAGAGCAGAGATGTCTCTCTCCATACAAAGATTCGACTTGTTCAAGCCATGGTATTTTCAATAACATCATATGGATGTGAAAGCTGGACAGTGAAAAAGACAGATAGGAAGAAAATTGATGCCTTTGAATTATGGTGTTGGCGGCGAATACTGTGTATACCATGGACTGCCCGAAGAACAAACCAGTCGGTACTAGAGGAGATCAAACCTAAGCTTTCTTTAGAAGCTCAGATGACAAGACTTCGACTTTCATACTTTGGATACATCATGCGAAGGGAGAAATCATTAGAGAAAGACATTATGCTTGGCAAGATAGAAGGTCAACGCAAAAGAGGAAGGCCAGCAATGAGATGGATCGATACAATAACAGCAGCTACGGGTACCAGTCTGTCAACAATGAGCCACCTGACTGAAGACCGAACACAATTTAGGATAGCTTATCCAGAGGGTCGCCATGAGTCGACTCCGACTCGACGGCACTTAACAACAACAGGTAGGACCAATGTTCCCTCTAAGCTGCGCTGGGTCCTCCACCGGCATTCCTGCTGGGGGGAGAGGGGGGGGAGATGCAGCACAATCGATGCTCCACCCCTCCCCCCACCGGCGGGAATGCCGGCGGAGGACCCAGCATGGCTTAAAGAGAACAGTGGCTGCGGCGTGTGTTTAAGATTTTGAAAATCATCATCATTATATTTTTGTATTTAGTGCGTACAGTGATTGGAAGCCAGTGGAGTTGGTAGAGAGTAGGTGTTATGTGGCTGTATCTTGCTGTTCCTGTTATGATTCTTGCAGCTGTGTTTTTCACCATTTGCATGGGGAGTGTTGTTTTCTTGGGCAGACCTTAGTATACTACATTGCAATAATCTAGTATGGGGGTTATTAAGGCTTGGCATACTGTTCGAAAGTGATAGTCATTGAGTAGTGGTTTGAGCTTTCGTAGGGATCTAAGTTTGTGATATGCAGATTTGGTTGTTATTTTTGTGTGGGACTGGAAGCTGAGTTGCTGATCGAAGGTCACGCCAAGGTATCTGACTTCTCGTTTGTTAGTTAGGTTGTGATCAAGAATTGTTATGGTATCAGGCGGAGAGAATGTGTTGTTCCTGGTTATATGCATGTCTTTTGGGGAAACTGCTAGGTACTTATGACCTAGATTGGCCACTGTTGGAAACTGGGCTTGATGGACCTTGGTCTGACCCAGTATGGCATATCTTATGTTCTTATGTCTTGTACAATACCACAAGAAGTACAACACTGATAGTTACTGCACACAAAGTAGTTCTTTTCCAATAAAACACACTACCTCCTGCTTTCCTGCTACTGCTGGAAACAATTTTGAAGTGCCTCTTTCGTTATGCTGTGGAAGCTCCTGTGTCTAATTTTGCTTAATGGTCTCCAAGTCACTGAATCGCCTTCCTTTCAGTGGTAATTTCAGTTTTGGAAACAAGAAAAAGTCACAGGATGCGACGTCAGGTGAGTACTGAGACTGACAGACTTGTTCAATTTGGTGTTTAGCCAGGAACTGCTGGACAAGATGTGATGTGTGAGTTGGGGCATTATCATGATGAAGAAACCATGCACTATTCCTGTGCAAATCTGGCTTTTTACAACGAACTGCATCTCTCAAATGAATCAGAACTTGGAAGTAGTACTCCTAATTGACGGTTTAGCCTTTTGGAGCATACTCATGATAAATAATACCCTGGTAATCAAAGAAAACTATGAGCACAACCTTGACATTGCTTCTCACTTGATGAGCTTTCTTCGGTCTGGGAGAGTTTGGAGTCTTCCATAGTGAGGAATGAGCCTTAGTTTCCGGGTCATAACCATAAACCCATGATTCATTGCCAGTAATAATCTTTGATGAAATCCAAGTTATTTTCAGCACATTCCAACAACTCACTGGTTGCAGTCTATCACCTTTTGGATCAAGGGACAGAAGCTTTGGCACAAATTTTGCAGACATGTCTCATCCCCAAATCAATAGTAAGAATGGACTGTATCAACCCAAAACTAATGTCCATGTCCTCAGCAGGCTCCCCGTTCAATTGACAATTTGAGTGTTTTGCGGCATGCATTGCTTCAACTTGGTCTTCATTCCCGCTCATGGATAACCTTCCAGAATGTTTGCCACTGGAGGCCCTCTTGGAAATGTTTGTAGCAGTCAAACTTGAGCATTACTCATGCATTCATTGCCATACATTTGCTGTAATGTGTCAAAAGTCTCTTGGCATGAATTTCCTTGTGTCTGGCAGAATTTAATGCAAATTTGCTGTTCACTTTTTTCACTCATCGTAAATCTGACGAACTGCTTTTAACGATACCAAATGTCACACGATTAAAAAAAAGTACAGATGCACTGCAGCCACTCTACACTCTGCGCATGCAGAGCACATAACTAGGTCACTGCATGTTTAATGGCATTGGGGTGTGATGTATTGTTATATAGCTACACAACAAATTGATCACACCTTAGGGTAGACGCCCAAAAATGAGTAGATAACATAAGGATGAATTTAGCTAAGCTTGAAGAATGGCCGAGAATTTGGCAGCTGAGATTTAATGCTAAAAAATGCAGGGTCATTCACTGGGCTGCAAAATTCCAAGGGAGCAGTATAGTGCAGAGGGCAAAGTACTTCTGTCCACAAAAGAAAAGTGATTGTTTCTGATGATCTTAAAGTGGCTAAACAGGTAGAAAAAGCAATGACGAAAGCCAGAAGGATGCTTGGGTGCACAGGGAGAGGAATGGCCAGCAGAAAAAAAGGAGGTGATAGTGCCTCTGTATAAGTCTCTGATGCGATCTCATTTGGAATATTGTGTGCAATTCTGGAGCCCGCACCTTCAAAGGGATATAAACAGGATGGAGTGGGTGCAGAGGGTGGCTACTAAAATGGTTAGTGGTCTTCATTATAAAACATATAGGGGCAAACTTAAAGATCTTTATATGTATATATTGGAGGAAAGGCAGGATACAGGAAATATGATGTGGACATTTAAATATCTCTGTGGCAAAAATGCACAAGAAGAAAGCCTCTTTCGATTGGAAGCAAGCTCTGCTACAAGGGGACATAGGATGAGTATGAAAGGGGATAGGATGAGGAGTAATATGCAGAAATATTTCTTTACAGAAAGAGTGATAAATGCATGAAATAGTTTCCCAGTGGAGGTGGTAGAGACGAGGACAATATCTAAATTCAAGAAAGTATGGGACAAACACAGAAGATCTCCAAAGGAAAAAAAAAAAGAGGATTATAGTAATTGATATGAAAGGCCGACTAGATAGGCCATATGGTCTTTTTCTGTCGTCGTGTTTCAATTTTCACTTAGGATTACCTATTTCCTCAATAAAAAACATACAAATAGCTGCTCGCCGTCTGACAAGAACCAAGCTTTAAAGTCCTTGGGATTACATGAAAGTGATTCAGCTACCATTTCCATTGTAGCTGGAGTTTTCACCATACCAACATGAGCAGAGGCTGCAGTCAAAGTCTGTTAAATTCTTTTTCCTGGGTGCCGCCTGTAACAAGAACAAGCACCATCTCTTGTAGAGCCTGTAATCTGCAAAGCTTTGCCCCCCTGAACTTCAGAGAGGATGGGATTTGTTTGACTTAAGGTCTTATTTTTCAATAATGTTTTTTCCTAAGGCTTTGCTTGATGCCCTGATTGTAGTAATGTTAAGTTTAATGTTACCGTATTTTGTGACTTTATATTATGCTATATTTTATTGGAATCTACTGAGAACTTTGAATCAGCAAATTGTAAATATATTTTAAATAAATAAACCTGTCTAAACATCTCAGCACAAACATAAAGCGTAGTTACTCACCTGTAAAGCACAGTTACTTACCTGTAACAGGTGATCTCTGGGAACAGCAGGAATTAGTCCTCACATATGGGTACGTCGGTACCGACGGAGCATGCGCGGGAATGCTCCCCAGCTTCCCAGAATGAAAGCTTTTGGGGCATCACACAGCGCATGCGCGCTGCCTTCCTGCCTTTCCTACCAACTCTCCTTAGTTCAAGTTTAAAACTGAGACAATAGAGAGAGAGAGAGAGGAAAGGAAAGACAAAGAGAGATACAACTCCTAGGGGAGGTGGGAGGGTTGTGAGGACTAATTCCTGCTGTTCCCAGAGATCACCTGTTACAGGTAAGTAACTGTGCTATCTCCAGGAACAAGCAGGAATAAGCCCTCACATATGGGGACTCCCTAGCTAAGATGCCTGGGAGATACCCAAGGGTATGAGACCCTGAGGGTTCCTCGCCTTCCTATGGATCTCAGGCATCCATTCAGGGAAGGAGGGCAGGAGTTGTTCAAGAATGGAACAGGTGTCTGAGGACAGCCTGACCAAACAAGGCATCCTGGCGGGAGTCCTTGTCCAAACAGTAATGGGCAGTGAAGGTATGAACCGAGGCCCAGGTGGCTGCTCGACAGATCTGGTCGATGGACACAGAATGAAGATGAGCCATAGAGGTGGCCATGGCCCTCACATTGTGAGCTGTGACATGGCCCTCCAGAGAAAGGTTCTTACTCTGGTAAGCAAAAGAAATACATTGAGCAATCCAATTGGACAGTGTTCTTTTAGAGACTGGATGTCCTAAATGAGAAGGATCAAAAGCAACAAAAAGTTGGGAAGACTTTCTATGTTGCTGTGTCCTGTGTAAGTAAAAAGCAAGAGCTCTTTTACAATCTAGAGTATGAAGGTTCCTCTCTGCAGTGGATGCATGAGGAGAAGGAAAAAAGACAGGTAAATATACCTCTTGATTAAGATGAAAAGGTGAGACCACTTTAGGCATAAAGTGAGGATTTGTCCTAAGGACTACCTTATCATGATGGAACCTTGTATAAGGTGGATTAGCCACTAAGGCCTGCAGTTCACTGATGCGGCGAGCAGAAGTGATTGCAATAAGGAAAATAACCTTCCAGGAAAGAAATTTCAAGGAGGTAGTGGCTAAGGGTTCAAAAGGTGGCTTCATAAGCTGACCAAGAACCAAATTTAAGTCCCATGCCACCGGAGGAGGTCGAATGGGAGGTTTAGTTAAAGTTAGGCCTCTCATAAATCTTGCAATAAGAGGATGAGAGGAAATAGGTTGTCCATTGATAGGCTTAAGGGATGCTGCAATAGCACTTAAATGGACCCTTACTGAATTTGTCTTAAGGCCTGCATTGGAAAGATGCAGGAGATATTCTAATAGAGAATTCACAGGAAGTGCCAGAGGGTCAAGACCCTGTTGAGCACACCAAATGGAAAATCTTTTCCATTTAAAAGCATAGGAACGCCTAGTGGAAGGTTTCCTGGAAGAATGGAGGATATCTCTCACTTGCTGCGAAAGATTGAAGTCTTGAAGGTCTAGGCCTTCAGTAACCAAGCTCTGAGGTGAAGGGACTTGGGGTTTGGATGCCACAAAGTCCCCTCCTCCTGAGACAGAAGGTCTGGAGCAGCTCCCAAGTCCAGGGAGGGGGCCAAGGAGAGATGCAGAATTAGAGGGTACCACACTTGGCCTGGACAGCGTGGAGCTATGAGGATCATAGATCCTTGATCCCTCTGAAGTTTGAACAGAGTCTTGGGAATCAAAGGAATGGGTGGAAAGGCATCCTGACCCCAATGAAGGAGGAAGGCATCCTTGGCCTGAACTCCCTGACACGGAATTCTGGAACAGAACCGGGGAAGTTCGGCATTCCACGGACTTGCAAATAGGTCTATGTCCGGGGTTCCCCATTCCTGGAAGATTCTGAGTACCTGATCCATGTGCAGGGACCATTCGTGTGGAAGCAGAACTCGACTGAGTCTGTCTGCCCAAGAGTTTTGAATTCCTGGGAGGTATACTGCCAGGAGATGGATTTGATGCTCTCTGGTGAAGGCCCATAATCTTAGAGCTTCGTTGCAAAGCAACAGAGAGCCAGTTCCTCCTTGCTTGTTTATGTAAAACATGGCTACCTGATTATCCGTTTGAATGAGGACTGTCTGGTAGCTGAGGAGGGTATGAAAGACCTTGAGAGCTAGGAACACTGCTCGAAGTTCCAAGAGGTTGATATGAAGAGAGGTCTCTTGTGGGGACCAAGTACCTTGGGTGGAGAGGTCCTGTAGATGAGCTCCCCAACCTGTTTGGGAGGCATCTGTTGTGAGGATTGCTTGGGGCAACAAAGGTTGGAAGGGGGACCCCAGCAACAGATTTTGAGTGGACATCCACCATTGGAGAGACCAAAAGAGATGTTTGGAGTTTGCTATTTGGTCTGAGAGAGCTCCTGAAGCTTGAGTCCACTGGGTGGACAAAGTCCATTGAGCTGCTCTCATGTGTAGGCGAGCATAGGGCACCACATGTACTGTGGAAGCCATGTGGCCTAGTAGTTGTAGCATCTCCCGGGCAGTTAAGTGGCTCTTTGACTGAATCTGGGAGGCTAACTGCACTAGACGTTGGCAACGAGCCTGGGGAAGATAGGCTCTTGCAGTAGTAGTGTCCAACCAGGCCCCTATGAATTCTAGGGACTGAGTAGGGGTGAGCTGAGACTTTGGGAGGTTTACCACAAGTCCCAGGTATTGCAGAATGCGCCTGGTGCGGTCTAGGGAGATCTGAGCCTCTGACTGGGTTGGAGCTCGGATGAGCCAGTTGTTCAGGTATGGGAAGACAAATATTCCCAGAGTGCGTAGAAATGCAGCAACTCTTGCCATGCATTTGGTGAACACTCTTGGAGCAGAGGCTAGACCGAAAGGAAGCACTCTGTATTGGTAATGTTTTCCCTGGAACAGAAAACGTAGGAATCGGTATCCTGGTCGATGTCGATACAGCCGGTACCGGTATCAAAGTTGGTACCGGTACCGACAACAGAGCTTGTTGTGGTACCGACGGCGTCGCAGCCTTGATGAAAGCCAGTATAGCCTGCTGCATGGATTGCACAGTGTGATCCATGGACGCCACGACTGCCTGGATGTCGGTACCGGGAGATTGTGCCAGTACCCCAGAGCAGTCTAACAGGTGATCGGTCGAGGCCGTGCCATCGATGTCAACCTGTAACCCCATAGGAGGAGCTTTGGAAGCCGGAGCTTCCCGCCGGGGTTGTTTGGCTGGGGCAGGATCCTCAAGGGCAAGCCCGGAGGCATCTCAATGCTTAGAGGGAGATCTGCCCTTCGAGGACCTGCTAAAAGTATGTTTGGTTACCTGAGATCCATCAGGAGAGGAAGACCTGGAAGATGTCGATGCTACCGCCGGTGCATCCGTGGGAAACAGCACATGGAGCTTGGCTGCCCGGTTCTGTAACCCTCGTTTAGACATTAGAGAACAGGACTGGCAATCCGGGATGGAGTGTTCAGGCCCCAAACATTTAAGACACCATTCATGGGTATCTGTAACAGAAATTGTACCGCTACACTTAGTGCATTTTTTGAAGCCGGAGGCTGGTTTTTCCATGAGGGAAAGTTTCTTGTGGGCCTGAAGGCCTAAGAATAAAATACACCAAGTGAGGAAAAAAGATAGGTTTTTTTTTTTTTTTTTTAAAGAAAAGAAAAGAAAAGACCGGCGGTACCGGTCCGGCGTCGGGGAAGGCAGACACGCGACCAAAGAAATAAATTAAAATAAAGAACTTCTTCAGCGGTGACAGGAACACGACCTGCTGGCTCCGCGGAAAAGAAGAACTGAGGAGAGTTGGTAGGAAAGGCGGGAAGGCAGCGTGCATGCGCTGTGGGATGCCCCAAAAGCTTTCATTCTGGGAAGCTGGGGAGCATTCCCGCGCAGGCTCCGTCGGTACCGACGTACCCATATGTGAGGACTTATTCCTGCTTGTTCCTGGAGATTAGGTGTTCTCTGGGGACAGCAGGAATCAGTCCTTACATATGCGTGACATTGGCGCCGACTGAGCCTGTGTGGAAGCATTTCACTAGCTTTCAAAGAAAGCCTTTGTGAGATGCCACCATGCATGTGTAGTCCCCTTCCCGCCCAAGGGTGCCATCTTGCTCAGTCATATGACATAGCTAAGACAGCAAAAACCAAATTGGTATAGTTAAGGTAATTCTACAGTGAGAAGGGAGGGTTATGAGGGTTGATTCCTGCTGTCCCTGGAGAACACCTGTTACAGGTGATTAACTACGCTTTCTCCAGGAACAAGCAGGAAGTCAGTCCTCACATATGGGACTCCCTAGGTACAGGCTACCGACAACCTGTAGAAAAGACACAGTCAAGCCGTGAGTAGCAGCCAGTGAGTCCGAAGGACACTGAAAGGGCCCCAGTATCCAGAGAGAACCATCACTCCGGTAGCCTGAACACAGAAGGGTCGGAGTTGCCTAAACCCCGAAAAGATTACAGAGTACAGCCTGGCCGAAGACACTGTACCGTCAGATGTCTGTCATTAGGATAGAGCGCAAGTTTGCAACCGAGGTTGCCATAGCCCTGATGCTGTGAGCTGTGACTTGGCACTCCAGCGGGAGCTTAGCCTGTTCATAGGTGAGGGCAATGCAGTCCGCATTCCAGGTGGATAGGGTCTGCTTGGTCACCGCCTCCCCCAGCCGGCTGGGGTCATAGGAGACGAAAAGCTGGGAGGCTTTGTGGTGGGGCCCTGGGTACACTGCAGGTAGAAAGACAGGGTCCTCTTACAAGCCAGGGTATGAAAGCACAGCCTCCGCATTGCTGGCGTGAGGCTGTGGGAAGAAGGTGGGGAGCACCACCTCCTGATTGAGGTGGTCGTCTCCTTCCACCTTTGGCAGAAATTTGGGGTGCGTGTGAAGCATGACCCTATTCTTATAGAATCTCGATCTCGTATATGGTGGTTCTGCCACCAGAGCCTGGAGCGCGCTGACCCTGCGAGCGGAGGTAAGCGCCACCAGGAAGGCAACTTTCCAGCAGTGGTACCACAGGTGACAGGTGGCTAGGGGCTCAAACGGCAGCCGAGTGAATCACATCAGCACTACGTTAAGGTCCCATTCTGCTGGGGGCAGGCAGATTAGGGCTTGGAGAGCAGTAGGCCCCGCAGGAAGCAGGTGATGAGGGGCTGAGGCGAGAGAAGCTTGCCCTCGATAGGGTGATGGTGTGCTGAAAGGGTACACACATGCACCCTGACTGAGTTGGACTTGAGTCTAGCATGGGAGAGGTGCAGCAAGTATTGCAGGACTAGCTGCACCGTGCAGGAGATGGGGTCTGCCCGTTTCTCTGAGTACCACAAAGAGAATCTCCACCACTTGAAGATGTAAGGACGTCTTGTGGAGGACTTGCAGAGGCCAGCAGGATATCCTCCACCTCCTCTGAGAGGTTAAAGGGAGTTAATGCTACCCGTTCAGCAGTCACACTTAACAAGAGACACCCCAGGTTGGGGTGAAGGAGGGACCCCTCCTCCTGAGTCAGCAACTCTAGGGAGTTCCCAAGAGGGACCGGGGGTTCAGTCACTAGGCGGGCGGAGCAGCAGTGGGAACCACGGCTAAATGGGTCACCAGGAGGCTACCAGGATTAGCAACACCCTGTCCCAAAGGACCTTGAATAGGGTCTTGGCAACCAGCGGCGTGGGTGGGAAGTCCTTCCAACCACGTGATGAGAAAAGCATCCACCGCTATCCAGGATGGGTGAGGTTGGCGGAAACAGAAGTGGGTCAGCTTGGCCTTGGCCGGGCTGGTGAAGAAGTCCATCTGAGAGAAACATAGAAATATGATGACAGAAAAAGACCACATGGCCTATCTAGTCTGTCCTTCCATATCAACAACTACAGCAGTCCCCTTTTTTCCTTTAGAGATCCTCTGTGTTTGTCCCATGCTTTTTTGAATTCAGTTATTGTCCTCATCTCTACCACCTCCACTGGGAGACTATTCCATGGATCCACCACTCTTTCCGTAAAGAAATATTTCCGCATATCACTCCTGAATCTATCCCCCTTCACCCTCATCCCATGTCCCCTTGTAGCAGAACTTTCTTTCAATTGAAAGAGGCTCTCCCCCTGAACATTTATGCCACGGTGGTATTTAAACATCTCAATCATATCACCTCTATCCCGCCTTTCTTCTAAGGTGTACATTAGGGTGGTCTATAAAAATGAATTCCTGAATTCCTTTGCTCCCTGGCCTGATTCTGGTTCCATTTAGGTAGAAAACACTGTCTACAAAGTTTGAAGCCAATCAAATAATATTTAGGGGTGGCTCAACAAGTCTTGAGATTTCCCCCTGGGAGCAGATGACGAAATGTTGCATCATCTTGTATCATCCACTCAGTTCCACGCTGATTACATTTGATTGCGTCATATTTGAACTAATCTCGCCTCTGAGAGGTGGCAAAGACATTGTACTATTATCTTTGTATCTTTATTCTTTTCAGATGGCGAAAAAACTTGTTTTTTTATCTCATTGAAGAAATGTCCACCACAATTCTGGGGGCCAAGCTCCCCAGCAAGGAGCAAGTGTTAAGTGTATTTTTACATCACCATATGACATTAAACAAAGGCGTTAGTGAAAGTGCATCTATTGTAACAAGTGAAGTAGAAGCTTACTGGGAAAAGGCCAGGCTTCCTGTTCAAAGAAATGACAAAATTCAAGAAAAAGTAAAGAAATTGTTCAATCAGTGGAAACCTTTGAAGAAAAACAAAGGGAGAGGAGAGAAACAAGAGGCAAATGAAAAAGAATTCCAGGTTGCAATGAAAAACCTATTTGATGTGGCACATGCCAATGCAATGTCTTTAATTCATATTCAAGACAAAGAATTCTTAATAACGCAACGAGAACCAGGGCGCCGCGGCTCAATGTGCGCGATAGACAGGAAACTGGCCAACACGGAAGCAAGATCGCAACAGCGAGAAGAAGAACTGAAAAGGCGCAGACAAAAACATGTTGCCGAAGCCGAGGCAACTACAAGCCAAGTTCAGCTGGAAGGATCTTCTTCCTCAGCAGAATCAGGTGAAGACTCGTCGACATCTGCGACGGGCGAGAATCAAGCTGCAGCAGTTTATGAACTGTTACAGGAATGGTGTTTGGATGAAAAGGTTGCAGGCTTCTGCTTTGATACAACTGCATTGAACATGGGAAGTCGATCAGGAGCGTGCATTCTTCTAGAACAGAGACTCCGTCGCACAGTCCTTCATTTGGCATGCTGCCATCACATTTACAAAATAATTCTTGGTGCAGTATTCTCTACATGCTCTGGAGCTTCATCGGGTCCCGATGTCCAACTCTTTCGCCGGTTCCAAAAGAATTGGGGCTCCCTTGACAAGTCCAACTATCAAACTGGAAAAGAATTGGAGGTGCTGCAACCTGACAGGGATCGCATCATAAAGTTTGCGGAATCCAAGTTGGCACAGGGCAATCACCGAGATGATTACCTGGAATTCTTGGAGTTAACGATTGTCTGCCTTGGAGGGAATCTTCCTAGTTTCAATTTCAAGAAACCCGGAGCTTTCCATCATGCCAGATGGATGGCAAAAGTCTTGTACTGTCTCAAGATTTGGATGTTCTGAGGACAACTCAAAGATCTTACCCAACGGGAGGAGTCCTGTGTTCGTGATGTGAGCATTTTCTCCATCCTGATTCATGTGGAAGCCTGGTTTTCTGCCCCTGATGCCGCAGTTGCTCCTCGAACAGATTTGGAGATGCTGAAGAAACTACACTCTTACCACAATGACCGTGTTGGAAGAGCGGCCAGAGACAAACTGCAATAGCATCTGTGGTATGTGTCAGAGGAGCTTGTGGCACTGTCACTGTTCGATGAAGCTGTTTCAGCACTGACAAAGCGGGCCATAGTGTCGGCCATGATCCCGGCAGAATCAGATGAAAGCGATGAGGATGATGATGATGACGAAGATCCCCCAAAGCGGGTCGAATTGAAAAGTTCCATGATTCCACCACTTGAATCTTTTGCAACTCGCAAGTCAATCCATTTCCTGAAACACCTCAACATCAACAGTGATTTTCTTAATGCAGACCCAGAAGACTGGGAAGAGAATGCATCATTCAAAGACGGTCTGAAGAAAGTAAAAAATCTTCCAGTGATCAACGATGTGGCTGAGCGAGGGGTCAAACTCTTTGAGTTCAACGGCCGACATACCACAAAAGAAGAGCAACTCCAGTTCCTTCTGGGTGTTGTCTCGCAACACCGTAAGATGTTCCCCACATCGTCAAAGTCCTTACTAGCATCTGGACCACATTGAGTGCTTGGCAAGCATGATACCCCCGTCTATGAGCGGATAATACCCAGTGGTCTGACGAACCCTGGGGGGGGATCCAGGGGCCTGATAGATAGGGACCTTGAGCCACCCCTAAATATTATTTGATTGGCTTCAAACTTTGCACACATTGTTTTCTACATAAATGGAACCAGAATCAGGCCAGGGAGCAAAGAAATTCCTACTTTTACTTTTTCCCCTATGGCAGTGGACCACCCTAGTGTACATATTAAGATCCTTAAGTCTGTCCTCATATGCTTTATAATGAAGACCACTAACCATTTTAGTAGACACCCTCTGCACCGACTCCAGGTCACCCAAAGCAGTTATAGTCTGTGGGCTACTCCAGGGTCTAGCCGCTATTTGTGCAGTTGCAGTACTCTGCTTAGCCTGTTCGTGAGGACATTGTCTTGGCCCAGCAGGTAGACCGCTCTCAGAAGCATCTCCTGGCTGACTGCATATCAGTAGAAGGCTACTGCCTCCTGGCAGAGAGCATAGGAGCCCATGCCTCCCTGTTTGTTCACACAGAACATCACCAATTGGTTGTCTGTCTCGATGAGCACCGGTCAGTGCTGGAGATTGTGGCAGGAGGCATTGAGCACCAGGAATATGGCCCTGAGCTCCATGAAGTTGATCTATTGTTGGGCTTTGGCCCAGGACCAGGTGCCCTTTGTGCGGAAGTTCCCACAGTGGGCTCCCTAGCCCAGTAATGAGGTGTCTGTGGTGATAACCTGCTGAGGAGTGGGGAATTGGAAAGGCATGCCTACCCTTAGGTATTGCGTGGTCTGCCACCAGTAAAACAACTCTGTCAGAGGGCATGTCATTTAGACCTTGTCCCAGAGGCCACTGAGACCTGATGCACCACTGAACCGCTCATGTGAAGATGGGCATTCTGTGTGACATGTACCGTCGAGGCCATGTAGCCAAGCAGGTGGAGCATGCTGGCACGGAGCATCTGCCCTGGACTTTTGCGGCCAGGGCCATGAACCATCTGGCCCTACCACTGGGCAGGAAGACCTTCACCTGGAGGGTATTCAGGTGTACCCCCAATGAACACCAAGTTCAGTGTTGGGGTGAGGTGGGACTTGGGGTGGTTTATCTCAAACTCCACATATTGCAGGACACCAATGGTGCGGCCTATGGTCTGTTACACCTCGGTGGCTGTGTCCCCTCTAATGAGCCAGTTGTCTAGGAAGGGGAAGACAAAGGCTCCTTGGAGTCGTAGGTAGGCTGCCACGACTGCCAGGCACTTTGTGAAGACTCTGGGTGTGGAGGCGAGCCCGAAGGGTAGTACCCTGTATCAGTAGTGGTCGCCCCCGACTATGAATCTGAGATACTGTCTGTGCCTGGGGGTGGATGAGGATGAGAGTATATGCATCCTTTAGGTCCAAGGAGCATAGCCAGTCTCCCTGATGGAGGTATGGCAGCAAGGTTTCAAGGGAGAGCATCTTGAACTTCTCCCGCACCAGGAACTTGTTTAGTCTCTCAGGTCTAGAATGGGCTTAGGCCTCCTGTCCTTTTGGGGATTTATTTATTTAACCATTTTTATACCACTTTATCCTTCAATCAAAGCAGTATGAGGGACGAGGAAGTACCTTGAGTAGAATACCCTGCCCTGTTGTTCATAGGGCACTGGTTCCACAGTCATGTCTTTGAGAAGACCTGTGAGTTCCTGCAGTAGCAGGGCCTAATGCAGGGGAGTCCTGGTGGGCTCTCCCAGGAAGAAAGGAGGGGGACATCTAGTCCAAGAAGAGGGAGGTAACCCTCTCTGACAACCTGGAGTGCCTAGGTGTCAGTGGTGATGATAGACACCATTGGGCAAAGTCTGCCAGACGTCTCCCTGTGGGCTTCTGATCTCTTGGAGGGGAAGAGGCTATGCCTAGCAAGTTAAAGGCTTGGCCCAGGCTGGGCCTAGGCTGGAGCTGGGGCCTTTTTGCTTGTGAGATCATTGCTCAGGACCTAAGGGACTCTCTTGAAGGGTTGGTGGGGGCCTGGTATTGTTGGTAGCTTGAGGATCCCAGGCCCTTTTTAGAGAAGGGGGCCTTCTTCCCGGAGGCCTTATGTTTGGGGTCCCAGGAAGTTTCCCTTCAAGAGCTATATCCTTGTCATGTATTTGGCCTCAAACTCCACGGCTGTCTGCCATGGCCTTGCCAAAGAGGTTCTCTCCCAGGCAAGAGAAGTCCAGGAGCTTTTCTTGGACCCATTGCTCAAGGTTGGAGGATTGGAGCCAAGCCTTTCTCCTGGCGCCAATGCAGGCGCCGGCGACCCGGGCCATAGCCTTGAAGCCATCATAGGCGGCCAAGGTGATAAACTGAGCAATCGCAGCAGCTTTGGCCAGTGTCTGGAACCTCTGGAGGGGTTCCCCAGAGAGGTCAGCAGAGTAGCCCTTCAGCTTTTTCATGGTGTCCTGGAGGAAAATTCCCATGTAGAGGAGGCATGCCGGGGCCCGACAGTCCAGCATAGAGCCATGATAGCATTTTCTGTCGAGGGTGTCAAGACTCTGGGCCTCCCTGCTTGGAGGCGTTGAAAAGTGTGTCTTTTGGCTTTGGAGCAGACGCATGGTTGACTCGACCATTACGGAGCTGTGTGGTAATTGGCTCCTGCGGAAGCCTGGGTGGACCTTATACATAAGGTTGAGCTGGCAGCTAACTGTGGGTACCGTAGCTGGCATCTCCCACACACGGAGAAGCAGTCTCTCGGGAATCACCTGGAATGGCACCAATAGGGACTCCTGGGGGGGTTTGAATAGGAGGATCTCGAGATCCTCCGAGGGTCATCTATAGACTCGGTGGTGAAGGCGAGAGCTTTGGCCATTTCCTACACGAAGTCAAGGAAGGCCTTGTCCTCGGGTGAGGACTGACACCGGGCCTCCTGTGGGGACAGGTTCGACGGAAGGTCTCTATGCCTCTGGGTGTCCGGGGAAGTGTCATCCTTGGATTCCCAGTTGGAGTCGTCAGAGGTGAACTCGACAATCAAACAGACCTGGCTGAGGGTCGTAGGCCTTGATCACATGGCCAGAACTGTGGCTGCTGGCCAGGGAGGATCGGGGTCCAGTGGAATGGGACCGTGAACGTGACCTCTGTCAGTGATCAGCCCAGGCGAGGAGCCCGAGGAACAAAGTCAACACCGGGGGAGGTTCTTGAGGTTTCGATTTCAGTGTTTTGGAGAGATGAACCGGTGGAGCCGGACAGCACTGCCTGCTGAGTGGCCAAAAAGGCAGACAAGCTGCGCTCCAGGGCCTCCATCCTGGATGAGGTCACAGCAGTTATTTATTTATTTACATTCTCTTATATACCGCGCTATTCCGCATCAGTGCGGTTTACATAGAACATCAAAACTTACACATTTCTGTAGCTGTGTTTACAATGAACCGGTACATGAACTTGGGTCAAACCTGGGTAACTATTTACATATTGGGTAACTATTTACATCTTGACAAGCTAATATAGAGGATTCATTGTACTGCGTCGGCTAGCTAGTTGCTGGGGCTGTGGTGGTACATTCTTCTGGGTAATACAAGAGGAAGAGGTGATGTTTTAACACTTTCCTAAACTGGACTAAGTCGGGGATTGCCCGGATGCTAGGTGGGAGGGTGTTCCAGCATTTAGATGCCCAGAATTTGAAAGCTCCGTTTACTGTTGCCTGGGTGGACTGGGTTATCTCTTTCGGGATTATTAGTGTGTTGACCGCTGCTGCTCTTCTGGATCTGGTAGGGGGGTTGCTCTTTATGAGCTTTGTTAGGGATGAGGAGAGCCCATTGATGGCTTTGAAAGTCAGCAGTAAGGTTTTGAATGTGAGCCTGCCTTGAATGGGGAGCCAGTGAAGCTGTTTCAGGATGGGCGTTATGTGGTCCCTCCTGGATGTTCCCTGAAGAACTCTTGCTGCTGAGTTCATCGCAAGCTGTAGCGGGTGCAGAGTGGACTGAGGGAGACCCTGAAGTATGGCATTTGCATAGTCAAAATGCAGTATGATCAGTGCTTGATAGATTGTCCAGAAGTCATCCGGTTCAAGCAGGAAGCGTAGATGCTGGAGAGATCGGATCTTATGGTATACTGCTCTTGCTATATTGCTTATGTGCGTCTTCATGTCTAGTCACTGGTCTAAGGTGACTCCGAGGTATCTGATAGAGGGTTTGGTTAGAAGTTCAGCTTCCTTGACCTTCAAGTATGGTGGTGTGATGAAGTTTGGATTTCTTGTGATGAATAGGACCTCTGTTTTCTTATGTTGAATTTGAAGATTTTGGTTTTGGAGCCAGATGGATACGGCATTGAAACAGTCTGTCAGTGGGGAGAGGTCTGGGTTGTCTGTCGAGAACAGCATATAAAGGAGGACATCATCAGCATATACTAAGCAGTTCACCTTGAAAGACCGTATGATGTCACATATTGGCTGCATGTATATGTTAAACATCAGCGCAGAGAGGGAAGATCCTTGTGGGACGCCTTGATTCTGGTGGAATGGTTCTGATGTTGAGGTCCCTGATCGTACGTGCTGCCATCTATCCGAGAGATACAACTTACACCATTCAAGTGCTGTGTCACGTATTCCCTTCTCCTTGAGACGGCGCAGGAGGAGCTCGTGGCATACTGAATCGAAAGCGGCTGCTATGTCCATGAACATGAGAATGCACCCTTGACGGATGTTGTCAATTGCAGCCATTATGTTGTTAAAGAGCGTGGTGAGGAGTGTTTCAACACCATGTGCCTCTCTAGAACCGTGTTGGCAGGGATCGAGGGGAGTGGATGCTTCGATGTGTTCTTGAATCTGTCTTTGGACATATTTTTCAATAATTTTAGCCAGAAGTGGTATGCTTGATATCGGTCGCTATGAGTCTGCCCTCTTTGGGTCGAGCTTGCTGTTTTTTAAAAGCGGTCTGATGGAGGTGCGTTTAAGGGATTGGGGGAATGTGCCTGTTGTGAAGGAACGGTCCATGAGCCTGGCTATAAAAGGGCTGAGGTCTGCTCGTAACTCCTTTATCCAGAAAGCAGGACAAGGGTCGGTTTGTGCGGTGGTCGTGTTGATCACAGCAATGGTATCTTCAATATGTTTCTTGGATGGCGTGGAGAATATGGCCAGGGGTGATAGATATCTTGGCTCAAGTGTGATGGTAGGTTCCGGGGACTTATTTGTCTTGCAAAGCTTTGATTGTAAGTAATCTGCAATTCTTGGGGGTGTATTTTATTTATTTTATTTATTTAACTGCATTTATATACCGCTTTTCACCGGGTCAAAGCGGTGTAACATAACAAAAAGGGGGGGTCAAAATTTCACTTGGTTGCTCAGGTGCTGGTTCTTTTGTTAGGTTCTTAACAAGTGCGAACAGGTCGTGGGGTTTGTTCAAAGACCGCTTTAGTGCGTCCGTGTGGAATCTTTTCATGCTCTCTGTAACTGCTTGGCAGTGCTTCTCCAGTTGAAAGTTATATGCCTGCCGGTCATCAGTAGAGTGTGATCAGCACCAACGTCTTTCCAGCTTCCTCAGGAGGGTCAGTGATGATCTGAGCTCGGTGGAGTACCAAGGTGCGGTGGCCCGTTTCCCTGGCGGTTTATCTGAAGGTAGGCGTAGAGCGATTGAGCTGAGGCTTTTATTCCAGTTGAGAACCATCTCCTCAGGATCGTGTGTTGTTGAGGCGAGGAGTGTGCGGGTTTGGTTTAAGACTGTGTTCTTGTCAAAAGCCTGAAACCTACGTGGAGATGTGTTGGCGGTGCTGCTGACCTTATTGGCGTGCTTTTGAGATTTGTCGGGTAGGGGTATTTGGAATGTGATCAGCTTGTGGTCGGACCAGGGGACTGCGGTAGTGGACACCATAGGGGTGTTGGTTGCATTGAAGGTAGTCTGTGGGGCGAAAACCAGGTCCAGTAGGCTTCCTTTAACATGGGTGGATTCATTGACCAGTTGCCTATATCCTAGTTCTTCCAGAGCATCGAGCAGTTGGCGCAGATGCAGAGGGTATCAGGAGCCAGCGTCTGTGGAGGAGAGTCCCTGGTGGGGATAGCTGTGGGGAACTGGGGCTAATCGCTAAGGTCCACTGAGTCTTTTTGGGGAGGTTTTGGCAGCTGCTCCTGCTCAGACACCTCGGTCCTCCTCGGCGGTGGTGGGGGGGAGGGCTCAGGGATCTGGTGCGGGACTTACCCTCCTTCCTCGAGTCTTGTGAGGAGTCGAGGCTTTCTATTTCTTCTTCAAGATCTGGATCGTGAACACCCGGTAGGAGGACTCATGCCCCGACTGGTCACTGTGCAATCCCAGGGTCTCAGACAGGGCGTTGGAAGGGGTTTCCAAGGCAGAGTCTCACCTGAACATGTATTTATTTATTTAATTTCTCTTCTATACCGCGCTATTCAATATCAGTGCAGTGTACATTTAACTCTGGCTTAAACAATGCAGTCGAGACTGTATTGTATTTACAATAAAACAGGAAATATAACTTGGATGGAAACTGGGGTAACTGTCAAAAACGTATTTACATTACATACATTAATATACATTAATAGCTGTGCTGTGCGCAGTGGTGTTTACTTGGGGTTACAGCCTTGGGGTTTGCTGCTCTCAGATGTGCTGGTGTGGGGGTCTTGGTGCTTGGTGGTCATGTTCACTAGCTGACCTAAGGGGCTGTTGTCTGGGAAATGCTGTAAAAATAGGTGGTGTTTCAACGCCTTCCTGAATTGGGTCAGATCAGGGATTGTTCGGATGGCCGTAGGGAGGGCATTCCAGCAGCTCGGTGCGTAGAGCATGAAGGCTCTATTAGATGTCGTGTGGGTGCATTTCACTGTTTCCTTAGAGATAATCAATGTGTTGACAGCTGTGGATCTTCTGGACCTATTAGGGGGTGTGGATCTTCTGGACCTATAGGGGGTGGGGGATGGATTAACTCGGTAATGGAGGTGGGGGGTTGATTGTTTATGCCTTGAAAACCATTACTAGTATTTTAAAGCATATTCTGGCTTGGACTGGTAGCCAGTGGAGTTTCTTCAGGATTGGTGTGATATGGTCTGATCTTGAGATTCCATATAGGGTCCTGGCAGCTGCATTCATTGCCAGTTGAAGGGGGTTCAGTGATGCTTGCGGTAGGCTGTATAGTATTGCATTGGCGTAATCGAAATGTGGGATTATTGGTGCTTGGTATATTGTTCGGAAGTCTTCGTGGTCCAGTAAGGGCCGTAGTGTCCGAACTTTGTGGTATATTTTCTTTACAGTGTTTTTTATGTGTTTTCATGTCTAGTCGTTGGTCTAGGGTAACACCTAGATATCGGATTGTGGGTTTTGCTATCAGTTTGGCGTTCTTCACCTTTAAGGAAGTAGGTGGGGTGAAGCATTGGTTTCTTGTGATGAAGAGGACATCTGTCTTGCTGTGGTTTATTCGGAGATTTTGCATGTGGAGCCAATCGGCTATTGCGTCGAAGCACCCCGTCAGTGGTGAAAAGTCTGGCTGGTCGGTTGCAAACGGCATGTAAAGTAGAACATCGTCTGCGTAAACTAGGCAGTTTACATTGAAGGAGCGGATCAAGGAGCATATGGGCCGCATGTATATGTTAAACATCAATGCTGATAGCGAGGAACCTTGTGGTATGCCCTGTATTTGTGGGAACGGTTCCGAGGTCGTGGTGCCAGTTCTTACATGCTGTCCGGTCATGCTTCTCCTGCCTGCTTTTGACTGCTTTGAGGGGGTCAGCTTCTTGCAGGACCCGCAAGTCTCTGGGTCGTGGTTGGGACCGAGACAACACACAGCAGTTGTGTGTGTCGGTGACAGAAAAAACTTACTGGAACACTGATCACATTTTTTAAAGCCGCTGGCAATCGGGAGAAAAAAGGCCCTAGTGAGGTCGAAGACCTGAGGAACTGTCAGTGAGAGAAGGGTGTGAATCATGCTGGAAAGAAAAATTCATGGGCCCAAGGATGTGGTGCTGAAGCAAGCAAACTCAGGAATGGGAAAGGGACCGGCCATGGACGGAGAGAGAGAATTTACTCTAAGAGGAAAAAAAAATAATCAACTTTTTCCAGGGAATCAGACGCACATCTGCTGGGCTCCACAGAAAAAAGGAGACTGCGCAAGATGGCACCCTTGGGTGGGAAAAGGACCATGCATGCATGGTGGCATCTCCCAAAGGCTTTCTTTGAAAGTTGGGGAAATACTTCCGCGCAGGCTCCATTCGCACAGACGTCACCCATATATAAGAACTGTCTTCCTGCTTTTTCCCGGAGAATCAAATCTTCCTACATTCAGGCCCACTGTTGACCATTTATTTAGTATTTAGCTCAAGCCTTTCCAATACTTGCTCAAGGCAAGTTATAGCGAGGTACAGCAGGTACTTGAGGCCAAGGACCCAAGGAGCATCACTGAGATCTGAACTCTGGCTTTTCTAGCTCTGGTCCAACACTCTAGCCCTTCGGCTACTCCTCCACTTCATGAATTACTGGGAAGGCATGAGATAATTATTAGATAAGAAGGTGAAATTAGACTAATTGATGTTCCTTGAGTGAGTCCAGTCCAGTCCCGTCCCGCACCTGTGGGTAATGCCACCTCACCAGAAGCTTGGAGATGGTGCGTGTCTTTTTTTTTTTTTTTTTTTTTTTAATATATATTCAATTTCAGATGTAACACTTCAAACCAGAAAGTGGTAGAAAACAAGAAAAAAAAATAAAAGGAAAATTATACACAATTAATGTTGATGTAAGTACATACCATTTCGGTCCATCATATAAGGAAAGAAGAGGGATCCAAGAAAAGAAAAGAAAAAAATTTCTTAAAGCAGAAATACAAAAAAAGAAAACACCTGAGCACAAGCCCCACATCTAACCTTTTCCAGCAGGCCTTACAATGATACCTGAGGGTCACGAAGCTGGACCTTCATCTCCTCTCTCACCACAAGGTGGCAAAATAGTGCGAGAAGGCAGTGGCAAAAGCCAGGAGGATGTTGGGCTGCATACAAAGAGGATTTACCAGCAGAAAGGAAGAGGTATTAATGCCACTGTATAAGTCTCTGGTGAGGCCTGTGATAAGGAAGCTTATCATAGCTCAGGAAGGAGCTATAGGAAAGGTGAAGTGACTCTGAACAAGCAACCTGTCAGTTCTGGTAGAAATAAGAAAACAGAATTTTCCCATAAAAGACTACCAGTCCCAGAATGCACCAGGTTTCCAACAGCCATTAGAGGAGCTGAAGTGGGGAAACATGTGTTCAATCAGGAGGGCTATGAGATAATCCCTAAGCACTCATCTCAAAAGGCAGGGCCTGATTCAGCACAGCTGCGCTGTGTTAGGGAGGAGCACTCATCTAAGCAGAATAAAGGTAGAATTTATTCTACAGAGAATTATCCTGAGGATCATCATCATCAGAAGCAGCTTGAGCTTGAGCTTGATCATCTTCATCATCAGGAGGATCATCAGAAGCAGAAGCCAAACCGGACGGACAGAGAGGGAAAGAAACCCTTTGGAAGAAAGAAGAGAAAAGCCTTTGAGAGGTCTAGAAGAGTCCAGAGCAGTACATATACTGGGAGGCATTCCAAGGGCCAGCATACACCATTGGACTGGGGAAAGCCAGAGGAATGGTGCTGCAGAGCTAGGAATCTCCAGACGATACCTGTGAGAGAGACGGCTGCACGTGGAAGGGACCCTAAGACCCGTGCCAGAAGGTATGTGAAGAGAGATCCAGTGTCCAGGGATCTGGATTGGAAGGCTGGACATAAGAACTGGACTACATACTGGCCAGGCTATATAGAGAGGAACTCTAACAGCAATGGAAGCTCAGGTATGAACACTGATCTATGCCCTAGCTATAACCTTGAAAGACAGCAGGGAAACAAGTATTCTCCTGAAAGTGCTCCATTGAGAGATTCATCTGTGCCAATCCATGATATTGAACCCAGGCTTGTTGAAGAAGGGGGAATGATAGCAGATGAAGAATGTGTTTACATGGACTGCTCTCTGTCTAAACTCCTTTGGTGATTTTCTGTTATAAAGTACAGCAACCATCACAAAGAAATACAAACTTGTTCTTTAATCTACTCAGAAAAGCTCCTGTGTAGGATTTCTAGCCACGCAGTAGAAGGCAAGCCAGCTAAGGGGTTTCAGCTGGATAACTGCTAGCAATTGAGCCTTACCTAATTGCTTGTGAGCTCTAAGAGAATCACTTCTGAATCTATGTGGGAAGATATAAGAAGTTTACCTGAAAATAAGTTTTTTTCCTTCTTTGTGGCTTTTGGTTTGTTGTTTGATACATGCTAAGAAAATATTAGCTAAGCCTACAGAAAAGACAAGTTTGTTACCAACCAGGTCTTATTTCTTTTGCTTTGATTGCCTGACAAGTTCAAATGTTGTTTTCCTTATTTTGTTTTTTTCAAGTTTAACACTGAAAGCAAGTAACCTGATTTATGTGCTACCAAGCATATCTGTGTTGGGAGAAATAACCCCATAAATAAATATCTTATTGGCTTTAACACTTGAGCACAACTAAATTATTGTCAGCAGCTGTGTCTGGTGTGAATGAACTGCATTGCCCACAATCCCTTGCAAATCATATAGATATATGCACTTGCCAAGACTGTGAAGATTCTCACCCAGGCAGCCGTCTGACAGGCCTCACTTGGAATACTGTGTTCAGTTTTGTAGACAATATCTTGCAAAGGAAGTAAAAAGACTGGAAACTGTTCAGAGGAAGGTGACCAAAATGATTTGGAGCCTGTGTCAGAAGCCTTATGAGAAGAGACTTGAAGACCTAAATATGTACACTCTGGAGGAGAGGAGGGATAGGGGAGATAAGATTCTGACATTTAAATACTTAAAGAGAAATAATGAACAAATAAACCTCTTCCAAAGACAGGGA
The DNA here is from genome assembly GCA_033557465.1 of Ichthyophis bannanicus. Lineage (NCBI taxonomy): Eukaryota > Metazoa > Chordata > Amphibia > Gymnophiona > Ichthyophiidae > Ichthyophis > Ichthyophis bannanicus. Next base: position 16,948,135 of record CM066034.1, read on the forward strand.
AGCTGTAAAACTAGAGGGCATAACATGGAGCTGCAAGGGGGTAAATTGAAAGGCAATGTCAGGAAATACTTTTTCACTGAAAGGGTGGTGGTTGCTTGGAACGCCCTCCCGATGGAAGTGGTGGGGGCAAATACAGTGACAGAATTCAAAATGGCATGGGACAGACACACTGGATCCCTTTTCCGCAACAGGATAAAATCAAAATAAACTGAACTATCTAATGGGCAGACTAGATGGACCATATACTGGTCTTTATCTGCCGTCATTTACTATGTTACTATGTTACAATGAAATCATTTAAGTGCCTAGGTTAATAAAACACAATTCTTTGCTTCACATACAATCAAATACAAGGAAATCGTAACATGAAACTAAGACTCAAAGCCAATGCTCTGGGTCTTAAGGCCAAGTACTCATGGCGCTGCTTCTGGGTAAATCTAGATAAATCAGGAAATATACGAACTTTAGAACCTTGGAACATCTTATTCATAGAGTGGAAATGCAATTTGAAAACAGCATTGCAATTGAATTGTAAAGCAAAAGGTAAGCACCAAAGTGGTCCTCTGTGTAACCACATCCAGAGAGGACTCCAAAAACTCAGCGAGATTGTCCCCCGGAATTCCCCTGGTCAGCCGGCAAGCTTGCACCTTCCTGAACCAAGTATTGCGCCCTAACAAGAGGGGGAAGAGAGCCAGAGTCCATTCCTACAGCAGCTATGAGGGGTGATCCGGGAAAGTTCAGACGCAAGTTGTTACGACGTACCTGATTTTCCAAGTACTCCATCCGTCTGCACAAGATGTTTTTATCTTTAACCAGAGCATCTCCCAAAGTCTGCACATTATTCACTATGGACTCAAGGGTATCATACAGCCCCTCTTGCCCCTCTTACAGCCCCTCTTGCCCCTCTTACAGCTCTTGACTCCAACAATAAACTTGACAACTCTGTAACCCCAGTACCTTGGTCAGACCATAATTTAATCACCTTCTCCATCCTCATCAATGGCAAACAGTCACCACACAGAAACAAAAACTCCATTGACTCGACAAGAGTAACATCTCGGAAATTCAAAACCTTCAACAAAGAACACATAGTTACAGAAACCCTCCCTCTCCTACATGACACCTCTCTCAATCTGGAAAATCTGATCACATCCTGGAACAGCACTATCAGTACCATTGCACTGCAACCAGTCCAGGGTAACAACCCAAAGAAAAGAAAATCTTCTTCTTGGTTCTCCCCTGACCTACGAGCCTCCCTCACACACCTAAGAAGACTGGAGAAACGATGGCGTCGCTCACACTCTTCAGAAGACCAAGCAGCCTACAAAGCACATCTATCTGTGCACAGAGAGTCAGTCATGGCCAAGATGAAACAATTCCATACCGATACGCTGAAAAGATCACTAAATAAACCACGCGATCTTTTCAACTTAGTCAAAACCTTATCTAAAGAACCTTCACCAAAACATCCTGAACCCATTCATCCCCAAGCTTTCGCCGATTTCCTGCAATCCAAGTTGCTTCAAACCAACAACATTGCAACTATCTCTTCTCAAGTCACCATATGCATATCAAACCTATCCATGTTCTCCACACCATCCAGAAAACATGTTGAGGACACCATCGCTGCTCTTAACACGACTACTGCACAAACTGACCCTTGCCCAGCCCACTGGATAAAGGAACTACGCCAAGATCTCAGCCCCATCATCACGAAAATGATGAATTTATCCTTTACAACCGGCTCCTTCCCACCAGCCCTCAAGAGAACATCCATAAGACCCCTCTTGAAAAACCATAAACTCGACCCACAAAAGGTTGAATCTTATAGACCCATAGCTAGCATACCCCTACTAGCGAAAATAATTGAAAAGGAAGCTCAAAGACAGTTACAGGACCACATTGACACCGTCTCCCCTCTGGACCACTGCCAACATGGCTTCAGAGAGTTCCACGGTGTTGAAACCCTCCTTACCACTCTCTGCAACAACATCATCACAGGCATTGATAACATCCGCCAAGGCTTTGCTCTTATCTTCTTAGACATTGCTGCGGCTTTTGACTCTGTACATCACGATCTGTTAATAGCGCGACTAAAAGAAAAAGGCATCAATAACACTGCCCTAGAGTGGTGCAAGTCATACCTCGATCAGAGATGGCAGTACGTTACCTCAGGGACCGCAACATCTACACCTTACCACCAAAAGCAAGGCGTACCGCAAGGATCATCCCTATCCTCACTCTTTTTCAATATATACATACAACCGGTTTGCAATATCATCAAGTCCTTCAAGGTTGAATGCTTGATATACGCAGATGACATCCTCCTATACATGCCTTTCTCCACAGTTCACATGGACCTTTCCCCGCTAGCTAAATGTTTTGATGCAGTATCCGAATGGCTGCAATCCCAGAACCTCCGAATTCAACATAAAAAGACCGAGGTTCTCTTCATCACCAGGGACCCACTTTTCTCCCCCCCATCCCATATAAAGGTGAAAGAAGCCGAGCTCCAATCAAAACCTTCCATTCGTTACCTTGGAGTCATTTTTGACCAACGCATGGATCTGAAACTACACATATCCAACGTAGTCAGGGCAATCTACCTCAAGATCCGGACTCTTCGACATCTTCGCCCCCTGCTTGATCCTGATGACTTCAGAACTATATTTCAAGCCTTAACCTTACCACACCTTGACTATGCCAATGCCATTCTTCAAGGCCTCCCACACTCCACATTAAACCCTCTGCAACTCGCCATGAACACCGCTGCTAGAGTCCTCTACGGAGCATCAAGAAGGGACCATGTAACACCCATCCTAGAGCAACTCCACTGGCTCCCCATACATGGCAGAATATTGTTCAAAACATTATTACTAACCTTTAAGGCCACTAAAAGCATCACCTCCTCCTCTCTAATAGACCTCATTCAGGCCGCTCCACCCAACAGATCCAGGAGAACGATATCAACAAATATTCTAATCATCCCTAAAGCAGCGACAAAATGCCTATCAGTGACATCCAACAGGGCTTTCAGATTCTATGCCCCTAAATGCTGGAACGCTCTACCCCCAGAAATTCGTGCTATCACTGATCTATCCCTTTTTAGAAAGGCACTCAAATCCCACCTCTTCCCCCATTATTACTTAACCAACTAACCAATCTTGATCACTACCCAAACTAAGAACAAATCCTGTCATGTATACTTGTAAATACTCTTGTAAATAGTTGCAGTAATGACTTCCCATGTTTTATCCAAGTTCTCTGACCTTGTTCTCTGTAAAACCAAACAGTTTGTTCATTATGGTATGTTGTTATATTGTAAACCGCGCTGATGCTGAATAGAGCGGTATATAAGAGCCTGTAATAAATAAAATAAATAAATAAAAATAATAAATACTTGATAACAAACTGTCCCATTGCTTGCAAGTAATCGACCACAGACTGTGAAACGATAAATCACCCACCAGCTTACTACTACTGAGCATTTGTATAGCGCTACAAAACGTACGCAGCACTGCACAGACATGTAAGAGACAGCCCCTGCTCATCAGAGCTTACAATCTAGTCAAGACAGACAACACAGAAGGTGTAGACAGGGATACATCTAGGGGGAAAGGTAAAGAAACAAGGAGATAAAGTGAGTCAACATCCAAAAGCAGCAGCAAAGAGGTGAGTGTGGGAGTTCAAGGAAAAATTCTGCAAAGAAGAATTCAGCCCCTGGATCGCGTCCCATAGTGACCAAAGTCACAGATGCAGGTCTCTTCACCTCCTGAAAAGCCAATCCAACAGTCACCTCCAACTTCCCCTGAGCAATAGTTTCCACAGCTCACTGCCATTCCACTAATGAAACACCAGCAGATTCGTTGGTAGGGAAGGAGGACTCTACCACGGGAACACCTCCTGGCAAAGAAACACCCAGAGCCACATCGTACTGCAGATCTTCCAGCGATCCCACAGCTCCCAAACTGTCGGGCCTCAGGGGTGACGTCTGCATTATTGGGCTCAACAAAGCCCCTTCCTTACTGCTGCTGAAATTTGCAAAATCGGCTGACCCAAAGGAGAGGACGAAGAGGGGACCGAGGAAACCCCAAAAGCTTCCAGCATGGTCTGGCGCAAAGGCTGGGAACTGGAGCCCTCCAGGAGCAGGGCCTTTTCCTTCCCCCTTCCTCTTGTCCATTACACCAGCAATGAGGCACACCCGACGCCAAGACTCAGCCTCTGCAAGGAGCATCCTCAGGTGCGACGTCTCACAGCGCCATCTTGTTTGTCACTTTTGATGACATCATGACATACATACGTACCGGTGGCACCCCCCACTACAACCAGTATCCTATTGACAAAGCAGACTCATGAAAGCAACTTTAGAAAACAATTGATCTGAACTATATACACCGTGCCCCATCTCAGACAGAAAAACCACCCCTCGCCTGAGAGAAGTATCACCTACCCCCTTGAGACCTCAGTCACAGGCCTCGCCTGAAGACTCCCCACTACCTCGAGAACTTCACCAGCTGTTCCTTTGTCCAACATCCACAATTGCACTGAACGACCGCACCTCTGGCCCTTTCTATGGACTGACATTCTTCAGGACCGTAAACCTCTATGGAGACAAGAGAAAAAAACAGAATACCCCGGGTGGGATCGGAACTGGACTGGACTCACTCAAGGAACATCAATTAGCAGGTTAAGGCCTAATTTCACCTTCCTTATCGTTCCTCCAGTCCAGTCCCACACCTGGGAGGGACCCACAAGACCAGCCTGAAAAACCACCATTCCAAACTGTGCGTCCTTTGCCGCTTGAAAATCCAGCCTATAATGCTTAACGAATGTATGGCGTGATGACCAGGTTACTACCCTACATGTGTCCGCTGGTAGTACAAACCATGACGTAGCCTGTGCCTGAGTCAAATATGCTCTCAGACCAACCAGCAACTGCTTGCACCGTAGCAGATAAGCCGCAGATTGGCCTCCCTCACACAATGGGCAATGGAGACCTTTAAAGCACCCTTTCTTTTGCATGCACCACCAAACAACAGGAGCAAACAATCCGACTTTCGAAAGGATTCTGTTTTCTTCAAGTACCTCCATAAAACTCTATGTACATCCAACCGATGAAGTAATGGATCCTGCACTATTCCCCTGCTCTCGAAAACACCAAGAGTGCCAACGACTGATTCACATGAAAAACTGACAGAACTTTAGGCAAAAAGGAGGGAACTGGTCTCAGGACCACTTTCTCCTTAGCCAAAGTCAGGAAGGGCTCTCTGCATGACAATGCCTCCAGCTCTGAGATCTGTCTCAAAGAACATATCGCTACCAAGAATACAGTCTTAAGCATAAAATCCTTTAACGTACACGAACCCAACGGTTCAAAATGTGGCTCTGTTAAAAAGGATAACACCAGATTAAGGTCCCAAGGAGGAATTACTGTCAACAGTGGACGTTCTTGTTTTACCACTCGGAGAAACCTCATGACATCCGGATATGCTGTTAGGGAACCTCCCTACACTCCCCCCCCCCCCCCCCGTGGCAGGAGATAGCCGCTGCTATCTGCACCCAGAGAAACATAGAAACATGACGACTGAAAGAGACCACATAGCCTATCTAATCTGTCCTTCCATAGCAACAACTACAACAGCCCACCTTTTTCCTTTAGAGATCCTCTGTATTTGTCCCACGCTTTTTTGAATTCAGATACTGTCGTCATCTCTACCGCCTCCACTGGGAGACTGTTCCACGGATCCACCACTCTTTCCGTAAAGAAATATTTCCACATAGCACTCATGAATCTATCCCCTTTTACCCTCATCGCATGTTCCCTCGTAGCAGAAATTGCTTTCAATCGAAAGAGGCTCTCTCCCTGTGTATTTATGCCATGGAGGTATTTAAACATCTCAATCATATCACCTCTATCCCACCTTTCCTCTACGATGTACATATTAAGATCCTTAAGTCTGTCCTCATATGCTTTACAATGAAGACCACTAACCATTATAGTAACCACCCTCTGTACTGACTCCATCCTGTTTTTTATCCTTTTGAAGGTGTGGTCTCCAGAATTGCACACTATATTCCAAATGAGGTCGCACCAAAGACTATACAGAGGCACTAACACCTCCTTTTTTCTGCTGGCCATTCCTCTCCGTATCCACCCAAGCATCCTTCTAACTTTTGCTGTTGTCTTTTATACCTGTTTAGCTACTTTAAGATTATCAGACACAAACAAGCCTAGGTCCCGCTCTTCTTTAGTAGACAAAAGTACTTCACCCCCTATACTATATTGCTCCCTTGGACTGCTGCAGCCCAAATGCAAGACCTTACATTTTTTAACATTAAATCCCAGTTGCCAAATTCTAGACCATTCTGCAAGCTTAGCTAGATCCCTCCTCTTGTTATCTACACCTTCCTGGGTGTCTACTCTATTGCAGATTTTGGTATCATCTGCAAAGAGGCAAACCTTACCTGAAAGCCCTTCCACTATATCACTAACAAAGATGTTAAAAAGAATCGGACCAAGGACAGATCCCTGGGGCACAGCACTGATAACTTCCTTCTCCTCAGAGTGAGCTCCATTTACCTGTACTCTTTGTTGCCTCCCACTCAACCAATTTCTAACCCAAGCAGAAACTTTAGGGTCCATCCTAGGGTGCTCAGTTTGTTTATAAGTCGCCTGTGAGGAACGGTGTCAAAGGCTTTACTGAAATCTAAATACACCACATCTAGGGCTGTCCCTCAGTCCAACTCCCTGGTCACCCAGTCAAAGAAATCAATCAGATTTGTCTGACAAGACCTGCCTCTGGTGAATCCATGCTGCCTCGGATCCTGTAATCCGCTGGACTCCAGAAACCTCACTATTTTCTCTTTCAGCAACGTTTCCAATAATTTACTCACCACTGAAGTTAAACTAACTGGCCTGTAGTTTTCAACCATATCCTTACTTCCGCTTTTGTGTAAAGGCACCACATGAGCCTCTCTCCAGTCCTTTGGCACCACTCCAGACTGCAATGAGGCATTGAAAAGGTCAGTCAGTGAAGCTGCTAGAATGTCCCCAAGTTCCCTCAGTATTCTAGGGTGTATCCCATCTGGTTTCATCGCTTTGTCTACTTTAACTTGAGCTAGTTTCTCACAAACACATTCTTCTGAAAATTGTTCAAGATGCCCCTCGCTTCTGTTCCTGTTTGTGGGTGTTTTCTGAGGTCCTGTTCCTGGTTATTCATCTGTGAACACAGAAAGCACAGTTACTTACCTGTAACAGGTGATCTCTGGGAACAGCAGGAATTAGTCTTCACATATGGGTACGTCGGTACCGACGGAGCCTGCACGGGAATGCTCCCCAGCATCCAATCAGAAAGCTTTTGGGAGCATCCCTCGCACCTGCGCGCTGACTTCCCGCCTTTCCCACTGCCTCTCCTCAGTTGAGTTTCATAGCTGAGACAGAAGGAGAGAAAGAGGAAAGGAGATAGATAGATAGATACAACTCCTAGGGGAGGTGGGTGGGTTGTGAAGACTAATTCCTGCTGTTCCCAGAGATCACCTGTTACAGGTAAGTAACTGTGCTATCTCCAGGAACAAGCAGGAATGAGTCTTCACATATGGGGGACTCCCTAGCTGTGGGTGCCAGGGGAGATCCCATAAAATGCGTATCCCTGGAACAGGGCGGCATTTCCCAAACCTGGATCCCCGGCATCCCCTGAGGGATGGGGGGTAGGAGTTGAATAGAGAAGAGCTGTAGAGGAACAGCGAAACTAAAGACTACAGAAAAAATGAGTCTTTAGAAAGTATGTCAAGTATCATTAAAACATTTAATGAACTAGTACAATATAGAGCTTACCTACTGGATTGTAGGAAGTAGAACTGTGATGGAGTGTACTGTAGATGCAGTAGCGGAATCCTCAAGGTAACTTCACAGCAGTGAGGATGAAGTTCCAAACCTGGAATGGGCAGGTGACCCAGGTGTCAACTGGGGTAGGAGAAGAACGGCAGGTCTTCAATGGAAAGCTTTATGGGAAAAAGCTGAAAACTCTTTTAGGTACAGAGTTATTAACATTGAGGACTAAAAGAAGAAGACTGACCGATCTGGAGAATTAGCCCAGTCCTGAAGGGAAGAGGGGGTATGGAAAAAAGCCCCTATTCCCAAGGAGAACAGGAGTGTACTCAGAAATACTGAAGATGTACACTGTCTTTCCTAGCTGGTAAGAGATAGGAAGACACTGAAGTTTGATACTTCATAGACAGGGAGATCTATAACAAAAATAGAAGCTGTTGACATCACAGCAGTAATTGTGTGTATAACCGCTCCCACTTACTGAGCCGTATGAGAATAGGCAAGCTGACTGTCTGGACCCCTTAAGAAGGTAAAAGCTTTATAGCACAGACAGTTAGGGAGATAGTAGGTAATACATAGCGTCCTATGGACATCTCCCAATGGGCACATTATATATATATATATATAAACATATATATATATATATATATATATATACATATATGGAGATACATACATATATATATATGTACATATATGTCTAGATATGATAGATATATATAGATGGGCATGACTTATGCCCACACAGCTTACAGAAATATGTATGTATAGGGCATATACATACATGAATATAAGCCTGAGGATATATGCCTGCAACTGAGCCCCACAAAAACATTCACATGGGGAATGTGATGGGAAAAGATTCATCTAATAATAAGGGGGTGGAAACCACCTGAAGATATATAGAGAATCTATTTCTGCGGTGCAGGAATGTAATTCAGTGAAATAACCAGTATGGTTGCGTGAAAAAACAGAGGATAATAGCAGTCTGGCAAGAGCACGTCAGGAGTACTTTAGGACTCTGACATGTCCAAAGGACAAAAAAACGCATAGACTAAGATACCAGGATGACCCAACCAAGGGACACAGGGGTATCATGTATAGTCAAAGAGTATGCGTTGTCCAAGTGGAGCAGAAAGCATAATGCCAAGCTGTAAGGAAAAAAGGGGTAGATTCCTGCAAGATTGGGAACTCCTTGGACATTCACGCAGAAAAAGCTTGTCTTCTGTATCACAACAGGAGACAAGAGGGTATAAAGAACCCATATAGCCATGAAATGATTATATAAGCTTTTTCTACTATGTGGAAAAACCCTCAGAGACAAAGTTCAATGCTCTGTAGCCAGGGCCCATAGTAGAAAGAAAGCTTCTCTGAAGATTGCAGAGAGCATTGTGCAGGAGAATTAAGACTGAAGTCAGGTGTGTTGCCACATCCTAGGAAAGGATATGGCTAGAAGAAGATAACCTACAGTGAGTAGTATTATGCAAGATAGTTGAAAGTAGCTTGCAATGAGCACTAAAGTAATCACTGGAACTCCTGCATGCCCAGCAACTGAACAAAACAGCAGAGGGATTCTCCTGTATAAAAACAGAGAAAAAACAGACAAAGGGAGCGGAGATATTCCCGTCCCTGTCTGATGAGTTGTTAAGGCATTGAAGGATAACAAAAAGTCTACACTGGAAAGAAAGAGAAGTGTTTCAGTATGGTACCAACTCAAGCAGGGGAACCCCCGGAAGAGAGGGGGTTGGAGAGTGACTTACCATATGGTAAGTCAGCTGAAGGAAAAGATGTCCATGTGGGGACAGAACTATCATGGGATAGTTGTAACCTCCCTTCGTAGGAGTAAGAAGGGGAGAATTCTGTAACCCATGGACAAAAGTATCCTAACAGCTTAGCATACTGAAAAAGAAAAAAACAGTGTAGAGTTTGAAGAAGAAACTTCTGCTAAGAAGAAGAGAACCTATGGTTGCTGTTTATGATTAGACTGGTTAGAGTCTGGAGACCTCAGACTAGGATGAGATGTCCCTTGCTTGGGTACATCTGGAGGATGGGCAGGAGAAGGGTGAAACCTTCTTTTCTTAGGGAAAGGAGGTTTGGTAGGACATTTCCTACGTCCTGGGGAAAAAGAAGGCTTAGGATGGTTTCCAGAACCAGGGAAGTCAGTGGAGCAATGAGCAACCTGACGTAAAGCCTCTCTATTGAAGAGATTTTCTCCAGTACAAGGAGAATTACCCAGTGTATGTTGTGCCCATCTGCTCAAGTCTGAAGCTTGCAGCCAGGCTTTACGACGTGCTCCAATGGCAATAGCAGAGGATCTGCTAACAGACTCAAAAGAGTCTAGAGAAGCACGAGAAAGAAACCAAGAGATATTCCTGCTATGATTAAGAAGCAAGGAATAGTCAGTGGCCTTAGGCTCTGACAAAAAAGGGGACAAAAGAGATAATTTCTCTGTAACCTCCTGAAGTGTCAGACTCATATAAAAAATATATGAGATAATTCTTGAAGCCAGCATAGAAGTTTGGAAGGTTTGACGTCCAAAGGTATCAAGTGCTTTAGATGCACGACCTGGCGGATAAGAAGAATGCTTCTTCTTGCTTCTTACCTTCCTCATTGCTGATTCCACCACAATGGAATGATGTGGAAGTTGATTTTTTTGAAACCTTGGAGAGGGAGGCACCTGATACAGAACATTAGTGGCTGTAGAATGCGAAGGAACCTTTAAAGGTGATTCCCACATCCTCAGAAGAAGATCCTGCAAAGAATGATGTAAAGGAAGCATTATATTTTCCTTTTCTGCAGGATCTTGGTTAAGAGTAGAGCCAGGAATAGGAATGGCAAGAAAGGTTGCCATGTCAAGGAGAAATTTCTGAAAAGAATGATCTCCAATGGGAACTATTCCTGGGTAAGCTGAGGTGGAAGAAGCAGCTTGAGCACCAGAAGACATACTGGACTGGTGCAGAAAAAGAATCCTGCTAGATGGACAGTGATACTGACAGTTCTGATTCGAGGCAGTTAGTACTGCATCGTCAGTGCCCGGTATCGATTCCAAGCTAGGCATAGAAAGGATCGATGGCACCGATGGAACTGCAGGAATCGATACCGATACCGGTATCGGAGACGGTAATGTCATCGAAGCAGTAATCGGGGGCTGCTGAAGTGGTACCGAGGTAGCCAGAGAGCCTTGGTGAATATCCTCGGTACTGCGTAGTCGGAAACGATATGGATCGGTTCCGAAACGCGTCGGTACCAAGTCATCTAGACTGGACATCGATTCTAGACTTGGCATCGAAGGGAGCGAGTCTATCGATGCATATCTAGAAGGTACCGACGTTGGTGGTGGTATCGGCGATGCCGATACAAGAAAGTCAATCGGAGTCATATTGATCGGTTCCGAAGGTACCGAGGACGTCCGAAGACGATGCTTGGTGAAGAGTGGAACACTCAACATCGGCGCCGATGTCGGGGTATCGGTACCGCTCGAAGCCGATACCAACCCCGAGCATGGCAAAGATACAGGAAAGTCAATCTGGGTCGTATCGATCGGCCCCGAAGGTACCAAGGATACCAGATGACGATCCCAGGTGAAGAGTGGAACACTCGACACCGGTGCCGATGCCGGGGGATCGGTACCGCTCGAAGCGGATACCACCCCCGAGCATGGCTCAGGTATGTTCTGTGAGGGGTGAACCCCAGGAACAACCTGAAACCCCGTAAATGCTTGGCAGCCCGAAGACTCCCGCTGGGGTTTTATTGCCAATGGGGTCTTGAGGGTAAGGCCGGAGCCGTCATCATGCTGGGCATGAGACTTACCCTTCAAGAATTGGCTAGTCTTAACAGACTGTTTGTGGGTTACCTGATCCTGGAGAGAAGAATAAACCGGTGTCCTCACCTCAGGAGGAAAAACGGCATCGAGGGAAACTCGAAAAAGGGGAGGTCTTCTCCCAATAATACAGCCTGATGGATCAGGGAAACAAGGGTCAGGACCCAAACAGGTTAGACACCAAGCATTGGAGTCTAAAAAGAAAACTATGTTTCCACAGTGAAGGCACTTCTTAGGGGAAGAAGGCTCCATGTTGGAGAGGCCTGGTAGGCCCAAAAGGTTAAGACAAAAACTGAGGAGAAAAAATCTCTCTAATTTTAGAAAAGAAAAGAATAAAGCACCGGCGGTACCGGTATCGGCGGGAAAGACAGCTGCGACCACAAGAAAATAAGAATTTTAAAGAAAAAAGTTTCTGTGGTGACAGGAGGACGTCCTGTCGGCTCCGTGGAAAAATGAAAACTGAGGAGAGGCAGTGGGAAAGGCGGGAAGTCAGCGCGCAGGCGCGAGGGATGCTCCCAAAAGCTTTCTGATTGGATGCTGGGGAGCATTCCCGTGCAGGCTCCGTCGGTACTGACGTACCCATATGTGAAGACTCATTCCTGCTTGTTCCTGGAGATACAATGAAATCATTGAAAACTACATAAGGAATGAAAGGCCCATGCAGTCTGTCATTTTCCCTATCTATTGTAGGCCCAACTAGATTTCTTTCATTATATTGTCACTGAAAGATCTTCCATTATGTTTTTAACCTTTTCCTCATCTGCTTGGAGCCGGTTCTATGTTTTAGAGGGGAGCACATATGATCCTTGGCCCTGGACTCACTGAATAAATGGTTATTTTTCAGCAGCAGACAATGGGGGTGGGGAAGGGTCTATAAGCTGCAATTTGCCTTAGCCACAGGAGGCAGGCAGGACCAGTGCAAGGAGATGAGGTGCACCCCACCCCACGCCCCCATTGATGCCACTGCTGTCCCTCTCCAGGACCTGCAATGGCAGCAATGATTTCAAACAGCTCTGCAGTGCTTACATTAAGCCTCCGGCACTGTGAGGATGTTTGACTCCTGCCCCTGCAAGGCCGATGTTTACAAACAGGAAGTCGGCAATGGGCCACGCAGCACCGGAGACTTAAGGTAAGCGCTGTAGGACTGCTGCTGCTGGAGGTCCCAGAGAGGGCAGCAGTGATGACAATGGCCCACACCTAAATCACTGGCGCTCCATGCAACAGCCTAGTTTGCCTAATGATCACATCGACCCTGATGGCAGAGTGTACAGCAGCTCACATAACATGAACTAGCTTTTTCCTTCTCTCTCCTGTTGAAAAATAGCTGCAGCTCTGGGGTTAAGGACCCTTTGTGTTGAGCATGGGATGGGACCATAAGCAACCAGGTGGGAGAAGACCTGGAAAGTGACAATGGGGAAAAGGAGGGGGGGAGGAGGAGGAGAAGGATGACGACAACTCAGGAAGTGGCATGGAGAAGGGATATAAGGAGGAGGATGACCTATAAGGGGGCACTGCAGGGAGAGGGTGAGGAGAAGCAAACCCCATCCTGAGCCCTGAATCCTCAGAGGGGATTTCCCTCTAACCTTATATATTCCATTCTGGCCAAGTGCAGCCCCCACCCTATGGAATAAACTCCCGCTAGAACTCCGCAAAATAAAAGATCTTCAAACATTTCGGAAAGAACTGAAGACATTTCTATTTAAAGAACACTTCACAAATTTAAATGAATCCTATCCACCCAACACACCACACAACCATAACAATCCTCCTTAACTACAGCTCAACAAGCCTCAACACTCACTACATTTAAGAAACAAAGCTTAATTTAACAAAGAATCAATGTAAATAGCCAAAGCATTACTAGCTAATGTTAAAATGTATATAGTTCTGTAACAATAATCCATGTTAAACTGTATTTAGTTCTGTAACAATGTTCCATGTTATCGTTTATCATGTTAACTGTACATAGTTATGAAAAAAAACGATGTTCTATGTAAAACCATGTTCACTAAATGTTACCTGTAAACCGCCTTTGATCTTTGGAAAAAGCGGTATAGAAATAAGCATAAATAAATAAATAAATAAATAAGTGGGGGACACTCCAAAACTTTTAATTGGAGACCTGGAATTAAACTTATGCAAGCACAGGCAAGTATTTCTAAGGGTTCTAAGTAAAATGGCCAGCATAGGAATGGTGCAGGTCACCTCTCAACAAATAAGAGAGGCAGGTACAACCACTCTAACCACCTTACTGGGCAGACTATATGGACCATACTGCTCTTTATCTGCCATTATTTACTACGTAATGTAACAAGGGAAGACAGGTACCTGAGAGATATCATCCAGGATGGCTTTGTAGAGCTTCTGCACGGTGTATGCATGCATTTCAGTGCTGTTCGTGATAAGCTGAATCAGGTTGGGGACAGCATCATCTCGGACATAACTACCAGCCTAAAAAGGGGAAAAATTAATCAGGACACCTCAGTGTTGCCTTCTCCTCAATAGGAAGTTCGAAAAGAGACCATGCACTTATACACCTAAGCAATAATTTTAGTCTGCCATATTTATTTATTTTACAGGTTTTCTATACCACCCTATCATTAATTCAGGGCGGTTTACAATGAACATCACAGCAACAGCAACTTTTACACAGAACAGGATAATGAACTTGGGAGTTATATGGGTACAACGAAATAGTATAACTTCTAACTATATACATGTGTGCTTTGATGGATCTGTTTAATGTATTATATCCGGTTAAGGGTATATTTACGGTGTTTGGGTGAGGCAGAGGGGTAAGTGTTTTCATGTGATTGGTCTATTGTGCTTCGTAGTTGTCAGAGACATTGCGACTGTCCAAGAGTCTTGTATGATGCGCTGTGTGGTCAATGTGCATGACCATAGTAGTCTATGAATAGGTGTGTCCTGATAGCTTTTCTAAGGTCCGTTAGGTCTTTTATAGCTCGTATGTCTGGAGATAGGTCATTCCCTAGCAAGGGAGCTTACATGGAGAAGGCTCTTCTACATGTGGACTCTGGCTTTCGTCCTGCTTGTTGGGATTTCCAGGGTGTTAATGTTGGTGGTTGTTCTTGTTCTGGTGTGTTGTGTTTTCTTGATTATTACATCATGATTTCAAAATCTAAGCAGATCAGGCTTTGTTCAATAATTAGAAGAGATACCATCATCTTCCTCAGCATGTTAGAAGGTAATCTTCCCTCTGTTCCACTGTGGATCTCAAGGACACTTTTTTGAAGCATGTACTAAACCAGGGGTTCTCAATTCAGTCCTCAAGACACACCTAGCCAGTCAGGTTTTCAGATTAACCACAATGGATAAGTATGAGAGAGATTTGCATACAATGGAGGCACTGCATTCAGATCTCTCATATTCCTGTTCATTGTGATTATCCTGAAAACCGCTTTGACCTCTGTGAAAAGCGATATATAAATCAAGCCAAATAAATAAATAAATCTGAATGGCAAGGTGTGTTCGAAGAAATGGTTTGAAAACCACTGCACTAAACCAATGACCTTGGAGGTTCAGAGAGCAAGCTTACATCTTACCGTTGTTAGAACTCTCATTATTGTGTCTATGTGCCACCGCTTGGAAGGTGCATATCTGAAGAAGAAAAAAAAAGGACACGTGATAAACATGCACAATAGTCCAGGAATGAATGGATTCCTTTAAAAAAATTTTGTAAACAAGACAAGTTTACTAGGATACCATTTCTAACTCCTGAAACACCACTCTAAACACCGATATATCAGCTTCACTTTTTCAGTTCCTATTAGGAAAATTCTCGTTGTCCCTTATGGAACCTTGCGTCCTTTGGGGAAACAGCTAGGTACTTGTGACCTGGATTTGCCACTGTTGGAAACAGGATACTTGGCTTGATGGACCTTGGTCTGACCCAGTATGGCATCTCTTATGTTCTTATGGAGCTACCTTACCTTGAAGAATCGAGAGAAACAATTACTAATGTTGTGCAAACTTCATGTCCTCACCACCATCAGGCAGCCAATCCAGAGTGAAATGGAGAACACACACACAAGCCAAAATGCTCAACATTCTCTCCATCAGTCTAAACTACAGGCATTACTGAAGCTGTACCTTGCAGGACAGCAGCAGGTCTGTAACACTCTTCTTTGTAAAGCTGTATCTGTATGTCTGTCCTGTAAGTGTTACGAACACATGTAACTAGATCCATATTGCAAACTTACTAAACTAACTTCTGTATTCTCTGAAAGATACGAGGCACAGTCTCCATAGACTATGCGTTCTTTATGTATAGCCTTGTAGGCACAGCAATATGGCTTTTAATCCACCTTGAAATGGCATACTTGACAGAAATCCCACTTCTCATTAGAACATAAGAGATGACATTGAGTCAGACCAAGGGTCCATCAAGCCCAGTATCCTGTTTCCAACAGTGGCTAATCTAGGTCAAAAGTACCTATCAGGTTCCCAAAAGACAATATTCCATGCTGCTGATGCCAGAGGTAAGCAGTGGATTTCCTCAAAAGAGTAATTACTCTCCTGTAACAGGTGTTCTCGGGGGACAGCAGGAATCAGTCCTCATATATGGGTGACATCGGCACCGATGGAGCCCTCATGAGGAGCAAATCCCCAGCTTTCAGGGAAAGCCTTTGGGAGTTGCTATCATGCATGCGTGGTCCCCTTCCCACCCAAGGGTGCCATCTTGCTCAGTCAAATGACATAGCCAAAAAGACGGCAAAAAGAACAAAAATAATAACAGGACTGCAACTCCAAGGGGAGGAGGGAGGGTCATGAGGACTGATTTCTGCTGTCCCCAGAGAACACCTAACTACACTTTCTCCGGGAAGGGGACCACAATACACCCTAAATCCACTCCAGCTCGCAATGAACGCCGCGGCTAGAGTTCTACACGGAGCTTCCAGGAGCAACCACGTGACACCCATCCTGAAACATCTCCACTGGCTCCCTATCCACGGTAGACTCGCTTTTAAAATCCTACTACTAACTTTCAAGGCTATCAACGGACTCTCCTCCGCCTCACTCACGGAGCTAATCCACACCTCCCCCCCCCAACAGAGCCAGAAGATCTGCAGCAGTCAACACACTGATAATCCCGAAGGCAATAACCCAATGCACCCAGGCAACAGCAAACAGAGCCTTCAGATTCTATATGCCCAGATGCTGGAACGCCCTACCACCTAACATCCGGGCAATCCCTGACCTAACCCAGTTTAGGAGGGCTTTGAAGCACCACCTCTTCCTCAAGCACTACCCGGATGACAGCACACCTACAGCCACCCCCCCTCCTCTAGTACCAACACACCAGCACACCCAGCAAGCCACCCTCCCTCCTCTAGTACCAACCCACCAGCACACCTACAGCCACCCTCCCTCCTCTAGTACCAACACATCAGCACACCCAGCAAGCCACCCTCCCTCCTCTAGTACCAACCAACTAGCACACCTACAGCCACCCTCCCTCCTCTAGTACCAACCCACCAGCACACCTACAGCCACCCCCCTCCTCTAGTACCAACACACCAGCACACCAAGCAAGCCACCCTCGACTATGCTTACACCATGATATGACTTGAAGTGATGCCTATATGTAAATAGTTACTCTAGTTATTCAAGTTCTAATACTTGTTCTTTGTAACACAGAGCAGCTTGTTGTACTGTATAAGTTTTCTGTTTCATGTAAACCGCACTGATGTTGAATAGCGCGGTATAAAAAGACTATAAATAAAATAAAATAAATAAAATAAGCAGGAAGTCAGTCCTCAGATATGGGACTCCCCAGCTATAGGCTACCGAGAACCCACAGCCGAAAAATAGGCTTCCTCCACGAGAGCCGCAAGCAGCCATGATAGAAATTCAACTAAGAGAATAACACTCCAGTAGCCTGACACAGAAGGGTCGAAGGGCAGGAGTTGCTTGGACCTCGAAAAGGTTACAAAGTACAGCCTGGCCGAAGGCACTGTCCCGCCGGGACTCCCTATCCAGGCAATAATGGGTTGCAAAAGTCTGACCCGAAGACCAGGTGGCGACCCAGCAGATGTCTGCCTGTGGAACAGAGCAGAAATGAGCCACTGATGCCGCCACGGCCTTGATCCGATGGGCCGTAACACGACACTCCATCAGAAGCTCGGCTGCCCTGTATGCCCAGGCAATACAGTCTGCCACCCAGATGGACAGCGTATGCTTGGAAACAGCTATCCCCAGCTTACTGAGGTCGTAGGATACAAAGAGCTGAGAAGCTTTTCTATGCGATTGCGTACGCTGGATATAGAAGGCCAATGCCCTCTTACAGTCCAGCGTATGCAGTACTGTCTCTGCCCGACTGGCATGCAGCCTGGGAAAAAAGGTAGGCAGCATTACCTCCTAATTGAGGTGGAACGAGGAGACCACCTTCGGAAGGAACTTGAGGTGTGTGCGAAGCACCACCCGGTTCCTATAGAACCTGGTGTAAGGCCTTTCTGACATTAGGGCCTGAAGCTCACTCACCCGTCGAGCTGACGTGAGTGCCACTAAGAAAACCACCTTCCAAGAGAGGTAGCGGAGATGGCAGGACGCCATCAGCTCAAAAGGCGGCCAAGTAAGCTGCCCTAAAACCACATTCAGATCCTACTCGGTCGCCGGAGAGCGAACCGGAGGCTTCAAAAGAAGCAGGCCTCTCAAAAACCAAGAAACCAAAGGATGGGCAGAGAGGGGCTTCTCCTCCACCGGGAAGTGGTTCGCCGCAAGGGCACTGAGATGCACTCTGACGGAGTTGGACTTGAGGCCCAAATTCAAGAGGTGGAGAAGGTACTGCAAAACCACTCCTAGCAGGAGAAAGGATCCACACCTTGCCCCTCACACTAGACCGCAAATCTGCGTCACTTTAAGGCGTAGGCCCATCTAGTCGACGGCTTCCTTGAGGCCAGCAAGACCTCTTCAATATCTTTTGGAAGGAGGAGCGGAGCATCACCCTTTCAGCAGCCACGCCATCTGGTTGAGGGAGCTGAGGTTGGGGTGCAGGAGAACGCCCCCCTCCTGGGACAAAAGGCTTGGGGAGGACCCCAGGGCAATGGGGGCCTCCACCACTAACTGAAGCAGAAGCAGAAACCAGGGATGCCTTGGCCACCGTGGGGCTACAAGGATGACCGAGGCCTTGTCTTGGAGGGCTCTTTAACCTGGAAAAGAGACGGCTGAGGTGAGATATGATAGAAGTCTATAAATTAATGAACGGAGTGGAATGGGTAAACGTAGATCGATTGTTTACCTTATCAGAATATAGAAAGACTAGGGGACATGCAATGAAGATACAGGGTAAACTATTTAAGACTAATAAAAGAAAATATTTTTTCACTCAACGTGTAATCAAACTCTGGAATTTGTTACCGGAGGATGTAGTAAAGGCTGTTAGTGTAGCTGGGTTTAAAAAATGTTTGGACAAGTTCCTGGAGGAAAGGTCCATAAACCATTATTAAGAAGTGACCGAAGATATCAATGCTTGATCCAGTACAAGCATTGTGGAACTTCTGCCAAGGAGCGTTTGATATCTTTGCGACGATTGGAATATATGGATAACGCTATGCGTAGAAATACGTTGCATTTCCTGAATTTCCCGAGATCACCATTATTGGAACCACTGGGACTGGTTCGGAAGTACCTTAGGGATGTCCTCCTGATGCCATCGGACAATTTGCCACCTATTGTTAGAGTTCAGTATATTCTGTCTTCTGGGTCTGAGGCGAAGGGAGGGGATGTGGGTGCTCCTGAGCCGGTCCAGTTGGAACTAACGGATTTCCTGGAGAGTTCCCTGGAGGTGGTCACTGGCAAAGCCACACTGTTAGTTTCCTTTGCCTTTGAGTCTGATCGCAATACCGTGCTTAGGTTATATTTCACTAGGATGTCATTGTCTCAGTTTATGGGCTCAAACGTAATGTTATTTCCTGATTTGTCAAGAGACACCCAAAAACGGCGAAAGGAGTTTCTGGCTTTACGCCAGAGAGCTACTGCTTTGGGTGCCCAATTTAAATTGAGGTTTCCTTGTAAGTGTGCTTTATTGTATCAGTCTAAGCATTTCTTGTTCTTTGAACCCTTACAACTGCTTAAATTTCTTCAGGTGAGGGAGGTGGGAGGGGGGGAGGTGGGATAATTCCTGTACTGGCAGCCATGTGTTATATCTTTGCTCAATTGATGTATATTTTTCTTAATATGATTACTTGTTTGGAACCTTATAGTGGTGTTAATATTGGGGACTAAGTTAATGGAACTTATCTACTGATTATTGAGTTTGAGGTTTATTTCGTTGTGTATTTTTGAGTAGTATGTTCCAAATATTTTTTGTGTTTGTAAAATGGGAAACTGTTTAAATATTAAATAAAAAAAAAAAAAGAAAAAAGAAGTGACCGAAGATATCAATGCTTGACCCAGTACAAGCATTGTGGAACTTGTGTCTCTTGGGGAAACTGCTAGGTACATATGACCTAGATTGGCCACTGTTGGAAACAGAATACTGGGCTTGATGGACCTTGGTCTGACCCAGTATGGCATATCTTATCTTATCTTATGATCTTGAACAGAGTCTTGGCCACCAGAGGCGTCGGAGGAAACGCATACAGGAGGCCTACAGACCATGATATCAGAAAAGCATCGGCGGCCACCCTATGCGGGTGTGGCTGCCTAGAGCAGAACCGGGACAACTGGTGATTGGCGGGACTCACAAACAAGTCCATCACCGCTCGTCGCCAGGTTTGGCTACACCACGGTCCGATTGACACTCGTGAGGCTGGAGAATCCTGCTTAGCCTGTCGGCTAACCAGTTGTTCTGGCCTGGCAAGTAGACAGCCCAAAGATGAATGCCCTGCTGGGCTGCAAACGAGCACAGATCCACGGTTTCCCGACATAGGAGAAGGGACCCCGTGCCACCCTGCTTGTTCACATAAAACATGGCCACCTAGTTGTCTGTCTGTACCAAGACTGGTTCATGGACCAGGATCTGCCTGAAAACTCCCAGGGCCAGGCGGATGGCCCGGAGCTCCAAGAAATTGATCCGTTATGTTCTCTCGCTCGGGGGGACCACACTCCCTGAATACGGAAACCATGGCAAAGGGCCCCCCAGCCCAGCAGGGACACATCCGTGGTAAGGATCCTGGTGTGTAGAGGAGCCTGGAAAGGCATTCCCACCTCCAAGTGAAGTGGCTGAAGCCACCAGTCCAGGGACCGTACCAGCTGCCTCGACACTGTGATCCTGTCAGGCACCCTGTGGCCTGTGAGCACTGGTCTGAGGCACCGCTGAGCAGTCCACATGTGGAGGTGGGTATCTGGGATCACATGGACCGTGGAAACCATGTGCCCAAGGAGGCACAGAAATTGTCTTGCTGACACTACGAACCTGCGACTCACCTGACCTGCCAGAGCCAGAAGCCTGCTTGCTCTGTCTGCAGGCAGATAGGCCCTTGCCTGAATGGTGTTGAGCCTGGCCCCAATGAACTCCAGCTGTTGAGTTGAAGCGAAGTTGGACTTGGGGTAATTGATCACAAACCTTAGATGCTGCAGCACCTGGATTGTGCGAGACATGGTCTGGTGGACTTCGCTGGCTGAAGTGCATCTGATGAGCTAATCTTCTAGGTAGGGTAAGACAAAGACCCCTTGGAGCCTGAGAAAGGCAGCCAGCACTGCCAGGTACTTAGTGAATACTCTGGGGGCCGAGGCCAGGCCAAAGGGAAGTACCCTGTACTGGTAGTGATTCCCCCCCCCCCCCACCACAAAGCGGAGATGCTGCCTGTGGTCTGGGTGTATGAGGATGTATGTATATGCATCATTTAGATCTAAGGAGCATAGCCAGTCTCCCTGGCGGAAAGTAAAGTAACAATATTCCAAGGGAGAGCATCTTGAACTTCTCCCACATCAAGAACTTGTTTAGGTTGCATAGGTCAAGGATGGGCCTGAGGCCTCCTGTTCTCTTTGGTACCAGAAAGTGCCCTTGCCTTGCAGGTGGAACCAGTGCCCTTGCCTTGCAGGTGGTGGGGCACTGGTTCCACCGCCTGATCCTCGAGAAGACCTGCCAATTCCTTCAGAAGGAGGTCCCGGTGAAGGGGAGACCTGAGGAGCTCTTCCGGGAAGTAAGGAGGCGGCACCTGGGCTAGGTGAAGGAGGTAGCCCTCCTGGACCACCTGTGAGGCCCAGGCATCGGTGGTAATGGCTGTCTACCTATGGGCATACAGGGCAAGCCTGCCTCCCGTGATCTGCCTGGCTCCTGTGGGAAGAGGGGCCATGCTGTAGGAATCAAAAGCCACTGCCAGGCTGAGCTGGAGGCAGTGCCTGGGGTTTGGGGGCTTTCTGCTTACGCGGGCCATGCCCCTGTCCCTTGGCCTGCTGCCCCTGTTGGGGAGCTGAGGAGGCCTGAAAATGGAGGTAGCTTCGGTAAGCAGCACTCTTCCTTGGGTAAAAGGGCTTTTTACCCGAACCCTTCTTGCGAGAAGAGGCAGACGTCGTCTTGGGGAGCCATGTCCTCGTCATGTATTTGGTCTCCAGTTCTGCGGCCTTGTCGGTCATGAGTTTGCCAAAGAGGTTCTCCCCCTGGCATGGGACATCGACCAACTTGTCCTGAACCCACTGTTCGAGGTCCGACGACCGCAGCCATGCCTGGCAGAGTGCACCGATGCCAGCCATGGCTATCCGGGCCACCGACTCAAACCTGTCATAGGCCGCTTGAGACAAACTTCGAGCACTCACAGACGGCTGTGGACAGGTTCTGGAAGTGCTGCAAAGGTCTTCGGAGAGACCAGCCGAGAATCCGATGAGTTCCTTTGCCAGGTCCCTCAGGTACATACCTATGTACAGCTGGTAGGCCTCGATCTGACAAGTCAGCATTGAACCCTGGAAGCACTTCCTGCCGAGGGCGTCCAAGTTGCGGGCCTCCCTGTCAGGAGACAACGAAGAGCGCGTCTTCTGGCTCTTCAGCCTGCGCATGGCCGATTCCAAACCATGGAGTTGTGCGGCAGTTGCGACTTTTGAAACCCAGGGCTCTGGTGAACTCGATACATCGAGTTGAGCCATTTGCTGATGACCGCAAAGACTCCGGCATCTCCCACATGCAGAGAATCAGTCGTTCCAGGATCGGAGGCACGGGTACAGTAAGGGCCTCCCGAGGGGGGGGGGGCCTCATACTGTAGGAGGATCCTCCTCGGACTCTGTGCAGAATGCCAAAGCCTCGGACATATCCCTCACGAAGTCCAAGAACCTCGTGTCCTCCGGAGGGGACCTTCTCTGAACCGTCTTCTAGCTCAGGCGGTCCTGAAATACTTGAAAAGCAAAGAAGATGGCTCTGAATTCTAGGAGGTTTATGTGAAGACAAACCTCCTGCTTGGTCCAGAGGCCCTGAGTGGAAAGATTGTCCAAGTGAGCCCCCCAACCTAACCTGGATGCATCTGTCATCAAGGTGGCTTGGTGTAGTGGCTGCTGGAAAGGAGACCCTACGGGAAGGTTTTTCAACGACTGCCACCACTGTAGGGACAAAAAGAGGCGTGTAGAATTTCTGATTTTGTCCACCAGGCGACCCGACGCTTGTGTCCACTGAGAGGTTAGGGTCCACCAGGCTGCTCACATGTGTAGGCGAGCATAGTGAACCCCGTGGACAGTGGATACCATATGCCCCAGGAGTTGAAGCATTTCTCGAGCAGTTAGAAAAGTTCTCATAGCTGCTTGAGAGGCCAGCTGGAGTATTCGAAGACAACGTGGCTGCGGCAGGAAAGCCCTTGACTGCCTTGTGTCTAGAAGAGACCCTATGAACTCTAGAGACTGAGAGAAGGGGTGAGATGAGACTTTGGGAGGTTTATGACCAGTCCCAGGTACTGAAAGATTTGCATTGTACAGGAGAGAGCGGAGCTGGCTTCTGGAGCTGTTGGTGCTAGGATGAGCCAGTCATCTAAGTAGGGGAAGACGAATATTCCCAGAGTTCTCAGGAATGCTGCTACTACTGCCATGCATTTTGTGAAGACTCTTGGGGCAGAAGCCAGTCCAAAGGGTAGAATCCTGTACTGGTAATGTCTTCCTTGAAAAAGGAATCAAAGAAACCTCCTGTGATCTGTATGGATGAGGATATGCGTGTATGCATCCTTTAGATCTAGAGAACATAGCCAATCCTGACTCTGAATGTAAGGAAGAAGTGTTCCGAGGGAGATCTTGAATTTTTCTCGGAACAGATATGTGTTCAACTCTCTGAGGTCCAGTATGGGTCTGTATCCCCGTGTCTTCTTTGGGATGAGGAAGTAGGGGGAGTAAAAACCCATGCCCTGTTGGGATATGGGTACCTCCTCTATTGCTCCTTGAGCAAGTAGTGAGGTGACCTCTTGACACAAGAGAGTAGTGAAGGGGCCCCGAGAAATGAACTGTCTTGTGTTGGTGGGAGGAGGCATACTATGAAAATGGAGCTTGTACCCCTCTGTTACAATAGAAAGAGTCCAGTGCTCTGATGTTATCTGCTGCCATCTTTCGGCGAAATGACAGTCTACCTGGGACGGTGAGAGGCTCTAGACCCTTCAGGGGCAAGATGACTAAGTTCTCTAGGAAGGAGTCAAAGCCCTTAGGAGGCTGTGTCTGCTGAGCTGGTTGAGCTCTGGGGACTTGGGCCTTCCTCTGCTGTCTGGGTTGCTGCTGCCCCTTTTGGGGAGCATGAACTGGGCAGTGGACAGTCTGGGTGTAAGATGGATAGACTTTCTTTTACTTGTTGAAAAAGGGTTTCTTAATTGTCTTTTTCTTAGCTGGGTTGTCTGTGGTCCTTGATAATCTGTTCCAGGTTGTGTTTTCGGACTCAAGCTGATTAGCTTTGTCCTGACAATCTTTGCCAAAGAGGTTTTCTCCTGTGCAAGGAACATTCCCCAGCTTGTCTTGCACCCATTGTTCTAAATGAGATTTTTGTAACCAGGCAATGCAACGTGCACTGAAGAAGATAGCAGAGCTTCTGCTAATGCACTCAAAGCAATCAAAGGTTGCACGGTTCATGAACTTAGAAACGTTCTGGTCATGTTTGACCAGAGTGAGAAAGTCAGTCCTCTTGTCATTGGGAAGAAGTGGAGCCATGAGTTCCAAATCTCTTGTAACCTCCCGAAGAAACATACCCATATAAAGTATGTAAGAGCTTATTCTAGCTGATAGCATCGAGGACTGAAAGCATCGATGCCGAAAGGCATCGAACATTCTTGATTCATGACCTGGAGGGTTGCATGAATGCGTCTTAGCACTCTTGATTCTACGCATTGCCGATTCCATTACCATGGAATGGTGTGGTAATTGTGTTTTTTGGAAACCGGGACATTGTGGTACCCGGTACATTGTATCAAGTCTCCGAGAATGTGGAGACACCATTAAAGGTGTTTCCCAAATCCTAAGCATGAGATCATGCAAAATTCGGTGAATGGGAAGGGTAGCAGCCTCCATAGGAGCTGCCGGATACTGAAGAATTTCCAACTCTTCAGCTCTCGGTCCCTTCTCAGGGGTCACGGTGATCAAGAGTCCCCTTGCTACATCACATATGAAGTCCTGAAAGGACATGTCCTCTGGGGGAGATATCTGATGCTGTGGCAAAGGAGAGGGGTCCTCCGGAAGAACCACACCTGTACCGAAAGAGTAGGACTCATCGGAATCGGAGGATTCAAAGCATTGTCGGGCTGGATGCTCTCGTATTGCTTGTCGATGGTATCGATCGAAGTCGGCATCGGACTGCCTCGATACCGGACCCTCAATGCCAGAGACCGATTCCAGGTCCGGCATGGGAAGAAGCATGGACAGAAGCGCATCAGTCGATGCAGGTACGTTCGGTACCGATATCGGTATGGAGAACTGCATCGATTGAAGCAGCTTTAGCGGTACCGAGGCTGCTAATAAAGCCGCAAAACTGCGCTCAATGGCCAGGATACGTTGATCCATGGAGCCTGCCAATGCCTGGATGTCGGTACCGGTGGAGCAGGCCATGACACCAGAACATGGCACCAAGAGTTCTCCAGAGGTGGAAGCTTTGGGAACATCCTGGAACCCCGTTAATGCTTTGGAGGCAGGGGCCTCCCGCCGGGGTTGTTTGGCTGCTTAGGAGATCTACCCTTTGAGGACCGGCCGGTCTTGGAAGACCTAGGTTTAGTTACCTGAGATCCATGGGAGGAAGATGAAGCCCTGGACGACGTCAATGCAATGGACACTGCATCCGATACAAAGAGGGTGCCGAGTTTTGCAGCTCTGTTTTTATTTTTTATTTATTTTATTTAGTATACATTTTGTATACCGCTACTTCCAGCGATCAGCAGTGTTTTTTGATTACAGATTGGAAATTGTCAAATCATGACAGGAAATATTTAGGTATAAACACATTGATTAGACAGGAAAGCACAGCACACAGAGAACTATTTTACAGGGAACATGGGCTATGGAGGGTTAAGTGGCTTGCCCAAGACCACAAGGAGCACCTGTGGGACTAGAAACCCCAGTCCTTCCGGCCTAAGGTTGCTGTCCTCTAGTGGGATTTGAACCCCCGACCTTCCGGCCCGAAGTACCTTGCCCCAACCACTAGGCTACTCCTCCACTCCACTGTTCTTCAGGCCTCTCTTGGTCATCTTTCTACAAAGGAGACACTCCGATGGTAAATGGTCAGGACCTAAATATTTGAGACACCAATCATGGGTGTTGGTAGCAGAAATGGTACCGCTACACCTTGAACATTTTTTGAAACCACTAGATGGTTTCTCCATTTTGGAAGGAAAGAGGGCCTAGTTTCCAAAATGGCGCCTGGCACCAAGAGGGGACAGACCCTCAAAAAAGAAGTTATTCTTTCTTTCTTTTTTTTAAGGAAAAGAAGACACTGGTGGAACCGGTATAGGCGTCGACGGGAAAGCAGATGCGACTACAAAAAGAAGATTTTCTGCGGTGATAGGGTTTGCTGCCTGTCGGCTCCGCGGAAAACGAAAAACTGAAGAGGGAGAGTTGGAAAGGCGGGAAGGCAGCGGTGCAGGCACAGTGGGATGCTCCTAAAAGCTTTCCTATTGGATACAGGGAGCATTCCCGCACAGCCTCCGTCGTTACCAATATGTTAAGACTACATTCCTGCTGGTTCCTGGAGATATTATTTTATTTTAAAATGACTATGGTGCCCATCTAAAATTTTAGGTGGCTTTGAAAAGAGCTCTTCACGAGCCTCTTTTTTGCCCCAGCCCAGCAATGATTTAGAAGCATGTTTATTAAACATTAATGTGCATTAAGAATAGTTACTCACCTGCAGCAGGTGTTCTCCATGGACAGCAGGAATAAGCCCTCATGTATTGGTGGCATCGCCGATGGAGCCCCACACAGGAATGCTCTCCAGCTTCTATTGGAAGCTTTTGGGAAGCTCCATCATGTATGTACATCCATCTTCCTGTCCTGCCATCTTCCTCTATTTATCAAGGTTGCAGCAGAAGACAACTCCTCAGAGAGGTGGGAGGGTTGTGAGTAATTACTCCTGTGTCCACAGAGAATACCTACTACAGGTGAGTAACTACGCTTTCTCCGTGGATAAGCAGGAAGTAAGTTTTCACATATGGGACTCCCAAGCTACAGGCTACGGAAAACCAAGGTGGCAAAAAAAACAATTACTGGAGAATCAACAAGTAGAAGCAGAGGCAGTCCCTCAGAGGAACTCAACTGATTCAAATCCACATCATACAGCTCTACACATCAGTGCTCTCGCTCTATAAGGAGCCTCTTTTTGGTAGCCTGGATGGACAGAAGGGCCATGGTGGGAAGGAGTTGAACCTAGTCCTCAAAGAGATGCAAGAGAACAGACTGGCAAAAGCTGCTGTTGAATTGGGAATCCCCTTCTACACAATAATGTGATGTGAATGTGTGGATTGAAGACCACGCTGCAGCCCTGCAGATCTCTTCCATGGAGACTGAGTGTAAGATGGCCACCAACGCAGTCAAGGCTTTGACATTGTGAGCCGTGACATGACCATCAAGGCTCAAGCCAGCCTGGGCATAAGCTAAAGAGATGCAGTCTGCAAGCCAAATTGAAAAAGTGCATTTAGAAAACGGCAGCCCCAACTTTGCTGGGACCAAAAGAGACAAACAGCTGGGTGGACCTTAGTCTGCTCAGGGTAGGCGGCCAAGGTTGCCTTGCAGTCCAGTATGTGCAGAGCTGCCTTCCCTTGTGGGCATGAGGCCTGGGAAAGAAAGTGGGCAATACCACCGATTGGTTAAGATGGAAAGTGGAAACCATCTTTGGAGGAAAAACAGATGAGTGCGTAAGATCACTCTATTATGATGGCACCTGGTATACGGTGGATAAGCCACCAGGTCCTGGAGCCAATTGATATGGTATCTGAAGTAACTGCCATCAGAAACAAGACTTTCCAAGTCAGGAATTTCAGAGGACAAGAAGCGAGTGGCTCAAAGGACGTTGACATGAACTGCGCCAAACCACATTGAGGTCCCAAGTCACCGCCAGGGGCCTGAAAGGAGACTCAGAGAGAAGCAGGCCTCACATAAAGCAAACCACCAGAGGTTGAACAGAGATGAACTTCCCCTCCAAGCTGCGATGGAAGGCCCCAATCACGCTCAGGTGAACCTGGACAGAATTGGACTTCAGACCCAACTCCAGGAGGTACTCAAGCAATCTGTTGACAGAGCAAGAGAAGGGATCCAGAGCCCAGTCAGCACACCAAGCGGAAATCCTCTTCCACTTGAAGGCATAAGACTTCTTTGTCAAAGCTCTCCTGGAGACCAGCTGGATCTTTGTGATTCCCTCAGGCAAACCGAACTCTGATAGGGCTATCCACTCAACATCCATGCCATGAGGGCCAAGGTCCAGGACTTTGCCCCAACCCAAACTTCCATCAACCTGAGAGATAAGGTCCAGAGTGGAGCCCAAATACAGAGGGTCCCAACAAGAGTGCTGTAGCAGCAGGGGAAACCAAAGCTGGGCCAATGCAGTGGATGAGACTCATCAAATCTGTGTCAGCCTGAAGTTTCAACAGGGTCTTCGCTATGAGCGGAATGGAGGGATACATGTAAAGCAGACTCACAGAACAGTGCAGGAGAAGTCATCCGGCAAGAGCAGGACTCTCAAGTGACTCTGGAGCAGAACTGATCCACTTGGGCATTGTTTGGGGTGGCAAACAGATGGACAATGCTGATCTTTATCTGCTCTTATTTATTTATTTATTTTATTTAACAGTATTTCTAAACCGCCTTATCATAATAATCAAGGTGGTATCACAGCAAACAATCTGGTAGTGTGAGTGTGTTATACATGCAGTGAGGGTGAAAATTTAGTTGAGTGCGTGTTGAATTCTGTGCCTGCATTGCTCCTTGTGTACTATGTAATATAACCACCCAAATCAGTACAAAGACATCTAGTCTTGACCTAAGCGGATGATACCAAAATCTGCAATAGAGTGGACACCCAGGAAGATATAGATAACATGAGGAGGGATCTAGCTAAGCTTGAAGAATGATCTAGAATTTGGCAGCTGAGATTCAATGTTAAAAAATGCAAGGTCATGCATTTGGGCTGCAGCAATCCAAGGGAGCAATATAGTACAGGGGGTAAAGTACTTTTGTCCACTAAAGAAGAGCAGGACCTAGGCGTGATTGTGTCTGATAATCTTAAAGTAACTAAACAGGTAGAAAAGGTGACAGCAAAAGCTAGGATACTTGGGTGCATAGGGAGAGGAATGGCTAGCAGAAAAAAGGAGGTGATAGTGCCTCTGTATAAATCATTGGTGCGACCGCATTTGGAGCATTGTGTGCAATTCTGGAGACTGCACCTTCAAAAGGATGTAAACAGACTGGAGTCAGTACAGAGGGTGGCTACTAAAAAGGTTAGTGGTTTTCATTATAAAGCATATTAGGACAGACTTAAGGATCTTAATATCTACACCTTAGAAAAAAGGCAGGATAGAGGTGATATTTATTTATTTACATTCTCTTATATACCGCGCTATTCTGCATCAGTGCGGTTTACATTGAACAAACTGAAATTACATTGAACAGGGCATTATAACTTGGAGATAACTATTTTACAGGGAACATGGGCTATGGAGGGTTAAGTGGCTTGCCCAAGACCACAAGGAGCACCTGTGGGTCTAGAAACCCCAGTCCTTCCGGTCCAAGGTTGCTGTCCTCTAGTGGGATTTGAACCCCTGGCCTTCTGGCCTGAAGTACCTTGCCCCAACCACTAGGCCACTCCTCCACACTATGATTGAGACATTTAAATATCTCCGTGGCATAAATGCACAGGAGAGCCTCTTTCCATTGAAAGCAAGCTCTGCTACGAGGGAACACGGGATGAAGGTGAAAGGTGATATATTCAGGAGTGATAACATAAGATATGCCATACTGGGTCAGACCAAGGTCCATCAAGCGCAGTATCCTGTTTCCAACAGTGGCCAATCTAGAACATAAGTACCTAGCAGTTTCACCAAAAGACACAGGTTCCACAATGCTTGAATTGGGTCAAACAGTGATATCCTGGGTCGCTTTAATAATGGTTTATAGATTTTGGTGGTGAGTAAATTATTGGAAACGCTGCTGAAAGAGAAAATAGTGAAGTTTCTGGAATCCAGCGGATTACAGGATCCGAGGCAGCATGGATTCACCAGAGGCAGGTATTGCCACACAAATCTGATTTATTTCTTTGACTGGGTGACCAGGGAGTTGGACCGAGGGAGAGCCCTAGATGTGGTGTATTTGGATTTCAGTAAAGCCTTCGACACTGTTCCTCACAATGCAATGTGTGCCTTCGAAGCGACCTATAAACAAACTGAGCACACTAGGGATGGACCCTAAAGTTACTGCTTGGGTTAGAAATTGGTTGGGTGGGAGGCGACAAAGAGTACAGGTAAATGGAGCTCACTCTGAGGTGGTGTGCCCCAGGTATCTGTCCTTGGTCCGATTCTTATTAACATCTTTGTTAGTGATATAGCGGAAGGACTGTCGGGTAAGGTTTGCCTCTTTGCGGATGATACCAAAATCTGCAGTAGAGGAGACACCCAGGAAAGTGTAGATAACATGAGGAGGGATCTAGCAAAGCCTGAAGAATGGTCTAGAATTTGGCAGCTGGGATTTAATGTTAAAAAATGTAAAGGTCATTCATTTGGGCTGCAGCAATCCAAGGGAGCAATATAGTATAGGAGGTGAAGTACTTTTGTCCACTAAAGAAGAGTGGGACGTAGGCGTGGTTGTGTCTGATGATCTTATAGTAGCTAAACAGGTAGAAAAGGCGATGGCAAAATCTAGAAGGATGCTTGGGTGCATACGAAGAGGAATGGCTAGCAGAAAAAAGGAGGTGATAGTGCCTCTGTATAAGTCTTTGGTGCGACCTCATTTGGAGTATAGTGTGCAATTCTGGAGACCGCACCTTCAAAAGGATGTGATCAGGATGGAGTAGGTGCAGAGGGTGGCTACTAAAATGATTAGTGGTCTTCATTATAAAGCATATGAGGACAGACTTAAGAATCTTAATATGTACACCTTAGAGGAAAGCACAGTTACTTACCTGTAACAGGTGATCTCTGGGAACAGCAGGAATAAGTCTTCACATATGGGTACGTCGGTACCGACGGAGCCTGCGCGGGAACGCGCTCCCCAGCATCCCACAGCGCCTGCGTGCTGCCTTCCCGCCTTTCCAACTGTCTCTCCTCAGTTGAGTTTTATAGATGAGACAAAGAGGGAGAGAGAGAGAGAGAGAGAGAGAGAGAGACAACTCCTAGGGGAGGTGGGTGGGTTGTGAAGACTTATTCCTGCTATTCCCAGAGATCACCTGTTACAGGTAAGTAACTGTGCTATCTCCAGGAACAAGCAGGAATGGGTCTTCACATATGGGGACTCCCTAGCTTTTGATGCCAGGGAGAGCGCCCAGAAGTTGTGTGTCCCTGGGACAGGGCTGCACTTCCCTACCTGGATCTCTGGCATCTCATGAGGGATGGTGGGTAGGAGTTGATTAAGTATGGAACAGGTGTTTGAGAACAGCCTGACCAAACAAGGCATCCCAGCGGGAGTCCTTGTCTAAGCAATAATGGGCTGTGAAGGTATGAACTGAGGCCCAAGTGGCTGCTCGACAGATGTTGTCGATAGACACAGAGTTCAGATGAGCCATTGAGGCTGCCATGGCTCTCACATTGTGAGCTGTGACATGGCCCTCCAGAGAAATGTTCTTGTTCTGATAGGCGAAAAAAATACATTGGGCAATCCAGTTGGAAAGAGTTCTCTTGGAGACTGGGTGTCCCAAATGAGAAGGATCAAAAGCAACAAAGACTTGGGAAGACTTTCTATGTTGCTGTGTCCTCTGTAAATAAAAAGCCAGGGGTCTTTTACAGTCCAGGGTATGAAGATTCCTCTCTGCAGGTGATGCATGAGGTCCTGGAAAAAAGACAGGTAGGTAGACTTCTTGGTTGAGGTGAAAAGGCGAGACCACCTTAGGCATAAAATGTGGATTAGTCCTAAGGACCACCTTGTCATGATGGAACCTTGTATAAGGTGGATTAGCTACTAGTGCTTGCAACTCACTAATGCAGCATGCTGATGTGATTGCAATGAGAAAGATAACTTTCCAAGAAAGGTATTTCAAGGAGGTAGCAGCTAAAGGTTCAAAAGGCGGCTTCATAAGCTGACCAAGAACCAAATTTAAGTCCCATGTCACCGGTGGTGGTCTAATGGGAGGCTTTGTTAAAAGGAGGCCTCTCATGAACCTTGCTACAAGGGGATGAGAGGAAACATGTTGTCCATTTAGAGGCTTGAGTGAAGCTGCAATAGCACTCAGATGGACTCTTACTGAATTTGTCTTAAGGCCTGCATTGGACAGATGCAGGAGATCAGCAATTCCAGAGGTATGGCACGGGGGTTAAAACCCTTTTCACAACACCAGATGGTAAACCCTTTCCACTTGAAGGCGTAAGAACGTCTAGTGGAAGGTTTTCTGGAAGCTTGAAGAACATCTTTCACTTGCTGAGAAAGAGGAAGATCCTGGAGATCTAAGCCTTCAGCAACCAAGCCCTGAGACGCAGACTGGGGATTGGGATGCCACAGCTTTCCGTCCTCCTGAGAGAGGAGGTCTGGAGCAGATCCTAACTCTAGGGAGGGAGCCTGAGAGAGATGTAGAAGCAGAGGGTACCACACTTGCCGTGGCCAATGTGGAGCTATGAGAATCATGTGGCCTCTGTCTCTCTGAAGCTTGAATAGGGTTTTGGGAATTAGGGGGATGGGTGGAAAGGCATACAGGAAGTCTTGACCCCAGTGAAGGAGGAAAGCATCCCTTGCCTGAGCCCCCTGAGCCGGAGTTCTGGAACAGAACCAGGGAAGTTTGGCATTCCACGGACTTGCAAAGAGGTCTATGTCCAGGGTTCCCCAAATTTGAAAAATTTTGGATACCTGGGCCATATGTAGGGACCACTCGTGTGGAAGCAGAACTTGACTGAGTCTGTCTGCCCAAGAGTTTTGAACCCCTGGAAGATAGACTGCCAGAAGATGAATGTGATGCTCTCTGGCGAGGGCCCACAGTCGCAGAGCTTCGTTGCAAAGCGACAGAGAGCCAGTTCCTCCCTGCTTGTTTATGTAGAACATGGCTACCTGATTGTCCGTGTGGACAAGGACTGTCTTGTGGATGAGCAGGGTGTGGAAAACTCGTAGAGCAAGGAAAATTGCTCTGAGTTCTAAGAGATTGATGTGGAGAGAAGTCTCCTGTGGGGACCAGATGCCCTGGGTGGAGAGGTCTTGAAGATGAGCTCCCCAGCCCATTGGAGAAGCATCTGTTGTAAGAGTTGCCTGGGGTAGAGGCTGTTGAAAAGGACACCCCAGCAAGAGGTTCTGAGGGGACTTCCACCACTGGAGGGACAAAATGAGGCGACTTGTGTTTGCTATTTTGTCTGACAGGCAGCCTAATGCCTGGGTCCATTGGGTGGATAAAGTCCACTGAGCTGCTCTCATGTGAAGGCGAGCATATGGTACCACATGAACGGTGGAAGCCATGTGGTCTAGCAACTGTAACATCTCTCGAGCAGCGAGTAGGGGTTTCAACTCTGCTTGAGAAGCTAACTGCATCAAGCGAAGGCAACGGGCCTGGGGAAGAAAAGCCCTTGCCTTTGTGGTATCCAGCAATGCTCCTATAAACTCCAGGGACTGAGTAGGGATCAAATTGGATTTTGGGATGTTTATTACCAGCGCTAAGTATTGAAGGATATGCATTGTGCAGGTTAGAGCAGTCCTGGCCTCTGATTGAGTGGGAGCTCGAATGAGCCAGTCGTCCAGGTAGGGGAAGACAAATATTCCCAGGGTGCGCAGAAAAGCAGCAACCACTGCCATGCATTTTGTGAACACTCTTGGTGCAGAGGCCAGGCCAAAGGGGAGCACTCTGTATTGATAGTGCTTCTCCTGGAAAAGGAACCGAAGGAACCTTCTGTGAGTTGGATGGATGAGAACATGAGTGTACGTATCCTTGAGATCTAGAGAACAAAGCCAATCCTGACTCTGAAGGTATAGCAGCAGAGTTCCCAGAGAAACCATCTTGAATTTTTCTTTGACTAGGAATCTGTTCAATTCTCTGAGATCTAAAATGGGTCTGAAGCCCCCTGTTTTCTTTGGGATAAGAAAACAGGGGGAGTAGAACCCTGTGCCCTGTTGTTGAGCAGGCACTTCCTCTAGTGCCCCTTGGGCTAGAAGGGTGGCAGCCTCCTGCTCTAATAGGCTGAGGAGGGAGGTTGGAGAATTGAACTGGTGCACTCTTGTGAGAGGGGGCAAGCTAGAAAAATGAAGTTTGTACCCCTCTCTTATGATGGAGAGTGTCCACTGCTCTGCTGTGATTTGCCCCCATCTGGGAGCAAAGTGACATAGCCTTTCTGGAATGGTGGAGGGCTCTGGTCCTTCTAGAGCCAGAAAGGCTAAGTTCTCTAGCAGAAAGTCAAATGCCCTGAGGTGGCTGAGACTGCTGGGCTGGAGCAGGCCTCGCAGCCTTTGCCTTGGTCTGTTTGGAGGATTGCTGACGTTTGGAAGGGAACTGAGCTGCAGAAGATGCTCTCCGACTATAAGCAGGATAGGATCTTCCCTTCTTTGAAAAAGGTATTTTCTTGAACAACCTTTTCTTAGCAGGAGCAGCTGTAGATTTGGATAGTCTATCCAAAGCAGAATTTTCAGCATCCATCTGATTGGCTTTTGCTTGCCAATCTTTACCAAACAGATTTTCACCTGTACAAGGGATATTTCCCAATTCATCTTGGACCCAAGTCTCCAAATCAGATGCTTGAAGCCAAGCAACTCTACGTGCTGCTATAGCTATAGCTGAGGCTCTGCTTACGCATTCAAAGGAATCGAAAGCTGCACGGTTGGAGAATTTGGAGACATCCTGGGCATGTTTGAGCGCAGAGAGAAGTTCTTGCCTTTTATTGTCAGACATAAAAGGACTTAAAGTCTGCAAATGGTCAGTGACCTCTTAAGATCATGCCCATGTAGAGACTATAAGAATTAATTCTTGCAGCAAGCATGGAAGCTTGGAAGATTCTTCTACCAAAAGCATCCAGGGTTCTACATTCACGTCCTGGAGGATTAGAGGCATGTCTCTTGGCACTTCTAATCTTTTTCATTGCAGACTCAACCACAATAGAGTGGTGAGGAAGCTGAGTCTTATGGAAACCAGGACAAGGAGGGACACGATACATGGTGTCCAACCTGCGAGAATGAGGATAGGTGGTTAGAGGTGCTTCCCACATCCTTAACATGAGATCATACAGAATCTCATGAATAGGCAAGGTAGCTGCCTCTTTAGGAGTTTTAGGATATTGTAAAATATCTAACTCCTTAGCTCTAGGCTCTGACTCTGGGGCTACTGTAATAGAGACCCCGAGCCACCTTTCTGATAAAGTCTTGAAAAGACAAGTCCTCTGGAGGAGACATCCTTTGTTTAGGAGAGGACTCCTCCTGTGGAAGAAGCATCGCTGCATCGACAGACTGTTCAGAATCCTCAGAGTCATCAGAGGAATCAAAGTATCGTCTGTCGGGATGCTGTTGCAAAGCCCGATACCCGTACCGACCGGGGTCGGTATCAGGAATCAGTACCGGGGTATCGGTACCAGAAGGCTGCAGAGGGCAGGGTACTGGCATGGCTGACACCGATGTCGATGCCACCGGTACCGGGATCGGTACTGATGGTGATACCGGAGCCGGTACCTGCGGAGTAGTCTGTTGCGGTACCACGGGCGTCGATGCCACAAGGAAAGCTGCCAGATTGCGTTCCATGGACAGAATCCTCTGATCCATGGACGCTGCCAATGCCTGGAAGACAATACCAGTGGAGGCCACCAGTACCCCAGAGCATGGCACCAGGAGATCGGTTGAGGCCACGCCATCTAGATCGTCCTGGAACCCCAATGATGATGCTTTATTTATTTAATTTTATTTATTTAACTGTATTTATATCCCGCTTTTCACCGGGTCAAAGCGGTGGGACATATAACAAAAGGGGAGGGGAATCAATGGTGGGGGGGGGGGGGGCCCATCACCGGGGGTTCAACAATGATGATTTTGGGATGGACATAGAGACTGACAGGGTAGCATAGTTACTGGTCTGGAGCTTTTGAGAAAAATAGGGGGCTCCTATTCAGAGATGTTCTTGGAATAGGACGGTTTTTAGCTGCTTTTTGAATGATGGGAGATCACCGTTGTTCCTGATGTGGTTTGGTAGAGAGTTCCAGAGGGATGGGGCATAGAGTTCAAAGGCTCTGTTGCAGGTCCGTTGTGTTGCCTTGGTCCTTTTGTGGGGGACTGCAATGGAGCTGTTGGAGGATTGTCTGGTCGTTCTGCTGTGGGTTGGTCGAGGTAGTAGGGAGCAGAGTGGAGTGCCTTGTGTTTGGTGGATGGTTTTGTGGGTGAGTAGGAGAGCTTTGTATTTGATTCTTGCTTCGATGGGGAGAATATGGAGGTCCCTCAGAATTGGGGTGATGTGGTCCCTTTTCTTTGCATTGTGAATTATTCTCGCCGTGGTGTTTAGGGCAATTCGGAGAGGATTGGTTTGTGTGGCAGGTAGGCCATGGTAGATTATGTTGCAGTAGTCTAGATGAGGGAGTGTCAGAGCTTGCATTACTGTCCTGAAGTCCTGTGGTTCGAGGAGAGGTCGGAGACGTTGTACCGTTTTTGCCTTGTGGAATACTGTTTGAGTGGTCTTGTTGATTTGCTGCTTAAGGGTTAGGGCTTGGTCAATGATAATGCCGAGATATCTTATGTGTGGTTGTATTTGGATTTGCGTGGTTCCCATGGTGATGTGAGTGGGTGGTTTGAAGTCTGGGTCTTTGTCACTATAAGAGCCTCGGTCTTCTTTATGTTAATGGATAGGTTGTTCTCTTGTAGCCAGTTGGATACGGCAGTGAAGCAGGTTGACAGCTGGTCGTTTGTCGGGTCTGTGGTTGTAATTGGAGCGTAGAGCATTATATCGTCGGCGTATATGTGGAAGTGGACATTGTGAGTGCGTATGACTGAACAGAGTGGACGGAGGTAGATGTTGAAAAGCATGGCTGATAATGTGGATCCTTGCGGTACTCCTTGATGTTGCTGGAAGGGGGGTGAGGTTGAGTTTTTGGTGCGGATTAGTTGCTGTCGGTTGGTTAGATAGGACTTGAACCATTGGAGTACAGTATCTTTGATCCCAATTGTTTGGAGTCTGTGGATGAGGGTGTTATGGGAGATGGTGTCGAAGGCCGCTGATATGTCCAGGAAGATTAGGATGAATCCTGAGTGTTTC
Source organism: Ichthyophis bannanicus (assembly GCA_033557465.1). NCBI lineage: Eukaryota > Metazoa > Chordata > Amphibia > Gymnophiona > Ichthyophiidae > Ichthyophis > Ichthyophis bannanicus. Next base: position 16,985,512 of record CM066034.1, read on the forward strand.
TCTTGGGTTCCTATGATGAGGGTGTTCATCAGCGTGGTCATGAGGGTCTCGACCCCATGTAATGGTCGGAATCCGTGTTGCTGCGGGTCCAGTATGTTGTTGACGTCTAGGTGTTCTTGAAGCTGACGTTGTACTATCTTCTCAATTATTTTTGCGGTGAGTGGGAGGCTCGCTACTGGTCTGTAGGAGGTGGGGTCTAGGGGATTCAGGATGTGCTTTTTTAGGGTTGGTCGGATGATTGTGGTTTTGAGGGCATCCGGCATGTGGCCTTTGTCAAAGGATTTGTTTACTATGTGGGTTAGTGGCGCAATGAGGTCTTCTTTGGTTTTCTTTATCCAGTCGGTAGGACAGGGATCCAGCGGGGAGGTGGTGGTGTTCAAGCAGGAGATGGTGGAAGATATTTCTTCTTTTGAGGTTGTGTCGAATGTATTCCAGACTCTGTTCAGGATGGGGTATGAGTTTGTCTTGGCTGTTTCAGCATAGCGCTGTGGGCTTTGCGGTTGTTGAAGCTGTTTGTATTGTCGGGCCAGAAGATCAGAGGGGATATCTGGCAGCTGGTCAGGGCCACTGGGTGTCCTTGTTAGATTTTTGACAATTTGGAAGAGTTCTCGGGGTTTGTTTATGGCTGTTGTGATGATTTTGGTGTGGTAGGCTTTTTTGGCGTTGTCAGTTTCTGAGTGGTATGCATTGAGCTCATAGAGATATTTTGCTTTGTCTCTGTCATTTTTGGTTTTCCTCCATTTCCTTTCGGTTCTTCTAAGTTTGGTTTTCAGTTTTCGGAGTCTGGGAGTGAACCATCGGGCTTTTGAGGAGATGGGTCTGGTTTTGGTGCTGTTTCCGGTTGTGCTGGCTGCTGAGGAGATCGCCGGGGTAATTTTGCCGGTGCAGAATCCTCGAGGGCAAGGCCAGAGGCATCTTGATGCTTAGAAGGAGATTTGCCCTTCGAGGACCGGTTGAATTTATGTTTAGTTACCTGAGATCCATGTGAGGAAGAAAAAGCCCTGGAAGACGTCGATGCCACCGAAGCTGCATCAGAGGGAAACAGGGTACTGAGCTTGGCAGCTCAGTTCTGTCGACCTCTCTTAGACATCATGGAACAGGACAAACAATCTTTGATGGAATGGTCAGGGACTAAACATTTGAGACATCAGTCATGGGTGTCGGTGACGGATATAGTACCGCCACATTTTGTGCACTTCTTAAAACCTGAGGCAGGTTTTTCCATATTTGAGGAAAAAGGTTTTGAGCCTAAGGCCCAAAACTGAAGTACACCTGAAGAAAAAATAGAAGGTCTTTTTTTTTTTTTAAAGGAAAAGAATAAGAACCGGCGGTACCGGTATAGCGTCGAGGAAGGCAGACGCGACAGAAAAGAAATAAAGAAAAAAATAAGGAAATTCTTCAGCGGTGACAGGAACACGACCTGCTGGCTCCTCAGAAAAAGAACAACTGAGGAGAGACAGTTGGAAAGGCGGGAAGGCAGCACGCAGGCGCTGTGGGATGCTCCCAAAAGCTTTCTGATTGGACGCTGGGGAGCGTTCCCGCGCAGGCTCCGTCGGTACCGACGTACCCATATGTGAAGACTCATTCCTGCTTGTTCCTGGAGATAGGCGGGAAAGAAGTGATATGATTGAGATGTTTAAATACCTCCATGGCATAAATGTTCAGGGTGAGAGCCTCTTTCAATTGAAAGTAAATTCTGCTACGAGGGGACATAGGATGAGGGTGAAGGGAGATAGATTCAGGAGTGATATGCGGAAATATTTCTTTATGGAAAGAGTAGTGGATCCTTGGAATAGTCTCCCAGTGGAGATGGTAGACATGAAGACAGTAACTAAATTCAAAAAGGCATGGGACAAACACAGAGGATATCTAAAGGTAAAAAGGGGACTGTTGTAGTTGTTAATATGGAAGGACAGACTAGGACAAATTGCAAGTGACTTACTAAAAAAGCCGGAACGTCAGTCATTGATGCTAAAAGGCGCCGCTGGATACTATGTATCATTGTTGAGGCTGCCGAGACAACTTCCGTGCTACGGGGCAATGCATTGCAAATTATTCCCCTATTCTATGTTAGAGAATCTGTTCCAATGGAGTAATATTTTAGTAGTTGTATGCGATATGGAAGGACAGACTAGATAGGCCATGTGGTCTTTTTCTGTTGCCATATTTCTCTGTTTCTATGAAGAGCCCTAACCTTTTTTGTCTCTCTTCATTGGGGTATCTTTTCATCCACTTTACCATTTTGGTGGCTCTTCTCTGTACCTTTTCTAATAACGCTATATCCTTTTTAAGATACGACAACCAGAATTGCACACAATATTCAAGGTGCGGTCGCACTATGGAATGATACAGGGGCATTATAATATCCTTTGTTTTATTTTCCATTCCTTTCCTTATGATACCTAGCATTCTATTTGTTCTCTTGGTTGCCACTGAGAGTTTTAACATCTTATCCACGATGACGCCTAAATCTTTTTCCTAGGTGGTGGTTCCTAATGTGGAACCTTGCATCATGTAACCATAGTCTGGGTTTTTCTTTCCTAGGTGCATAATTTTGCACTTGTCCACATTAAATTTCATCTGCCCTTTAGATGCCCAGTCTTCCAATTTATGAAGATCCTCTTGCAATTGTTCACAATCCTCATGTGTTTTAACAACTTTTAATAGTTTTGTCTCATCTGTAAATTTCATAACCTCACTCGTTATGCCCATTTCCAGGTCATTTATGAATATGTTAAAAAGCAGCGGACCCAGCACAGATTCCAGGGGTACACCACTGTTCACCTTTCTCCATTGGGGAAATTGGCCATTTAGCCCTACCTTCTGCTTTCTATCTTTTAACCAGTTCCTGATCCACAATAGTACACTGTCTCCTATCCCATGACTTTAATTTTACCAAAAGTCTCTGATGAGGGACCTTGTCAAAGGCTTTCTGAAAGTCCAGATACATTAATATCAACCGACTCACCTTTGTCTACCTCTTTATTTACACCTTCAAAAAAACATAACAGATTTATAAGACAAGACCTTCCTTGGCTAAAGCCATGTTGGCTGTCTCCCATTAAGCCATGACTATCTACATGTTCAGTAATTTTGTTCTTTATGATGGTTTGTACCATTTTTCCCGGTACTGACATCAGGCTCACCAGTGTGCAGTTTCCCAGATCATCCCTGGAACTCTTTTTAAAAATTGGCGTTACATTGGCCATCCTCCAGTCTTCAGGTATTACAGATGATTTTAATGATAGTTTACAGATTACTAATAGGTCTGCAAGCTCATATTTCAGTTCTTTCAACGCCCTTGGATGTATACCATCCTGTCCAGTGATTTGTAACTCTTCAGTTTATCAAATAGTTATAATACATTTTCCCGGTTTATCGATATTTCTTTAAATTTTTCCACAGCATCTTCTTTAAATTCCATTTCAGTCATGGGTAACATTCCTACATCTTCCTTAGTAAAGACCGAAGCAAAGAATTCATTCAATCTCTCCGCTATGGCCTTGTCCCCTCTTACTGCCCCTTTTACCACTCTATCATCTAATGGTTCAACTGACTCTCTCACAGGCTTTTTGCTAAGAATGTATTTGAAAAAGTCTTTATTATGCATTTTTGCTTCCACAGCAAGCTTCTTCTCAAATTCTCTCTTTGCCTGCCTTATCATTGCCTTGTATCTAACTTGCCAGTGCTTGTGTTGTTCCCAGTTTTCATCATTTGGCTGCTTTTTCCATTTCCCAAAAGATGCTTTTATGGCAACAACATCTCTGACCTCACCTTTAAACCATGCTGGCAGTTTTTTGGATTTCCTTCCACTTTTCATAAAGCGTGGAATACAGCTGGCCTGGCTTCCAAGATAGTATTTTTTAGCACCCATGCTTGCTGTAAATCTTTAACCTTTGAACTGCTCTTTTTAGTTTTTTCTTAAATATTTTCCTCATTTTATCATAGTCTTCCTTTTTTCAAAGTTAAAAGGTAATACTGTGGATTTTCTTACCCTCCCTCCTCCATTTATTAAATCAAATGCGATCATGCTATTATCACTATTGCCAAGTGGCCCCCAACACCCTTAATCTCTTGCACCAGATCTTGTGTTCCTCTAAGAACTAGGTCCAAAATGGCTTCCCCTCTGGTCGGTTCATGAACCGGCTGCTCCAAGAAGTCATTTATTTCATCTATTTTATCTCCATAGCATGTCCTGCCATGACACTGACACAGTTGATACCGTGGTAATTAAAATCACCCATTATTATTACTGTGTTGCAATTTTTGTTAGCTTTCCTGATTTCTTTGAGCATTTCATCATCCATTTGTTCATTCTGGCCAGAGAGTCGATAGTACGCTCCCACTGTTATCGCCTTCCCCTTTTTACATAGAAATTCAATCCATAGAGATTCTACAGTGAATTTTGTTTCCTGCAAAACATTAATCCTTTGTGACTCAATGCCCTCTCTAACAGAGGCGCAACCCCTTAACCAATTTGATCTGCTCTATCATTATGATATAGTTTGTACCCAGGTATCCCAGTGTCCCACTGGTTGTCCCCCTTCCACTATGTCTCAGATATCAATCATATCTAACATCTCATTTAGTGCTATATATTCTAATTCTCCCATCTTATTTTTTAGACTTCTAGCATTTGCATACAATCATTTTAGAGGTTGTATTTTATTCATATTAATCTGGCTATCGGTAGGCAGTAATTTGGAATCTTTAAGCTCTGTCTGTCTGTACTCAAGGGCATTTGGGCTACTTTTGCCTTTAATGGAACCTCTCTGCTGATATGCCCTAATTTCAATATTTTTTTTTTTTAAACTTTTATTTTCATTTTGGAACATCGAAACAAAAGGACATACAGAATAGAAGACATGAACAAATAATATTATACAATCACGGACAGTAAACTCCCACCACCCCCCTCCCCCCCTGCTTCTTCTCTGGGATACGTAACAATCCAGTATCGGGTGTATATACACATTATTATCTTTCGAGATAATATAATTATCTGCAACATGATGAGTGTAACTATACGGCTATATTGGAGCATCTGGCAATCTGAACATAGTCATTAAGCATCTGCCACTTAGACAAGTGAGAGCAGTCCTGAACCTGGAATGCCATCCGACGAGGTATCTGCTCATATGTACTATATAAGCAGACAGAATTCCACCATTCGGTAAAAGATTAGGCGGGAGCCATTCTTCCAATTTTTCGTGACTAAGCATACAGCCATACCCAACATAAAATCCAGGAGGAAGCGGCCTGTCCTGGGAAGAGAGGGGATCCCCGCCACAGAGCGGAGTCCCACAATCTTCCAAGAAAGGGGCTCCCGGAAGTGTAGGATACTTTGTATCCGGTCCCAAACCCGCCCCCAATATTGCTGTAGTGCTGGACATTCATAGATAACATGGGCGAAGGTACCCACCGCTGTCAGAGTTTCGGTAGAATTTAAGTGCGTTTCCTGAAGAAAAACCAGATCCGCCTTTTCATGACTCAAATAACTAAGGATTTTCTTTCTTTTAATCGGGTTGTTGATTCCCTTTACGTTCAATGAAAAAACCTTACATAGGGCCATAAGACATTGTCATACATTTGAAGTAAAAGCGCAGGCGAGTATGGAATATATACCACATCTGTACATCTATATCATACACATCAATTAAGATACCAGATACACCCCATATGAGAAAACAAGCACCGAAGTGCCCCAGAGAGGAAGCATAACCCCAAATATAAATGGCGACCATATGTCTGCGGGAGGAGGCCCAAGAGAGTGCGATTGTAATGTTTGAACCCTTCTGTTATTATAGTCTCCGATCTCCACCGAAGTAGCTGTGGGCATGATAGAGCAGGGCCATCAAGGCTAGTGAAAGCCAAGGCTGTGAATTGCCAAGGCAGTCTCTAAGGTAGAGAGCGTCCGAAAACAATATGGCGGGTTTTACCAATATAAGGTCAATTAGCTAAGTGTTCCTTGGATCAACGCATCTGATCTGCCTCTTTGGACTCCAAAAATTCCGCAAGTAATTCAGGATCATCAAATGTTCTGGTCTGGTTGTGCAGCGTTACCCTGAGTTTAGCCGGGTACATCAGGCCATAGCGAGCTTGCAGTTGTTGTAGCCTCGGTCGAAATTCCAGGAATCGCTTTCTACGATCAACCGTGGGCTTAGCCAAATCAGGAAAGAAGGATAGCCGGTGGCCCTCAAACTCGATGGGGCCTTTTGCGCGAGCGGCATTCAGAATTTGCTCAACATGTTGGTATCTTAAGAGCCGAAAGATAATAGGCCGCGGGGTCTTCCGATTGAGCGCCATATTTGAGGGCACTCGATGAGCCCGGTCAATCTCCAGGTCTTTAGCAAATGTGATCCGAAGTAGGGAAGGAAGCGCCTTACAAAGAAACTCCTTCATGTCTCCAGACTCAGCTCCCTCCGGTATGCCCACGAGCCGTATGTTATTGCGGCGGGCCCGATTGTTGCCATCTTCCACTTCTTTCTGAAGGGCCCGTATCTGGCGCTCTACTTTGTCAAGTTTCGCCAACCGGACCGTGTGTGAGTCCAGTATGCCTTCCATTTTGTCTTGTCGTAGGGAAAGCCCTTCAAGTTTGCTTTGCAGTATGCCGAAATCTTCACGCAGCGCTCGGAGTGACTCCCCGTTGGATTGCACAAGGTCTTTTACCCCTCGTATTTCAGTGAGGATCTCCTGCTGCATCTCGGGACCTTCCCGAGGTGCGGGCTGCTTCTGCGGAGACGGGGGCTCGGTTTTGGAGCGTTTACCATGGGAATTCGTTGGGGTCCCGAAGTCTAGACGTGCTGGTTTGGTCCCCGCCATCACCCCAAGGTACCCCGGTAGAGTCAAAGCAATATTCAGAATTAAAACGGTTCAAAATTCAGGAGTCTTGGTAGGCCTCTCGGGAGCCTCAGCGCTATGCGACTATCCCGCTGGACATCAGACTCCGCCCCCCCTAATTTCAATATTTTAAAAGTATCCTTCAAGGATACATTGTTCTGAACCATGCACTCTTGGGCAACTGTCAGCTTTCCCCTATTATCTAGTTTAAAAGATGCTCTATCTCCTTTTTAAAGGTTAATGCCAGCAGCCTGGTTCCATCCTGGTTAAGGTGGAGTCCATCCCTTCGGAACAGCCCCTCCTTTCCCTAGAATGTTGCCCAGTTCCTAATAAATCCAAAAACCTCATCCTTGCACCATCGTCTGATCCATGTATTGAGATTCCAGAGCTCTGCCTGCCTTTTGGGTCCTGCGGATTAGAATGGGAAGCATTTCGGAGAATGCTACCTTGGAAGTTCTGGATTTCAACTTCCTACCTTAAAGCCTAAATTTAGCCTCCAGAACCTCCTTACCACACCTTCCTATGTCATTGGTACCAATGTGTACCAAGACAGCAGACTCCCCAAAGCACTTTCTAAGACCTTGTCTAGGTGGGGCGTGAGGTCCTCTACCTTCGCACCAGGCAGGCATGTTACCAGGCGATCCTCACATCCACCAGCCACCCAGCTATCTACATGCCTAATGATTGAATCACCAACAATAACGGCTGTCCTAACCCTTCCCTCTTGGGACTATGATCCACTGGAATCAAATGCACCATACTACAATGGTTTGAATCCTATCTGACCGACAGACATCAATAGATAAAACACAAGGGATCCACCCTATCTGCTTTCCTCTTCAACCTATACCTTCAACCACTCTGTTACATCATCAAAACTCACAACATTGGGGGAAGTGACGTCACCGAAGCCTATGGCGGCGTGAGGCAGCCGCTCCGGTACCGACCCAGCTAACAAGTTTAAAAATCGACCCTCCGAAGGTGTGAAACAGGTGTCCCGGGTGGGGGAAGGCGTCGGGAGCAGGCAGAGGACGTCCCAAGCTTGGCGGCGGCAGCAAAAACTGTGGCGGGCCGCTACAGCGGGAGTGGAGGGCAGCCGCGTGGAGAGACAAAATGGCGCCCGGAGCCCAGGAACGGTCGGCGTGAATGACAAGAGGACCGCGGCAGAGTGCAGGAGACTAAAGACAGCAAGTGGCGCTAGCAGAAGGGAAGTGGCTGAAGAGCGGGGACCACTGTGAAAGTGGAAGCAGCAGGAGCTGGGAGTGTGGCAGCGGAGATAGTGATGAGGAGAGCTGGGCAGCAGGAATGAATCCTTGTGGAGGCAGCAAGCAGGCTTCCCCTACCGGATTCAAAGGTAGGAGGAGTGGGAGCTTCGGAGGAGCACCAAGACCTGCACGGGGACAGGGTGACAGCCAGCAAGAAGACACGGGCAGCAACTATCTGTAAGGTCGGACCACGGGTAGCTGCGATGACTACGAGGTGAAAAGCTGCGGATCTCAGAGAGTATGTATACTCGGGACCACAAGTAGGGAAGAGTGACACTGTGCCAAGTGAGAATAAACAGCAAGGAGGTACTGATGAGCAGGTGGAGGAGGTGGAGTCGAGGAGGGAGATGGCACCAAGAAAAGATCCCCCACAAAATGTTACTAGAGCGGAGCTCAAAGACTGGTTCCTCAAAATTGAACAAGAGGTGCCGTCAGTAAAAAGTGAACTAAATGAGCTCTTAGGGCCCTTGAAGGAGGAAATCGGAGAGCTGGTGTGCAGGATGGGAGAACACGAAAATCAACTGCAAGAGATTGAGCAGCTGCAGGAAGAAGGGATACAAAGAGGGTTAAAGCAAAGCTCCCAGCATGACGCCCTACTTTATAAAATGGAGGACTTGGAAAATCGATCGCGTCGCAACAACTTGAGAATCCGAGGGATCCCAGAGGAGAAAGAATTTCAAGACAGTGAAAAGGTGGCAATGTCTGTGTGTCTAGAGGTGCTAAAGAAAGGAGGAGAGGAGGTGGCAGCTGAGGACATACTAATTGAAAGAGCGCACAGAGCACTGGGACCACCAGTGGGGAACAGGCCTAGAGACATTATAACTTGTTTGGCACGATATAAAACAAAGGAGAGAATCGCCAACAAAATAAGGGGCTTCGGAGTCCTCACATGGCAGGGCTAGTCAGTGCATATATTTGAGGACTTGTCTGCTGGCACATTGCAGAGGAGGAGGGCAATGCAACCAGGGACACAATTATTGCGGAAAGCAGAAATTAAGTACCGATGGTTGCATCCGTTTGGAATATCTTTCACCATCAAGGAGCGGACATGGCAGACGCAGTCACCAGAGGAGGTGCTGGGGGGCCATACGAGAAGCGGGACTGGGGTCCCAGGACTATCATATGGCGGCAGGATCAACGGAGCGGAGGAGGCAGCAGCAGCGGCGTACCACTCGGACAATAAGGCAGGAGAAGCGAGAGGACCGGACCGTTGAAGGAACCTGATAATATGATGGGTATACATTGTGGGGGAGGTGGAGGAGTGTTATAAGCAAGGTGTGTTTGGGAGGGATGGGGTGGGAAGGAATGGAGGGAGAGGGGAGGGGAGAGGGAGATTTGGTGCACAGAGGTAGCTAAATTTGTGAACATCAGAGGTGGGAATAGGGAGAGGAAGAGGGTGGAAGGATGGAGGTGGAATAACAGGGGAAAGGAGTAAGGAGATAGGGTGAAGGGTGGGGGGGAAGGTATGTTTAAGGGATGGGTTAGGAAGGGGAGGGCGGGAGAGCAAGGATAGGATAGGAGAAAAGGGGGGGAGCAAGAAGTAAGTGGCTGGAGGACGTAGGGGGCGCACTACTCCTGATGTATCCTCTGGAGGAGGAGGAAGTGGGGGGATGGGGAGGGGGAGGGAGGGGGAAGAGGGGGCTGGGAGAGTTCAGGGGATGGGGAAGCAGGAGGGGTGCCTGGAAGCAGGAACTAGTGGAGGGAGGAGGAGAAGGGGTAATAGGGGGTGTCGGGCAAGGGCACAGGAGGGGAGGGGTGTTGGGAGGAAGGGAGGGGGGGGGATCAGGGGAAGGTAGGCCAGAGGAGAAAAATGTTAACAACTGCAACATTGAACATAAAGGGGTTGCGCATGGGGCAGAAACGGAAAATGGTGGAACTGGAGGGCAGAAGACTGGGGGCGGAAATTTTGTGCATACAAGAAACCCACCTGCGGGTGGGGCAGGAATATCTCTTGGAGTCTAGACAATACCCTAAGGTGGTCCTGGCGGGACAGAGAGCAAACTCCCGAAAAGGGGGGGTTGGGATTTTGGTGGGAGGAGAATATCTCTTGCTCTGCTTAGCTCCAGGAGGAGCTGAGCCATCTACCCGAGTCCAAGCCTCATCGAAGGGAGCCTGCCCTGCTCCAGAAGATCGGCGGCAAGAAAAGAGCAAGCCAGCTACAAAAGACCTTGCTGCACACAAAAGAGCTCTTCGGGGGAAGCTGCTTTTTGGCTCCACCCCTCCAGCAGCGTGTCTCAGAGCATCTCTACCCAATCGGGGCACAGCTCTCCATTTAAAAGGAGAAGACACAGGCACAGCATCCTCTCTTGCTCTGCTTAGCTCCAGGAGGAGCTGAGCCATCTACCCGAGTCGAAGCCTCATCGAAGGGAGCCTGCCCTGCTCCAGAAGATCGGCGGCAAGAAAAGAGCAAGCCAGCTACAAAAGACCTTGCTGCACACAAAAGAGCTCTTCGGGGGAAGCTGCTTTTTGGCTCCACCCCTCCAGCAGCGTGTCTCAGAGCATCTCTACCCAATCGGGGCACAGCTCTCCATTTAAAAGGAGAACGCCACAGGCGCACCCGCGCCTTGCAGGGCCGCGCAAGAGGGCCCTTTGGCACGGCCCTTAGGCAAAGGCACCCCCAAGATCGTCACAGAAACATAACAGAAAAAACGACGCTGAGACTACACCTCCCTCTTGGTACAGCTGAGCTCCCTCGGGGTCGAGCTCGCGTACAATCAAGGAACTGACAATCCACCAACTCACAGTGGAAACGCAGAATACCAACTCCGAAGACGCCGAACTGCCTAAAGAGCTGAAACTCTGGGGCACGTAAGTCACACTCATTTGAGTGATTTTTAAACTATCAACACTGCTTCATTACTTATATGAATTAACTGCACTCCTAACAATAATTGAATGTATAGTTCTGTTTAAATCATCTGATTGCAGCAGCACCACTCTCTACAGCTAGGATTATCCTCCTGCCTCTCATAAAAATACTAATTTAAAGGGTAGAAATTCATGTTTGGGACTAGAATCCAAGATCAGTGTTGGGCACTCTAGTGACTAGTTCCCTCTGGATACTGTTGTTAGCTTCCAGCGTTTACAGGCCATATTAGGTATTACCATGTTTGTCCAGATCGATACTGTAAACCCAGGGATATGCCAGTGTTGTTAACTACCATCGTTTATAGGCCATATTTGGTATTACCATGTTTGTCCAGATTGATACCTTAAACCCAGAGATATGCCAGTACTGATGCTATGTTAGAGCAATGTCATCTTTAGCTAGATAAGAACATAGGGACTTGGGATGTACCATAGTGGGTCAGACCAAGAGTTCATCAACAGATCCAGCTGCACACACACGAAACAGGCTCCCTCCACGGGACAGGCTCCCGCACCGCGACAAACCCAGCTCCACATCCACGGGACAGACCCCCGCAACAGGGCGACCACCACAGATCCGGCTCCACCTCCACGGGACAGGCTCCCTCCACGGGACAGGCTCCCGCACCGCGACAGATCCAGCGTCACATCCACGGGACAGGCCCCCGCACCAAGACGACCGCCACAGATCCAGCTCCACATCCACGGGACAGGCTCCCTCCACGGGACAGGCTCCCGCACCGCGACAGACCCAGCTCCACATCCACGGGACAGGCCCCCGCACCAAGGCAACCAACACAGATCCAGCTCCACATCCACGGGACAGGCTCCCTCCACGGGACAGACTCCCGCACCAAGGCGTCCGCCACAGATCCAGCTCCACCTCCACATCCACGGGACAGGCTCCCTCCACGGGACAGGCTCCCGCACCGCATCAGATCCAGCTCCACATCCAAGGGACAGGCTCCCTCCACGGGACAGGCTCCCGCACCGCAACAGATACAGCTTCACATCCAAGGGACAGGCTCCCTCCACGGGACAGGCTCCCGCACCGCAACAGATACAACTTCACATCCCCAGGACAAGCCCCTGCAACAAGTACAGCTCTCCTCAAAAAAGCAAACAACAGACGAAAACCTAAGGACACAGGCGTCGCCCTATCAGAACATCACAAGCTATCAACATGCACACCACATACTTCCTCCCACTATACCTACTAGTCACACAACTCCTCCCACCAACTACACACCCCCACTACCCCCAAACAAACACACCATGGTACCCACCAACTGCACTGCCATATCTCGGTCCACCACACACACCAATAGAGACACTCGCAACCTCCCAAACAAAGAGACAAAACAGACACAAATCAAACCCCAACACCGGCCCTAAGGAAGCACACGTTGCAACAACCTCTTCCACAAAGAAAACATCAATTGAGCTCATAAACGCCAGATCCATCTGCAACAAGATACACACTCTGGTAGACCACATTGAAGAGCGACAGCCAGACATAATATGCATCACAGAGACATGGCTCAACCCTACCGACAGTGTACTACTCAACCAACTAGTACCGAACAACTACTCAGCATACAACTGCCCACGCATCCACAAGCGTGGAGGAGGAGTCCTAATAATAGCAAAAACAGAACTCAAGTTCAAGACACTGAATCTCACAGATACAAAGCAGTGTAACACAATTAGCATCAAGAACAAGAATATTGCAATCTGCCTAACCTACAGAGCACCCCGTGCTCCACCCGACGAACTAGCCTTCATACTCGAAGAAGCCTGTGCCATAACGTCAAACAACAAACCAGCACTACTAATCGGAGACTTCAACCTCAAGTCCGCCAATACAAAAGATGCAGAGGCCTTCCTTCAGGCAATGTCATCACTTCAATTCACACAGATAGTCAATGCACCAACACACAGACTAGGATCATCCCCAGACCTCATCTTCGCATCAAACTACCTAACTTCAAGAGACCTAATCTCTACACCCACCATCACCCCAGTACCATGGTCTGACCATTACTTAATCGAGACAAATCTGCAATCACAAGAAGACTGGACAAGCGAAAGAGCGAACTTCCCACACACACAAAGACGATTCAAGTCCTTTGACAAGGACGAATTCATCCAGGACACAATACAACACTTGAACATTGACTCAGAGGACCTGGAGGAACAAGTTTCCAACTGGAACAATGTCCTAGCTAACGCCGCCAAACCATCCGTTGACAGGACCAAGAAACAACACCACAACAAGAGACAAAACAAACCATGGTACTCAGCAAAATACGACAGGAAAAGAGGGAGCTCAGGAAAATTGAACGGAGATGGAGAGAAAAAACAAAACTACTTCCGACCAACATCTTTACCTAACAAAGCAAAAACAATACAATGAACACATCAACCAATCAAAGAGAGAATTCCACACAAACCTGATAAATTCTTCCATCAACAAACCCAGAGAACTTTTCGAAATAGTAAAAACCCTGACAAAAGAGCAAGCAGCAGAAAGAGAAATACAAGTGGATCCACAGATATTCGCCGACCACATCAAAGACAAATTTCACTCCACAGAGCGCTCAACACCCAGTAGAACCAACAGAACGAACGTCCACCCCAAAACCTGGGGCACATTCCACTCACCCTCAAAAGAGCAGATATCAGACATCATCTCCACAATCAACACAAGCACTGCTCCTACAGACCCTTGCCCAGTGTCATGGGTCAAAGCCACCAAAGCAAGCCTCATACCAAACATTCATAAAATGGTACACAACTCACTCACTCAAGGACTCATGCCACAGCAATTAAAGCTTGCCTCAGTAAGACCAATCACAAAGAAAACTTCTCTCGACAAAAAGGACCCAGCAGCATACCGACCAATCTCCAGCATACCCTTCCTCGCAAAAATAATCGAAAAGACGGTTCAACTACAACTTCAGGAACACATTGACGAACACGGAACTCTCGACGACAACCAACACGGATTTCGTCCCAACCATGGAGTTGAAACTCTCCTGATCTACCTCTTCGACAGCATCATAAGAATAATTGACGACATCAGGAATGGAATTATAATGATCTTCATCGACATCTCCTCAGCGTTCGACACAGTTGATCACAATATACTCCTGGAGAGACTGAAGAACACTGGTATACACGGTACCACTCTAAAATGGTTCCACTCGTACCTAACAGAAAGACAGCTACAGGTCAAGGTGGGACAGGACACCTCCCGGCCCATAAACGTCCAACAAGGAGTACCACAAGGATCCGCACTCTCAGCACTCCTTTTTAACATCTACATCCAACCAATATGCAACATTATGAAAGAGAACAACATCCAATACACAATATACGCAGACGATATAATGGTATACTCCCCGATATCAATCGAAAACCCGGACTTCTCTAAGATAGCAGACTGCCTTACCAAAATGGCGAAGTGGTGCCAAAACCACAATCTAGCTATAAACTACAACAAGACTGAAGCTTTAATCATCACTCGAAACCAAAGCTTCACACACCCACCAAACATAAAGATACAAAGCACCACGATACCGATAAGATCGGAGGTGAGATACCTTGGGGTTACTCTGGACAGTAAACTCAACCTCAAACCACACATAGACAAAACAATCCAAAAAGCATATTACAGGATGCGAATCATCAGGAGACTGAAACCACTCCTCGCTCCAGAACACTTCCGTACAGTCTGTCAAGCACTGATAACCCCAATACTGGACTTCTGCAATCCGATATACCTCGGACTACCAAAACAAGCTCTCAAACCACTACAGCTGGCACAAAACACTGCAGCTCGAATCATATCCGGAGCCGCAAGGCAGGAGCACATCACACCTACACTAAAGGACTTACACTGGCTCCCAATCATTGCTCGCATCAGATACAAGACTATCATAAACCTATTTAAGATAAAAGAACACACATCAGCCAACAGCCTCCACCTGCTCATACAACCGGAAACCAGCGCACGTCCCAGAAGAAGTCAAACACGCAACCGAGTCAGCACCCCAAATGAGTACAAGCACACACGCAAGGACACAACAGACAGAGCTCTCTCCATGGCTGCTCCAACAATATGGAACAATCTACCGGACGATCTAAGGGCAACTCCAGACCTCAAAGACTTCAGAAAACAACTGAAAACCATGCTGTTCATAGAGCACTATGGTCACATCACATAACCTAAGAGAATGGATAACAGCACTCCAATCCTCCCAAACAACTGAATATATATAAAATATGATTCTAGCACCACTGTAAATAGCCCACCCTGTATATAGCTCAAACAAATCAAGCACCCAACACATCCCTCACACAACTAAGTTTTATCCTCACTGCATGTACAACACACACACTTTACCTGATTGCTTGCTGTGATTCCACCTTGATTATTAAGATAAGGCGGTTTAGAAATACTGTTAAATAAATAAAAATAAATAAATATGGTGAAGGGTACCTGTAGGGGGAAAGGAGGTAGCTGGGTGGGGGTGCAACTACAAATTGAGCGGGAAGAGGTGTGGGTGATTAGCTTATATGGACCGAATGAGAAGCAGGGGGAGGCGTATGAGCAAATCTTGAAGGAGTTGGAGGAATTTGGAAATACCCCCATAATTCTGGGAGGGGATTTTAATCCGACATGTAATCCCTGAATGGACACAAGTGGGGGCCAGGGGGGAGGGGGTCGAGGTGATAGGCACAGTTTGCATAAGTTGAGGGAGAGATTGGGATTGGTTGACATTTGGAGAAGCTGGCAACCGGGAGAGCAGAAGTATACGTTTTATTCCCCAGTACATGGAAGTTACAGTAGGCTAGATATGATATGGGGGTGGACAATGGGTGGAGAGAGTACAGGAAGTGGAACATGGCTTAATCACATGGTCAGATCATGCACCTGTGAGCGTAAAGTTTGCCATGGGCACAGAAGAGGATAGCTTAAAATTCTGGAAGCTCCATGATTCCTTGCTTGAGGAGGAGAGATATGTGGGGAAGCTTAAGGACAGTATTAAAATAATATATCAGGTTGAATGACACAGGGGAGGTGTCTAAGGGGACGCTGTGGGATGGACTAAAGGCAGTAATTCGGGGACAGTTGGTTAGTCTAGGCGCGCAAGTAAAGAGGGAAAAAGGGGCTGCAGAGAAAGAATTAGTGCAGAAGTTGGGTAATCTTGAGAGAGTGCATCAAAAAGCACAGGACACACACACTACTGCAGAGCTCATTAAGGTGAGGGCGGAGCTGAGCAAATTGCAAGCTCAAGAGATGGCGTATCAGTTGGCGGTGTTGCAGCAGGCCCACTTTGAAGGGGGAAATAGGGCAGGGAGGCTTTTAGCTTGTCGTCTCTAAAGGCAAGGAGGCAAGCAGCTTTCATAGATGGGATTAGGAATAATAAAGGAGAAATGGAACACCGCACCCAGGTTATCAGGAAGATATTTAGGGAATTTTATGAGAATTTGTATAAAAGTGAAACAGTAGGGGGGGGGGGGGGGAGAGGAGACTGAAGAGTTCCTGAAGGAGTGTCATCTGCCACAGGTGAATGAGGAGGAGAGGGACCGCTTAGGGCAAGAGATTTAGGAGGAGGAGGTAAGGAGAGCTATAGCCGCGTTAAAAACTGGAAAGGCACCAGGCTTGGACGTGTATACCACAAAGTTTTATAAAGTAATGTCTGAACATATTATGCCCATCTTTACTCAGGTAGTGAATAGGGTTCTCCAAGGGGATAATCTCCAAAAGTCTATGGCGGAAGCCGGCATTACGGTACTACTAAAGCCTGGTAAAGATAGGGGGGTATGCGGATCTTACCGACCAATATCTCTAATAAATTTGGATGCCAAAATATTGGCGAAAGTATTGGCAAACCGGATCCAAGATGTAGTGCCGCAGTTGATCCATCCAGATCAGACGGGTTTTGTCAAGGGGCGACAGGGAAGTGACAATGTGAGAAAGATTTTGAATATAGCTTGGTATCTTCAGAGATCTAAAGAATCGGCAGTGATGGTCACGGTGGACGCAGAAAAAGCATTTGACCGCGTGGAGTGGCCATATATGTTTCAAGTACTAGAGAAAATGGGGTTTGGAACGCAGTATATCAGTTGGATAAGAGCTTTGTACCAGGGGCCACGGGCTAGAGTTAGAGTGAACTCAGATAGTTTTGAGCTTCATAGGGGCACCAGACAGGGCTGCCCATTGTCTCCTTTACTGTTTGCGTTGGCTATCGAACCGCTTGCCATATACATTAGGCGAGAAGCAGACATAAAAGGGGTAGAGATACGGGGGCGAGAGGAAAAGATTGGGTTATTTGCGGATGATATTATCTTTACCTTAACGCAACTACTTACAACGTTGCCAGTATTAATGAAGGTCATTCAGCGGTATAGCCGGATAGCAGGATATCGAATGAACCAAGGTAAAACTGAAATGTTGAATTTGGTGCCTAGAGTGGAGGAGAGTTTGCGGCAAAATTTTAGGTTCCGGTGGGTGGCGGGTAGTTTTCGATATTTGGGGATCCAGCTGGGGACTCCTTTATCTAGAATTAAGCAATGGAATTATCAGGGACTGGTGGAAAGTATTAGACAGGATCTATCTAGATGGAGGGGACTGTATCCGTCATGGCTGGGCTGCATAGTGGTTGTGAAAATGAATATCCTGCCGAGGTTGCTGTTTGTGTATGTGTCCTTGCCGTGTAGAATGGCAAAAAAGTAAATAGACAAGATGCAAAATCTGCTTATGCAGTTTATTTGGGATGGGAAGCGCCCGAATGTGGCCAGGGCCACCATGTATAGGACTAGGGAGGAAGGGGGGCTGGGGGTTCCATCTTTGTTCAGATATTATGAGGCGGCGCAACTCTGGGCACTGTTTGCATGGAAAGAGGGGCTGGAGCACCCAGGGTGGGTACGCATGGAAGGAGAGGAGGACGTGAGTACCGAAGCTTGGATTTGGGATACCGGGGCTAGGAGGCGGGGGAAGGGGGAGGAGAACCCATATATGGAGCTCACGAGACAGCTCTGGGTGAAATGGAGAAGGTATTTGATGGGGGGGGGGAAGAAGTACTCCAGGGAGACTTATATTCAGACGGTGGCAGAGGGTAGGATGGGGGAGGTGGTGGGGGGGTTTAAGAGGTGGGGGCGGAAGGGGTTGTGGAAAATTGGCCAAATGGTAGAGGACGGGGGTGGCATCCGGAGCTCTGAGGAACTACAGAAGCAGTATCATCTGGATGAGCGAAACAGGCATGCATATATTGGTATGTGGTATTGGTTGCAGCAGAAGGAGGTCAAAAAGGATTGGTCTGCGCAGCCCACACCATTTGAGGAGATGATGGGGAAAAGGGGGGTGATTACTCGGATATCATCAAAGCTATATAAGCTTCTGGGGGAACACAAGCCGGGGATAATTCGTAGCCAGCAGCAGTGGGAAGAGGAGGAGGAGGAGCTGGGAGGCCAATGGGACCCTACGAGGTGGGACAGTATCTATATTAGAGCTCAAAGGCTGGCCCCGGGGACAGCAATGTTAGAAAATAGTTATAAGCTATGTTTGAGAATGTATTGGACCCCGGTGTGGCTCCATGAGCTGTATCCAGAAAGCTCGGAGCATTGTTGGAAGGGATTTGGGGCAAGGGGGGACCTGTTACAAATGATCTGGAGTTGCCCTATTATACGGGACTATTGGACAGCCGTGGAAAGTCTCACAGCGGTTATTACTAAGGTGAGGGTACAGTTCACGCCGGGGATGGTAATACTGAATGAAGAGGTGGAGGGTGGAGGAGGTGGAGAGTTGGGGAGGTTACAGGGGTACTGCGTAATCGCGGCCCGGATGAACCTTCTCCGTTGGTGGAAAGAAACTGGGGTACCCCCGATAAAAGAGGTGGTGGGGAGAATGGAGCAGATATAGGGCTTCTGTGCGATAGAAGCACACAGAAAACACACTCTTACAAAGTATAACAAGGTGTGGGAGCGGTATGTACAGTGGAGGGGGGGTGGAATATTGGTTGAGAAAGCAAAAGGAGATGGCACTGTAAACACAGTTACTTACCTGTAACAGGTGATCTCTGGGAACAGCAGGAATAAGTCTTCACATATGGGTACGTCGTTACCAATGGAGTCTGCGCGGGAACGCTTCCCAGCGTCCAATCAAGAGCTTTTGGAAGCATCCCACCACGCCTGCATGCTGCCTTCCCGCCTTTCCCAACTGCCTCTCCTCAGTTAAGTTTTAAAGCTGAGACAAAGAGAGAGAGAGAGAGGAAAGGAAAGATAGATAGAGATACAACTCCTGGGGAGGTGGGAGGGTTGTGAAGACTTATTCCTGCTGTTCCCAGAGATCACCTGTTACAGGTAAGTAACTGTGCTATCTCCAGGAACAAGCAGGAATGAGTCTTCACATATGGGGACTCCCAAGCTAAGATGCCTGGAGTCCCAGTATGTCATAGGTTGGAACATGCTATCTCCCAGAACACCAGGCATCCTGAGGATGGAGGGTAGGAGTTGAAGAAAGAAGGCTGCTGTGGAACAGCTAAGCTAGCATAGGACTGCAGAGAAGGAGTCCATGTGAGGATGATGATGGTCATCAATAATATTGCAAAGGATATTGCAATATGGACCTCCCCTGACAGGATTTCACAGAAGTATGGAGGTTCATGGATCTACTGGGAAACCTAGTAGAGGAACCTTGAAGAGGACCTCACTGTAAGTGGAGGTAATAATCCTGTAGGAAAACCAGTGGAGGTCAGAATCCTGAAAGGTAACAGGTAACCCCAGTAGGAAAACTGGGGTAGTCAAAAAACTGTGGACCTTCAGCGGAAGGCTTTATGACAAAAAACCTAGCTCTTTTGGAGGCAGAGTGAGTCACTCTTAGCAGCAAAAAGAGAAAGGCTAACCGATTTGGACAAACAGGCACAGTCCTTGTGGGGGAGAAAGGGTGTGGGAACTCCTTGTATCCCAAAAAGAGAAAATAAATTGGATCATCATACCACTCAAGTTGCTACATTGACAGAAGAAGTAAAAAAAGTTAAAGAAAGAAAATTGTGGCATGATTATAACGATTACACCAAAGGCTACGTATATCCGTGGATGAATTTGAAACGGAAGGAGAAATCCCGGAGGAAACAGGTCACTTTTGACAACACTTCAGAAGATACGGACTCAGCAGATTCTGAGCCCAAGGGACGTCGAAAAGTTTTTTTGGACGACATTTAAAAAGACAACAAAATAAAAAAAACAGTAGATCAATCAACAAAAGTACAACGAGAGGGGTCCTCGCGATGTCGCAAGTAGATTCATTAATAGTTAATGTGTCTGGTAAACATATATCGGCTGATCAATTGGCGGTCCTTAACAAGGGGCTAGCTTTTGTTCCAAAGTTACAACATGATTCCTTCCAATTAAGGGTAGACGTTGAACAATTGATTCGAAAGCTACATTTACAAATACATTTCAGTCAGCAACCCTCTTCTGGGGATAATCAACCTGACCAGGATCGAGTCCCTTTGCCTTTACGATCATCCTGGTCCCCTCCTACTCCTCCTCCTACAGCTTTATTATTATACCGAGATCTAATTTTGCGGGATTTGGATCAGGTAGAATCCACGCAACCAGGTTTTCGACACACCATCAGCATTTCAGAATGATCGGCGTTACAAGCTCTTCGATCGCGTTCTGATCTGATTATACGGCGAGCAGACAAGGGCGGAGGGATTGTCATTTGGAGTCGGGACCAGTATTTATCTGAAGCTCACAATCAATTGTCAGATTCTAAAGTCTATCAACGGTTGGAGGTGAATCCCACACCAGAATTACAACAGAAAATTAAGAGGGCTACCACCCAGGCGTTACAAAGTAAATTAATTTCCAAAAAAGAATGGTATTTTCTGAATCCAATCGATTGCACTCTGGCGAGATTTTATTTAGTTCCAAAAATTCATAAGGACTTACACAATCCTCCTGGAAGACCAACAGTCTCGCCTCGTGGTTCTCTGCTCGAACCTTTATCGATATTTTTAGACTCCTATTTGAGACCTAAAATGGCGTCTATTCCCTCATACATAAAGGATTCGTCTCATTTTCTACGCATTCTGTCAAATAACACTCAGTGGGCATCAGACCCTGATCTCATTTTAGTAACCTTGGATGTTGTCTCTCTTTATACAGTCATTCCTCAAGCTCAAGCCCAAGCCCACTCGGTGGTGATGGCCTCTCTGCATCAACGAGGAGATCTCTCTGAACAACAATTGAGTTTATTGTCAGAATTAACGTCCCTCACATTGTACAATAATTTTTTTGTATTTGAAGATGTCATCTATTTGCAATTATCTGGAGTGGCCATGGGTGCCACGTGTACCCCTTCTGTTGCAAATTTGTATATGCAAAAATTTGAACAGGATTGTTTGGATAATTCCCCATACATGACTTCTATTAAGTTATGGCGAAGGTATATCAATGACATTTTTGTTTTATGGCACGGCACTAAGGAATATCTGCTCCAGTTCCACGCGTGGTTGAATGGTAGGGATACCAACATTAAATTCACTTTAACCTCTCATGTTGAACAAATTATTTTTTTGGACATTCTTGTGAGAAAATAGCCAGCGGGATGGATTACTTCCATTTTTCGGAAGCCTATTGACAAGAATGCAATATTACATTATAATAGTGGTCATCCATTACATCTAAAGGACAGTTTACCCCTGTCCCAATTTATAAGGTACCGTCGTAACTGTTCGGATCTTCAGGATTTCAAATCGTAAGCACACCAACTGAAAAATAATTTTTATCAACGGGGATATCCTTATAAAGTAGTTGACAAAGCTTACAAAAGAGCACTATATTCCAATCATGATTTATTATTGCACACTCGTGAGAAGGAAGATCTGGCTTCCAGCACACAACAAGTCAATTTAGTTACAAGTTTCACTCCTTTCAGTTTTCATCTGAAGCGCAGTATTAGACGGCATATGAACGTTCTGCACAGTATAGCTGGTTTGGAAACCCACCAAGTGCGCTGTGTTTGGAAACGATCTCACAATTTTAAGGAGATATTAAGTCCGGCATCCTTGCGATCCATCTCTTCTACAACATCCAGTTTAGTAATTGGACATGTTAAGTGCGGGTCTTGTGACATATGCAGTATCACTCAAGAGTTGTTAGAATTTCAGTACAGAGGAAGAAAGTACAAACTTCAATATGCAACTTCATGTAATTCTACACACGTGGTTTATGGCATAAGATGCCCTTGTGAATTATTATACATTGGGAAAACCATACGATCGTTTAGGGTTCGAATGAATGAACACAAGAGCAAATTAAAATGTCATAGAAGAGAGGCACCTCTAGTCAATCATTGCCTCGAGTTCCATCATACATTTGAAGATCTTACCTGTTTTTGCATTGAGCAAGTATTGACATCTCGATACGGTAGGACACGGGAACGAGCATTATTGTATACTGAACAACGTTGGATTCACCAATTGCAGACCTTGATCCCAGGAGGTCTTAATGCACGCATTGAATGGGAGGCGTGTTTTAGGTGATTGTGTTTACCCATGTGACTGACGTAACAGCTGCCCTTTAAATCTGTTCGCATGCGCGGTTTCGGAGTCACTAACAGCAGCAGTTGAAACCTGTGAGCTTCTAAATCTTTTTCTCTGCATACCACTTGAAGGTTTGTCTGTTTTTCTATGTAAGAAAATGATTCTTCCTAATTTTGAAACTGTTTGTGGAAATTGAAAGAAAATTCAGGTTTAATAGACTTATTCTGTTTTCAGTGCGTCTACGAATGAGTTTCCACTGAAGAAACCTTTAGGTGAAACGCTCACGAATAGCGCGCTAGATAGCGTCGGGATCATGACATTCATCGACACTGTGATTTGGCGGGACTTCCGTTGGACTGATTTGTGAGCTGTTCAAAAAAAAGCTAAGTAACAGCGGTTATGTTCCTTTTTGGAAGTCACCAGCCTTTGTTCATTTTTGACTGCACAACATACTGTACAATTTTTCCAAAATAATCGTTTGAATGAATTTAAAAAAAAATTTCACAAAAAATCAGTGGTGGATAGCATTTTTTGGGGTCGTTGATGTACATAGGGCGTTTGTCCAATAGTTGTTTTAAAATCAACCATTGGTGGCCCGCAGGTTCTGAGACCTCTCATTGCCACTACCACTGTTGAACAATTAGGTACATTGTATGGTAAAAATGTTTGAGATAAAGTAAGCAAGTCATTTGGTTATACTTTCTGAAGTAAATTGAGAGTATTTCATTTTTACAATTTGGTATTCATTCTACTCTTGCAAACAGACCATTATTTGTTTGTATTCCCAAAAAGAGAGGACAAAGGCCTGAGGCGTTAAAGCCTGTGATTAACTGAAGATCCACAATGTCTCTCCTAACTGGGGTAAGCTAGGAGAGATATTGGGCACGGAGAGCTTCAGAGGTACCTAAACCGTTAGGTTATGGTATAAAAATTGTTGACTACCACAGGAGTAGTTGAGTGTGTAGAACCCCAAACCTGCTAGATAGCATAGGTATGGGTAAAGCCCCTCTGTCAGAATCATATAGCTATATGAGGATAGACAGTGAGATAGATAAGTATGTGGATACATATCTATCTATAATAAAATATCTCAACAGAAACATATAGATAGATAGATAGATAGACAGACATATAAGAATACATCTATAGTGAGATATGGAAGGGCATAAAATACACACAAAAAATAAATATGGATATGTAGGCCTACATATGGGTGTCTGCAATAAAACAGATAGAGATATGCCTACAGCACAGTGATCACATAGGATATGTGGAGAGGAAAGATTCATCTAATAACAAGGAGGTGGAACCTACTTGAGAAGACGTATAGAGAATCTATTCCTCCTGGTCATGATCTGCAAGAATGCTAGGTAGTGAAAAATAACCAGCATTGTTACGTGAAAAACAAAGGATAATATCAATGCGCAGCCAGCAAGTCCCGAGTCTTCCAGGACTCTAGCATGGTAAGTAGACAGAAGACGCCTAGAGATGAGATACCATGTTGACCTGCTTAAGGGCAAAGGTATCATGCGTTCTTACCATGAGGACGAGCATATCCCCGATTGGGAATACTATGGACCAAAGCAGGGAACTGGCAACTCCTTGAGCTTTCACGTAAGAGAAGGCCTATGTCCTTTATATCAAAAAAGGAGATAGCAAAAGAAGGGAGAACCTTCTAGTCATGGAAGACATGACTGAAAAGCCTTTTCTAACCAGCTAGGATAGCTGTTGGAGAAACCCCCCCCCCCATGCTTTCTAGCAAGGGCCCATAGTGGAAAGCTTCTCTGTAGATTGCAGACAGAATGATGCAGGAGAATGAGGAGATAGAACTGGCTGCTAGAGAGCCAGTATCTCTGCCAACTATGCTGCCAAACCCAGGAAAATGGAGATGGCAGAATAGAAGACAATCTAGAAGCTTGTAGTGAGATGATCTCCAAGAGAGATGAAGCACTGACTTGGAGCCACTACTAAGACTAGACAGAATGTTAGTGGAGGACAATCTGGTTGTTTGAAGACAAGAACCAGTGGTCCAAACATTAAGGCTCCTGCATAGGCAGCTGCTAGCAAGACAGCAGAAAAAATCTTACTGTTGAAAACAGAAAGAACAGAACAGGAGTTGGAAACTCTGGACATGTTTGATAAGCTGCCCCAAAGCAAGATTGAAGCAGAGGAGGTAACTCAGAGAGGAAAACTCCGCACTGGAAAGTGAGAAAAGTAGAGAGGCTGAATAAAAAAGCCTCCCAGTAAATAATTCCCTCTTACAGGGGAAAAACTTGGTAGAGGGTGAAGAGAATGGAGCTGAAGAAGACTTACGAAGTAGGAAGTCTATAGAAAGGAAAAAATACATGCTGGCACAGGAACTATCATTTGATAGTGGTTAGACCTCTTTCCCTAGCAGGAAAAAGAGGAGAAACCTGTGACCTATAGGCATGAATATCCTGACAGCTCATAGAAATATAGAAAAAATGGATATCTTTTGGAAAGAGATCCATGTGTAGGGGTTAGAATGAAGCGGTGGATTGTCTTCATTGAGAAGAAGCAACTGTAGATGCTAACCCCCAGAGTCACAAACATCTGATGATGATTGATCAGAAACCCTGCAGATGCTGGGTTTGCTGAACCTGGTGAGAGGTTGGATTCTTCAGACCAGGACGATGCCTCCCCTGTTGGGGAACATCTGTATGATGGGCAAGTGATGAATAAAACCTTCTTCTCCTTTGGGAAGAAAGTTTGGTAGGAGATTTCCTACCTAGTGGGACAGAAGAAGGTGTAGAACAACCCTTAGGAACAGGTAAATCAGTGGATAACTGAGTAAACTGACGTAAAGACTCCTTGTTGAAAAGATTTTCTCCAGTGCAAGGAGTATGTCCCAGACATTGTTGTGCCCATTTGTCCAAGTCTGAAGCTTGGAGCCAGGCTCTACGTCGTGCCCCTATAGCAATAGCAGAAGTTCTGCTAACAGACTCAAAAGAGTCTAGGGAAGCACGAGAAAGAAACCAAGAAATATTCTGGATATGCTTAAGCAGTGAAGAACATTCTTTACTCCTAGAATCTGGAAGGAAAGGAGTGAAAAGATGTAACTGCTTTGTGACCTCCTCAAGAGAAAGACTCATATAAAAAATATATGAGAGAATTCTTGCAGAAAGCATAGATGTCTGGAAGATTTGACGTCCAAAGGCATCTAGTGTCTTAGACTCACGACCTGGCGGATAAGAAGAGTGCTTTTTCTTACGCTTTACCCGCCTCATTGCTGATTCCACTACTATGGAATGATGAGGAAGTTGAGTCTTTTGAAACCCTGGAGAGGGGGGCACCTGATATAAGAGATCAGTTGCCCTGGGAGGTGGGGGTACCCTTAAAGGTGTTTCCCACATTCCTAGAAGGAGATCCTGCAAGGAATGATGCAAAGGAAGCATGATGTTGTCCTTTGCTTTGGTAGAAATAGAGCCTTGTGCAGGATCATGTCCTGGAATACGAATGGCAAGGGATCTTGCTATATCCAGGAGGAAACTCTGAAAAGAGGGATCCCAAACAGGAATCTCCCTTGGGCAGGGTAGATCCAAAGAACTAGCCTGAGTATCCACAGAGTTATCCAAATATATAGGAATAGAAGATCCTGCAGAGTGCAGTGTGGAATGCTTAAAAGATGGTTGCTGGTACTGGCTGTCAGGAGCAGCCACCATCCTTACCACATTGTCCATGCCAGGTATCAACTCCAAGCTTGGTATAGAATGGAGTGATCCTGTTGAAAAAAGCATGGCAGGAGTTGGCCACAATGCTACTGTGGGTACCGGTACCGATGCCAATACCGGTACCGATGTCGGAGTCGAACCCGACAAAGACATCGGAGCAGTTATCGGTGACAGTTCAATCGGTACCGAGGTAACCGAAAACCTCCGGCCGCTATCCTAGACTAGAGATCGATTCCAAACTCGGCATCGAGGGCAAAGAGCCTGATAAGCGAAGCATGGAAGGCACCGACCGTGAAGGTAATGAGGACATCGGTATCAACTTCGGTACCATGTCTGATACCAGTGAAGGAAGGGAAACCAGTGGCAACTCAATCGGCGTCGGGGAACCGAGAGTTGCGGATCCGAATCATCGGAACCGAGCCTTCGGTACAGTCGAGAGCCGGTACAAAGGCGAGTCGGTACCCAGTCCTCCAGACTGGAGATCGATTCCAGACTCGGCATCGAAGGAAGCGAGGCTATCGATGCACATCTGGAGGGTACCGACGTCGGTTGGAATATCGGTGTTGGTACCGATAATGGAAAGTCAATCTAGAGGGTATCCAGCGGTCCCGAAGGTACCGAGGATGCCAGATGACGATCCCTGGTGAGGAGTGTTTCATCCAACACCAGTGCCGATGCCGGGGTATCAGTACCGCTCGAAGCGGATGCCACCACCATACATGGCTTAGGTATGTTCTGTGGGGGGTGAACTCCAGGAACAACCTGAAACCCCTTATAGGCTTTGGAGACCGAAGACTCCCGCCGGGGTTTTGAAGCCGTTGGGCTCTCGAGGGCAAGGCCAGAGCCGTCTACATGCTGCGCATGAGACCTACCACTCGAGGACTGGCTAGTCTTAACAGACTGTTTGTGGGTTACCTGATCCTGTGTGGAAGAAGAAGGGGACGGTGCCCCGAAGTTGGAGGGCAACCGTGTATCGAGGGAGCCTCGATGTTGAAAACCTCTTCTTACCAAACTGTTGTCAGGACCCAAGCAGGTTAGACACCGACTTCGAGGGTCTAAAAATAAAGTTGTACCGCCACAGTCTGAACATTTCTTGGAGAAAGTGTCTGGCGGTTCCATGAAGGAAAAAGAAAAGGTCTAAAAGGCCTAAGAGACCGTGGGACACTATGAAGAAAAAATATCCTGTGGAAAAGGAAAATTTTACAAGAAAAGAAAAGAAAACACCGGCGGTACCGGTGGCGTCGGGAAGACAGCCGCGACCACAAGAAAACTAAAAAATAAAAACAAGAATTTTCTGCGGTGACAGGAGGACGTCCTGCTGGCTCCGCGGAAAAACGAAAACTGAGGAGAGGCAGTTGGGAAAGGCGGGAAGGCAGCACGCAGGCGTGCTGCGATGCTTCCAAAAGCTCTTGATTGCACACTGGGAAGCGTTCCCACGCAGACTCCGTCGGTACCGACATACCCATATGTGAAGACTCATTCCTGCTTGTTCCTGGAGATAGGATGTAATGGCTTGGATCACTACCTGCTTAAAGGCATCACTATTGAAATGTTTAAAAAGATTTAAAAACGTAACCAGTTCACAAGGATTATGATGTATACAATGTATACGGTATACTGTTAAATGTTTAAAAGGGCGGGAAAGTGTGGGAGTTTCGATAGAGGGGGTGGGGGGGTGGGCTAGAGGGAATGGGAGGGGAGGGGGAGGGGGATGGGGGTAGAGGGGAATGAATCACTATCTCATACTTATTGTTGGAAGAAGTTAGCTTGCTAATGTATAGGAAGGAAGATTTTGATTGACCGGTTGTGGTCCTCAGATGTGCAGATGTATGTTTGTGTTGAAAAATGAATAAAGAACAAATTATTTAAAAAAAAACAACAAACCTCACAACATTAACTACCACATATAGGCTGACGACAATGCTCTACAGACCTTTGAACTCAGACCAAAACACAAATCCACTCCTCCTATGCTACTTCAACAAAGTCGCTCAGTGGCTCTCTGACAACAAAGCGTAGTTACTCACCTGTGACAGGTGCTCTCCAGGGACAGCAGGAATCAGTCCTCACCAACGGAGCCCGTGCAGAGCATTTCTCCGGCTTTCAAAGAAAGCCTTTGGGAATGCCACCATGCACGCGTGGTCCCTTTCCTGCCCAAATGTGCTATCTCACTCAATCAAGTGCCATAGCTATAGCCCTTTAAAGAAGATGGCAAAAATATACAGCAACTCCAAGGGGAGGAGGGAGGATTGTGAGGACTGATTCCTGCTGTCTCTGGAGAACACCTGCTACAGGTGAGTAACTATGCTTTCTCCAGGAACAAGTAGGAAGTCAGTCCTCACATATGGGACTCCCTAGCTACAGGCTACTGAGGACCTGCAGAAAAAGGCACGGCATCACTGTGAGCAGTTGACAGTGAAAGCCAGGTGGTGGCCTGGCAGATGTCTGCCAGTGGCACAGAAAGCAAATTAGCGACAGACATCGCCAACGCTTGGACATTGTGAGCAGTGACTTGGTATTCCAGAGGAAACCCAGTTTAGGCCTGGGCAAAGGCAATACAGTCCACCATCCAGATGGACACGGTAAGCTTGGTGACCACCAGCCCCAAGCGGCTGGGGTCGAAGGAAACGAAGAGCTGCCTGGATCTGCGGTGGTCCCGAGTCCACTGCAGGTAGAAAGAGTCCTCTTACAATCCAAGGTGTGGAGAATTGCCAATGTCTGCTTGGCCTGGGGATAAAGCATAGTTACTCACCTGTAACAGGTGATCTCCGGGAACAGCAGGAATTTAGTCCTCACATATGGGTATCGCCGGTACCGACGGAGCCTGCGCGGGAACGCTCCCCAGCGTCCAATTAGAAAGCTTTTGGGAGCATCCCACAGCGCCTGCATGCTGCCTTCCTGCCTTTCCCAACTGCCTCTCTCCAGTTGCGTTTTAAAGCTGAGACAGAGAGAGGGAGAGAAAGGGAAAGAGATAGAGAAATACAACTCCTAGGGGAGGTGGATGGGTTGTGAGGACTAAATTCCTGCTGTTCCCGGAGATCACCTGTTACAGGTGAGTAATTATGCTATCTCCAGGAACAAGCAGGAATGTAGTCATCACATATGGGGACACACATTCCGTCCTCCTGAGATAGGCGATCTGGAGCAGACCCTAACTCCAGGGAGGGAGCTTGAGAGAGATGTAGAAGCAGAGGGTACCTCACTTGCCGTGGCCAATGTGGTGCTATGAGAATCATACGGCCTCTGTCTCTCTGAAGCTTGAATAGGGTTTTGGGAATTAGGGGAATGGGTGGAAAGGCATACAGGAAGTCTTGACCCCAGTAAAGGAGGAAAGCATCCCTGGCCTGAGCCCCCTGAGCCGGAGTTCTGGAACAGAACCTGGGATGTTTGGCATTCCACAGACTTGCAAAGAGGTCTATGTCCTTTGTTCCCCAAAGTTGAAAAATCCTGGTCACCTGGTCTGCATGCAGAGACCACTCGTGTGGAAGCAGAACTCGACTGAGTCTGTCCGCCCAAGAGTTTTGAATGCCTGGAAGATACACTGCCAGAAGATGAATCTGATGCTCTCTGGCAAGGGCCCATAGTCGCAAACCTTCGTTGCAAAGCGACAGAGAGCCCGTTCCCCCTTGCTTGTTCACATAGAATATGGCTACTTGATTGTCTGTATGAATGAGGACTATCTTGTAGCTGAGCGGGGAGTGGAACACTCGCAGAGCAAGAAAGATTGCTCTGAGTTCCAAGAGACTGATATGTAGACAACTCTCTTGTGGAGACCAGGTGCCCTGGGTAGAGAGGTCTTGCAGATGAGCTCCCCAACCCATTGGAGAAGCATCTGTTGTGAGAGTTGCTTGGGGTAAGGGTTGCTGAAAGGGGGACCCCAGCAACAGGTTTTAAGTGGACTTCCACCACTGGAGGGACAAAATGAGGTGACTTGTGTTTGCTATTTTGTCTGACAGGCACCCTGATGCCTGGGTCTATTGGGTGGATAAAGTCCACTGAGCTGCCCTCATGTGGAGGCGAGCATATGGAACCACATGCACGGTGGATGCCACGTGGCCTAGTAATTGCAACATTTCTCGAGCAGTTAGATGAGGCTTTAGCACTGCTTGAGAAGCTAACTGCACCAAGCGAAGGCAACGGGCCTGGGGAAGATAGGCCCTTGCCCTTGTGGTATCCAGGAAAGCCCCTATGAACTCTAAAGACTGAGTGGGAGTTAGACTAGATTTTGGGATGTTTATTATCAGCCCTAAATACTGAAGGATATGCATTGTGCAGGATAGAGAAGTCTTGGCCTCTGACTGTGTTGGAGCTCGAATGAGTCAGTCTTCCAAGTAAGGGAAGACAAATATCCCTAGAGTGCAGAGAAATGCTGCTACAACAGCCATGCATTTCGTGAACACCCTTGGTGCCGAGGCCAGACCAAAAGGAAGCATCCTGTATTGGTAGTGCTTTCCTTGAAAAAGGAACCGAAGGAACCTTCTGTGGGTTGGATGGATGAGGACATGGGTGTACGCATCCTTGAGATCTAGAGAACAAAGCCAATCGTGACTCTGAAGGTATGGCAGCAGAGTTCCAAGAGAAATCATCTTGAATTTCTCTTTGACAGGGAATTTGTTCAATTCTCTGAGATCTAAAATAGGCCTGTAACCCCCTCTTTTCTTTGGAATAAGAAAATAAGGGGAATAGAACCCTGTGCCCTGTTTATGGGCAAGAAGGATGGCAACCTCCTAACCTAACAGGTTGATGAGAGAGGTCGGAGAATTGAACTGCTTCACTATTGTGTGAGGGGGCATGCTTGAAAAATGAAGCTTGTACCCCTCCTTTATGATGGAGAGTGTCCAATGCTCTGCTGTTATTTGCCCCCATCTGAGGCAAAAAGACATAACCTTCCTGGAATGGTGGACGGTTCTGGTCCCCCCAGAACCAGAAAGGCTAAGTTCTCTAGCTGAAAGTCAAAGACCCTGAGGAGACTGAGGCTGCTGGGCCGGTGGAGGCCTAGCAGCCTTTGCTTTCTTCTGTTTGGGTGGTTGCTGACATTTGCTTGAAAACTGACCTGCAGAAGATGCCTGCTGAACATAAGCAGGATAAAATCTTTTCTTTTTAGAAAAAGATGTTTTCTTGAACAATTTCTTTCTAACAGGATCAGCGGTGGACTTGGATAGTCTATCCAAGGTGGAATTTTCAGCATCCATTTCATTGGCCTTTTCCTGCCAATCTTTACCAAACAGGTTCTCACCAGTACAAGGGATATTTCCCAATTTCTCTTGTACCCAGAGCTCTAGATCAGATGCCTGGAGCCAGGCAATTCTACGTGCACCTATGGCGATAGCCGAGGTTCTGCTTATACACTCAAAGCTGCACGGTTGGAAAATTTAGAAACATCTTGGGCATGTTTGACCCAAGTGAGAAAGTCCTGTCTTTTATCCTCAGAAATGAAAGGACTTAAAGTCTGTAAATTATCTGTGACCTCCTTTAGGAACTGATTCTGGCAGAAAGCATGGAAGCTTGGAAGACTCTATGTCCAAAAGCATCCAGGGTTCTGCACTCACGTCCTGGAGGATTAGAGGCATGCCTTTTTGCACTTCTGATCCTTCTCATAGCTGACTCCACCACAATAGAGTGGTGAGGAAGCTGAGTCTTATGGAAACCAGGACAAGGAGGGACTCGATACATAGTATCCAATCTACGAGAATGAGGAGAGGTGGTAAGAGGTGTTTCCCACATCCTCAACATGAGATCATATAAAATCTCATGAATGGGTAAGGTAGCTGCCTCCTTAGGAGTTTTGGGATATTGTAGAATTTCCAACTCCTTGGCCCTTGGCTCTGTTTCAGGGGCCACAGTAATGGACAGGCCCCGAGCCACCTCCCTGATGAAGTCTTGGAAGGACATATCCTCTGGAGGAGACATCCTGCATTTAGGGGAGGACTCCTCCTCTGGAAGAAGAATCGCTGCATCGACAGAACTTTCAGAATCCTCAGATTCTTCTGAGGACTTGAAGTATCGTCTGTCCAGATGCTCTTGCAAAGCCCGATACCCGTATCGGGAATAACCGGTACCGGAGAATCGGTACCGGAGGGCATCGGAGGACAGGGTACCGGCAGAGCAGACACCAATGCCGATGCTATCGGTACCGATGCCAGTGCCTGTACCGGTGGAGTTGTCTGTCGCGGTACCAAGGGCGTCGAAGCCGCAGGGAAAGCCGCCAGACTGCGATCCATAGCCAGAACTCTCTGGTCTATCGACGCCGCCAAAGCCTGGATGTCGGTACCGGTGGAGACCACCGGTACCCCAGAGCATGGCACCAGGAGATCTGTCGAGGCCGAGCCATCGAGAACATCCTGGAACCCCGATAAAGCTTTGGAAGCTGAAGCCTCCCACCGGGGTAATTTTGCCGGTGCAGAATCCTCGAGGTCAACGCCAGAGACATCTCGATGCTTAGAAGGAGATCTACCCTTCGAGGACTGGCTGGATTTATGTTTAGTTACCTGAGATCTACGGGAGGAAGAAGCAGCCCTGGAAGACGTTGATGCCACCGAAGCTACATCAGAGGGAAACAGGGTAGTGAGCTTGGCAGCTCGGTTCTGCCAACCTCTTTTAGACATCATGGCACAGGACACACAATCCGTGATGGAGTGGTCAGGACCTAAACATTTTAAACACCATTCATGGGTGTCGGTGACGGAGATGGTACCGCCACACTTGGTGCACTTTTTAAAACCTGAAGCAGATTTTTCCATGTTAAGGAAAAATCTTTTTGGGCCTAAGGCCCAAAAAGGCGCGTGCACCTGAAGAGGAAAAAAAAGATTTTTTTTTTTTTTTACAGAAATAAGAAAAGAAAGACCGGCGGTATCGGTAGAGTGTCGAAGAAGGCAGACGCGACCACAAAAAGAAAGGAAGGAAAAAGGAATTCTTCTGCGGTGACAGGAACACGACCTGCTGGCTCCGCGGAAAAAGAAGAACTGGAGAGAGGCAGTTGGGGAAGGCGGGAAGGCAGCACGCAGGTGCTGTGGGATGCTCCCAAAAGCTTTCTGATTGGACGCTGGAGAGCGTTCCCGCGCAGGCTCCGTCAGTACCGACGATACCCATATGTGATGACTACATTCCTGCTTGTTCCTGGAGATATGCTGCTACCACAGCCATGCATTTCGTGAACACCCTTG
Source organism: Ichthyophis bannanicus (assembly GCA_033557465.1). Classification (NCBI taxonomy): domain Eukaryota; kingdom Metazoa; phylum Chordata; class Amphibia; order Gymnophiona; family Ichthyophiidae; genus Ichthyophis; species Ichthyophis bannanicus. The sequence goes on from CM066034.1 coordinate 17,018,901, forward strand.
GTGCTGAGGCCAGGCCAAAAGGAAGCACCCTGTATTGGTAGTGCTTTCCTTGAAAAAGGAACCGAAGGAATCTTGTGTGAGTTGGATGGATGAGAAAATGGGTGCTCGCATCCTTGAGATCTAGAGAACAAAGCCAATCCTGACTCTGAAGGTATGGCAGCAGAGTTCCAAGAGAAATCATCTTGAATTTCTCTTTGACAAGGAATTTGTTCAATTCTCTGAGGTCCAAGATAGGTCTGTATCCCCGTTTTCTTTGGGATAAGGAAATAGGGTGAGTAAAACCCTGTACCTTGCTAATGGATGGGTACTTCTTCTATTGCCCCTTGGGCAAGAAGCATAGTGACCTCCTGACCTAACAGGTTGATGAGAGAGGTCAGAGAATTGAACTGCCTTATCATTGTGGGATGGGGGCATGCTGGAAAAATGAAGCTTGTACCCCTCTTTTATGATGGAGAGTGTCCAATGCTCTGCTGTTACCTGCCCCCCATCTGGGGGCAAAGTGACACAACCTTCCTGGAATGGTGGAAGGCTCTCGTCCAATGAGACCCAGGAAGGCTAAGTTCTCTAGCTGAAAGTCAAAGGCCTTGTGGAGGCTGAGACTGCTGGGATGGCTGAGGCTTAGCAGTCTTTGGTATTCTTTGTTTGGGTGGTTGCTGACCTTTCCTGACAAGCTGACCTGCAGAATGTCCCTGCTGAGAATAAGCAGGATAATATCTTTTCTTTTTAGAAAAGAATGGTTTCTTGAAATATTTCTTTCTAGCAGGATCAGCTGTGGACTTGGATAACCTATCCAAGGTGGAGTTGTCAGCATCCAACTCATTGGCCTTTTCCTGCCAATCTTTACCAAACAGGTTCTCACCAGTACAAGGGATATTTCCCAGTTTGTCTTGTACCCAGAGCTCCAGATCAGATGCTGGAGCCAAGCAATTCTACGTGCACCTATGGCAATGGCAGAGGTTCTGCTTATGCACTCAAAACAGTCAAAAGCTGCATGGTTGACAAATTTAGAAACATCTTGGGCATATTTGACCAATGTGAGAAAATCCTGCCTTCTATCTTAAGGAAGAAGAGGACTCAAAGCCTCTAAATCACCTGTGACTTCCTTTAGGAACATTCCCATGTATAGACTATAGGAACTGATCCTGGCAGAAAGCATGGAAGCTTGGAAGACACGACGTCCAAAAGCATCCAAAGTTCTGCACTCACGTCCTGGAGGATTAGAGGCATGCCTCTTTGCACTCTTGATCCTTCTCATAGCTGATTCCACTACAATAGAGTGGTGAGGAAGCTGAGTTTTTTGGAAACCAGGACAAGGAGGGACTCGATACAGAGTATCCAGTCTACGAGAATGAGGGGAGGTGGTAAGAGGTGTCTCCCACATTCTTAACATGAGATCATGCAAGATCTCATGGATGGGCATGGTAGCTGCCTCCTTAGGAGTTTTGGGATATTGTAAAATTTCCAACTCCTTTGCTCTGGGCTCTGTTTCAGGGGCCACAGTAATGGACAGGAGAGGAGGGCTCCTCTGGGAGAAGCATTCCTGCATCGACAGAACTATCAGAATCCTCAGATTCTTCTGAGGACTCGAAGTACCGCCTGTCCGGATGCTCTTGAAGAGCCCGATACCCGTACCGACCGAAGTCGGTACCGGGAGTAATCGGTACTGGAGCATCGGTACCGGAAGGCATCGGATGACTGGGTGCCGGCAATGCGGACACCAATGTCGATGCTATCCTTACCGGTACCAATACCGGTGCCGGAGTCAGTGCCGGTACCGGATGAAATGTCTGACGCGGTTCCGAGGGCATCGATGCCGCAAGGAGAGCCACCAGACTGCGCTCAATAGCCAGGACTCTCTGGTCTATCGACGCTGCCAATGCCTGGATGTCGGTACCGGAGAAGATCGCCGGTACCCCAGAGCATGGCACCAGTATTTCTGCCGAGGTTGAGGCCTCGAGAATGTCCTGAAGCCCCGATAATGCTTTGGAAGCCGAAGCCTCCCGCTGGGGCAATTTTGCCGGTGCAGAATCCTCAAGGGCAACGCCAAAGGCATCTCGATGCTTAGAAGGAGATCTACCCTTTGAGGACCGGCTAGACTTGTGTTTAGTTACCTGAGATCCACGGGAGGAAGACGAAGTCCTGGAAGACGTCGATGCCACCGAAGCTGTATCAGAGGAAAACAGGGTACTGAGCTTGGCAGCTCGGTTCTGTCAACCTCTCTTGGACAACATGGCACAGACCATACATTCCGAGATGGAATGGTCAGGACCTAAACATTTCAGACACCACTCATGGGTGTCGGTGATGGAGATGGTACCGCCACACTTGGTGCACTTTTTAAAACCCGAAGAGGGTTTTTCCATAGTGGAAAAAATCTTGGGCCTAAGGCCCAAAATGGCACGTGCACCTGGAAAAAATGGAAAAAAGTACTAAGAATTTTTTAAATTTTTTTTAAAGAAAAGAAAGAAAGAAAGAAAAAACGGCGGTACCGGTAAAGCGTCGAGGAAGGCAGACGCGACCACAAAAAAGGAGGAAAATTTTCTGCGGTGACAGGAACACAACCTGCTGGCTCCGCGGAAAACGAAGAACTGGAGAGAGGCAGTTGGGAAAGGCGGGAAGGCAGCACGCAGGCATTGTGGGATGCTCCCAAAAGCTTTCTAATTGGACGCTGGGGAGGGTTCCCGCACAGGCTTCCCGCGCAGGCTCCGTCGGTACCGACGATACCCATATGTGTTGACTACATTCCTGCTTGTTCCTGGAGATATTTATTTAATTTATTTATTTATTTATTTAAAGGGTATTTCTATCCCGCCTTATCCTTCAATCAAGGCGGTGTACACAGCAAACAATCAAGGAGTTGGCATGTGTGTTCAAGGTATTCTTATATTGTACAGTGGATGTGTATGCGTGTGGGTAGGTTGATTAGCGTGCACTATTTACAGCATGAGCTTTATACAGTGCTATGTACAATGAGCGTGCGGATGAGACATTAGTTCGTGTCTATTGCTCCCATTATGTGTTTGGGCCATAGTGTTCCAGGAAGAGCAGAGTCTTTAGTTGTTTCCGAAAGTCCTTAGTGTCTTCTGTGGATCGTAGTTCGTCAGGGAGTGCGTTCGACATGCCAGGTGCTGCCATTGATAGCGCTCTTCGTGCAGTGAACTTGCACTCCTTTGTGTAGTCTTTTGGCGTGTTGATTGTGTCTGATGTGGCTCTTCTTCTAGGTCTTGTGCTGACGTCGGGTTGTATGAGGGGTTGAAGGCTGTGGGCAGAGTTCCTGTGTTTGATTCTGAATATGTTTAGGATTGTCTTGTATTTGATTCGTGAGCTGATTGGGAGCCAGTGTAGGTCTTTTAGTATGGGGGTGATGTGGTCTTGTTTTGATGCTCCGGATATTATTCGTGCCGCCGTGTTTTGGGCCATTTGTAGCGGTCTGAGCGACTGTTTTGACATACCTGTATAGATCGGGTTGAAGAAGTCGAGAATGGGCGTTATCAGAGCTTGACAAACTGTGTGGAAATGATCTTGTGTGAGGAGTGGCTTGAGGCGTCTGATTATTCTCATCTTGAAGTATGCGTTTTTGGTGGTCCTTCTGATGTGTGACTGTAGGTTTAGCTCCCTATCATGCGTTACTCCGAGATATTTCACCTCCTTTTTTAATGGTATTGTTGAATTGTTGACATTGATGGAGGGTGGCGGGCTGATGCTGCTGTTTCGTGTGACGAGAAGTGTTTCGGTCTTGTTGTAGTTTATGGTCAGGTTGTTGTTATGTAGCCAGTTGGACATGTTGAGGCAGTCTGTTATTCTGGTGTAGTCAGGGTTGTCAAGGTTGATTGGGGTGTATACATCATGATGTCGTCTGCGTAGATTGTGTAATGTATTTTGTGCTCTTTCATGATGTTACAGATCGGTTGCATATAGAGGTCGAATAGTAGTGCGGATAGGGCGGAGCCTTGTGGCACCCCTTGCTTGATCTTTGTGGGTCGTGAGGTGTTGGGACCGATCTTGACTTGGAACTGTCTGTCAGTTAGGTAGGAGTTGAACCATTTCAGGGTGGTGCCGTTTATTCCGATGCTCTGTAGTCTGGTTAGGAGGATTCTGTGGTCCACTGTGTCGAATGCAGCTGAGATGTCTAGGAAGATCATTAGTGTTCCTTTTTTGTGGTTGTCTATGATTTGGAATATGTAGTTGAGTAGATATAACAGTAGTGTTACGACTCCGTGGTTTGGGCGGAAGCCGTGCTGGTGTAAGTCCAGTGGGGCATGTGTGTCGATATGGTCCTGGAGTTGGTGTTGTACAGCTTTTTCTATCATCTTTGCCAGTAGCGGTATGCTGGAGATTGGTCTGTACCCTGCTGGGTTGCTCTTGTCTAGTGTGGATTTCTTCGGGATCAGTCGTATGGTAGCTAGCTTCGTCTGGCATGGTTCCTTGTGTCAGTGAGTTGTGTACTATGTTGTGTATGGTGTTGATGAAGCTTGCCTTGATCCAGGTTACCGGGCATGGGTCTGTTGGCGCGGTGCTTGTGTTGAGCGCTGTGATGATGTCTGAAAGCCATCTTGTGGATGGGGTGATGAATTTCTCCCATGTTTTGGTGGCTTTGGTTGGGTTGGCAGTTCCATTTGTCGGTTGTTGTGGTGTAGAGTCCATCTTTTCTTGAAGGTGATCTGCGAAGGCTTGTGGGTCAATCTGCACGTCTTTTTCAGGATTGGGTTCATTTGTTAGGTTTTTTACTATCTCGAACAAAGTGGGCAGCACTATCTCTTGATTGAGATGAAAATCTGAGACAACCTTCGGAAGGAACTTGGGGTGAGAGTCTGCAGGACAACTGGGTTCCTATAGAACCTTGTGTACGGTGCCTCAGCCATCAGTGTCTGGAGTCCACGACAGGTGCCGCAGCGGGCAGATAGCCATGGGCTCAAAGGGCAGCTAGGTAAGCTGCGTGAGGACGACATTGAGGTCCCATTCTGCCAGAGGAGGGCAGGTAGGGGGCTTGGAGAGAAGCAGGCCTCGCATGAAACGAGACAAGCGGTAGCCCCTAAAGAGGTTTTCCCTCGATGGGGTGGTGGTTTATTGAGATGGCACTCAGGTGAACCCTGACCGAATTTGACTTCAGCCCAGACTGCGAGAAGTGGAGCAGGTACTGCATGACCAAACTGGTAGGGCATGAAAATGGGTCTGATCAGAGCTCCAAGCACTACACTGAGAACTAACACACTTGAAGGCGTAAGCCTGTCTGGTCGAGTCCTTTTGTGAGGCCAAAAAAATGTCCTCAATCTCCACAGGGAGATAGTAGGAGGCTAGAGCGATCAGCTCAGCTGCCAAGCTGTGAGGGACAAGGTCCTCGGATTCAGGAGAAGTAGACCCTCCTCCTGCATCAGCAGCTCCGGTGCAAACCTGAGTGGGACCAGGGGCTCCATCGAGAGATGGAGCAGCAAGGGAAACCAAGGCTGCCTGGGCCACCTCAGGGCTATGAGAATCATCGAGGCCCTGTCCCACTTGACCTTGAGAAGGGTCCGGGTGATGAGGGGCGTGGGAAAGAAGGCATATAGAAACCCCATGACCCACAAGATGACAAAGGCATCGGGGGCCACCCTGCCTGGGTGCGGGGGGGGGGGGGGGGACCGCAGAACCGAGGAAGCTGCGAGTTCGCCGGGCTGGCAAAGAGGTCCAGGCCCGGAGTCCCCCAATGCTGGAAGAGGCGCTGCACCATTCAGGGACACAGGCACCACTAGTGCAGCCAGAGGACCCTGCTGAGCCGGTCTGTCAATGCATTGTCCTGACCTGGGAGGTAGGTGGCCCAGGCAGTCATGCCTTGGCTCACCGCAAAGTAGCACAGGGCTGTCGCCTCCGAACAGAGGCTGTAGGAGCTGGTGCCCCCGTTTGTTCACATAGAACATTGTGACCTGGTTGTCTGTCTGGACCAACACCACTCGATGCTGCAAGCGGTCCCTGAAAACCGGGAGAGCGAGGTGAATTGCCCAGAGTTCCACAGCAGGTTAATCTGTTGCTGGGACGCCTCGAGGGAACAGACCCCCTGAGTGCACCATCCCTCGCAATGGGCTCCCCAGCCCACCAGGGAAGTGTCCATGGTCAAGACCACCTGATGTGCCGGAGTTTGGAAAGGCATACTGCGAAGCAGGTTCTGAAACTCCTACCACCAAGCCAGAGACTCCGCCGTGCTGGGAAAGACAGGTGGAGTCTTGGGGGTGGCCAACCAACTACGCTCATTGTGCTAGGAGGCATCACTGCGTCACCTGCATGTTGAGATGGGCTTTGGGCACGACATGGACCGTGGAGGCCATGTGGCCGAGAATGCAAAGCATCATCCGGGCCGGGACAGCACTGTGGCACCGCACCTCGGATACCAAGGATAGGAGGCAGTCCGCCCTATCCTGAGGAAGGAAAACCATGGCCCGAAGGGTGTCCAAGCTAGCCCCGATGAACTCCAAGGACTGAACTAGAGTTAGGTGGGACTTTGGGTAATTGATCACGAACCGCAGATGCTCCAGGAGACAAATGGTGCGATCCGTGGCCTGCCTGGCTTTGGAGGCCGTGCTCCCCCCGTTATGAGCCAGTCATCTAGATATGGATGGACGAAGGTGCCTTCCAGCCACAGATGGTCCACAGCCACGGCCAGGTACTTCGTGAAGACCCGTGGGACGGACGTGAGGCCAAAGGGAAGTACCCTGTACTGGTAATGGTTTCCCTGAACCATGAAGGTACTTTCTGTGTTTGGGTTGGATGAGGATGTGAGCGTAGGCATCCTTTAAGTCCAAGGAGAATAGCCAATCACCCTGCTGGAGGTAGGGCAGTAACGTTCCAAGGGAGAGCATTTTGAACTTCTCCCATACCAGGAACTTGTTGAGGTTCCGCAGGTCGAGGATGGACCGAAGGCCCCCTGTCCGCTACGGGACGAGCAACTATAAGGAGTAAAAACCCCTATCCTCTGAAGTGCGGTGGGACTGGTTCTACCGCGCCTTCCTAAAGGAGGCCTGCAAGCTCCTGACTCAGGAGGGCTTGGGTGCTGGGGAAGCCGATGTGGCTTCCTGGCAAAATACAGAGGAGGGGCCTTGTCCAGATGGAGATGATAGCCCTCCCAAACGACCTGGAGAACCCAAGTATCGGTGGAGATGGACTCTGTGATAAGGAAGCTTATCATAGCTCAGGTAGGAGCTATAGAAAAGATGATGTGACTCTGAACAAGCAACCTGTCAGTTCTGGTAGAAGTAAGAAAACAGAGTTTTCACATAAAAGACTACCAGTCCCAGAATGCACCAGGTTTCCAGCAGCCATGAGAGGGGCTGAAGTGAGAAAACGTGTGTGCAATCAAGAGAGCTATGAGGTAATCCCTAAGCACTCATCTCAAAGGGCAGGGCCTGATTCAACACAGCTGCGCTGTGTTAGGGAGGAGCACACATTAGGACAGAATAAGAATAGAGCTTATTCTTCAGATAAGAGCTTCAGGAAAAGATACAGCAATGGCTACAAGCACCAACATCACTTGGAGAAACAGAAGCCAAGCCAAGTGGATAGAGAGAGAAGGAAACTCTCTGGAAGGAAAAGAAGGAAGGCTATTGGAAGGTCTGGGAGATTCCAAGGCAGTACCTATACTGGGAGGTATTCCAAGTGCCAGCAGAGTCCATTGGACTGGAGTCAGCCAGAGGAATGGATTGGCAGAGATAGGAATCACCAGGGGCTACCTGGAAGAGAGAAGACTGCACGTGGAAAGGACTTTCAGACCAAGGCCAGAAGGTATGTGAGAGGAGATCCAGTGTCCAGGGATCAAGATTGGAAGGCTGGACATCAGAATTGGATTACATACTGGCCAGGCTATACAGAGAGGAATTATGATAGCAGGAGAGGCTCAGGTATGAACACTGATCCAGACCCTATCTATAATAGTGAATGGCAGCAAGGGAATAAGCATTCTCATGATAGTGCCTTAATGAAAGACTCGTCTGTGCCAATGTATGATAGTGACCCTATGCTGATTGATGAAGGGGGAGATACAGCAGATGAAACTATTAATTACATGGACTGTTCTCTATCTAAATGCTATTGCTAGCTTTCTGTGAGCAAACACATCAGCCATCACAAAGAAACCTAACTTTGTTCTTTATTTCCACTGCAAACAGCTCTTAAAGCAGGATTTGGGTTCACACAGTAGCAGCCAGCCAGCTAAAGGATTTCAGCTGGTCAATTGATAGTAATTAAAGCTGCACCTGATTGTGTGTGTGAGCAAGGGAGAATCACTGCTGGGATTTGCGTGGAAAATAAGCAGAAGTTAACCTAACAAGCAAAGTTTATTCATTTCTTTGTGCCTTTTTATTTGGTAATTATTTGCTAAGAAAACATTAGCTAATTGCCTGACAAGCTGAAGGTTGTTTTCTGATTTGCTTTGTGACTTTATGTTATCCATTTAAACACTGCAAGCAAGTAACCTCATTTATATTGCTATCAAGCATACGTGTGCTGGGTGAATTAAACCCCACCAATAAAAGAAGTATTTTATTGGCCTTACCACTGGTTTCACAACTCAATTATTGTCTTCAGCTGTGTTTGGGAGTGAATGAACTACATTACCCACAATACCTTGCAAGAATCATATGAATATATGCATCGTCAAGATTGTGTAAGTTCTCACCCTAGGCAGCCGTCTGACAACTCCCACCTGGGGGAGAAATGGATCAGATGCCCCCTGACAGACAGCCGCCCTGCCAGAGGGGGAGAGGCTATGCCGATGGCCTCAAAACCCTGAGGCTCATTGAGTTGCAGCCGGGGGTTGGGTCTCGGGACCTTCGGCTTATGAGGGTCGTGGACTTGCCCTGGCTGCCCTTTACGGGATCAATGCCGGCTGAAAGACCAGGTAGCCCCCGTACGGGAAGCCCTTTCACTGAAAGGCTTCTTGCTCTGCTGCTTCTTCCTGGGGAGGGAGGAAAGTTTCTGGGAGAGGTGAGTACAAGTCACGTACTCTGTCTCGATCTCCGCGGCCTTGTCCTCCATGGGTTTGCCAAATAGCTGCTCCCCAAGGCAAGGGATGTCCCGCAGCTTCTCCTGGACCTACTGTTCCAGGTCTAAGGACTGGAGCCAAGCCTGCCGGCGAGCTCTAATGCCAGCCGCTGCCACCCGGGCGGAAGACTCAAATCCGTTGTACATTGCTCGCGAGAGATACTTTGAGCATTCCCCGACGGACTTTGAGAGGGTCTGAAAATTCCGGAGCTTCCTAGCGAGATCACGGAGGAACATCCCAATGTATAATTGGTAAACTTGGATGCAGCATGACAACATGGAGCCATGATAAGCTTTTGCTCGAGGGCATAGAGTATGATGAGACTCTCTGCCTGGGGGGAACTGACAAATGAGTCTTCGGGCTCTTTGGCTTCCGCATGGCCAATTCAACCACCATCGAGGTGTGGGGAAGCTGGGCTTTACGAACCCCGAACCTCGATGGACCTTATACATAACATCCAGGCGCTTGCTTACAATCGGGACAGAGGACAGGGTCTCCCACACGAGGAGTAGGAGGTAGTTCAGAATAGGAGGAACCGGCACTGAGAGTGCCTCCCTCAGAGGAGCTTCATATTGCAGAATATCAAGCTCCTCAGCACGGAGCTCCTACTCTGACTCAGTGGCGAGTGCTAGGGCCTGTGCCATATCCTGGACGAACTCCAAGAAGGTGTCGTCCTCGTGAGGTGACCGCCACTTCTGGGTTGGCGGGGAGGTCTCGGTGGGACAGAGACTCCATGGAGATCTCTCCGTCGGACTTCCAGTCTGAGTAGTCTGTGGAGGATTCGAGGTCGGGCAGCTTGAGATGGGTCCATGAGCCGCGCCAGATCTCCAAGACCAAAACTTGCCTGGAGGCGGAGGCACTTGCCCGCGAAGATCTCGTGCCTGAGGAACGGAACTGAGATTGACACCCACACCGAGGATATTCACGAGGCTTCTGACTCTCGGGGGTCACAACAGCGGCCCAGGTCCCTGCGGTCTCAAGGTGTGTGCCGGCGAGGCAAGGCATCAGCCCATGCTGGGCAGCGAGGAATGCAGAAATGCTGCGTTCCAAGGTCAGCATTAGGGCCTCTCACTCGGGAGTGGGGCCCTGTGACACCTACGCCGGGGTGACCGGGTTGGGTGTCAAGGAGGAGGGGGGGTTCCTCACCAGAACAACCGTTGCGAGACCGGGCGCCTTCACCAGAGGCCTCCGTGTTGGTTCGAGTTACCTTACTAGGCCGCTCCCTCTCCAACTCCAGAGACTGCCGAGGGGGCCTGAGAGACAAGCCGCGTTACCTCTCACGCTTGTCTGGCGCCCCTGACAGAGTCCTTGAGGCCGCCTTCTTCCTCCGCTTGCGTTCAGGCGACCCCTGGTCAGAGTGCCGCCAGGCCCGAGGAGGAGCCTTGGGAGACTCTGGAGTTTGCAAGGCTGAAGAGCGGGAGGTTACCGGGGATACCGAGGCTGCCTTATGGAAGAGATCATCCAGCTTCTGCTTACGACTCTGGATGGCCTTGGAGGACATCATCTTACAGAGGGAGCATAGCTCCGGGTCATGGTTGGCTCCTAGACACCTGAGACAACAGTCATTGGTGTCCATGAGCGACATGTTTTTGAAGCATTAAGTTTATGGCGCATATTGACCCAGAGAAGATTGAGTTTTTAGATATGTTAGTTTACAGATGTGGGACTTCTCTACATACTACGTTATTTTGGAAGTCAGTTCAAAGAAATAGTCTATTGAGCTATCGAAGTTTTCATCCTGCATCTCCTCGACGAGGGCTCCCTTATGGTCAATTTCTTAGACTACATCGCTTATGTTCTTCTCTTACAGATTTTAAGCATCATGCTCGGGATTTGAAGAAGCTTTTGGCTGCTAGGGGATATCCCCCTTGGGTTGTGGATCAGGCTTATCAGAGGGTCTGGTACACACATCGGGACTGGTTATTTCAACCCACCACTTCGCGTTTTGACCATACTACAGATGCACGGATTGTGGGGGTTCTTCCTTACATGGTTCACAGCACTGCTGTCATGAGGATTCTTCGTAAACATTGGTCAATTCTGTCTGTACACTCTTGTTTTGCTCGACCATTAATGACTGCCTTTACTAAAGCATCGAGTCTACGCGATACATTGGTGAAATCCACGGTACTGCTTGATAGATCCATTGGTCCTGGAGAATCAAGGGGCCATTTCCCATGTCATAATTGTGGCTTTTGCACAAATACCATTTCAAGGATCACTTGGATTCATCCTCAGACTAATCGGGCTTATTTATTTATTTATTTATTTATTTATTTAACAGTTCTTCTATACCGCTCTATTTTAGATCAGAGCGGTTTACATTTAACATCAACTATACAACGCAAGGAACTTTGAGTTGTATTTACAATAAACAGGGAGATCAACTTGGAAGTAACTGGGGGAAACTATGTACATTCTTAATTCTATACATTGTATCACACTGGTACCTGATTTCAGGCAGAACATATCTACATTTTATTTACACTGGGGTACATTCTTACCATCGGAGATGGTTGACTACCTGCTCCTCCACTTTTGTTGTGTATATGATTCAATGCCCATGTTCTTTGATCTATGTGGGACGTACCACACGGCCAATACGGGTTCGGATAGGCGAACATGCCTCCCGTGTTCGGCAACAGGTGGTTTCGGCACCCATAGTGGAGCACTGTATGGAGAAGGGCCATGAGATCGGTGACTTATTTTGTACAGTTATTGATCATATCCCAGAGGATCCGCAAGGGGGTGATCGGGTAGCCCGTCTGCAATGGAGTGAGCAAAGATGGATTCATGATTTAAACTCTGTGCAACCTACTGGTCTAAATCGGGAATTTGACTGGTCTAGTTTGTTTTAAGCATACACCAATCGGGCAAGGGGTTTCCCCATTTCAATGGGTTATCCCCTTTACAACTGGTGGTTCTTTTGTAATTGACATGATTTTCATCAATGGGATTCATCAGTGTATCTCGGAGAGTAGTCAGTTTGATCCAATCAGCACGGGGTTTTTGCTATTTTAACACCCTCTGTTTGTGATTGGTTTTCCTCTGTGACTGACATCATCAACCAGCCAATTTTAAATTTATCAGTCCTATATAGTGATTTCACGCCGGCTTGTAGTCGGCCGTCGGAGGTGGAAGGACGCCAATGAACACGATCTACATTGGAGCACTTGATACAGGGAATTTATATGTCCCGAAACGTGCACGTCGTGCTCATATATTCAGATCTGTTGCAGTGACGAGGATACGCTCGTTGTTTCAATACAGCTTGAGATAAGTCTCTTTTTTTGGTTTTATATCAATATTGTCACACAAAGGAACTTTCAATTGAATAAAACGGATCTCATCTAACTGGTGGGGTAAAGTTGAATATCTTACCCTCCCTCGATGTGATCCGACAAAAAAACAATAGGGAGCTCACTGTGGGACTGTTTCAGGGTCTTGGTTTTTGAAAGAATAAAATAGATGGCATGCTGAAACAAAAACAGACATTAGCAGCACAAAAACACCCACAGGCTAAACAGATAAACTATCTTTACAACCAAACTTACAAAAGAATGGGAGGGGGAGGTAGAGAGATGCCTTTGCTAGAGTTGTCTTCTCATGCACACACAGAAAGGAGTAGGGCATTAGCCACAAATGCCTTAGACTGCAGGGAGAGATAAAGTAGCCACCTCTCAACTGACCAATCAGGGAATCCTAGCTGTTAGGTATGCTCCAGATATGCCACCTAGATAATTCTGTAGAAAGAAGCAGCAAGGGGCCCAGAGAATTCTTCCAAATTGCTATTCTGCTCTAACCCACGTGACAAACTGCTATGCTAAGACTGTATAAAAATTCAGCTGGAATCCTGTGTGAGTGCTGGACTCCTTGATAGCTTACTCAGAGCCAGCCCTGCTATAGCAGTGAATAAAAAGGCATCTGCCTGGAAATTTTCTCTCTCTTGCCTTGCGTGCTCCTGTTCTCTCCTTACCAGGTATCATCTGGACTGGACCGGGACTCCGCTAAATGCTCGTCCCAAGACACAACCATATCATACTCACCCTAAATAACAGCTTCACTGGCTACCCCTGAATCAAGTACAAAACTCTCCTACTTGCACACAAAGCTATTCACTCCAACCCCACATCATACCTTCACACATTACTCCAAGCATTCCACCCCAGCAAAGCTACAAGACAGTCTAAAAGCAACACACTGTTTTGGCGTGTGGGATAGAACATAAGAACATAAGATATGCCATACTGGGGCAGAGCAAGGTCCATCAAGCCCAGTATTCTGTTTCCAACAGTGGCCAATCTAGGACATATGTACCTAGCAGTTTTCCCAAGAGACACAAGTTCCACAATGCTTGTACTGGGTCAAGCATTGATATCTTCGGTCACTTCTTAATAATGGTTTATGGACCTTTCCTCCAGGAACTTGTCCAAACCTTTTTTAAACCCAGCTACACTAACAGCCTTTACTACATCCTCTGGTAACAAATTCCAGAGTTTGATTACACGTTGAGTGAAAAAATATTTTCTTTTATTAGTCTTAAATAGTTTACCCTGTAGCTTCATTGCATGTCCCCTAGTCTTTCTATATTCTGATAACGTAAACAATCGATCTACGTTTACCCGTTCCACTCCGTTCATTAATTTATAGACTTCTATCATATCTCCCCCCTCAGCCGTCTCTTTTCCAGGTTAAAGAGCCCTAACCTTTTTAGCCTTTCTTCATAGGAGTATCCTTCCATCCCCTTTACCATTTTGGTGGCTCTTCTCTGAACCTTTTCTAAAATCTCTATATCCTTTTTAAGATACGGCGACAAGAATTGCACACAATATTCAAGGTGCGGTCTCACCATGGAACTGTATAGAGGCATTATAATATCTTTTGTTTTATTTTCCATTCCTTTCCTTATCATACCTAGCATTCTATTTGCTCCCTTGGCCTACGCTGCACACTGGGCCGAGGGTTTTAACATGGTATCCACAATGACGCCTAAATCTTTTTCCTGGGTGGTGGTTCCTAATGTGGAATCTTGCATCGTGTAACCATAGTTTAGGTTGTTCTTCCCTAGGTGCATAACCTTGCACTTGTCCACATTAAATTTCATCTGCCATTTTGATGCCCAGTCTTCCAATTTATCAAGATCCTCTTGCAATTTTTCACAATCCTCTTGGGTTTTAACAACTTTAAATAGTTTTGTCTCATCTGCAAATTTGATAACCTCACTCGTTATTCCACTTTCCAGGTAATTTATGAATATGTCAAAAAGCAGCGGACCCAGCACAGATCCCTGGGGTACACCACTATTCACCTTTCTCCATTGGGAAAATTGGCCATTTAGCCCTACCCTCTGCTTTCTATCTTTTAACCAGTTCCTGATCCACAATAGTACACTGCCTCCTATCCCATGACTCTTTAGTTTTGCCAAAAGTCTCTGATGAGGGACCTTGTCAAAGGCTTTCTGAAAGTCCAGATACACAATATCAATCGACTCACCTTTGTCCACCTGTTTATTCACTCCTTCAAAAAAACATAACAGATTAGTAAGACAAGATCTTCCTTGTCTAAAGCCATGTTGGCTGTCTCCCATTAGGTTGTGACTATCTACATGCTGAGTAATTTTATTCTTTATGATGGTTTCTACCATTTTTCCTGGTATTGACGTCAGGCTCACCGGTCTGTAGTTTCCCGGATCACCCCTGGAACCCTTTTTAAAAATTGGTGTTACATTGGCGATCCTCCAATCTTCAGGTATTAGAGATGATTTTAATGATAGTTCACAGATTACTGATAGCAGGTCTGCAATCTCATATTTCAGTCCTTTCAACACCCTTGGATGTATACCATCCGGCCCAGGTGATTTGCTGCTCTTCAGTTTATCTAATAGTTGTAAGACATCTTCCCGATGTATCGATATTTCCTTCAATTCTTCCGCACCTTTAAATACCACTTCAGTCATGGGTAACATCCCTACATCTTCCTCAGTAAAGACCGAAGCAAAGAATTCATTCAGTCTCTCCGCTATCGCCTTGTCGCCTCTTAGTGCTCCTTTAACCCCTTTATCATCTAATGGACCAACTGACTCTCTCACAGGTTTTTTGCTACGAATGTACTTGAAAAGGTCTTTATTTCGTGTTTTTGCTTCCGCAGCAAGCTTCTTCTCAAATTCTCTCTTTGCCTGCCTTATCAATGCCTTGCATTTGACTTGCCAGTGCTTGTGCTTTTTCCAGGTTTCGTCGTTTGGCTCTTTTTTCCATTTCCTGAAAGATGCTTTTTTGGCAACAGCCGCCTCTCTGACCTCACCTTTAAACCATGCTGGCAGTTTTTTGGGCATCCTTCCACTTTTCTTAAAGCGTGGAATACAGCTGGTCTGGGCTTCCAAGATAGTATTTTTCAACAACACCCAAGCTTGATGTACGTCTTTAACCTTTGCAACTGCTCCTTTTAGTTTTTTCTTAACTGTTTTCCTCATTTTATCATAGTCTCCCTTTCGAAAGTTAAAAGGTAGTACTGTGGATTTCCTTACTATCCCTCCTCCACTAATTAAATCAAAGGCGATCATGCTATGATCACTATTGCCAAGTGGCCCCAACACCCTTATCTCTTGCACTAGATCTGGTGTTCCACTAAGGACTAGGTCTAATATGGCTTTCCCTCTGGTTGGTTCATGAACCAGCTGCTCCAAGAAGCAGTCATTTATTTCATCTAGGAACTTTATCTCCCTAGCATGTCCTGACGTGACACTGACCCAGTCGATACCGGGGTAATTGAAATCACCCATTATTATTACTGCGCTGTAACTTTTGTTAGCTTCCTTGATTTCTTTGAGCATTTCATCATCCATTTGGTCATTCTGGCCAGGTGCTCGATAGTACACCCCAACTGCCATTGCCTTCCCCCTTTTATATGGAATTTCAATCCATATAGATTCTACAGCAGATTCTGTTTCCTGCAAAACTTTAATCCTCTCCTGAGTCAATGCCCTCTCTAACAGAGCGCAACCCCTCCACCAATTTGATCAGCTCTATCATTACGATATAGTTTGTACCCAGGTATCAGTGTCCCACTGGTTGTCCTCCTTCCACCATGTCTCTGATATTCCAATCATATCTAACCTTTCATTTAGTGCTATATATTCTAACTCTCCCATCTTATTCTTTAGACTTCTAGCATTTGCATACAAGCATTTTAGAGAATGTATTTTATTCATGTTAATTTGGCTATTGCTAGACATGGGTAAATTGGGATCTTTAAGCTCTGTCTGCTCCATACTTGATCAAAGAGCAACAAACAAGCTTCAACACGATCCTTCAAATTATGTGCACTCTCCCTATGCAACACCCTCCCCAACCAAACAAACACCAGTGACCTCCTCACCTTCTGCAAATGCCTAAAAACACACCTATTCATCGAACACTTTGGCCCACACACATAATACAACCCAATCCATGCAACCGGAAACCAATACATCCCCCACCTGAAAACACAAACTGACTTTTATAAAAAAGTTAGTCACCCTATGTACAGAAGTTAAACTGCTACACATATTATAAGCTAGATCCTATTTGACCCATGCATAAGCCAACACCTGTTTGATGTATCCCGTTGACGTAACCCCTGTTTGATATTTCCCATGTACATAAGCCAACTCCTGTTTGATGTAACAACTATATCTTCCATTCAGGGTACACTGCTTTGACCCAGATAAAAGCGGTATATAAGCCCAGCTAAATAAATAAACACAAATAAATGTAGCATCTCCCAATCTCCTTACCCTTCCCCCTTTACCCTCTAAAGTCCACCAGCAGCTCCCTTTCTCTTCCACCTCCCCAGCCCTTTTCCCTTCCCCCAACCCATACACCAGCAGCTTTCTATCCCCTTCCCATTGTCCATCCTCTCCCCCTCCAGTAGTCCAACATATCTTTTATCTCCTCTCCCAGTCCAGCATCTTCGCTCTCCCCCCGTTCCCACTCTCATCCCCTGTCCAATATATCCCTTCCCTCTCAAACCAAAATCCCCCATCCCTCCATATTCCTGCTCTCTTTTTCTCTGTCTCCCCTTCCCTCCCATACAAAAAACATACTTGAAAGGAAGCTTGTCTGTACAGGGCTGTGTACACAGCGAGGGTACTTAATAACATTATATTACTGAAAGCCCTCAGAAAGAGTTAACACCACACATTTAGTAACCCAGACATTCCAGGGCTTATTACTCAGCCAACAACCTTGAAAGACTACTGAAATAACTAGGCTGAACTTTCACATAACAAAGAAGCTAAGTTTGTTATAAACAGATAGTGCAGGGAGAAGCTGTCTCTTCAGTCTCGAATTAGAGATATCAAAACTGCTAGTGTTAGAATTATTGATTAAGAAGCTATGTCCGGGAATACATGTATTTCTCCTCATGATGACCTATGCTAATAAGATCTGACCTATGACATAGGGATGCACATTATGAATATACACGATGCTTGACATAGAACAATAAGGTGAAAATTATGCTGTGTAATGGAATTTTGACCTATAAATAAAATAGCTAACCTCTGTGATGGGAGGGAGACATGGTATAAGCTGTGATCTCCCTTGCAAAGCTTTGGTGGTTTTTATAATACAAGTGTCTATTGTGTTTTATATTATTAACCATACTTGCTCCTTCTCACTGCTCTGGAAGTGGAAATCTGTTACCCAAGAACCCAGGTGCTGTTGCCGGTGAGGGGAGGTGCAGAGTACACTTTCAGTTGGTGCCGTGCTGGATACGGTTCTCTGCATTCAGGGCAAGGGCAGAAGGTGCCAGAAGATTTGTGAGTATTACCAGTGATGGGTCTGTTAAGTAGACAGGCTCTGTCTCAGATGCGTGAATGGCATGACAGAGCTGGGGCTTTAGCGTTTAAGAAAGGTAGCCCTTCTTATTATATGCTTCTATTGTATGTATGAGAAGCATGGTGATGTAGCCATCGATTCCGTAGCACATTGGGATTCAGTGACTAGAGGTAATGAGAATTTGCAGTTTCCTTTGGAGGGAACTTCCTCTGTAGATAAGGTCCATTAACTGAGATATGAGTTGGCGGTTAAAGGCAAACCGTGCAATAGTCATGAATGGATTGTGCTTACATGGTGGGAATGGATGGCACATGAAGACAAACATAGGAATGAAGTTCAATTTGAAACAAAAGTTGTTTGTGTTAGGAAATGTAACTAATGACCAGCTGAGCGTTTGTGGGTCACTCGTGCAGTGGAACTAAGAGAAGAAATACTTAAAGAGAAATAGAAGTTAGGGGGAGTAGAATTGTGTATTTTGGATATTTGTAATCTCTCCCAGCTCAAAGAATTGAGAGCACGTGTGAACAGAGAAATAGAGTGTTGTACATCTAATAGGGACCTTAAGAGTGGCAATAGGTCATAGTGTTACTGTTGCAAAGGAATTAAGAGTTATTGATGAACTTATTGACAGAAATGAGAGAGATTTGGACAGACATTATGAAACTTATAAAGAGGAGCATGACAGATTATATCATGCTCCAGGATCTATTCAGGAAGCTATATACCAGCAAACTAACTCACATTCTAACACAGTTAAATCTGAAACAGCTGAGGGAAATGAAATTGTGCTTACTTATCCTTTCCGTTTGTACCCAGCGGGCTTGACAGGTTCTATAACTGTGCCTGCAAATTGGAGCCCTAAGGAAGTGTTTGATTTGGCTAAAACTTTTCTAAATTACAGGGATAACCCTGGTAGATTTGTGTCCTAACGGTCTCAAATAATTAACTTGGGCAGATCTAGATAATTTATTTAGGGCTGTGCTTTTTAATCCAGTTTATTTTCATCCAATCCATGTGGATAACTGGCAGTGGCCACTCACAGACCCTGTGATAGATTTTCAAGAGAAGACTCAGAGAGATAATTTTGTTTTGAGTAGAGAAAAATTGTTAGAATCTATTAAAGTAGTATGTAAGTCTGTAAAGGATTGGTCGAGACTAACATCTTTAAGGCAGGATAGGGGTGAAAAGGTGACAGATTTTCACACTAGGTGTATGCTAGCTTTTAAGGACTATTCTGGTAAGGCAGAAAGCACAGTTACTTACCTGTAACAGGTGATCTCTGGGAACAGCAGGAATAAGTCTTCACATATGGGTACGTCGGTACCGACGGAGTCTGCGCGGGAACACTTCCCAGCGTCCAATCAAAGAGCTTTTGGAAGCATCCCACCACGCCTGCGTGCTGCCTTCCCGCCTTTCCCAACTGCCTCTCCTCAGTTAAGTTTTAAAGCTGAGACAAAGAGAGAGAGAGAGAGAGAGGAAAGGAAAGATAGAGATACAACTCCTGGGGAGGTGGGTGGGTTGTGAAGACTTATTCCTGCTGTTTCCAGAGATCACCTGTTACAGGTAAGCAACTGTGCTATCTCCAGGAACAAGCAGGAATGAGTCTTCACATATGGGGACTCCCAAGCTAAGATGCCTGGAGTCCCAGCATGTCATAGGTTGGAACATGCTATCCCCCACAACACCAGGCATCCTGAGGATGGAGGGTAGGAGTTGAAGAAAGAAAGGCGCTGTGGAACAGCTAACCTAGCATAGGACTGCAGACAAGGAGTCCATGTGTGGATGATAATTATCAATGATATTGAAAGAAATATTGCAATATGGACCTCCCCTAACAGGATTACACAGCAGTAAGGAGGTTCATGGGATCTACTGGGGAACCCAGTAGAGGAACCTCAAGGAGGACCTCACTGTGAAGTGGAGGTAATAAACCTGTAGGAAAAAACAGTGGAGGTCAGATTCCTGAAAGGTAAGAGGGGACCCCGGTAATAACTGGGGTAGTACCAAAAACGGTGGGCCTTCAGCGGAAGGCTTTATGATAAAAGCCGAACTCTTTTGGCGACAGAGTGGCTCACCCTTGGGAGCAAAAAGAGAAGGCCGACCGAATTGGACAAACAGGCACAGTCCTTGTGGGAGGAAAAGGTATGGAAACCCCTGGTATCCCAAAAGAAAGGACAAACGCCTGAGGCGTTAGAGCCTGTGATTAACTGAAGATTCGCAATGTCTCTCCTAACTAGAGTCAGCTAGGAGAGATACTGGAACATGGAGAACTTCAGAGGTACCTAAACCTTAAGGTTATGGTGGAAGTTGTTAACTACCACAGAAGTGGTTGTGAGTGTAGAACCCCAAACATGCTGGATAGCATAGGTATGGGTAAAGCCCATCTGTCAGAATCATATAGCTATATGAGCCTGGACAGTCAGGTAGATAAATGCAGAATAGATATCTAACGATGATAAAAAATCTCAACAGATACATATATATATATATAACATATAGATAGATAAGAATATATCTATAGTGAGATATGAAGGGCATAAAATACACACAAATGATAGACATAGACATCTGTAAGATGTATGCTATAGATATGAATATATAGGCCTCTATATGGGTGTCTGCAATGAAGCAGACAGAGATATGCCTACAGAACGGTATTCACATAGGAAATGTGGAGAAGAAAGATTCATCTAACAACAAGAAGGTGGAACCTACTTGAGAAGATATATAGAGAATCTATTCCCACTTGTTATGAGCTACAGGGATGCTAGCTAGTGAAATAACCAGGACGGTTACGTGAAGCAGAGGATGATATCAGTCTGCAGCCAGTAAGTCCCAAGTATTCCAGAACTCTAGCATGGTAAGTGAACAGAAGACGCATAAAAATGAGATACCATGCTGACCTGCTTAAGGTCAAAAAAGGTATCATGCGTTCTTACCATGAGGACGAGCTGCAAGGAGAAAAGCATATTCCCGATTGAAAATACTATGGACCAAAGTAGGGAATTGGCAACTCCTTAAGCTTTCACGTAAGAGATGGCCTATATCCTTTATATTAAAAAGGAGATAGTGAAAAAAGGGAGAACCTTTCTAGTCATGGGAGACATGACTGAAAAAGCCTTTTCCAACCATCTAGGATAGCTGTTGGGAGAAAAAAATCCCCATGCTCTCTAGCAAGGGCCCATAGTGGAGAGCTTCTCTGTAGAATTGCAGAGAGCATGATGCAGGAGAATGAGGAGATAGAACTGGCTGCTGGAGAGCCAGTACCTATGTCAACTATGCTGCCAAACCAAGGGGAATGGAGATAGCAGAAAGAGAAGACAATCCAACAAGCCTGTAGTGAAATAATTTCCAAGACAGATAACAGCACTGACTTGGAATCACTACTAAAACTAGACAGAATGTTAGTGGAGGACAAATCTGGTTGCTGGTGGACAAGAACCAGTGGTCCAAACATTAAGGCTCCTGCATAAGCAGCTGCTTGCCAGACAGCAGAAAGAATCTTACTGTTTAAAAACAGAAAGAACAGACAGAACAGGAGTAGAAAACTCTGGACATGTCTGATGAATTGCCTCAAAGCAAGATTGAAAAAGAGGAGTCAACTCAGAGAGGAAAACTCCGCACTGGAAAAGTAACAAAACTAGAGAGGCTGAAGAAAAAGCCCTCCAGTGAAGCAATACCGCTCTTACAGAGGAAAAGCTTGGTAAGAGGGTAAAGAGAATGGAGCTGAAGAAGACTTACAAAGTAGTGAGTCTATAGAAAGGAAAAAAGACATGCTGGTACAGGAAACTATCGTTTGATAGTGGTTAGACCTCTTTCCCTAGCAGGAAGAAGAGGAGAACTCTGTGCCCTATAGGCATGAACATCCTGACAGCTCATAGAACACAGAAAAAATGGATGTCTTTTGGGAAGAGATCCATGTCTAGGGTTTAGAATGAAAGCAGTAGATTGCCTCTATTGAGAAAAGGCAACTGCAGATTCTAACCCCCAGAGTCACAAGCATCTGATGAAGATTGATCAGAAACCCTGCGGTTGCTGGGTTTGCTGAGCCTGATGAGAGGTTGAATTCTGCAGACCAGGACGATGCTTCCCTTGTTTGGGAACCTCTGTATGATGGGCAGATGATGCATAAAACTTTCTTCTCCTATGGGAAGAAAGTTTAGCAGGAGATTTCCTACCTACTGGGACAGAAGAAGGTGCAGAACAGCCCCTAGGAACAGGTAAGTCAGTGGACAACTGAGTAACCTGACGTAAAGACTCCTTGTTGAAAAGATTGTCTCCAGTACAAGGAGTATGTCCCAGTCTTTGCTGTGCCCATTTGTCTAAGTCTGAAGCTTGGAGCCAGGCTCTACGTCGTGCCCCTATAGTTATAGCAGAAGTCCTGCTAACAGACTCCAAAGAGTCTAGGGAAGCACGAGTAAGAAAGCAAGAGATATTCTGAAGATGCTTAAGCAGTGAAGAATAGCCTGCACTCTTGGACTCTGGAAGGGAAGGAGTCAAAAGATGTAATTGCTTTGTGACCTCCTCAACAGATAGATTAATATAAAAAATATATGAGAGAATTCTTGCAGAAAGCATAGATGTCTGGAAGGTTTGACGTCCAAAGGCATCTAGTGTCTTAGACTCACGACCTGGCGGATAAGAAGAGTGCTTTTTCTTACTCTTTACCCGCCTCATTGCTGATTCCGCTACTATGGAATGATGAGGAAGTTGAGTCTTTTGAAACCCTGGAGAGGGGGGCACCTGATATAAGAGATCAGTTGCTCTGGAAGGTGGGGGTACCTTTAAAGGTGCTTCCCACATTCCTAGAAGGAGATCCTGCAAGGAATGATGCAAAGGAAGCATTATGTTCTCCTTTGCTTTGGTAGAAACAGAGCCTTGTGCAGGATCATGTCGAGGGATAGGAATGGCAAGGGATCTTGCTATATCCAGGAGGAAACTCTGAAAAGAGGGATCCCCAACAGGAATCTCCCTTGGACAGGTTAGATCTGAAGAACTAGCCTGAGCACCGAAAGAGCTATCCAAATATATAGGAATAGAAGATCCTGCACGGTGCAGTGTGGAATGCTTAAGGGATGGTCGCCGGTACTGGCTGTCAGGAGCAGCGACCGTCATTACCACATTGTCCATGCCAGGTATCGACTCCAAGCTTGGTATAGAAGGGAGCGATACTGTTGGAAGAAGCATGGCAGGAGTTGGCCACGATGCTATTGTGGATACCGGTACCGATGCTGATGTTGGAGCCGAGCCCGACACAGACATCGGAGCAGCCATTGGCAGTTCAATCGGTAACGAGGGAACTGAAAACCTCCGGTCGCTATCCTCGGTACCGAGTCTCCGGTATCGATCGGTGTCGGTACCAAAGCGTGTTGGTACCCAGTCTTCCAGACTAGAGATCGATTCCAAACTCGGCATCGAGGGCAAAGAGCCTGATGAGCGAAGCATGGAAGGCACCGACCGCAAGGGTAATGTGGACATCGGTACCGACTTCGGTACCGTGTCCGATACCGGTGGATGAAGGCCAACCAGTGGCAACTCAAACGGCCTTGGGGGAACCGAGAGTTGGAGATCGATTCGAGACTCGGCATCAAGGGAAGCGAGGCTATCGATGCACGTCTGGAGGGTACCGACGTCGGTGGTAGAATCGGTACTGGTACCGATAATGGAAAGTCAGTCTGGAGGGTATCCATCGGTTCCGAAGGTACCGAGGACGCCAGATGACCATCCCTGGTGAGGAGTGTATCATCCAACACCAGTGCCGATGCCAGGGTATCGGTACCGCTCGAAGCGGATGCCACCACTGGACACGACTCAGGTATGTTCTGTGAGGGGTGAACCCCAGGAACAACCTGAAAGCCCTCAAAGGCTTTGGAGACCAAAGACTCCCGCTGGGGTTTTGAAGCCAGTGGGCCCTCGAGGACAAGGCCGGAGCCGTCTACATGCTGTGCATGAGACCTACCACTCGAGGGCTGGCTAGTCTTAACAGACTGTTTGTGGGTTACCTGATCCTGTGTAGAAGAAGAAAGGGACGGTGCCCTGACGTCGGAGGGAAAACCGTGTATCGAGGGAACCTCGATGTTGAAAACCTCTTCTCACCAAACTGTTGCCTAACGGCTCCGGAGGAAAAAGGTCAGGACCCAAGCAGGTTAGACACCGATATTGAGGGTCTAAAAATAAAGTTGTACCGCCACAGTCTGAACATTTCTTGGAGAAAAAGGCTGGCGGTTCCATGAAGGAAAAGAAGGAGGCCTGAAAGGCCTGAGAAACCGTGAGACACTCTGAAGAAAAAATATCCCTTGAAAAATGAGATTTCACAGGAAAAGAAAAGAAAACACCGGCGGTACCGGTGACGTCGGGGAGACAGCCGCGACCACGAGAAAACTAAAGAAATAAAACAAGAATTTTCTGCGGTGACAGGAGGACGTCTTGCCGGCTCTGCGGAAAACGAAAACTGAGGGGAGACAGTTGGGAAAGGCGGTACGCAGGCATGGTGGGATGCTTCCAAAAGCTCTTTGATTGGACGCTAGGAAGCGTTCCCGCGCAGACTCCGTCGGTACCGACGTACACATATGTGAAGACTCATTCCTGCTTGTTCCTGGAGATGAAACACTTTCAGGATTCCCTAATATCTTTGTAAATGTCTTGCATCCGAGAATAAAAGAATTTTTGGAGACTTCAATAATAGATTGGCCAGCTAGAACAGCAGATGCAATTCTGGAAGGTGCCCAATACAGTGAATTGAAGTTTATCAAGGGACAGCAAGAAAAGCAAACCAAGATAGATGCGAAAAAGACTAAACTACTCAATTTACAGATTGCTTCTATGCAGCCACCCATGGGCAGGGTTAGGAGTAAAGCCAGAGGGAGAGGAGGTTATGTGAATTCCTAGCAAGGACATGGACAGCCAAAAGGAATGCGTGCTTGTGGTGAGATTGGACATTTACAGCGTGACTGCCCCCAGAGTCAGAATCTTGACGTCCAGACAGCTGAATTCCCTACAGTAAAAGCTGAATTCAATCCCATATATCAATGTTTCTCTAGCCCAGACTGATTTTGGAGGAAATATAAGGGATGCATGACTATTGTTGAATTTGAATAACACCCCTCAGGGTGAGTTAGAAGCTAAGCTGGAAGGATCTAATTTGAAGTTTATTATTGATACTGGAGCTACTATTTCAGCACTGCGTTTACAAGATTTGCCTGCCATTTATCACGATCAGCTAGCTCATGCACTGATAGTACACTGTGAAGACATTGAAGGTAAGATAATTCTTCATCGTAAGCTTGAATTTTACCTTTGCAGATTGGAAAGGCTGTGTATCCTACTACCTTTCTTGTGGGAGACACTTTACCAGTAAATCTTTTAGGGCGGGACTTTTTAACTTCACACCGTGCTACTCTATCCTGGATAAGTGGAAAGTTGTTTTTCCAGCTGTATTCTCTCTCTGAAGTGCCGTACATAACATAGAAACAAAGAAACATGATGACAGAAAAAGACCACATGGTCTATCTAGTCTGTCCTTCCATATCAACAACTACAACAGTCCACTTTTTACCTTTAGAGATCCTCTGTGTTGGTCCCATGCTTTTTTGAATTCAGTTACTGTCCTCATCTCTACCACCTCCACTGGGAGACTATTCCATGGATCCACTACTCCTTCCGTAAAGAAATATTTCCGCATATCACTCCTGAATCTATCTCCCTTCACCCTCATCCCATGTCCCCTCGTAGCAGAACTTGCTTTCAATTGAAAGAGGCTCTCTCCCTGAACATTTATGCCACGGAGGTATTTAAACATCTCAATCATATCACCTCTATCCCGCCTTTCCTCTAAGGTGTACATATTAAGATCCTTAAGTCTGTCCTCATATGCTTTATAATGAAGCACACTAATCATTTTAGTAGCCACCCTCTGCACCGACTCCATCCTGTTCACATCCTTTTGAAGGTGCGGTCTCCAGAATTGCACACTATACTCCAAAATGAGGTCGCACCAAAGACTTATACAGAGGCATTATCACCTCCTTTTTTCTGCTAGCCATTCCTCTCCATATGCACCCATGCATCGTTCTAGCTTTTGCCGTCGCCTTTTCTACCTGTTTAGCTACTTTAAGATAATCAGACACAACCACGCCTAGGTCCCGCTCTTCCTTAGTGGACAAAAGTACTTCACCTCCTATACTGTACTGCTCCCTTGGATTGCTACAGCCCAAATGCATGATCTTACATTTTTTAACATTAAATCCGAGCTGCCAAATTCTAGACCATTCTTCAAGCTTAGCTAGATCCCTCCTCATGTTATCTACACCTTCCTGGGTGTCGACTCTATTGCAGATTTTGGTATCATCCGCAAAGAAGCAAACCTTACCCGACAGCCCTTCCGCTATATCACTAACAAAGATGTTAAAAAGAACATAAGATATGCCCATACTGGGTCAGACCAAGGTCCATCAAGCCCAGTATCCTGTTTCCAACAGGGACCAATCTAGGTCATACATACCTAGCAGTATCCCCAAAAGACACAGGTTCGACAATGCTTGTAGTGGGTCAAGCATTGATATCCTGGGTCCCTTTTTAATAATGGTTTATGGAAATTTCCACCAGGAACTTGTCCAAACATTTTTTAAACCCAGCTACACTAACAGTTCTTACTACATCCTCCGGTAACAAATTCCAGAGTTTGATTACACGTTGAGTGAAAAAATATTTTCTCTTATTTGTCTTAAATAGTTTACCCTGTAGCTTCATTACATGTCCCCTAGTCTTTCTATATTCTGATAGCGTAAACAATCGATCTACATTAACCTGTTCCACTCCATTCATTAATTTATAGACCTCTATCAAATCTCCCCTCAGCTGTCTCTTTTCCAGGTTGAAGAACCCTAACCTTTGTAGCCTCTCTTCATAGGAGTAGCCTTCCATCCCCTTTACGATTTTGGTGGCTCTTCTCTGTACCTTTTCTAATAACGCTATATCCTTTTTAAGATACGGTGACCAGAATTGCACACAATATTCAAGTTGTGGTCGTACCATAGAACGATACAGAGGCATTATAATATCCTTTGTTTTATTTTCCATTCCTTTCCTTATGATACCTAGCACGCTATTTGCTTTCTTGGCCGCCGCTGCACACTGGGCAGAGGATTTTAACATGTTATCCACGATGACTCTTAAATCCTTTTCCTAGGTGGTGGTTCCCAATGTGGAAATATGCATCGTGTAACAATAGTGTGGGTTGTTCTTTCCTAGGTGCATAACTTTGCACTTGTCCACATTAAATTTCATCTTCCATTTGGATGCCCAGTCTTCCAATTTATCCAGATCCTCCTGCAGTTTTCCACAGTCCTCTTGGGTTTTAACAACTTTAAACAGTTTTGTGTTGTCTGCAAATTTGATAACCTCACTCGTTGTTCCCTTTTCCAGGTCATTTATGAATACATCAAAAAGTAGCGGACCGAGTACAGATCCCTGGGGTACTCCACTATTCACCTTTTTCCATTGGGAAAATTGGCCATTTAGCCCTACCTTCTGTTTTCTATCTTTTAACCAGTTCCCGATCCACAATAGTACACTGCCTCCTATCCCATTACATTTTAGTTTTGCCAAAAGTCTCTGATGGGGGACCTTGTCAAAGGCTTTCTGAAAGTCCAGATACACTATAACAACCGACTCACCTTTGTCTACCTGTTTATTCACACCTTCAAAAAAACATTAGTAAGACAATATCTTCCTTGTCTAAAGCCATGTTGGCTGTCTCCCATTAGGTCATGACTATCTACATGCTGTGTAATTTTGTTCTTCATGATGGTTTCTACCATTTTCCCCAGTACTGCCGTCAGGCTCACAGGTCTGTAATTTCCCGGATCTCCCCTAAACCCTTTTTAAAAACTGGCGTTACATTGGTGATCCTCCAATCTTCAGGTATTACAGATGATTTTATTGAAAGTTCACAGATTACTAATAGCAGATCTGCAATCTTGTATTTCAGTTCTTTCAACACTCTTGGATGTATACCATCCGGTCCAGGTGATTTGCTACTATTCAGTTTATCAAATAGTTGTAATACATCTTCCTGGTGTAGCGATATTTCTCTCAATTCCTCTGCAGTATCACCTTTAAATACCACTTCAGTCTTGGGTAACATCCCTACATCTTCCTCAGTAAAGACCGAAGCAAAAAATTCATTCAGTCTGTCCGCTATAGCCTTGTCTCCTTTTACTGCCCCTTTTACACCTCTATCATCTAATGGTCCCAATTGACTCTCACAGGCCTCTTGCTACGAATGTACTTGAAAAAGTCTTTATTTCGTGTTTTTGCTTCTGTAGCAAGTTCCTTCTCAAATTCTCGCTTTACCTGCCTTATCAATGCTTTGCATTTAACTTGCCAGTGCTTGTGCTTTTTCCAGATTTTGTCCTTTAGCTCTTTTTTCCATCTCCTAAAAGATGCTTTTTTGGCAGCAACAGCCTCTCTGACTTCACCTTTAAACCATGCTGGCAGTTTTTTTAGACTTTCTTCCACTTTTCTTAATGTGTGGAATACAGCTGCTCCGGGCTTCCAGGATAGTATTTTTAAACAACACCCAAGCTTGATGTAAATCTTTAACCTTTGCAACCGCTCCTTTTAGTTTTTTCTTAACTATATTCCTCATTTTATCATAGTCTCCCTTTCGAAAGTTAAAAGGTAGTACTGTGGATTTCTTTACTATCCCTCCTCCACTAATTAAATCAAACACGATCATGCTATGATCACTATTGCCAAGTGGGCCCAACACCCTTATTTCTTGCACCAGATCTGGTGTTCCACTAAGGACTAGGTTCAGTATGGCTTCCCCTCTGATTGGTTCATGAACCAGCTGCTCCAAGAAGCAGTCATTTATTTCATCTATAAACTTTATCTCCCTAGCATGTCCTGCCGTGACACTGACCCAGTCGATACCAGGGTAATTGAAATCACCCATTATTACTGAATAATGGTGAATAATATGCTTCTTTCACTTAATATAAAGTAGCTCTGAATTTCACAATCTTATTATCTGAGTACAAACTATATCTGTTCCTAGATTTACGCATAGAGGAACACGAGGGGGCTTATCAGAATATAGAAAGACTAGGGGACATGCAATGAAGCTACAGGGTAAACTATTTAAGACTAATAAAAGAAAATATTTTTTCACTCAACGTGTAATCAAACTCTGGAATTTGTTACCGGAGGATGTAGTAAAGGCTGTTAGTGTAGCTGGGTTTAAAAGGTTTGGACAAGTTCCTGGAGGAAAGGTCCATAAACCATTATTAAGAAGGGACCCAGGATATCAATGCTTGAACCAATACAAGCATTGTGGAACCTTTGTCCCTTGGGGAAATTGCTAGGTACATATGACCTAGATTGGCCACTGTTGGAAACAGAATACTGGGCTTGATGGACCTTGGTCTGACCCAGTATGGCATATCTTATGTTCTTATGTT
Organism: Ichthyophis bannanicus; assembly: GCA_033557465.1. Lineage (NCBI taxonomy): Eukaryota > Metazoa > Chordata > Amphibia > Gymnophiona > Ichthyophiidae > Ichthyophis > Ichthyophis bannanicus. The sequence goes on from CM066034.1 coordinate 17,048,186, forward strand.
CTTACTACTCTGCTGTAACTTTTGTTAGCTTCCTTGATTTCTTTGAGCATTTCATTATCCATTTGTTCATTCTGGCCAGGCGGGCGATAGTACACCCCCACCGCCATCACCTTCCCCTTCATATATGGAATTTCAATCCATAGAGATTCTACAGCAAATTTTGTTTCCTGCAAAACTTTAATCCTTTCTGACTCAATGCCCTCTCTAACAGAGTGCAACCCCTCCACCAATTTGATCAGTTCTATCATTACGATATAGTTTGTATCCAGGTATCACAGTGTCCCACTGGTTATCCTCCTTCCACCATGTCTCAGATTGCAATCATATCTAACCTCTCATTTAGTGCTATATATTCTAACCCATCTTATTGTTTAGATTTCTAGCATTTGCATACAAGCATTTCAGAGACTGTATTTTATTAATATTAATCTGGCTATTGGTAGGCATCAGTAATTTGGAATCTTTATGCTCTGTCTGCACCAAACTCAAGGGCATTTAGGCTACTTTACTCTTTTTTTTGGAACCTCACTGCTTTCGGCAGTATCCTTCAAGGATACCTTCTTCCAAACCATGAGCTCTTGGGTGACTGTCGGCTTTCCCCTATTTTCTAGTTTAAAAGCTTCTCTATCTCCTTTTTAAAGGTTAATGCCAGCAGTCTGGTTCCATCCTGGTTAAGGTGAAACCAGTCCGTTCGGAATAGCCCTTCCTTTACCCAGAATGTTCCCCAGTTCCTAACAAATCCAAAACCCTCATCCTTGCACCATTGTCTCATCCACGCATTGAGACTCTGGAGCTCTGTCTGCCTTTTGGGTCCTGCACGTGGAACAGGAAGCATTTCAGAGAACACTACCCTGGAAGTTCTGGATTTCAACTTCCTACCTAAAAGCTTAAATTTAGCCTCCAGAACTTCCCTACCACATTTTTCTATGTCATTAGTACCGACATGTACCAAGACAGCATACTCCTCCCCAGCACTATCCAAGATCCTATCTAGGCGGTGCGTGAGGTCCGCTACCTTCGCACCAGGCAGGCATGTTACCAGGTGATCCTCACGTGCACCAGCCACCCAGCTATCTACATGCCTAATGATCGAATCACCAACTATAACGGCTGTCCTAACCCTCCCCTCATGGGCACATGGCCCCGCAGAAACGTCCTCGGTACGAGAGGGTTTTACATCACCTGGAGGACAGGTCCTAGTTACAGGATGACATCCTGCCACACCAGGGTGATGCTCTCTTGTCACGTGATCTCTCTCCTCTATGGCAACAGGGATGCTGCCAGACTGGAGGTGGGACTTCAGAACTATATACCTGTAGTTCTCGTCCATGTACTTCTCTGTCTTTCTTATGTCTTCCAGGTCTGCTACTCTAGCCTCTAGAGAATGGACTTGTTCCTTGAGAGCAAAGAGCTCCTTGCACTTAGTGCATACGTAACACCTCTCACCAACTGGGAGAAAATCATACATGTGACACTCAATGCAAAAGACTGGAAAGCCCCCATCTCGCTGCTGGACTGTTGTCTGCATCTTAGTTTAAAGCTTGTGTTTAGGTCTTTAAATTCTGTATTTACTAAGGGTTGGTGTAGATGCTTATACTAATAAAAGTGTATCTAATACCTCTAATATACCTTGTTCACCTGAAGCTTAATTAATCTCAGGTCCTCAATGTATGACTGATTTGGATAAAGAGCTGCACCTGAGAGCAGCCCCTTTCCTCTAAGATGTGTAAGTACCTATATAGCTACAATTACCCCAGGGGCAGGTGGGTGTTGGGGAGGGAGGGAGGGAGGGAAATAAGACCTATTAAAAGAGGGCTGTTACAAGGTACCCTGTCCTGTACCCTCAGCAGTGTGGGGGGGGGGGGGCGGGGGTTAGTCCCTCAGGTAGGATAGAGCAGGAAAAAAAAGTTTAAAACGCAGCAGGTTCTGGGGACAGAGCAGGGAGAGATATTTAATTTAAAGTAACAGTTAACCTGGCTACCACACAAAGGCCAGTTAGTTGAGAGAGGCAAGGTAAGCTATACAGCTGAGAAAGCTGAAGTGCAAACTAAAGGGAACAGGGAGGTGAAGTAGCACACCAATAAGACAACAATAAATAATTAAATAGACAGCTAGAACTCACAGCAAAGTTGTCACCTCTCTAGCAGAGCACTGTGAGGGCACTGCTCTTCCCAGAGGAGAGAGGCAAACAGAACAAACTATGTACACGTGGGAAGATGAGACAGGAAGAAGGGCTACACAATACCTCAGCGGGGGGGGGGGAGGGGGTAGTCCCTTAGGTAAGCTAGAGCAGGAAAAAAAGTTAGTCATCCCCTGCAGCCAATTAGCCGTCCCCTGCAGATGCCAGGACCATTCGTCCTGCTCTTGCAGAACTTCCTTCTACCCTGTAGACAGTGCCAGGATCCAATGTCGGATCCCTTTCCATTCCGCCTGTGAAGATCACTGTGGAACCTGGAGCCCAGCTTCCCAGACTCAAGCAGTACCCACTACCAGCAGCTGCCATCGATGGAATTTGTCCTGTGATTGAAGAACTTCAGAAACAAGGTGCCATCTATTCTACAACTTCACCATGTAAACTCCAATTTTTCCTGTGCTAAAGGCTGACGGTAAGACACATAGATTTGTGCAAGACCTGCGAGCAGTAAATAATGTGATATTGCCAATTTTTCCCTTGGTACCTAATCCACATGATATCTGGACACAGATAACTACAGGGACTACCTGGTTCTCTGTTGTGGATTTGAGTTTTGTTTACTTTTCAGTGAGCATTAGCAAAGAAGGTGAAATTTCACTTACCGTTAATTTTCTTTCCTGGGATACTGCTAGACCAGTCCAGACAAACGGGTTATGCACCCCTGCCAGCAGATCTTGGAGACAGAATTCCACCAGAGCTCTGATAGGGTGGAGACTGGTGATATACAGCTACCCCTAGGGGGCTCTGTCAGTAACGTATAAAAGTTATGGCAACTTAAACTGAACCGTACCCCAGAGGGTCCCAATGAACTATATAGAAGGGAGCCGAAGAACTCCCCAGAACCGAAGCTAGCATGCACCAACGCACTCATGGATCGCCCATGGCGAGGCATACTGAAAAGGAAGAACAGCGGTCGGCGGCTGCACAGCGCCAGCAGCATTGCAACAGCCAGCAGGGCGGGTCCTGGACTGGTATAGCAGTATTCCAGGAAAGGAAATTAACGGTAAGTGAAATTTCACCTTCCAAGTCATACTGCTAGACCAGTCCAGACAAACGGGCAGTACCCAAGCTACCTGCTCTCAAGGGGGGGTCAAGGCCGCCGACAGTACTGCAGCTCCAAAGCAGCCGTCCTGACGAGCCTGAACGTCCAACCTATAGTGACGTACAAAAGTGGACAGCGAGGACCAAGTCGCTGCCCAACAAATATCCAGAGGTGCTACTTGCGACCGCTCTGCCCACGAAGCCGCTTGCGCCCGTGTAGAGTGAGCACGGAGTCCCGCCGGAACCGGTTTCCCCCGAAGAATATAAGCTGCCTCAATGGCCCCTCTGAGCCATCTAGAAATGGTAGATTTGGAGGCCGTGGAGCCCCGACGAGGACCCACAAACAGGACAAAAAGATGATCAGATGTACGAAACGAGTTCGTGACTTTCAGGTACTGGGTGAGCACTCTCTTAAGGTCTACCGCCCGCAACGGAGACCGACTACCGTCACACTGAGCCCTGGTAAAGGCTGGTAGGAAAAGAGGCTGGTTAACATGGAACGGCGTCAGCACCTTTGGCAAAAAAGAAGGGACAGTCCAAAGAGAAACGCCCTCCGCCGAAAAGGAGAGATAGGGATCTCGACAGGAGAGAGCTTGTAGCTCGGAAATACGGCTCGCTGACGTAATAGCCACTAAGAAGACAGTCTTTAGAGTTAAATCTTTGAGCGAACAGGCCTTCAGGGGCTCAAAGGGAGGAGCAACGAGGGCACGAAGCACGAGAGCAAGATCCCACGTCGGCACCGGAGGACGTAGCGGAGGTCGTAAGGACAACCACGCGGAGGAAGCGAGACACGTCCGCATGCGAAGCGATCGATCACCCCGCTATGAGACCCCGAAAGCAAAACAAAGCGGTGACCTGCACCCGCAAGGAACCGAGCGCCAAGCCTTTATCCACCCTGGCCTGGAGAAAAGCCAGGACGTCCGGGATACCGGCACGCCAGGGAGATAGGCTATGCCGGGAACATCAACTGTGAAAACACCGCCAAACCCTGGCGTAGGCCATGGACGTGGACGACCGCCGCGCTTTGAGTAGGGTAGCGACCACCCTTGGCGAATAGCCCTTGCGCCCTAACCTGCGGCGTTCAATAGCCAAGCCGTAAGCGATTATGGAGCCGGGTCTTCCATTTCCACCGGTCCCTGGGTCAAGAGACCGGGAAAGGCCCCGAGATGGAGCGGCGATGCTCGAGACAACCGGACTAGATCCGCATACCATGGTCGGCGAGGCCAATCGGGAGCCACCAAGATCACCGGACCGCGATGTTCCGTGATCCTCTGGAGAACTTTGCCTATCATGGACCATGGTGGAAAGACATACAGAATAAGGTGGGTCGGCCACGGCTGAGAGAGAGCATCTATGCCGCACGCTCCCTCTTCCCTCCAACGGCTGAAATACCATGGCGCCTTGGTATTCTGCGCCATGGCCATGAGATCCATCGCCGGCAATCCCCATAGTTGAACAATGGAATGAAACACTTCCAGCTGCAGCGACCACTCCCCGGGATCCAGAGAGTGCCGGCTGAGAAAATCGGCCTTCACATTGTCCACGCCCGCGATGTGCTGCGCCGAGATAGCCAGAAGATGCTTCTCCGCCCACGGAAGGAGCAAGCGCAGTTCCTGCGAGACACCCGGACATTTCGTGCCACCCTGGCGGTTGAGGTAAGCCACAGTCGTAGCGTTGTCGGACAAAACCCGAACTGCACGTCGCTGCAGAAGAGGCTGAAACAAAAGCAGAGCCAAGCACACCGCGTGCGTCTCGAGACGATTGATGGACCAATGGGCTTTGCGAGGCGACCAAACACCCTGCGCCAAAGTCATGCCGCAATGTGCTCCCCAACCGGAGAGGCTGGCATCCGTCGTGACCAGGAGCCAGCGCAGAGATTCCAGAGGCACACCACGAAGAAGATTGCGTGTTTGAAGCCACCAGAGAAGGTCGCGGCGCACCTGCGAAGGCAGACGTAGCCGGACCTGATAATCCTCCGACACCGGCGACCAACGAGAAAGAAGCACCGCCTGCAAGCTGCGCATGTGTGCTCTGGCCCACGGGACGAGATCTATCGTCGCTGCCATGGACCCTAAGAGTTGAAGGTAGTCCCACGTCCGAGGCGCCGCTTGATCCAGGAAGCGGTGAAGCTGAAGAGAGATCTTCCGAACCCGTTCCTGCGTGAGAAAGACCCGGCCCTGACGAGTGTTGAACCGAGCACCAAGGAAATCCAGAACCTGAGTCGGCCGGAGACAGCTTTTGGCGCGATTGATCACCCAACCGAGCTGCTCTAAGAAGAGGACCACCCGAGCGACGGTCTCACGAGCTTCTGACCGGGAGTCGGCCCGGATAAGCCAGTCGTCGAGGTAGGGATGAACCCGAATGCCCTGCTTGCGCAAGGCCGCCGCCACGACGATCATGATCTTTGAGAAAGTTCAAGGAGCTGTCGCCAATCCAAAGGGCATTGCGCGAAACTGAAAATGCTGCCCCAGCACCGAGAACCGGAGATAGCGCTGATGTGCGGTCTAGATCGGGTTATGAAAATAGGCCTCTGCTAAATCGAGAGACGCCAGGAACTCGCCCTTGCGCACTGCTTGAATCACGGAGCGAAGGGTCTCCATGCGAAAATGAGGAACGCGAAGATCGCGATTCACGCCCTTGAGATCCAGGATAGGCCGAAATGAACCATCTTTCTTGGGCACCACGAAATAGATGGAGTAGCGACCTCGACCCCTTTCGCAAGGAGGAACGGGGCAAATGGCGTTTAAGTACAGAAGGCGACGAAGGGTCACTTGAACGATTTGTCGTTTCTCGGGGGAGGCTGCTGGAGAGACGACGAATGCCTCTGGGATGGCTCGAGCGCACTCGAGCGAACCACCCCGAGAAATGCTGTTGAGCACCCAACGATCGGTGGTGATGCGTGCCCACTCTTGCGAAAACATTGCCAACCGACCCCCAATCGGCGGCAATGCCCCGAGCGGGCTTCCCGCCCCGTCAGCGGGAGGACCGCCCGGCTGTGGAGAACTTCCCTGTGGAGGAAGGCTCAGCGCCCTTACGGGCCCCTCGAAAGGACTGTGACCGCGCTCCATAGCGATTGGCTGTAGTCGCCCCCTGGGAGGATTTAAAGGGGAGAAACTTTCGGGAGTCCCGAGACCGGGAATAGCGCCGAAAATTCTGTGCCCGTGACGAACGGCGAGAAGACGTCTTAGGCCTATCCTCAGGCAAGCGTTGAGGCTTAACTTCACCCAGGTCCTTCACCAGCTTATCGAGCTCAGTGCCGAAGAGAAGTCGACCTTTAAAGGGCAACTTGGAAAGCCGGGCCTTGGATACTACATCCGCCGCCCATTGGCGGAGCCACAGCCAACGCCTAGCCACCGTGACGGCAGCAAGCGAGCGAGCCGAAAGGACAGTAAATCATAGAAGGAATCCGCGATAAAGGCCGCAGCCGATTCGAGGCGGGTGTGGGACGGATCATCTGGCAACCGTTGAAGCCAGCGGAGCAACGCCTGCGCCGTCAAGCCCCTGCATACTGACGCCTGGAGAGCTAGGGACGACAAAGCAAAGGCAGTCCTGAGAAGATTTTCCACCTTACGGTCCTGCGGATCCTTAAGCGCCGCACCGCCCTCCACCGGGATTGTGGTGTGTTTCGTTACTCCAGTGACTAAGGCATCCACTGCTCTAGAGCTTCCGGAGACCAGACATAAAGCTGATTGAGGAGGCGAGAGTTACGCAGAGGCACATCTGGAGAATCCCACTCCCTGGAAAGCAATTGCTGCAACTCCGGTGGAAAGGGGAAGGCCTTGGAGGGCTTTCGAATGCCCTGCAAAATCGGATCCGCCTGGGTCTGACCCGGAGCCATCTGCGGCTCCCCCAAATTCGTAAGGCGTAGCGCTTCCGACACCTGGGCAATCAAGACGGATAACTCTTCCTTCCGGAAAAGCTGAATGTCTTGGGAGTCGTCCTGGGCAGGTAAGGACGAATCTGAAGGAGAATATTCGCCATCCTCCCGATCCGAGGAAGCCGCAGAGTCCTCTCCCGATTATCTGTCATCAGGACAACTGAAAACCTCTTCAGCAATAAACTGAGACGCCATGAGAGAGCGGGATCGCTTATGACCTGAAGCAGGCTGTTTCTGCTTGCCTGCAGAAGGCACAGAGATGCTCCCCGGAGCTACTGGCAGCTGCTGCGCCCTGTCGCCGCAGACTCCGCTCTCCATAGAGACCACGCCTGGCGAAAAAGGGATAGGAGATGTTCCTCAGAAGGCAGTCCTGCCGGCGTGGATAGCCCTGGAACCTGAGAAGCTGTGGGAAAGGCATCCCGTGGCTCCACAGACAGCAGTGGAGGCGGCTGACCATCCACAACAGGCAGAGGAAAGGTTGAAGGGTCTGAAGGCAAAACAGCAGCCGAAGACTCACCCGGGTGGGCCAGGCAAGCAGTGCACAGGCGATTCTGGAGGGCCTTGTGCTTCTTCTGACACCCCAGGCATCGTTGCCCTGAAGAATGCATAATGACAAATAAACTCAGCCCTGCAGTGCAAGGCAGGAAGGCAGTCCACACACAGTGAAGAAAACTGCTTGGCTTTTTTTTTTTTTTTTTTTTATATATCCACAGGGAGAGGAACTAATCTCCCAACCTCCAGCTGGGAATCGCTGGGAAAAACGAGCAGTAGGAAGGCTGCAATAAAAACAAGAAGCAGAGGAGAGTAAACTGGTTTCCCGCCAAAAACCGGAGCTTTTCAGCGATTCAAAATGGCCACCGTTAAAGCAAAAGAGCAAAAAAACAGAGTTTAAACCCCCGAAAAAAAACAACAAAACAAAGAAAAGTTTGAGGGAAGGCAGGGGGATGCTGTCTACATGAGGAAAACCCCGAAATTCGCCGAAAACGTCAAAAACGAAAACGAGCTGCCACGGAGCTGCAGGCACCGAGGGGAGAGAGACAGGTGCTGTACTTACAATGCCAATGGTGCAGGGAAGCCAAAACCGCTGCTCAGACCACAGTCAGCTGCCTCTCTACTAAAATCAGCCCCAGGGACTAGATTTTAGGAGGGTTGTCATCCAGCGAACCAGCCCTCATGACTAGCGCTGGGGAGCCTTCTCATCAGCGATCTCCACTGTGACAGGGGATCAGCTGGAAAATCAAACCCTGGTGCCCAGAGAATTAACCTGGCAACGACAGGGAACAGAAGAAATCAAGGGAATCCCAAGAATCTAAAGTAGATGAGGAATTTTGAAGGAGCAAACAAAAAAGCATCCAGATCTGCTGGAGACAGAGAAATACTGACAGAGCCCCCTAGGGGTAGCTGTATATCACCAGCCTCCACCCTATCAGAGCTCTGGTGGAATTCTCTGTCTCCAAGATCTGCTGGCAGGGGTGCATAACCCGTTTGTCTGGCCTGGTCTAGCAGTATGACTTGGAAAATCAATTTTTATTTGCTTTCCAATTTGACAATAAACAATATATTTGGAAGAGTACACCGATAGTACTACGTATTTTGCGCAGGCCCTAAAAACTGCACCGCCTGATGTAAGGCTCGACCATTCCTCTTTAGTTCAGTATGTTGATGATTTGCTTTTATGTTCACCAAATTATGAGATTTGTTTGTCAGATTCCTTGTCTTTATTGTCTCACATTGCTGATTTAGGATTGAAAGTCAATTTGTCAAAACTGCAATTTGTATCTCAAAATGTTACTTTCCTGGGTGTTGTCCTAACACCATCTGGTTGTGCAATTACCTCTACTAGATTGAAACCTATTCTTTCATTGTCTTTCCCAGCAACACCAGTATTACTGCACAGATTCCTGGGTTTGTTAATCTTTTGTAAACAATGGCTAGCAAATTTCTCAGACCTTACTGCTCCGCTTTATGCTCTCCTTGGGAAGAAGGACCTGAAGGTCTCATTGTACCTACTTTACCACAGAGGGAAGCCTTTTTGAATATAAAGGCTGCCCTGGAAAATGCGCCATGTTTATCTTTGCCAGATTGTTCGCTGCCATTCAAACTGTATGTGGCTACTTAGTAACATAGTAAATGACGGCAGATAAAGACCAGTATGGTCCATCTAGTCTGCCCAGTAAAATGGCAAGAGCAGGTGCACCTGCCGCTCCGTGCAGGTCACCACTCACCATGACTGTTTAGGGGTGAACACACCGCTCCGTGTAGGATACCCCTGTTTGTTGAAAAATTAGATAGTTACGTTTATTTAGATTTTATCCTGTTGCTGCAAAGGGATTCACTGTGTCTGTCCCATGCCATTTTGAATTCTGTCACTGTATTTGCCCCCACCACTTCCATCGGGAGGGCATTCCAAGCATCCACCACCCTTTCAGTGAAAAAGTATTTCCTGACATTGCCTTTCAATTTACCCCCTTGCAGCTTCATGTTATGCCCTCTAGTTTTACAGCTTCCCCGTCTTTGGAAGAGGTTTGTTTGTTCATTAATTCTCTAAGTATTTAAAGGCCTGAATCATATCTCCCCTATCCTTCCCTCTCCTCCAGAGTGTACATATTTAGGTCTTGAAGTCTCTTCTCATAAGGCTTCTGACGCAGGCTCCAAATCATTTTGGTTGCCTTCCTCTAAACAGTTTCCAGTCTTTTTACATCCTTTGTGAGATATGGTCTCCAAAACTGAACACAGTATTCCAAGTGAGGCCTCACCAGTGACTTATACAGTGGCATTAGTACCTCTTCCTTTCTGCTGGTAATTCCTCTTTGTATGCAACCCAACATTCTCCTGGCTTTTGCCACTGCCTTGTCGCACAGTTTTGCCACCTTGAGATCCTCAGAAATAATCACACAAAGGTCCTTCTCCTGGTCCGTGCACACCAACCTCTCGCCCCCTATCGCATACATTCCCTTGGATTTTTAATTCCAAAGTGCATGACACTGCACGTCTTCACATTAAATCTTAACTGCCAAGCATTAGACCATTCTTCCAGCTTTTGTAGATCTTTCCTCATGCTATCCACACCCTCAGGGGAGTCCACTCTGTTGCAAATTTTCGTGTCATCTGCAAAAAGACAGACTTTTCCATTCAGTCCTTCAGCAATATCACTCACAAATACATTGAACAGTGCTGGGCCCAGGACCGAACCCTGGGGCACCCCGCTAATCACCCTCCTTTCATCCGAATGAGCTCCATTTACCATCACCTTCTGTCGTCTGTCAGTCAACCAATTTCTGATCCAGTTCACCACCTTGGGACCCATCCCCAAACTACTGAGTTTACTGATAAGCCTCCTATGAGGAACAGTATCAAAAGCTGTTGCTAAAAACCCATAGAGCACTGGCAATGGCTCGGAGTTCCAGGAAGTTGATTGGTGGAGGCTCTCCCAAGCCGTCCAGAGGCCCTGTGTGTGTAGACCATCCAGGAGAGCACCCCAGCCTACCTTGGAAGCATCCATCATTAGGACGTGCTGATGTGGCGGGGCCTGGAAAAGAAGCCCTGCGAGAAGGTTGGAAGGCTGTTGTCACCAGGAGAGGGACTCTGAGTGGGTGAGTCACCATGACCCTGTCCCTGAGTTGGCCAGTCACCTGGCACCACTGTGTGCAGAAAGTCTACTGTGCCTGACATATTCAGAGATGCACTGCTAGTGTGACATGGATTGTGGAGGTTATGTGGCTGAGGAGGCATAGCATCTGTCGAGCTGTCACAAAGGGGCAGTATTGAAAGTCTTGAGCCAGGGCAACCAAGCGCTGGCTGAGCCCTGTCTTCTGGCAGGTATGCTTGAGCTTGAGTAATATCGAGTACAGCCCCAATGAAGTCTAGCCTTTGAAAGGGCTGAAGATGAGACTTGGGGTAGTTGATTATGAAGCCCAGATGCTCCAGGACTTTATGGCTAGCTTCGCCAAATGCCAAACATTCTCTGGCAATTCGCCCTTGATCAACCAGTCATCCAGGTAAGGGAAAACAAAGATCCCCTGGGTGCAAAGAAAAGCGGCTATGACCACTAGACACGTTGTGAAGACTCTGGAGGTGACTGAGGATGTGCATACATATAGTGTGGTGAAGAGCGCCCTCCTGAGGAAATGGAGACTGAAGGAAATCCTGAAATGCAGCAGGATTTACAATCCTAAAAGGAAAAAAAAGCCCTCTTCTGGTGAGCTGAGAATGAAGTCCAGCCCAGGGGAGGAGTTGAGCAGTGCTGATTGGGCACACCCAGGGGTTGGACGGGGTGTGGCTGAAAAAGAATCCCTTTATGAAGTGGTGAATGACGCTGCTAAACAGAACTGGAGGGGGAAGTCCCGGATTGAGATCAAGCAGATGACCAAGCAGACCAAGGGGAAGCAGAACCAGAAGAGCTGTGAGAAACAGGAAAGCCATGAGCAGAGGACCAGGAAGCAGTTTGGCTGCACGTCTGAGCCTGGTAGCAGCAGAGGATCTGCAAGGATCTTAACAGGTGCTTGGAAAGGAAGTCCTACGAGAAGTGGACGAAGCCCTGGTTTAGAGTCTTGGGAAAAGGCAGAGCCCTCGTGGATACAGTTTGGACCGGAGAGGCCCAGAAGCACTCACAACTGCAAAGCATTTGAGCTACCTAAAAGGAGAGGAACCTGGCAGAAAGACAGCAGTTTCTATAGGAACCTGGATAGAGAAGGTAAAGTCCCATCTCCTATATTTAAGGCTGTTTTAAAAGATCCCAATTGTTACCCTGAGCCATTCAAGCCAAGAGCTGAAGGGGGAAACATTATTGACTGGGAGAAAAACTCAGTGTTGGCTGACAACTGTTTGTCAGGAACTGAACAGGCTGAATTGCTCCTTCAGGACTTTAAAGAGTTCTTAGAATTGAAAGCAGGCAGACAGTCAAAGCTGAATGAGGACAATAGTTCTGTGCAGTCAGACGATTTTATGCAAGTGGAAAATGCCTTACCTTTGATAAACTCTGACGATAATAGCATGGACTGTTCAATATGCTGTAAGGAAATAGCAGTATAACAAAGCTTGCCTGTACCTTGTGTGAAAAGAATACAACGTGGCAGTTTCTGCTGCCATGCTCTGAAAACCTAATTGTTTGCACCTGAGTTTGAGTTCACTGTGAATGGAACAGTGATTGCATGAGGCTGCAATACATGTAAGTCACCTCTTGAGGCAGAGCAGAGTTAAGCTCCATAGAAGAAAAGCTGATCTCACTTTATGTTGTCTTATATTCCTGAGTTTCTTCTGTTACCATTTAAAGCACCGTTTATGTTCATGTATCTGAATTTGATGCGCTGGAGGAATCTCCCCAACACGAATAAAATATTCTTGCAAAGCCTTACCGTCTCTGGCGCAACTACATTTATCAGTGAGAGAAAGGAGGACAAAACTACATCTCCCATCATTCCAAGGGAATAGTTTTAATCCATTCCTCATGGGACAATAGGCCACTCCTGTCCTTTAGCCCTAGGGCGGGGGCAGGAGCGTCGCAAGTGGCGTAGTTGGCAGGATTCTACGCATGCGCTAAAGGTGCCACGCGGAAGACCCACAGGAAGGCAACTGCCCAGGAGGAGCCCGACTGCAGACTATCCAGAAGGGAAGAAGTCACAGCATCGAAAGGCTACTGGCTGCAACGTGGTTGAACTGCCTGAAGCAACACCTAAGCCAGGTAAAAAGTATCCACCCGGGAGAGGTAAGGATACAGGGCAAAGGGGTGATTGCTGGGCCAGATTGAAAAAAAAAAAAAGAGAAGTTTTTTTTTTTTTCTGGTGTGTGATACCGCACTTGTTTTTTTTTTCTTTGTGTTTATATTCACAGAGGTTCCAAGATGTCTCTAGATACCCAGGAAGTGTTTAAGTGGATGGCCACGCAGCTGGAGAGACAGAGAGACTTGACCTTGGAACCCCAAGAAAGAAATGCTGCCAGCCTTCAAGCTCAGCAGAAGCCATTATTGGACATGTTACAAGCATGGGTAGCCGAGCAGAAGAAACCATCGGAGACACCAACCGCTCCCCCAGGTTTTTCCGCAGCAGCTGCACCTAGCTTAAGCACAGGGACAATGTTCAATTTTGGACAATTAAAAGATATAGATGATTACATTGAATGTTTTGAAAGAGTGGCACCGTTAAGCGCTTGACCAAAAGCACATTGGGCCGTTCGTTTTGCTGCGTCCCTTACAGGGGAGGCTATGGCCGCGTATAGAAGCATGCCACCGGATCTCGCTGGAAATTACGATGAAATTAAGAGAGTGGTCAGGGAGAGGCTTGGCCTTACTCCGCTAGTTTATCACAATCTCCTGCGAGCAGTAAAATTGAAACAAGATGAAACCCCAAAAGCATTATGTTATAGGATTCGTATGCTGATAAACAAATGGCTTGATCCAGGGGGTAAATCTAAAGAGTCCATCATAGACAGTCTCATTGTAGAACAGTATTTGAGTGCTGTACCCGCCGAAATACGGATCTTCCTGATTTTGCAGAGCTGTAAAACCCCGCAAGAGGCTATTGACCTCACGGAGCACTTCTTGGAAGCCAAGTTAATGGCCCAGGAAGGCGGTAGGGCTCCTAAGGGGACAGCGACACGCGAATCAGAAAGGAGGTGGAGGTTAAGTGATGAGACAGGAAAAATATGGATGCCAACTATGAAGGATACAATTTCGCCTAGGAAATGTTTTAAATGTGGGCGAGAGGGTCATCTGCAGAAAAATTGCTATTTTAAGACTGCTTTAGTAGCAGTAAATGCACAGAAGGCCAGAGAAGGATTTCTCATTGAAGTAGAGGTGCAGGGAATTGCCACCACCGCGTTACTTGACTCCGGCGCGGAGCAGACAATGCTGTCCAAGACGCTGTGGCAGCAAATCGAAGCATCGGGGGTAGCAATTCAGCCTGTGCACAATGTAAAAATCCGCTGTGTTCACGGAGGCACTTCATTATACCCCGTGTACGACCTCCAGGTGAAAGCGCTAGGAGCTATTAGGAAAGTCCCCATTGCAGTAGTGCCCAACCTACCGAACCATATGATTTTAGGGAGGGACTGGCCCCATTTGTATAAGGAAATGAAACAGGGCCTAACCTCTAAGGAAGCCATGGTTGCTACAAGAACCCAGGTTAAGGACTCAGAAAATGGAGGAGATCCTACAGAGGAAGCTTTAGGAAGTCTTCCCTCACATGAGGATCTAATAGCCGCACCAGGAGGAAAAGTTAAGAAAACAAAACCAGAGAAACGTAATGAGAGATGTGATCGCTCTCGACATAGGGCAGAAACTCAAGCTGGCCAAGAATTACCCTGGGTGCCAGAAGAATTGGTGGGGAAATTTCCAACATTCCCCCACGAGCAACTAGCAGACCCTGCTCTGAGTCAGGCGTTCAAATGGGCCCAGAGCGATAGGGATACGCTACCCAGATTCTTCCTTGATACAGGAATACTTTATAGAGAGAGCAAGGAACCCTATACTGGCACTGTAAGCAAACAGGTGGTGGTGCCCGCAACTTTTAAAAACCTAGTTTTGAGGCTGGCCCACGACCATCCAGTCGGAGGACACAAGGGCATCCGAAGCACTTTAGACCAGATCTTGGCAAGGTTCTATTGGCCGGGTGTTTTTAAGGAAACCGCAAGGTTCTGCGAAGCATGCCCAACATGTCAGCGAGTTTCTTCAATCCATCCAAAAGAGGTCCCGATGATATCATCCCCGGTGATTACTGAACCAATCCACAGAATGGCAATAGACATTATCGGTCCTTTAATCAAAACTCCGCGGGGGTTTCAGTATATTTTAGTGGTCATTGACCAAGCAACAAGGTTTCCTTGGGCCATGCCACTACGCAGTATATCAGCTAAGGTCGTGGCGGCTGAACTTATAAAGCTGTTTTGCGAAGTTGGGTTCCCTCGCGAAGTCCTCACGGATCGAGGAAGCTTCTTCCTATCTAAGTATTTAGCCCAAGTTTGGGAGGCGTTTGACATCCGCCATATCAAGACCTCAGCCTATCATCCACAAACCAATGGTCTCGTAGAAAGACAGAACCAGACTATAAAAAGAATGTTACGCCGCAGTCTGGAAGGAGATATGGCCAATTGGGATACCATGCTCCCGTTTATCCTCTATGCTTGTAGAGAGAGGAAACAGTCATCCCTAGGGACAGTGCCATATGAGCTAATGTACGGTCGATCACCCCGTGGGGTATTAGATATATTTATTTATTTATTTAGCTGTATTTATATCCTGTTTTTCACCGGGTCAAAGCGGCGTTACATATAAATATATCCTAAAAGAGCAGTGGGTAGAACCCGACATACATGAGGTAGGAGTACCTGAGTTCCTAAAGGACTTAAAAGGTCGCTTACGCCGCACCACACAGGTTGCAGAGGTCAATTTAAGGAACAGTCAGCAAAGACAGAAGTCCTATTATGACCATGGCACACGACGTCAGTTGGCCGTGGGAGACAAAGTTATAGTGATGGTGGCAGGGCCAGACCCGAAGTTCGAGAGCCAATGGAAAGGGCCATGTAAGATAGTCCGGCCGGTGGGTCCAGTCTCTTATCTTGTGGAAAATAGGAGAGGACGCCAACAAGTATACTACATCAACCTCTTGAAGCCTTGGCATGATAGGGCAGCCTTAGCTCAGGTAGCCACCATTGTCCCCAGCATAGAAGTTCTGAAATAGACACAGAGCATCTCCGAATCAATGAGTGGAATCACGTGCTGTGCCCCTGGTCAGAAGCCAGCCCGTGATATCTTAAGGGGGGGGGGATCTGTGGTGAAGAGCGCCCTCCTGAGGAAATGGAGACTGAAGGAAATCCTGAAATGCAGCAGGATTTACACAGGATTTATAATCCTAAAAGGAAAAAAAAGCCCTCTTCTGGTGAGCTGAGAATGAAGTCCAGCCCAGGGGAGGAGTTGAGCAGTGCTGATTGGGCACACCCAGGGGTTGGACGGGGTGTGGCTGAAAAAGAATCCCTTTATGAAGTGGTGAATGATGCTGCTAAACAGAATTGGAGGGGGAAGTCCCGGATTGAGATCAAGCAGATGACCAAGCAGACCAAGGGGAAGCAGAAGCACAAGAGCTGTGAGAAACAGGAAAGCCATGAGCAGAGGACCAGGAAGCAGTTTGGCTGCACGTCTGAGCCTGGTAGCAGCAGAGGACCTGCAAGGATCTTAACAGGTGCTTGGAAAGGAAGTCCTATGAGAAGTGGACGAAGCCCTGGTTTAGGAGTCTTGGGAAAAGGCAGAGCCCTCGTGGATACAGTTTGGACCGGAGAGGCCCAGAAGCACTCACAACTGCAAAGCTTTTGAGCTACCTAAAAGGAGAGGAGCCTGGCAGAAAGACAGCAGTTTCTATAGGAACCTGGATAGAGAAGGTAAAGTCCCATCTCCTATATTTAAGGCTGTTTTAAAAGATCCCAATTGTTACCCTGAGTCATTCAAGCCAAGAGCTGAAGGGGGAAACATTATTGACTGGGAGAAAAACTCAGTGTTGGCTGACAACTGTTTGTCAGGAACTGAACAGGCTGAATTGCTCCTTCAGGACTTTAAAGAGTTCTTAGAATTGAAAGCAGGCAGACAGTCAAAGCTGAATGAGGACAATAGTTCTGTGCAGTCAGAAGATTTTATGCAAGTGGAAAATGCCTTACCTTTGATAAACTCTGACGATAATAGCATGGACTGTTCAATATGCTGTAAGGAAATAGCAGTATAACAAAGCTTGCCTGTACCTTGTGTGAAAAGAATACAACGTGGCAGTTTCTGCTTCCGTGCTCTGAAAACCTAATAGTTTGCACCTGAGTTTGAGTTCACTGTGAATGGAACAGTGATTGCATGAGGCTGCAATACATGTAAGTCACCTCTTGAGGCAGAGCTGAGTTAAGCTCCATAGAAGAAAAGCTGATCTCACTTTATGTTGTCTTATATTCCTGAGTTTCTTCTGTTACCATTTAAAGCACCGTTTATGTTCATGTATCTGAATTTGATGCGCTGGAGGAATCTCCCCAACACAAATAAAATATTCTTGCAAAGCCTTACCGTCTCTGGCGCAACTACATTTATCAGTGAGAGAAAGGAGAACAAAACTACATCTCCCATCATTCCAAGGGAATAGTTTTAATCCATTCCTCACGGGACAATAGGCCACTCCTGTCCTTTAGCCCTAGGGAGGGGGCAGGAGCGTCGCAATAGGCATCATTGAGATCCAAGGAGCATAGCCAATCTTCCCGGTGAAAGTAGGGCAATAACATTTTGAGGGACACCATCTTGAACTTTTCCTATACCAGGAACCAGCTGAGGTTTCAGAGGTCCAAAATGGGCCGAAAAACAATCTTTTTTTGGAACCAGGAAGCATCGGGAGAAGAATCCCCATCCCATTTGAGACAGAGGAACCAACTCCACAGCCTGTTCAGACAATAGCGTATGGACTTCTTGTTGGAGCAAGAGGTAGTGGTGAGAGCTGAGGGGATACTCCCATAGGAGGAAGCTGATCAAAGCGTAACAGGTAGCCCCTCCCTGATTATATTGAGGGCCCAGGCATCCATTGTGATACTTGGCTACCGGTGGCAAAATAAATCAGCCTCCTTCCTACTTGTGCTGGAACTGTGTTTGGAATGGGAAGGGCAGCCATATTCTGGAAGGAGGAGTCAAAAGTCCCTACCAGGCTGCGGATGCAGCGCTGGTTGGGTTTCTGATGCTTTGGGCATCTGATACTTCTGATTCCTCTGCTACCTGTGTGCTTTTACAAGCTTTCCCGACTGGTCACAAGCCAGTAGGCTATTTCTCAAAGTGATTTGATTCAGTGACTTTAGGACTCCCACCATGTCTACGTAGTTTGGTAGCAGTGGCTTTTGCAATTGAAATTACTGATTTTCTAGTTTTACAGCACCCTCTTGAAGTGTATGTATCACATTCAGTTTCCAGGTTGCTTCATTTAAACAAGACTCAGCCTTTGTCCTCCACATGTTTGTTGACTCTGGAATTAACAATTTCTCAGCCTCATGTTATAGTATATACTATATCAATGTGCAACCCTTCAACACTTCTAGCTCCATTGACAGATCTTGTGGAGGATGATGGGTCTCATGATTGTTTTCAAACCATTTTGACATCTTCTCGAGCTAGATCTGATCTTTCCCCTATACCTTGTGATAAGGAAGCTTATCATAGCTCAGGAAGGAGCTATAGGAAAGGTGAAGTGACTCTGAACAAGCAACCTGTCAGTTCTGGTAGAAATAAGAAAACAGAATTTTCCCATAAAAGACTACCAGTCCCAGAATGCACCAGGTTTCCAACAGCCATTAGAGGAGCTGAAGTGGGGAAACGTGTGTTCAATCAGGAGGGCTATGAGGTAATCCCTAAGCACTCATCTCAAAGGGAAGGGCCTGATTCAGCACAGCTGCGCTGTATTAGGGAGGAGCACTCATCTAAGCAGAATAAAGGTAGAGTTTATTCTACAGAGAATCAGTATCCTGAGAATCAGCTTGAGCTTGATCATCTTCATAATCAGGAGGATCATCAGAAGCAGAAGCCAAACCGGACGGACAGAGAGGGAAAGAAACCCTTTGGAAGAAAGAGGAGAAAAGCCTTTGAGAGGTCTAGAAGAGTCCAGAACAGTACGTATACTGGGAGGCATTCCAAGGGCCAGCATACACCATTGGACTGGGGAAAGCCAGAGGAATGGTGCTGCAGAGCTAGGAATCTCCAGACGGTAACTGTGAGAGAGACGGCTACACATGGAAGGGACCCTAAGACCTGTGCCAGAAGGTATGTGAAGAGGGATCCAGTGTCCAGGGATCTGGATTGGAAGGCTGGACATAAGAACTGGACTACATACTGGCCAGGCTATATAGAGAGGAACTCTAACAGCAATGGAAGCTCAGGTATGAACACTGATCTATGCCCTAGCTATAACCTTGAAAGACAGCAGGGAAACAAGTATTCTCCTGAAAGTGCTCCATTGAGAGATTCATCTGTGCCAATCCATGATATTGAATCCATGCTTGTTGAAGAAGAGGGGGTGATAGCAGATGAAGAATCTGTTTACATGGACTGCTCTCTGTCTAAACTCCTTTGGTGATTTTCTGTTATAAAGTACAGCAACCATCACAAAGAAATACAAACTTGTTCTTTAATCTACTCAGAAAAGCTCCTGAGTAGTATTTTTTTTAGCCACGCAGTAGAAAGCAAGCCAGCTAAGGGGTTCCAGCTGGATAACTGCTAGCAATTGAGCCTTACCTAATTGCTTGTGAGCTAGGAGAGAATCACTTCTGAATCTATGGGGCATGTTTACTAAACGGCGCACCTGTGCGGGGCGCACCTGAGCGCCCTAAAATGATGCATTTAAGTGCTCTTAAACGCCCCGTACACGTGCGGGTCACATTAACGGGCCCCGCACACGTGCGCCGACAACGCGCACATTTGCGGGGCGGTAATGTGCGAAAGAGGCGTGCCAAGGCGAAATGAGGGCGGAGGAAGGCCCCCTAGGGGCGGAGAGACGGGGTCAGTGGGCGGAATGTGGGAGGGGAGAGACTCGCCGCACAGGAGCGTGCCCGAATCTGCAAAGAAATGTACCGCCAGTGAAACACTCGCGTTAGAGGTGCTGTGCAGGGAAAAGAAACCGTTTCCGTCAGCAATGTGCAGCACAATAGTGGAAGCCCAAAAACCGTGAGCAGTGTGATCTATGTGCACAGATCAAACGCCGTAATGTCACAGGGCACTAACCACACGGGCGCCGCGCACCTTAGCGCATCTGTCAATCACAGCTTCTGTTCTTCACGACGGAACGCCCACTCCTTATACGGCACCCGCTCGGTACCGCGGACCGCACAACACCGGCCTTTAGTAAACAGACCCCTATGTGGGAAGATATAAGAAGTTAACCTGAAAAGAACAGTTTTTTTCTTTCTTTGTAGCTTTTGGTTTGTTGTTTGATACATGCTAAGAAAATATTAGCTAAGCCTACAGAAAAGACCAGTTTGTTATCAACCAGGTCTTATTTCTTTTGCTTCGATTGCCTGACAAGTTTAAAGGTTGTTTTCCTGATTTTGTTTTTTTTTCAAGTTTAACACTGAAAGCAAGTAACCTAATTTATGTGCTACCAAGCATATCTGTGTTGGGAGAAATAACTCCATAAATAAATATCTTATTGGCTTTACCCAAAAGCACAACTAATTATTGTGAGCAGCTGTGTCTGGTGTGAATGAACTGCATTGCCCCCAATCCCTTGCAAATCATATAGATATATGCACTTGCCAAGACTGTGAAGATTCTCACCCAGGCAGCCGTCTGACAAATGGCATAGTTTTTCGGATTGCTTTTGCACAAAGGGATTTACTTGCTTATGGATTACAACTAAAGTTCAAGTTTAAAGCTGGAAAAAAAATATTTTCCCTCAACTGCATTTTGGAGGAGAAGTGGAGGTTCCAGGTAGCTGTCCCAGGAGGAAAAGACCTTGTGCAGAGCTGGATTCATCACTGACACAAGGTAATAAGTACCTGGGCATGTCTAGTGGTGGATGGGAGTAAGGCACAGGGGTAATTGAAAAAAAAAAAAGAAGCAGAAAAAATACACCTGTTTGGAAGGTGGTGCACTTTGGGTTTTTTTCTTTGTTTCTTGCAGGGATCAAGATGGATCCAAAGGAACTACCTCAGTGGATGGCAGCCCAGTTTAGCAGGCAACAGGAGCTAGCACAGCAGGCTCAGGATGCTGCTATGAAAGCCTTAATGGACCAGCAGAGGCCAGTGCTTGATCTGGTGCAAGCCCTAGTTCAGCTGCAGAACCAAAGTGGAACAGATGCAAGACCAGCAGTAAATACTGGTACACCACATGTGGACAGTGTGGGACTCAATCAAGGGATTGGGGCATTTAGTTTTGGGAAGCTAACTCCAGATGATAATGTTGATGATTTTCTAGAGTCTTTTGAAAGAGTGGCACAAGCATTAGCATGGCCAGAGACCCAGTGGGCAGTAAGGCTGGCAGCCTCATTAACTGGAGAGGCGCTTGCAGCTTACAGAGCAATGCCAGCAGCCCAGGCTTTGAATTATAAGGATGTAAAGGCTGCTATTAGAGATCGCCTAGGGTTGTCTATTTCAGAGTATAGGCGAATGTTTAGAGCTACTACATTGCGAGTGGGTGAAACACCCAGGGCTCTGAGTCAGAGAATCAGAGGTTTAGCTGTAAAATGGTTGGAGCCTGAGCAAAAGACGGTAGAAATGTTATTAGACATTATAATGCTTGAACAATTTATGTCTGCGGTCCCTAAAGATTTGCACACTTTCCTTATACAGCAAAATTGCCAAAATCTTGGAGAGGCAACCATGTTAGCAGAGAGATTCTTGGAAGTCACGCAGGTGGCCCTCTGAAGATTGGTGCTGAGGCAAAATGTGCTGTATCAGAAAAGAAAATAATTAAAAATGTTTCTGAAAATGAATGTACTGTATCAAACCAGATGACACAGGGGAGTGGAAAGAAATGTTTCAAGTGTGGAAAATGGGGACATTTAAAAAAGGGATGCCAGACACACACTAGCTTAATGGGCGTGGATTTAAAACAGCCCAAAGAAGGATTTCTTTTGATGGTTGATGTGCAAGGAATTACCACAAATGCTTTGTTAGACTCTGGGGCAGACCAGAGTATGATGTCAAAAAGGCTTTGGAAGAGAATAGAGGCCCAAGAAGGATTTGTGCCTAGAACCCCTGAAAGCCAAGTTCACATCAGATGCATTCATGGTGCTGCCACATCATATCCCACCTATAGGCTAAAGGTTAAGTGCCTGGGGGAACAAGAGGAAGTCCTGTTAGCAGTGGTGCCTAGGCTACCCGTTGATTTGGTTCTAGGAAGAGACTGGCCAAGATTTAAGCAGGGTCTAGTGGAAGGGCTAGGAAAGAAGGAGGGAGAAGGAATAATGGAAATAGCTCCCGGGCCTTTCTTTGGAAGTCCTCAGTCCCTTGCTAAAAAGATGGTTAAGCTTTCAGAAGGCCAAACTATGGGTAATAAGAGGGGCCTTGTATCCACCCGCTCGCAGGCTAAGGTAGAGAGCCAGCAGAAGGAGGAGGGGGAGCAGGCAGAGTTATTAGGAGACTTACCCTCTCATGATGATTTAATAACTCCATCATCTGGTAAAGTAAGAAAGTTGAAAGCACAAAAGCGGCGTGAGAGACTTTGCGGAGCACAGGGTAGGGCTGAGATGTTAGCTGGCCAAAGTTTACCCTGGGTGCCAGCTGAGTTAGTGGCAAAGTTTCCTAACTTTCCACAAGAGCAGCGAGCTGATCAAGCTCTCACCCGAGCTTTTAAGTATGCTCAGGAGGTCAGGGAGGAGTTGCCCAGATTCAGACTAGATAATGAAATATTATATAGAGAGAGTCAGGACCCCAGAAATGGGACCATATGTAAACAATTGGTGGTACCCACAACTTTCAAAGGGCTAGTACTTAGATTAGCACATGATCATCCAGTGGGAGGTCATAAAGGGATGCAAGGAACGCTGGATCAAATACTTATGCGTTTTTACTGGCCAGGTATTTTCAAAGAAACTGCCCAGTTTTGTGCTGCATGTCCAGCGTGTCAGCGAGTTACAGCGGCTCACCCACCGGTGGTGCCATTGATTCCCATGCCAATTATTACAGACCCAATTGGTCGCATTGCCATGGATATTGGAGGCCCATTAGTCAAAACGCCCCGAGGTTTCCAATACATCCTAGTTATGGTAGATCAGGCAACAAGGTTTCCCTGGGCCATACCATTGAGGAATGTTTCTGCAAAAACAATAGCTTTAGAGCTAGTAAAATTGTTTTGTGAAGTGGGATTCCCAAGAGAGGTGTTGACTGACCGAGGGTCCAATTTTGTATCCAAATATTTGGCCCAGGTCTGAGATGCCTTTGGCATTCATCACGTGAAAACCTCAGCCTACCATCCACAATCAAACAGTTTGGTGGAGAGATTCAACCAAACTCTCAAGCAAATGTTGAGAAGGGGGTTAGCAGGAGAGGTAAAAGAATGGGATATGTTATTGCCCTTTGCCTTATATGCCTGCAGGGAAAGAATTCAGGTATCCCTAGGTGTAACTCCATATGAATTGATGTATGGTAGGGCTCCACGGGGTTTGTTAGATATTTTGAGGGAACAATGGATTGATCCTGAACCAGGAAGTCAGGAAGTGCCACAGTTTCTACGTGACTTGAGAGCACGTTTGAAAAGGACCTCGCAAGTTGCTGAGAGGAACCTGCAGGACAGTCAAGTGCGCCAGAAAGGGTGGTATGATAGGAAGGCCAAAAGCCGCCAATTAAGCATTGGTGAAAAGGTTTTGGTTCAAGTAGCAGGTACAGCCCCAAAATTTGAAGTACAGTGGAAAGGGCCATGGAAGGTTGTTAAACAAGTGAGCCCAGTATCTTATATGGTAGAAAATGCAAGAGGGCGTAGGCAGACCTACCATATTAATGTACCTTAAGTCTTGGAAGGAGAGGCCTGTAAATAATAATGACCCTGAAGCCAGTCAGGAAGTAATTGAGCTTCAAAAAGATAACACTCTCGTAGGTATTACGGACTGTAGGAAAGAAGTTTCACCAGTTAAACCAGTCCGTAATAACTTAAGCAGGGGGGTATGTGATAAGGAAGCTTATCATAGCTCAGGAAGGAGCTATAGGAAAGGTGAAGTGACTCTGAACAAGCAACCTGTCAGTTCTGGTAGATATAAGAAAACAGAATTTTCCCATAAAAGACTACCAGTCCCAGAATGCACCAGGTTTCCAACAGCCATTAGAGGAGCTGAAGTGGGGAAACGTGTGTTCAATCAGGAGGGCTATGAGGTAATCCCTAAGCACTCATCTCAAAGGGAAGGGCCTGATTCAGCACAGCTGCTCTGTATTAGGGAGGAGCACTCATCTAAGCAGAATAAAGGTAGAGTTTATTCTACAGAGAATCAGTATCCTGAGAATCAGCTTGAGCTTGATCATCTTCATAATCAGGAGGATCATCAGAAGCAGAAGCCAAACCGGACGGACAGAGAGGGAAAGAAACCCTTTGGAAGAAAGAGGAGAAAAGCCTTTGAGAGGTCTAGAAGAGTCCAGAACAGTACGTATACTGGGAGGCATTCCAAGGGCCAGCATACACCATTGGACTGGGGAAAGCCAGAGGAATGGTGCTGCAGAGCTAGGAATCTCCAGACGGTACCTGTGAGAGAGACGGCTACACGTGGAAGGGACCCTAAGACCCGTGCCAGAAGGTATGTGAAGAGGGATCCAGTGTCCAGGGATCTGGATTGGAAGGCTGGACATAAGAACTGGACTACATACTGGCCAGGCTATATAGAGAGGAACTCTAACAGCAATGGAAGCTCAGGTATGAACACTGATCTATGCCCTAGCTATAACCTTGAAAGACAGCAGGGAAACAAGTATTCGCCTGAAAGTGCTCCATTGAGAGATTCATCTGTGCCAATCCATGATATTGAACCCATGCTTGTTGAAGAAGAGGGGGTGATAGCAAATGAAGAATCTGTTTACATGGACTGCTCTCTGTCTAAACTCCTTTGGTGATTTTCTGTTATAAAGTACAGCAACCATCACAAAGAAATACAAACTTGTTCTTTAATCTACTCAGAAAAGCTCATGAGTAGTATTTTTTTTAGCCACGCAGTAGACAGCAAGCCAGCTAAGGGGTTCCAGCTGGATAACTGCTAGCAATTGAGCCTTACCTAATTGCTTGTGAGCTAGGAGAGAATCACTTCTGAATCTATGTGGGAAGATATAAGAAGTTAACCTGAAAAGAACAGTTTTTTTTCTTTCTTTGTAGCTTTTGGTTTGTTGTTTGATACATGCTAAGAAAATATTAGCTAAGCCTACAGAAAAGACCAGTTTATTATCAACCAGGTCTTATTTCTTTTGCTTCGATTGCCTGACAAGTTTAAAGGTTGTTTTCCTGATTTTGTTTTTTTTTCAAGTTTAACACTGAAAGCAAGTAACCTAATTTATGTGCTACCAAGCATATCTGTGTTGGGAGAAATAACCCCATCAATAAATATCTTATTGGCTTTACCCAAAAGCACAACTAATTATTGTGAGCAGCTGTGTCTGGTGTGAATGAACTGCATTGCCCACAATCCCTTGCAAATCATATAGATATATGCACTTGCCAAGACTGCGAAGATTCTCACCCAGGCAGCCGTCTGACAACCTTTACCAGCCCCAGATGTAACTTTGTTTGTGGATGGTTCTACTTTCAGAGATGAAAAGGCGAACTTCATGTAGGGTATGCGGTCAAAACAGTTAATGAAGTATTGGAATCAGCTTCTTTGCCGTTTACTAGTGCACAGTTAGCAGAAGTGTTTGCACTTACACGTGCGGATTTTGGAAACATTTGGGCACAACGAGGGTTTTTGAATTCTGCTAATAAATCAATTAAGCATGCTGAACACATTCACCGTTTACTCCAGGCTGTACTATTGCCGGCACAAGTTGCAGTTTTAAAATGTAAAGGACATTCCTCTGCTGGAGATTTCATGTCAAAGGGCAACCATTTTGCAGACCAAGAAACACGGCAAGCTGCCCTCCGAGCATCAGTGTCACCAACATTGTTGTACTTAACACCATCTAACATGACTTTGTTTTCCCTTTCATCTCTTACAGCACTATCAAGATACTCCCTTTGAAACTCAGACTCTGTGGACTTTGTGGGGTGCGACCTGTGATGCACAGAGCTACTGGAAAAAGGATCATCTGCTCATTTGCTCTGACAGTCTATTGTTTCCACTTGCCCTGTTCCTGCATCGTAAGCTTCACCTGTCTGCTGTAGCTATGAATCATGCCTTTTTGGTTCTCTGGTATCACCTGAAGTTTTTTTTTCTGTGGCACAACTTGTCTGCACTGCTTCAAGACTGGCAGAGAAGGGTCAGCTTAGGGTCAGTTATAAGTGTTTCTGCCACCCAAACCTTACGGACTCTCTTTGATTTTGCAGCTTGATTTTACAGACCTGTCCTGTGCCAGAGGGGAGAAACGGTATTTGTTATTGATCACTTGTCTTTTCTCCGGATGGGTAGAAGCTTATACCCTACCAGTGTCTCCATCAAATTACTGCTCACTCAGTATATTCCTGTTTGGGGTGTACCTTTTGTTCTTTCTTCTGATCAGGGTCCAGCCTTTGTTACGAGTGTCTGGGAGGGTAATGAACAATGGTTTGGTACTAAAAGACAGCTGCACACTCCTTATCATCCGCAAAGCTCTGGCCAAGTGGAACCGATGAATAGGATACTCAAAGGTCAATTACGCACTTTGACATAGGATTGGGCTACAGATTGGATAGAAGCCCTTCCTTTTGCCCTTATGGCAGTGCATAGTTTCCCTCCAGCATGCTCGAGGAGGCCTGACACCATACGAAATAGTTAATGGACATCCAGCTACTTCTCCACATGAATTGACAGTAATCCCAGATCCTCAACTGTTGCGCAGCGATATTTTGACTTATTGTTCACGATTGCACTCAGTCTTGTCTGTTTCCCCTTTTATTGCAGGTGAATCCTCAGCAAGATACTCTTTCAGAGTCATCACAGAATTGAAGCCAGGGGATTGAGACCTGATTAAGAACTTGCATCCAAAGACACTTTTGGCTCCCAAGTTCCTAGGTCCATTCCGTGTGCTCCTGGTGGGATACTCAGCTTGTAAAGTGGAAGGACATTCTCGTTGGATACATCTTTCACAGTGTAAAAAGGTTCCTTCACAGGATCCAGAAGGTGGTTCCCTGCATCTGTGAATCAAGAGACATGTCTTTCTGTTGTTGCAACGCAGAGACTCATTCAGATTTGGACAACAGTGATATTGCAGAAAAGACTATCATGATTAAGTGCTTTTTGAATGAACTAATTATGTAAGAGACCTTTTCCGGCATCTATACTGCTGATTAGGTTGATAAAATTAGTTTGAGTTAGTTCTTTACTGATATATAAGTAATAACCTTTTAGCACTTAACCTCTACTTCATGAAGAGATTGGGAGTTGGGGGTGGTTATAGTTATAGTGTTTATGGGTGTTTATGGGTGTTTAGAATTTAGGGTGTTTATGTAACACCCTAAATTCTCAGCAATCAATCTCATTGTACATATGTAAGTAGTTCAGTTTGCATCCCCCGCGTTATCCAAGTTGTTACTCCTGTTCTCTGTAAAGCAAAACATGTTTATCCAAGTTGTTACTCCTGTTCTATGTGAAGCCAAACAGTTTGTTATGGTCATTTTGTTGTATGTAAACCGCGCTGACAATAGTGCGGTATATAAGAAATTGTAATAAATAAATAAATAAATAAAATAAATCTTCATAGTACTAAGAAGGATAGTTGTGTTTTAATTTCTTTCTTAGAACATTTATTTTTGGAGTACTTAACAGTTTTAGATATTCAGAGGTCTGTTAATGTTTCCTGATCTGGTCGTAGTTGTGTTATGGCATATTATTGATAATGAAGCAGTACTGCATTCAGAATTTTGGGAATCTTATGGGGAATACCCAAATACTTTTGAGTCACATCTACACTCAGTTACAAAACACTTTAATATGTCAGATTGTGCTGTTTGCCTTCCAACTGTGACAGCCGCTCAGCATGGGTTCCTGCTATGAGCTAAGCCTAAACCCTTTCAAGAGTTTCATAGAAACATAGAAACATGATGACAGAAAAAGACCACATGGCCTATCTAGTCTGTCTTTCCATATCAACAACTACAACAGTCCACTTTTTACCTTTAGAGATCCTCTGTGTTGGTCCCATGCTTTTTTGAATTCAGTTACTGTCCTCATCTCTACCACCTCCATTGGGAAATTATTCCACGGATCCACTACTCTTTCCATAAAGAAATATTTCCGCATATCACTCCTGAATCTATCTCCCTTCACCCTCATCCCATGTCCCCTCGTAGCAGAACTTGCTTTCAATTGATAGAGGCTCTCTTCCTGAACATTGATGCCACGGAGGTATTTAAACATCGCAATCATATCAACTCTATCCCGCCTTTCCTCTAAGGTGTACATATTAAGATCCTTAAGTCTGTCCTCATATGCTTTATAATGAAGCCCACTAATCATTTTAGTAGCCACCCTCTGCACCATCCTGTTCACATCCTTTTAAAGGTGCGGTCTCCAGAATTGCACACTATACTCTAAATGAGGTCGCACCAAAGACTTATACAGAGGCATTATCACCTCCTTTTTTCTGCTAGCCATTCCTCTCCGTATGCACCCAAGCATCCTTCTAGCTTTTGCTGTTGCCTTTTCTACCTGTTTAGCTACTTTAAGATAATCAGACACAACCACGCCTAGGTCCCGCTCTTCTTTAGTGGACAAAAGTACTTCACCTCCTATACTGTATTGCTCCCTTGGATTGCTGCAGCCAAAATGCATGACCTTACATTTTTTAACATTAAATCCCAGCTGCCAAATTCTAGACCATTCTTCAAGCTTAGCTAGATCCCTCTTCATGTTATCTACACCTTCCTGGGTGTCTACTCTATTGCAGATTTTGGTATCATCTGCAAAGAGGCAAACCTTACCCGACAGTCCTTCCGCTATATCACTAACAAATATGTTAAAAAGAATCGGACCAAGGACAGATCCTTGGGGCACACCACTGGTAACATCCTTCTCCTCAGAGTGAGCTCCATTTACTTGTACTCTTTGTCGCCTCTCACCCAACCAATTTCTAACCCAAGCGGTAACTTTAGGGTCCATCCCTAGGGTGCTCAGTTTGTTTATAAGTCGCCTGTGAGGAACAGTGTCAAAGGCTTTACTGAAATCGAAATACACCACATCTAGAGCTCTCCCTCGGTCCAACTACCTGGTCACCCAGTCAAAGAAATCAATCAGATTTGTCTGACAAGACCTGCCTCTGGTGAATCCATGCTGCCTCGGATCCTGTAATCCGCTGGACTCCAGAAACCTCACTATTTTCTCTTTCAGCAGCGTTTCCAACAATTTACTCACCAGCGAAGTTAAACTAACCGGCCTGTAGTTTTCAACCACATCCTTACTTCCGCTTTTGTGTAAAGGCACCACATGAGCCTCTCTCCAGTCCTTTAGCACCACTCCCGACTCCAACGAGGCATTGAAAAGGTCAGTCAGTGGAGTTGCTAGAACGTCCCCAAGTTCCCTCAGTATTCTAGGGTATATCCCATCCGGTCCCATCGCTTTGTCTACTTTAAGTTGAGCTAGTTTCTCACGAACACAGTCTTCTGAAAATTGTTCAAGATGTCCCTCGCTTCTGTTCCTATTTGTGGGTGTTTTCTGAGGTCCTGCTCCTGGTTCTTCATCTGTGAACACAGAACAAAAATATTTGTTAAGCAATTCCGCTTTATCCTTATCAGCTTCTACATATTCCCCCCCTGCACCCTTGAGTCTAACAATACCACTCTTGCCCTTCCTCTTCTCACTAATATACAGTCAAACCTCGGTTTTCATTTGCCCCGGTTTTCATACGCTTCGGTTTTCAACGTCTTTTTTGACTGAGATTTTGTCCCGGTTCTCATACATCGCTTTGGTTTTCAACGTCTTTTCTGACTGAGATTTTGTCCCGGTTCTCGTACATTGCCTCGGTTTTCGTAAAGTACAGTACTGTAAATACATACACCCTCGCACTGCACACCGGTCTGTATACACTGCCAGAACGCCCACCCGGTCCCGGCAGCACTGCCCCCCGGACTCACCGATCGCCAGCGTGATGAGAAGCGAAAGCCAGCTGAGCACGTAAATGAAACACATCCTCGAGCCTGGTCAGAGTCAGAGAGGCAAGGATTGCGCAGAGAGGAAGGCCCCGATCTCGTCCACCGCCTGCCTGTTCTCTGGAGCGCCCCCTCAGGCTCGGAGGTAGCAGGGAAGAAAAGCTGTCAACATAAGCAGGAGATGTTGCATGAATGTGGGAGGCAGTTCTTTCTCTTGCAGGGTACGTCTGAAGCTATATCATTAAGATTTTCTGCCATTCTGAAGCATTGAGCAGATAATGTAAAGGTATTTTAATGGACTGAATCCAATGTGATTCCGAAGAGAGCTGGGCACAGCAGCTTGTCAGGGGTGGCTAAGGCCAGATGTTGACATACTGTACTGTACAGTACTGTACTTAGCTTGCTTTCAGTGATGTTAAATGTTCATTTATCCGTTTCATTAGTCATTTATATTTATTTCTCATTGTTTTCTGTATGTAAAAATATAGTTATTCTCTATAAAATGTATTTTTTGTGAATATTTTTGGGTATCTGGAACGGATTAATTGGATTTACATTATTTCTTATGGGAAATATTGCTTCAGTTTTCATACGTTTCGGTTTTAGTCAGACTTTTTCGAACGGATTAATCATGAAAACCGAGGTTTGACTGTATCTGAAAAATGTCTTATCCCCCCATTTTATTGCATTGGCTATTTCCTCCTCCTTTTGAATCTTTGCCTTCTTGACTACTTTGCTAGCTTCTCTAAGTTTTTCCAAATACAGATGCCGGTCTTCCTCTCTCTGTGATCTCTTGTAATTCATGAAGGCCTCCCTCTTTTTCTTCACTTTTTCAGCTACTTCCTTAGAAAACCATAGCGGTCTCCTTTTCCTTTTGCCTTTATTTACCATTTTAACAAAAAGGTTGGTTGCCCTTAAAATATCCCCTTTCAGTTTTGCCCACTGTTTTTCTACATCCCCCAGCTGTTCCCATCCCACTAACGACTCCCTGAGGTATTGGCCCATCTTCGCAAAGTTAGTCTTCCTAAAGTCTAAGATCCTCACCTTGGAATGGATTCTAACAGCCGAAGTCCTAATACTGAACCACACCATCTGGTGATCACTGGATGCAAAATGATCTCCCACTACAACATCAGAAACACTTTCACCATTGGTAAGCACCAAGTCCAGTATGGTCCCTTCACGTGTGGGGTCTGTTACCAATTGCCTGAATAGTTCTCCCTGTAGAGAATCCAGGATCTCCTTACTTCTAGATGATACTGCAGCAGGAATGTGCCAATCAACATCTGGCATATTGAAATCTCCTATCAGTAGCACTTCCCCTTTCCTAGCAATGCTGCATATGTCTTCAATTAACTCTCTGTCCACCTCTTCCTCTTGTGAGGGAGGTCTGTATATCACACCAATGCAAATAGATTTCTCTTTCCCTCTTTCTAGTTTAACCCACAATGCCTCCTCTCTCCCTTTTAAGCTCTGTAATTCCAAAGCTTTAATAGTAGTTTTTACATATAGTGCCACTCCTCCTCCCCTTCTTCCTACCCTGTCCTTTCTGAATAAAGTATAGCCAGGTATAGTTACATCCCAGTCATGGTTTTCTGTGAACCATGTTTCTGTAACTGCCACTAAATCCAAGTCAGCCACTCCCACCAAAGCTTCAACATCAGGGATCTTATTTCCCATGCTACGGGCATTTATACACACTGCTTTCCATATGTTACCCCTGTTACCCATTTCCATAAAGGTATTTAATATATCACCTACCTGGTGGTTTTCACTTACCTGGGGGCTTTCTTCACCTAGTAGTGGATCCATGGAATAGTCTCCCAGTGGAGGTGGTAGAGATGAGGACAGTAACTGAATTCAAAAAAGCATGGGACCAACACAGAGGATCTCTAAAGGTAAAAAGTGGACTGTTGTAGTTGTTGTTATGGAAGGACAGACTAGATAGGCCATGTGGTCTTTTTCTGTCATCATGTTTCTATGTTTCTATCCCCAACGAATCTAGTTTAAAGCCCTCTTCAGTAGATTAGCCAGTCTACTACCGAAGATGCGTTGACCTTTCTTGGACAGATGGATGCCATCTCTGCTCTGCAACCCTTGGAACAGCATCCCATGGTCTAGGGAACCAAAACGCTCTCGATGACACCATACACGCAGCCATGCGTTCATCTCCAGGATGCGAGCCTCTCTGCCTTGGCCTTTACCCTCAACAGGGAGGATTGAAGAGAGCACCACCTGTGCACCTAACTGCTTCACCCTCTGTCCCAGAGCCATGAAGTCACTTTTTGATACGTTCCGAGGTATACCTGGCAGTATCATTTGCTCCAACATGGATTAGCAACATTGGGTAATAGTCAGTGGGCTTGATGAGTCTCGGCAAACTCTCCGTAACATCTTGTATTTTGGCACCAGGCAGACAGCATACCTCTCTGGACATCAAGTCTGGTCGGCAGATGGACGCCTCAGTACCCCTCAGAAGAGAGTCTCCAACCACCACTACCCTTCGTTTCCTTCTGGTTCTTCCCTTTCCAGGGATGCTTTCACCTCCTCCACTTCCAGGGCTGCATAATGGTTCTTCAATTCAAGGGCTGGAGAAGTTGGATTGGTGATTTTGCAGGCCCTGGTGACTTGTGTCCAACCATCGACATTCTGTTGGCACCCATCTTCTCCTGTGCTGGAGAGCTTGGTTGCTGCAAGAAGCATCTCATCAATGTACTTCTCACTGTCTTGAATGCTCCTCAGCCTCGCCACCTCCTCTGAGTTCCTCCACTTGTTTCCTCAGAGCTTCAGCATGCAGGCACCCTGCACATGGAACTGGTCCTTCAACTGGCATTAGGACTTCTGTCTGGACCGAGGCAGAAGCTGTAACGGGGGCAACAGCTTTAGCAATATGATTTTTCCCAGCCATTGTTCTGTTCGTGGAGCTTAGGTATCTGTTAAAACAAAAGAGAGAGATCTACCAAGTACCAGCCGGTTTCACAGCTGTCCTTTTGTGACATAGCTTTTAATCTAACCACTGTAAAATGGTCTCATACAACCACAGACCCTAGGGTTATTAGCCCTATGCCTCTAATGTCCCCTCCAATATGTTTTATGGCTCAAAATACAGGGAAAAAGGTAGGGGATACTCCTTGGAACATTTGTAAAACAGTAATGCTATATAATTCCTCTACCTGGAATAAAAAAAATCCCATGTAAGAAGTTCCTATATTTCAGTAGTACAATTAGTGTCTACTTAAGGGAACCAAGTGCATGATCATGAATTGTTACAGTATAATAGTTCTGGATACCCAACCTCTTTGAATGATTCTAGTTCAGACCTAGACATACCTAATTGGAGTTGCCCCTTGTTAGATTATTACCATCCCTGGGAACGTAATCTATCTGGAGGAATTGAAGAGATGAGCATTACTCAGTGGGCTTTGAATAACTGTACACAGAATATATCTTGTCCCCACAATTGACAATTTGGGAAAGTGGGTTAGTGGCTTTAGAAGGAGATTATTTTGTGTGTGATAATCTTGCATATACAGAACTGCCTAGAGAGGTTGGTCAGGTACTTGCTATGTTGCCAAGTTAGATACCCCGTGGCGATTTTTACCATACTAAAATATTACTTTATTATCAACCCTAAATGATTCTTTAAGAAAAAGAGATATTCCACCCCAGGATAAGGCCATAGCAGCTGCACAGCAACTAGTAGACTCTACAAGTCCTTTAAATAAATCTCAGATTGATGTATTTACGGGTACCGTTTGGCTTTCAACCTTTGGAGCAATAGCACCCACAAGAGAATATGGTACCCAGATTATGCGTTTACAGGCAGTTGTTGAACTTACAGCCCTGGATCTCACAGAGGCAATTAGTGTGTTACAAAGTGCAGTGGAGAAGGTGGCTGCCTATGCAGCCCAGAATAGCGTGGCTTTAGACTACCTGCTAGCAAAGGAAAATGGAGTGTGTGGATTAATCATTGTTATTCTCTGCTGGATAATGAAGGAAAGGCAGTGAAAGGCCTACTAGATAAGGTTAGAAATTGTATTTTTGTCCCAAGTAGTAGTTATGTAGGTTCTTTTTCCGATTCTGTTTCTTCTTTCTGGAATTCATTGTCTAAGCCCCTGCGAGGCATGTTAGCATCACTGTTCGAATTTTTGGGGGTTTTATTTTAGGAGCATTGATTCTCTGTGTAATGTCTGCTTACTGTAAGAAGCCAGTGGACTCTTTGATCCCTAGAATGATGTTGCAGATTGACCCAGAGTCTTTTTACAATTATTGTTTACTATCAACTTCTGAGTTTCCTTATCTTTGAAATGATTCTTTGCAGAATCAGAGGGGGGACTGAAAGGAAGCTTGTCTGTACAGGGCTGTGTACACAGTGAGGGTACTTAATATTACTGAAAGCCCTCAGAAAGAGAACACCACAGATTCAGTAACTCAGACATTCCAGGGCTTATTACTCAGCCAACAACCTTGAAAGACTCTACTGAAATAACTAGGCTGAACTTTCACATAACAAAGAAGCTAAGTTTGTTATGAAACAGGTAGTGTAAGGAGAAGCTGTCTCTTCAGTCTCGAATCAGAGATATCAAAACTGCTAGTGTTAGAATTATTGATTAAGAAGTTATGTCTGGGAATACATGTATGTATTCATGCCACAACACTGTGGAACCAACTCCCACCAGAACTACGAGCTAGCAATGACCTTCTAGACTTCAGAAAGAAACTCAAAACGCACATTTTCCAATCACATTTCAACCTGAACTAAACCCACAGATGGAGCAGCCCCTGACCACTGTGTCCAAGAAGATTATCCTGTATATATGTATTTATGTATATCTGTAAATGAACTCCCCCATAGCTAAGAAGTGTTAACTCTGTATGATGTGCTTTTCTGACAATCTGTATGTAAGCAAAATTTGTACCTGCCTTGATTCGACAGTCCAAGAAGATTATCCTGTATATATGTATTTATGTATATATGTAAATGAACTCCCCCATAGCTAAGAAGTGTTAACTCTGTATGATGTGCTTTTCTGACAATCTGTATGTAAACAAAATTTGTACCTGCCTTGATTCGGCAGTTTCACAATAGTAATCCTACCCGCTTCTGATCGCTGGAAGGAGCGGGCTACAAATGCTTGCTAAATAAATAAATAAAT
Source organism: Ichthyophis bannanicus (assembly GCA_033557465.1). Taxonomy (NCBI): domain Eukaryota; kingdom Metazoa; phylum Chordata; class Amphibia; order Gymnophiona; family Ichthyophiidae; genus Ichthyophis; species Ichthyophis bannanicus. Next base: position 17,083,129 of record CM066034.1, read on the forward strand.
AAATGTCTCCTCATGATGACCTATGACATAGAGATGCACATTATGAATATACACGATGCTTGACGTAGAACAAAAAGGTGAAAATTATGCTGTGTAATGGAATTTTGACCAATAAATAAAACAGCTAACCTCTGTGATGGGAGGGAGACATGGTGTAAGTTGTGATCTCCCTCCCAAATCTTTGGTGGTTTTTATAATACAAGTGCCTATTGTGTTTTGTATTATTAACCATACTTGCTCCTTCTCATTGCTCTGGAAGTGGACATCCATTACCCAAGAACCCAGGTGCTGTTATCGGTGAGGAGAGGTGCAGAGTACAAAAACAATACTGACCTTAACAGGTGTTCTCCGGGGACAGCAGAAATGTCCTCACATATGGTGACATCAGCACCAACAGAGCCCTTGCAGAAGCATCCCCCAGCTTTCAAAGAAAGCCTTTAGGAGATGCCACCACGCATGTACGATCCCCTTCCCGCCCAACGGTGCCATCTTGCTCAATCAGATGACATAGCTAAAAGACGGCAAAAATAAAAGATGGTAAAGGAGCAACTCCAAGGTGAGGAAGGAGGGTTGTGAAAACTGATTCCTGCTGTCCTTGGAGAACACCTGTTACAGGTGAGTAACTACGCTTTCTCTGGGAATAAGCAGGAAGTCAGTCCTCACATATGAGATTCCCCAGCTACAGGCTACCGAAAACCAATAGCAAAAATAGGTGCTTCCTCATGGGGAGCCGCAAGCAACAGCAATTTATTTTTATTATTTATTTATTTATTTTATTTTATTTATTTTCTCTTATATACCGTGCTATTCTGCATCAGTGCGGTTTACATTGAACAAACTGAAATTACATTGAACAGGGCATTATAACTTGGAGATAACTATTTTACAGGGAACATGGGCTATGGAGGATTAAGTAGCTTGCCCAAGACCACAAGGAGCACCTGTGGGACTAGAAACCCCAGTCCTTCCGGCCCAAGGTTGCTGTCCTCTAGTGGGATTTGAACCCCCGACCTTCCGGCCTGAAGTACCTTGCCCCAACCACTAGGCCACTCCTCCACTCCAATTTAGTCTGTGTGCATAAACCACAGTAGGACCCCTGTATCAGATGAGACCAACACTCCGGTAGCCTGAACACAGAAGGGTCAGAGGGTAGGAGTTGCCTAAACCCCGAAAAGGTTATGGAGTGCAGCCTGGCCGAAGGCACTGTCCCGTTGGGACTCTCTTTCCAGGCAGTAACGCAATGGGAAGGTATGGACTGAAAACCAAGTGGCGCCCAACCATCAGGACGGAGAGCAAGTTTGACACCAAAGCCGGCATAGCCCTGACAGTCCGCCACCCAGGTGGACAACGTACGCTTGGTCACCACCTCCCCCAGCCTACTGGGGTCATAGGAGATGAAAAGCTGTGCGGCTTTGCGATGGCCCTCAGTACCCTGGATATAGGAGGACAAAGCCCTCTTACAGTCCAAGGTGTGAAGGATCGTCTCCGCCCAACTGGAGTGAGGTCTTGGAAAGAAGGTAGGGAGCACCACTTCCTGGTTGAGATGGAAGGACGACACTACCTTCGGCAGGAATTTGGGGTGCGTGCGAAGCACCACTCTGTTCTTGTAGAACTTGGTGTAAGATGCCTCCGCCACAAGGGCCTGGAGCTTGCTAATTCTGTGAGCGAAGGTGAACACAACCATGAAAGCCACCTTCCAAGAGAGGTAGCGAAGGTGGCAAGTAGCCAGAGGCTCGAAGGGCAGGTGAGTGAGCTGCCCCAACACTACGCTGAGGTCCCATTTGGTTGTCGGAGGGCGAACCGGGGGCTTCAATAAGAGCAGGCCCCGAAGGGAACAGGTCACCAACAGTTGGACCGAGAGGGGCTTACCATCCACCAGATGGTGGTGTGCCACCAGGGCACTCAGGTGCACTCTGACAGAGTTAGACTAGTGCCCGGACTCAGAGAGGTAGAGAAGGTACTGTAACACCAGAGCCACCGGGGCAGGAGAAACGATCAGCCCTACGTTTGGTGCTCCAAAAAGAGAATCTGTACCATTTGAGGGCATACGCCTTCCTAGTAGAGGCCTTGCGAGAGGCCAGCAGAATGTCCTCCACCTCAACTGGAAGATTGAAAAGGGCCAGTCACCATCTCAACAGCCATGCTGTCAACTTCCGGTGATGTCACGGAGCTGATGGCAGCATAGAAGCCTAGCTCCGTCCGATTCCTGAAATTGTGGAGAGAACAAAGTGACCCCAACAAAAAGAAAGTGGAAGGGAAGCGGCCACCCGCCTTTGCGATGGCAGCAAGGAAAAAATTGTCGAGTTTCCAGTCACCCTACGTACACCGAGAACTGAAGGCAGTGGCGGACGTGGCCGGCTCGGAAGAGGAGGCCGATGTAAGGAGCTCGGAGGAGGAAGAGAGAGCAGAGACAGAGGGGCTGGAGGAGATACCGCTGAAAAAGTGGTTGAAAGCTTTTAAATTGGAAATGCAGGGGGAGATCAAGGCAATGCGGAAGGATGTGTAGGAGACCTTGACGGCGATTCAGAAGGAGGTGGAATGCTTGGGACAGCGAATGGAGGACCTGGAAACTCACATGGAGCAGTGTGAGGAGGAGATGAGAGATATGGCGTCTATGCAAAGTAAATTCCAGGCACAACAAGAGGAGATACAAGAGAAAATTGAGGAGATAGAAGATAGAGCGTGCCGGAATAATTTGCGCATTCGGGGGGTGCCTGAGGAGGAGGCCTTCAAAGACTGCATCCAGGTAGTGCAAAGGTTGTGCAGCCATATTTTGCAACTGGGGGAAGAATAAGACCCCACGGGTGGCTTCAGTCGGTGTTGAAAGAGCACACAGAAGTTTGGGCCCGAGGCGGGAGAAGCAGACGAGAGATATCGCTTGTATGAGCAGTTTCCCTCTTAAAGAGCAAGTTTTAAATGCGGCGAGGAAGTATGGAAGGATCGTGTGGGAAGGACGAGAGGTGGAGGTCTTTAATGATTTGTCAAAAGGAACACTGGATCAGCGAAGATTGATGAAGGAGGTCACTGCCTATCCAGAGTCCAGGGGAGAACAAAGAGACAGGGAATTCACCCTAGTAAACGGCCCCCTTTTACCAAGAAGGGTAGGAAAGCCATAAACACCTCCAGGGAACAGAAAACTTCCACGTGGACCACATTTCATGCTCCCCCTAGTGGAATTAAGGGGAGAGGATACAAGGCTCAGAACCCCTTAGGCAGTGAATGCTTCAAGCACTCAGGTGCCCAGAGTCAGGCTGATTGCCATCACCTGAGTAGGGTGGGGTTGGAGCTAGAGCCCTGGAAGTATAAACCCAGAGCAGAGTATGATTTAGTAGAAAGGAGGAGAGGAGAAGCAGGAACCCAGGCTGAGCAGAGCAGAGGAACGGACCTTCCAGCTGGAGAGTGCTATTTGGCATGTAGCACGGCTGCAGGAGAGCTTGGAGCCAGGAACAAGAGAGACTCCAAAATCCCCCGGGAGGCTGTTAGCTGAGCAGGACGGGGAGTCAGAGCCTATGCAGCTGGGAGAGCCCGAGGTGAAGCTGATTGAGGAGGACACTCCTATGGACTGTTCCTTGTGCCAAACTATAAACCCAGGGAATGTAGGAAAAGCAAGCCAGTCCTGAAAGAAGGTCTCCTAGGAAAAAGGTACCCTTATTCCACAAGCAGGGTGGCTGAGAGCCCCATGTGTTTATAAAGGGGAAGTTTACCACAGAATTTAAATGTGCTTTTTGTTTGGTGCTTTAGCCAGCAAAGCTAAGAAGGGAATACAATTAGGCTTGCTGGTAAAGACTGTGTATCCTGCAATAGAGAGAACCTTTAAAACTGCATTTTGTGGTTGGATGTGTTTTGGACAATTTTTGCTTCCAAGAGTCCTGAACCAACAATCCTATGTGTGGTATGATCGAACCATTGTGTATATAAAAATAATAAATTTCTGTCATTTGCCTTACCTACTTGAGCCTGACTACAGCTTTCTGCATGGTGCACTCATACAGCTGAATAAGGACTACATTTCCCAGAGGGCATAGCAGGGAAATAGTTTTAAAAAAAGCTGAAAAAGCATACAGCAGAAAGTTCCTTCAATAATCCATGCCCCTCTAACCTAGAGGCGAGTGGTGGTGGCGTGACACTACATGCGGGGGAAAGGATTGCGTTATCGGTGGATGTTCCCCTTCGGCTTGTTGATGTCGGTGAATGGAGTGACCAGGAGGGTGAAAACGGTGGAGGAGGCGTGATCGACATTGCAAGAATTGGGGTGTGAGAATCTTCCCCATGCGGTGGAGCGGGAGCAGCAGAGACAATATAAAACAATGCATGGTAAACAGCACTCAGGCTCGCAGTGGCAGAGGGTGGGAGAAACGGGGAAGAGACTGCAGCGGCTGACCCAGGAGCGGAAGGCGGTGACGATCGAGGAGGACCCCTGAGGAGTGGACAGGAGCAGCAAGGAGTGGCAGCAAGTAATTGAGTGAAGGGCGGTAGAACTCTTTTACTCTGGAAAAAGGGACACTGGACTTGTAGGGCTGCAAGATGGACGGGAGGGGGAGGATTGGAGGGGAAGGAGGGGATTGGAAAAGTTAAGGGATGATAAAAGGGGGGGATTAAAGGCGAGGGGGATGAAAAGGGGGTTGGAAGGAGGGAGGAGGGAGGGAGAGGTGGGGGGTGAAATGAGGTAATGCTGACCGAGATATAAGGTGGACAAAGGGGATGGGGAGAGATGGGATGGAATAGGACAAGGCATTTCCGGAAGGGTGGGAGGGAGCAAAGCAATGGGAATGGGGGGGGGGGAGAGAGGGGAGGAGGGGAGGGGGAGGGGGAGGAGGGGAGGGGGAGGGGAAGGGGGGAGGGAATAAAGGCACAGCAATATGGAGAGGTGGGGGGGATTCTGGGGAAATGTTGCGGATAGGCACAGTAAATGTTAAGGGTTTGAATTTTCCTGCAAAACGTAGTATGTTATTTAGGGAGGTTGTGAGGTCCCAGTGGGATGTGGTATTGATTCAGGAGACCCATTTGCGGAGGGGGGATGTGGGGAGGATGAGGCATAGGCAGTATCCGGATCAATATTACTCAAGTAACAAGGAGGGAGTAAAGAAAGGGGAGGGGGTAGCTTTATGAGTGAGGGCTGGGAGCGGGATTCAAGTGTCCCTCTCCAGTTGAGTTTAAAGCTGAGACAAAAGAGAGAGGGAAAGAGGGAAAGAGAGAAAGAGAGAGATAGAGAGATACAACTCCTAGGGGAGGTGGGTGGGTTGTGAAGACTAAATTCCTGCTGTTTCCGGAGATCACCTGTTACAGGTGAGTAACTATGCTATCTCCAGGAACAAGCAGGAATGTAGTCTTCACATATGGGGACTCCCTAGCTACAGATGCCAGGGAGAGACCCCAGAAGTTGTGTGCCCTTGTGAAAGGGCTCCCACTTCCCCCCATGGATCTCTGGCATCCTACCAGGAATGGTGGGTAGGAGTTGATTAAGTATGGAACAGGTGTTGAAGAACAGCCTGACCAAACAAGGCATTCCAGCGGGAGTCCTTGTCTAAGCAGTAATGGGCTCTGAAGGTATGAACCAAAGCCCAAGTAGCTGCTCGGCAGATGTCGTCGATAGACACAGAGTTAAGATGAGCCATACAGGCTGCCATGGCTCTCACATTGTGAGCTGTGACATGGCCTTCAAGAGGAAGGTTTTCACTCTCATAGGCAAAAGATATACACTGTGCAATCCAGTTGGACAGTGTTCTTTTGGAGACTGGAAGTCCCAAATGACTAGTATCAAAAGCAACAAAAAGTTGGGAGGACTTTCTATTTTGCTGTGTCCTTTGCAAGTAAAAAGCCAGAGCCCTTTCACAATCCAAAGTATGAAGATTCCTTTCTGCATTTGATGCTTGAGGCCTTGGGAAAAATACAGGAAGGTAAACCGCTTGGTTTAAATGAAAAGGCAACACCACCTTTGGCATAAAGTGTGGATGCGTCCTAAGGATTACCTTATCATGATGGAACCTTATATAAGGAGGATCAGGCACCAACGCTTGCAATTCACTGATGCGACGTGCTGATGTGATTGCAATAAGAAAAATGACCTTCCAGGAAAGGAATTTCAAAGAGGTAGTAGCCAATGGTTCAAAAGGCAGCTTCATGAGCTGCCCAAGAACCAGATTTAAGTCCCATGCTACCGGTGGTGGTTTAATGGGAGGTTTAGTTAAAAGAAGGCCTCTCATAAATCTCGCTATCAGAGGATGAGAGGAAATAGGTTGTCCATTTAGAGGCTTGAAAGAAGCTGCAATAGCACTCAAATGAACTCTCACTGAATTGGTCTTAAGCCCTGCATTACACAAATGAAGGAGATACTCCAGTAATGATTCCAGAGGTATCGCAAAAGGGTCAAGACCCTTCTGCGAGCACCATATAGTAAACCTTTTCCACTTGAAAGCATAAGAGCGTCTTGTGGAAGGCTTCCTTGAAGTATAAAGGCTATCCTTTACTTGCTGAGAAAGATTAAGACTGTGAAGTTCTAGGCTTTCAGCAACCAGGCCCTGAGATGCAGAGACTGGGGATTGAAATGCCACAGCATCCCGTCCTCCTGAGAAAGGAGATTTGGAGCAGATCCTAACTCCAGAGGCGGAGCTTGAGAGAGATGCAGGAGCAGAGGGTACCATTTGCCGTGGCCAATGTGGAGCTATGAGAATCATATGACCTCTGTCTCTCTGCAGCTTGAACAGGGTTTGGGGAATTAGGGGAATGGGTAGAAAGGCATACAGGAAGTCCTGGCCCCAATGGAGGAGGAAAGCATCCCTGGCCTGAGAACCCTGAGCCGGAATTCTGGAACAGAACCGGGGAAGTTTGGCATTCAGCGGACTTGCAAAGAGGTCTATGTCCGGGGTTTCCCAATTTTGGAAAATTTTGGCCACCTGGTCTGCATGGAGAGACCATTTGTGTGGAAGCAGAACTCGACTGAGCCTGTCTGCCCAAGAGTTTTGAATGCCTGGAAGATACACCGCAAGGAGATGAATCTGATGCTCTCTGGCGAGGGCCCATAGTCGCAAAGCTTTGTTGCATAGTGACAGAGAGCCTGTTCCGCCCTGCTTGTTCACATAGAACATGGCTACTTGATTGTCCGTTTGAACTAGGATTGTCTTGTAGCTGAGCTGGGTGTGGAATACTCGAAGGGCAAGGAAGATTGCTCTGAGATCCAGGAGACTGATGTGTAGATAGGCCTCCTGTGGAGTCCAGGTACCCTGGGTAGAAAGACCTTGAGGTGGGCTCCCCAACCCACCTGTGAGGCATCTGTTGTTAGAGTGGCTTGGGGTGGGCGTTGCTGAAAAGGGGACCCCACCAAAAGGTTTTGGGGTGATTGCCACCATTGGAGGGACAAAATAAGACTATCTGAGTTTGCTATTTTGTCTGACAGGCAACCTGACACCTGAGTCCACTGAGTGGATAAAGTCCACTGGGCTGCCCTCATATGGAGGCGAGCATAAGGAACCACATGCACGGTGGATGCTATGTGGCCTAGCAACTGTAACATTTCCCAAGCAGTGAGGTGAGGTTTTAACACTGCTTGGGAGGCTAATTGCACAATGCAAAGGCAGCGGGCCTGTGGAAGGTAGGCCCTTGTCTGTCTGGTATCCAGCAGAGCTCCTATAAACTCCAGGGACTGAGTGGGAGCAAGGATGGATTTTGGGTAGTTTATGACAAGTCCCAAATACTGAAGGATGCGCATTGTGCGAGAGAGAGCAACCCTGGCCTCTGGCTCTGAAGGGGCTCGAATGAGCCAGTCGTCTAAGTAAGGGAAGACGAATATTCCCAGGGTTCGAAGAAATGCTGCCACCACAGCCATGCATTTTGTGAACACCCTTGGTGCCGAGGCCAGGCCAAAAGGAAGAACCCTGTATTGGTAGTGCTTCCCTTGAAATAGAAAGCGAAGGAACCTTCGGTGAGTTGGATGGATGAGAACATGAGTGTACGCATCCTTGAGATCTAGAGAACAAAGCCAATCCTGACTCTGAAGGTATGGCAGCAGAGTTCCTAGAGAAATCAATTTGAACTTCTCTTTGAACAGGAACTTGTTCAATTCTCTAAGGTCTAAAATGGGTCTGTGTCCTCCTGTTTTCTTTGGAATAAGGAAATAAGGGGAGTAGAACCCTGTACCCCGTTGGGTACCTCTTCTATTGCCCCTTGGGCAAGAAGCACAGTGACCTCTTGACCTAACTGGTTGCTGAGAGAGGTCTGAGAATTGAACTGTCTTACCATTGTAGGAGGAAATGAAGCTTGTAACCCTCTCTTACAATAGACAGGGTCAAATTTTCTGCTGTTATCTGCCCCCATCTGGGGGCAAAATGACATAACCTAATTGGAATGGTGGAAGGCTCTGAGCCATTCAGGGCCAGGAAGGGAAAGTTCTTTAGACAGGAGTCAAAGCCCCTGTGGAGGCTGAGTCTGCTGAGCCGGTTGAGGCTTAGCAGCTTTTGTTTTCCTTTGCCTAGGTTGTTGCTGCTGTCCCTTTTGGGCAGACTGACCTAAACAATGCCCCTGCTGGGTGCAGGATGGATAAAACTTCTTCTTACTGAAGAATGGTTTCTTGTAGGATTTTTTCCTTGCAGGATCAGCTGCAGATTTAGAAAATCTATCCAAAGTGATATTGTCAGCATTTATCTCATTAGCTTTTTCCTGCCAATTCTTGCCAAAGAGATTCTCTCCTGTGCAAGGAATATTCCCTAGTTTATCCTGCACCCAAAGTTCCAAGTCAGATGCCTGGAGCCAGGCAATCCTACGTGCACCTATGGCAATAGCAGAGGTTCTGCTTATGCACTCAAAGCAGTCAAAGGCTGCATGATTCACAAACTTGGAAACATCCTGAGCATGTTTGACAAGGGCGAGGTAATCCTGCCTCTTATCATCAGGAAGGAAAGGGCTCATAAGCTCTAAATTATCTCCTGTAACCTCCTTAAAGAACATTCCCATATATAATATATAGGAACTGATCCTAGCAGAAAGCATGGAAGCCTGGAAGGTTCGGTGTCCAAAGGCGTCAAGAGTCCTACACTCACGTCCTGGAGGATTAGATGCATGCCTTTTTGCACTCTTGATCCTTCTCATAGCTGATTCCACCACCATGGAATGGTGTGGTAGCTGAGTCTTCTGAAACCCAGGACAAGGAGGAACTCGATACATGGTGTCGAGTCTTCGAGTAGTGAGGAGATGTGGTTAGAGGTGTTTCCCACATCCTTAACACGAGATCATGCAAGATCTCATGAATAGGTAAGGTAGCTGCCTCCTTGGGAGCTTTAGGGTATTGCAGGATTTCTAATTCCTTTGCCATAGGCTCTTTTTCAGTAGCCACTGTGATGGAAAGACCTCGAGCCACATCTCGGATAAAATCCTGAAAGGACATATCCTCTGGTGGAGACATCCTACGCTGAGGAGAACAAGAATCCTCAGGAAGAAGTACTCTGGTATCGGCAGAGCTTTCAGAGTCTTCAGACTCATCCGAGGATTCAAAGTATCTCCGATCCGGGTGATCGTGCAAGGCACGGTACCGGTCGAAGTTGGCATCGGAGGGGTCCGGTACCGACTTGTCGATACCGGATGGATAAGCATGACTCGGTCCCGGTAGAAGACCTGCCGATGTCGATGCAGTCGGTACCGGTACCGGAGTTGGTGCCGGTACCGGTTGAATTGTCTGAAGCGGTTTCAGGGGCATCGAGGCCGTGAGAAGAGCCGCCAGACTGCGTTCAATAGCCAAGAATCTCTGGTCTATCGACGCTGCCGATGCTTGGGTATTAGTACCGGATGAAGCAGCCGGTACCCCAGAGCATGGCACCAGTAGTTCTGCCGAGGTTGAGGCTTCGAGAACATCCTGGAGCCCCGTTAGTGCTTTGGAAGCCAAAGCCTCCCGTCGGGGCAGTTTTGCCGGTGAAAGTCCCTCAAGGGCAACACCAGAGGCATCTCGATACTTAGAGGGAGATCTACCCTTTGAGGACTGGCCAGATTTATGTTTAGTTACCTGAGATCCATGGGAGGAAGACAAAGCCCTGGAAGACGTCGATGCCACAGAGGCTGCATCGGAGGGAAAAAAGGTGCCAAGTTTAGTAACTCGGTTCTGCCGGCCCCTCTTCGACATCATCCCACAGGCAACACACTCCGAAATAGAGTGTTCAGGACCTAAACATTTGAGGCACCACTCATGGGTGTCGGTGACGGAGATAGTACCGCCACACTTGGAACACTTTTTAAAACCCGAAGCGGGTTTTTCCATTTTAAAGGAAAAAGTCGGGCCTAGTGCCCAAAATGGCATGTGGCACCTGAGGAGAAAATAACTGGAAAAGACTCCAGAAAGAAAGGGTTTTTTTTTTTGGTTTGTTTTTTTTTTAGAAAAAAGGAAGAACCACCGGCGGTACCGGTGTAGCGTCGAAGGAAGGCAGACGCGACCACAAAAATAAGAACAGATGGGAATTTTTTCTGCAGTGACAGGATGTGCGACCTGTCGGCTCCGCGGAAAACTAAGAACTGGAGAAGGACAGTTAGGAAAGGCGGGAAGGCAGCACACAGGCGCTGTGGGATGCTCCCAAAAGCTTCCTATTGGACGATGGGGAGTGTTCCCGCGCAGGCTCCGTCGGTACCGACGATACCCATATGTGAAGACTACATTCCTGCTTGTTCCTGGAGATCTACGCTTTCTCCGGGAACAAGCAGGAAGTCAGTCCTCACATATGGGACTCCCCAGCTACAGGCTACCATGAACCAATAGCACAAAAAGTCTCCCTCAATGAGAGCCGCAAGCAGCCGCAATAAAATCCTTATCAAGGAGAAATAGGAACCCTGCGTCCAAGGGAAGTAGCACACCGATAGCCTGCACACAGAAGGGTCAGAGGGCAGGAACTAGCTAGACCCCGAAAAGGTTACAGAGCATAGCCTGGCCGAAGGTACTGTCCTGTCGGGACTCCCTAAACAGACAGTAATGAGCAGCAAAGGTATGAAACGAAGACCAGGTGGCGGCCCAGCAGATGTCTGCCAGAGGAAAAGAGCGCAGGTGAGCCACTGATGCCACCACAGCTCTGACCCTGTTTATGTTTATTAGAGAACATGATATACCGCCCATCACGATAGCGTCTGAGCAGTTCACAAAAAATAAAACAAAGCTGCTAGAAAAGGAAAAGAATGCCAGTATGTTTGATAGGAAAGAATAGAATAATGGCTAATAGAGGACAGATGAGGAGCAGAAAAGCGAAAGGAGGGGACAGACTGATTAGGCATCAGCGAGGGGGGGGGAGAGAGGAGGTGGGGGTAGAGGAAGGTCAAAAGCTGTACAGAAGAGGTGGGTTTTCAAGATGGCCTTGAAAGTTTTGAAGGAGGACTCAAGACGGAGGGCTGGGGGAAGCAAGTTCCAGAGTCGGGGGCCGAGGAAATAGAAAGCAGAGGAGCGGGTGGATTCCAGGTGGGCTTGGGATGGGGAAGGGAGGATCATGCGGTTTGCGTGTATAGAACGGAGGGTGTGGAGGCATACCAAATTGGCAAGATAGAGGGAAGTGCCGGTGTGAATTGATTTGTGGACAAAGATGAGGAACTTGTATTGAATTCGAAAAGTGAGCGGGAGCCAATGCAAACGGATGAGGAGAGGGGTGACATGGTCGAAGCATGAAGAGCAGGTAAGAATACGGGAGGCAGTGTTCTGAACTCGTTGCAGGCGTAGAAGCTGAGATTTAGGAAGACCAGCCAGGGAAACATTACAGTCTAAGCGGGAGATAACAAGGGAGAGAAGAAGAGTGGTCATGGCGGAGGAAGAGAGAAAATGACGGACAGAGCGGAGTTGTCTTAGGGTAGAGAAGCAGCGTTGGACAACTGAGGAAATGACCTTTAAAGGATAATGAGGAATCAAGGGTCACACCCAAATAGTGCAGGGAGGAAACTATTGGGATAGGAGAAGAGGAAAACTGGGGAATGAGAGGGGGGCGGGGCTACCAGCGATGAACCGGATGGCTGATATTTTGGAAAGATTGATGTGGAGGAAGTTGGAAGAGAGCCAGGATGACACAGATGAGAAACAGTCGTTGAGAGGGCAGATGTCGGGTGAGGCAGAGTCGGTGTGATAAAGAAGAAAGATATCGTCTGTCGGTGAGCCGTGACATGGCCTTCCAGCGGAAGCCATGCCTCCTCATAAGCCCGGGCAATACAGTCTGCCACCTATATGGACAGCATCCGCTGGGTCACCACCTCCCCCAGTTTACTGGGGTCGTAGGAAACGAAAAACTGAGAGGCTTTCCGGAGGCCTTGAGTACGCTGAATGTAGAAGGGCAAGGCCCTCTTATAGTCCAAGGTACGGAGGACCGCCTCTGCCGACTGGCGTGAGGTCTGGGAAAGAAGGTAGGGAGGATCACCTCTTGGTTGAGGTGTTAAGAGAAAACCATCTTTGGAAGGAACTTGGGGTGTATGCGAAGCACCACCCTATTCTTGTAGAACCTGGTATAAGGCTTCTCCGCCACGAGGGCCTGAAGCCCACTCACTCTTTGGGCAGAAGTGAGCGCAACCAGGAAAACCACCTTCCAGGAGAGATAACAGAGGTGACACGTAGCCATCGGTTCGAAAGGCGGCAGGGTGAGTTGCCCCAACAACACACTGAGATTCCATTTGGTCGCTGGAGGACAGACCGGGGGCTTAGACAGGAGTAGGCCCTTTAGGAAATGGGACACCACTGGGTGAACGGAGAGGGACTTCCCGTCCACCTGATGGTGGTTCGCCGCTAGGGCACTGAGATGCACTCTGACGGTGTTGGACTTGAGCCCCGTCCTAGAGAGGTGGAGAAGGTATTGCAACACCACAACCACCGGGCAAGAAAAGGGTTCGACCCCCCATTCAGTGCACCAAAGTGCAAACCTGCGCCACTTAAAAGCGTAAGCCAGTATTGTAGATGCTCTGCATGAAGCCAGCAAAACATCCTTCACTTCCTTCGGAAGGTAGAGCGGGGCTAAAGTCACCCTCTCAGCAGTCACACCGTCAGCAAAAGGGAGCCGAGATTGGGATGCAGAAAAGAGCCCCCCCCCCCCCTCCTGGGAAAGGACCTGTGGAACTGACCCCATGGGGATGGGGGCCTCCACCCCCAGCTGCAGAAGTGGAAACCACGGTTGGCTGAGCCACCGTGGGGCTATCAGGATGACTGAAGCTCTGTCATGAAGAATCTTGAACAGAGTCTTCACGATCAGAGATGTCAGGGGAAAAGCATACAGAAGACCCTGTGACCATGAGACTAGAAAGGCATCGGCGGCCACCCTGGCAGGATGCAGCTGCCTTGAACAGAAGCAGGGTAACTGGTGATTGTCTGGGCTTGCGAACAGGTCCATCACCTGTTCCCCCCAGGTCTGGAAAAGCCCGCTGGCTACTTCCAGGTCCAGCTGCCACTTGTGCAGCTGGAGCATCCTGCTGAGTCTGTTGGCCAGCCAGTTGTCCTGGCCCAGCAGGTATACCGCCTTGAGGAGAATGCCCTTCCGGACTTCATAAGAGCACAGATTCCAGGGGTTCCTGACAGAGTGCATGGGACCCTGTGCCCCCTTGTTTGTTCACATAGAACATAGCAACCTGGTTGTCTGTCTGCACCAGGACAGACCTGTGGCCCAGGCACTGCCGAAAAGCCTTCAGGGCGAAATGGACTGCATGCAGTTCCAACAGATTGATCTGCTGAGCACTCTCGTCTGGGGACCAAACATCCTGGGTACGGTATCCTTTGCAGTGGGCTCCCCAGCCCAGCAGGGAGGCATCTGTGGTGAGGACCCTCCAAGTGATGGGGCGAGAGCCACCAGACCAGGTCAGGGACTATACCAGGCACCTGGTCACTCTGACTCTGTCCTGGATATGTCCCGTGGCCTGGGACCATTGGTCCCTGAGGCACCACTGCACTGTTTGCATGATCCATCCTCATCAATACAATAGTAGCTTGAGCTTCCCCAGGGTTGAGCTCGCTCTCATCGTCAACACGACTACTTCTGCGACCACAGCAAGTATACATCACCTTAACGGACATAGAAAGAGACCCTTTCCCATAGAATTGTCTCTATCATTGACTATAATACTGTTGCCATTAGCTCATAGAATTGTTTCTATTACTGACTATAGAAAGAGACCCTTTCCCATAGAATTGTTTCTATTATTGACTATAATACTGTTGCCATTAGCTCGCATTTACTATGGCTAGTAGCATATAACTGTCACTATTTTAAACTGCATTTACTATCACCAGTAATCCTCAGAGAACTGTTTCTATTTTTGACCACATTACTATTGCCATTAGCCGCATCTACTATTGCTAGAAGTCTCATATAATTGTTTATATTTTGTACTGCATTTACTATCACCAGTAATCCTCAGAGAACTGTTTCTATTTTTGACCACGTTACTGTTGCCAATAACCGCATCTACTATTGCTAGTAGTCTAACTGTCACTATTTTGAACTGCATTTACTATCACCAGTAATCCCCAGAGAACTGTTTCTATTTTGACCACGTTACTGTTGCCAGTAGCTGCATCTACTATTGTTAGTAGTTTCATACACAGTCCCCTCACCAAAAACTACATAATGGCCCCCTTAAAAATTAAAAGCCTACCCCTTTCTCTCCTGCTAATAGATTATCTCTACCTGTTTTAATTATACTGTTGTCAGTAGCCAGTACTTATCTCTTTCGTGAATTATTCATACTGTTGCCAATAATTAATAATTATCCCTACATATCTTACATATACTGTTACCAGTAGCTAGTGAACTACTTATACTGTCGCCAGTAATCAGTAATTTTCCTAACCTGTCTTACATATACTGTTGTCAGTAGCTAATAATTACTTCTACTTGTTTTAAATATACTATTGCCAGTAGTCAGTAATTATTCCTATCACGAGATTCATATACTGTTGCCAGTAGCCAGTAATTAGTAACTAGCTGAGCATTAACCTAATTTCGACCTTAGAGCAGAAACCTTGCCTTTCACCTTTTCAATTCTACTGAAATCTCAGAAAGGTAATTAATACAATAGACTCCTATCATTATGGATTACATCAATCGGCTTAAAATCATGTCTTTCTAATTCTACTTACAATATTTGTGCCAAAATATATGCAAGCATACTCCCTTGTTACTCATAACATTCCAATTATTCTCCAACATAAGAATCCCAACATCTCTCATAATGCACCATATCACAAAACACCTCATGCACAAGGTCAAAGAAATCGTCTAATATATATCACACCTGGGAAATCTTACCATCACCATGTTCAACACCACAAATCCTTATCTAAAGACCTTCTTTGTTTACTTATAAACGTGAGATCAATTAGGAATAAAATACCGATCATAACTGATATCCTCACCGATTATAAACCTGACATATTATTCTTAACAGAAACATGGCTCACGGTTCATGATAACATTCTCCTAAATCAATATTACAAACTGATGGATATGAGCTACTTCACTGCTCTAGGGCTTTAAAAAGGGGTGGGGGTGTCATCGCTATTATAAATAATAACCTTAAAGCTTCCCTCATTTCCACTAACAATATTGAGAACATGGATGTTCTTATGTTTGAAACAACTTCACATTCATTTGGTCTCATATACAGACCTCCATCCACAGATACAAAATCTTTATCCTCCATATTAGATATGATATGTTCCCTCAACACAAGAAAAAAACAGCTAGTAATCATTGGAGACTTAAACCTCCCCTCAACTACACCATCACACTCAAAAGCATTCATTGAAACCATGTCTGAACTTGACTTTGAGCAAATCATAGATTTTCCGACTCACATAAAAGGAAACACCCTTGACCTAATCTTTCTTCAAAGATCTCCAGATTATAATCTCAATGTTTCACAACCCCAGGCTATTCCCATTCCATGGTCCGACCACCATTTAATTAGATTCAATCTCCCACATTTCAACAGAATCACAACCCAACAGCCGAAAGAAAGACTAACTACAATGTTCAGGAAATTTGATAGGGAAAAATTTTTAGGACAGATATTACCACATATTCCTGAAACAGTAACAGACATCAATATCAGTCCAGCGTCCATCTTCAGCTCCCCCGATCGGGGTTGAGCGCTGAGCAGGTCAGCCAGCAACCCTGCTCGGTCCTCCGGCCCAATCGGGGCTGTGGGAGGGAACAAGGCAGCACATTTAAAGAACCGCTGACGGCGGGAACAGCCTTTCCAGTCCAACGTCCATCTTCAGCTCCCCCGATCGGGGTTGAGCGCCGAGCAGGCCAGCCAGCAACCCTGCTCGGTCCTCCAGCCCAATCGGGGTTGTGGGAGGGAACAAGGCAGCACATTTAAAGAACCGCCGACGGCGGGAACAGCCTTTCCAGTCCAGTGTCCATCTTCAGCTCCCCCGATCGGGGTTGAGCGCCGAGCAGGCCAGCCAGCAACCCTGCTCGGTCCTCCGGCCCAATCGGGGCTGTGGGAGGGAACAAGGCAGCACATTTAAAGAACTGCCGACGGCGGGAACAGCCTTTCCAGTCCAGCGTCCATCTTCAGCTCCCCCGATCAGGGTTGAGCGCCGAGCAGGCCAGCCAGCAACCCTGCTCGGTCCTCCGGCCCAATCGGGGCTGTGGGAGGGAACAAGGCAGCACATTTAAAGAACCGCCGATGGCGGGAACAGCCTTTCCAGTCCAGCGTCCATCTTCAGCTCCCCCGATCGGGGTTGAGCGCCGAGCAGGCCAGCCAGCAACCCTGCTCGGTCCTCTGGCCCAATCGGGGCTGTGGGAGGGAACAAGGAAGCACATTTAAAGAACCGCTGACAGGCAGGCCCGCGCCTGAGGGCCTCGCCAGAGGGCCCTTTGGCGTGGCCCTTAGGCAGGGCACTAGAAAAGAGCCTCCCTCCACCCTATCAGGTTTAATCAATTTCGAGCAGCTATTCAGCTCAACCTCAACGAAACCTAGAAAATCTGGATCAAGATTCATCAAAACAGAAAAACGACGCGGAGACCAACAACTTCTTCTTGGTACAGCTGAGCTCCTTCAAGGTCGAGCTTGCGTGCATTCACCAAACTGACATACCAACAACACGCAGCAAGTACAGCCAATCAAAATCACTATTAAACAGACTTATCTTTAATAGCTGAAGTTTGTCTGTCTATATTAGATATTAAAACTTAACTTTACACATCGATAAATTAATATATACTGTTGTCAGCAATTTCAATTATTATTTGCATATAGACACTAACCATTTTACTGTAGCCTGAATGTTTTACTATTATTATTATATATCTCCACATCACATGGTATGATTAGATTACTGTCGTCATTAATACTTATCATAGGAACGCTTGACTGTTGTCAGTATTAATGCATTTAGTCATTACAAATTATTCTGTCTGAATTTAGCACTGTTGTTAACAGTGTATACCTACATTACTCTGCTGGATTCTTATCATTTTTTTGCCAGTAGCCCATATCACAATACTCTACTTGATTTTTCTACTGTTGCCAGTAACTCATTGTCACCTTACTCGGTCAGATTTTATTATTGTTGCCACTAACTCACTTCATTACTACCCTGACTATATATTACTGTTCCAGGTAACAGACTTTAGTTGTCAGTATTGGACAATCGAGGCCATTAATAGATTATTGTTGTTGATTGATAACTGCTGTTGCGGATAATAGATTACTGTTGCCAGTATTTAGACCACCATTGCTGTGATATATTACTGTCGCTAGTGTTAAATCATTGTTACCAGTAATTTATTTATTTATTTATTTAACAGTTATTTATATACCGCTCTTTCCCTAGTATCAAGTGCGGTTTACATGGAACAGTAAGTTAATTGGTATGTAATATACCAAGTCAGTTTACATAGAACAGATAATTATAATTTACAAGGAATGTTGTAACATTAAAGGTATAACATATTAGAACATATATACATTGTTAGTTTAAATCTATAATCATCATGTGAATGAGAGTGTGGTATGGTTAATAGTGTATTAGTGATATTTATTTTGAAAATAGAGTATGTAATAATAATGTATAAATGTTAGCCTGTATCTATTTGAGTATTCTGTTCTGAGGGTGTATTGTAGTGTAATATGAATAAGTGAGTTTTTAATTTTTTTCTAAATTCCTTTATATCAGATAGCAGGCGAATGTTGTCAGGTAGATTGTTCCAAAGAATTGGAGCAGAGTGTGAGAAAGCTCTCTTGTTTGTTTTCTGGCTTTTGTGAAATCTTTTGGTATTGTTAAGGTATTTAAGTTTCTGCTTCTTTGGGATCGTTTATCGATGTCTATATTAATCAGTGTATTGAGTGCCGATGGTGCAAGATTATTTATAAGTTTAAATGTAGTGACAAGAATTTTATATTTGATTCGGGAGTAAATAGGTAGCCAATGAAGTTCAGCCAAAATTGGTGTAACATGTTCAAGTGGGCTTATATTCATAATCATCCTGGCAGCTATGTTCTGAATTATTTGTATCTTTTTAATATTTTGTTTTGAAATGCCATTAAGTATTGTGTTTGCATAATCAAAATGTGGGGTGATGATAGCATGAATTATATTAATAAAGTCTTGTAGATGAATCAATGGTCTTAATTGTTTTAGTGTTTTGAGTTTGTAATGTATTTTTTTAGTTAGATATTTTATATGTGAATCCATATTTAGATTATTGTCAAGTATTACACCTAAATATTTTATTTCTTTTTTTGTATTTATTTCATGAGTATCTAGTGTGATCGTGTTTGGGGGTATGTATGTTTGATTTTTAGTGATGAATAATATATCAGTTTTAGTAAAGTTGATAAGTAGATTTTGTTCTTTGAGCCATTCAGTTAGTTCATTGAAACATTCTGTTATTTTTGAAGAGGTGGGTGTGGGATTTCAAATGGGAGGTAGAACATTATATCATCAGCGTAGATATGATAATAAACATTGTGACGTTTAAAGATGTTACAAACTGGTTGTAAGTAAATATTAAATAATAGCGCAGATAATGCAGAACCCTGCGGGAGACCCTGAGTTTGTTTGAAGGTGTTAGAAATTTGGGTGTGGATTCTTACTGTTTGAGTTCTGTTTGATAGATATGATTTGAACCAATTATAAACAGTAGATGTAATTCCAATTTGTTGAAGTCTGTTTAACATTGTTAAGTGATTAACACTGTCAAATGCAGCTGATATGTCAAGGAAAACAAGAATAAAGGCTTGTTTAGGATTATCAATACCTCTTAATATTGTGTCATAAAGGATCGTTAGCAAGGTTTCTACTCCATGGAAGGGTCTAAAGCCATATTGATGTTCATCAAGGAGGTTTAATGTGTCAATAAAGTCTTGTAGTTGAATTTGTACAATTTTTTCAATAAGTTTGGCCATAAAAGGAATACTTGATATGGGTCTGTATGATTTTGGGGATAATTTATCTAATGTGTTATTTTTAAGTATAGGTCGTATTTGAACGTGTTTGAGAGATGGTGGTAAGTAGCCTTTTTGTAAGGATAGGTTCACTAAGGGTAGAATGAAAGAAGAGAGTATTGAGAAAGTCTTCTTTATCCAATCAACTGGGCATGGATCAAGGTATGAGGTTGTTGTATTAATGTTAGTTATTGTAGTTTTGAGAGTAGATTTTGATATTAAGTTGAAGTTGGTCCAGTTATCAAATGTAGCTTGCTTTGTTTGTGTTTGAATTTGTGGTTGAGTAATATGTAGAGGTGTTATTTGTAGCTTTGTTTTATTGATATAGTATTGAGCTAATTCTTGTGGGGAGATATCAATTGATATTTCATCAGAATTTAGTGTTTTGTTTGTTAGTTTTTGTACTATACAGAATAGTTCTCTTGGGCGATTAGTGGCTCTTGAGATTATATTAGAATAATAATTTTGTTTGGAGTTG
This sequence comes from Ichthyophis bannanicus, assembly GCA_033557465.1. Classification (NCBI taxonomy): domain Eukaryota; kingdom Metazoa; phylum Chordata; class Amphibia; order Gymnophiona; family Ichthyophiidae; genus Ichthyophis; species Ichthyophis bannanicus. Next base: position 17,102,987 of record CM066034.1, read on the forward strand.
TTTATTGTTTGTTTATAAATTTGTAGTGTATTAGTGTAGTTCTCATGATTTATTAATGATTTTGATTGTCTCCATTTCCTTTCCTCTTTTCTTAGTTGTCTTTTTAATGTTTTGATAGATATATTAAACCATGGAGCATGTCTTTTTTCAATTTTATTGTTGTTTATATTTTGGTGTGATTGTTTTGGATTACTTTCAGCTGCTTTAGAGATTATATTGTTCCAGTTTTTGATAGATTCTTCAAGATTTGTGGGTGTTTGTGTTAGTTGTGGTATTATTTGATCTAGAAATTCTTCTTCATTGAATTTTCTGAATCTATTAGTTTGAGGACGTTGTGGTCTTTTAGTTTGATTGTTGTAGGTGATGGTTATATTGAATTTTAGAAGATAGTGGTCAGACCAGGGGACTGGAATGTTTGAGAGGGATTCAGAGTTATATAGATTGTGTAGAGAGTTTGGTAGGAAGACCATGTCAAGAGTTTTTCCTTTATTGTGTGTTTGTTCAGTTATTATTTGGTGAAAGTCCAAATTATTTATCATTTCTAAGAATTGATTAGAGTGATTGTTGGGTATTGAAGGAAGATTAAAGTCTCCCATAAGTATTACAGGATTTGTATCTGTGGATGATGCTAGTAATTCAATTAAATTGTAAATTTTATCTATGTTGTATTCTGGCGGTCGATATATTAATGATATAGTTGTGTTTTTAATTTTTATGGTGAGTATGTCAACATTATCTATATTATTAGATGATATTAATTTTGCATTGAGGTTTTTCTTTATTATTATAAGTACTCCTCCTCCTTTTTTTAGTGTTCTGTGAGTATGGAAGATCTCATATTCAGGTGTCTTTAATTGGTTTAAGAATACTGAGTCAGTATCTTTGAGCCAGGTCTCTGTTATACAAAGGATATCAGGTTTATCATCATTGATAATGTCTACAAAAATTGGTAGTTTGTTTTTCATAGATCTTGCATTAATGAGTTGGCAGGTGAGAATTGTGTATTTCTGTGTCTGAGGTGAGTGTGGTGTGTTGCCTATTTTTGTTGTTGTTATATATAAAAGTCTAGATTGTCTAGATCTAAGGTTGGTTCCTATTATGAATGGGTGTATTAAGTTATCATGTTTTGATATTCTTTGTATTATGGGAATTGGTCTATTATTCTTATTATCTATGGATTTTATTAGGTTAATCAGTGTAAGGATTGTGATACTTATAAGTATAGCATTGATGGGAGAAAGGAATTGTTTATGCATTTTTGGTTTGTATTTAGATTTACTTTTTATGTTTTAACTAGTAATAGGTTCAATAAATAGAATAGTGCTAGTGATTAATATCAGTGATAATTACCTGTGGTAGAGATACTACTGATAATACTAGTGTTTCAGTGATAGTAGGATAATTGAGGCTTACGTGAAGAATGAGTAACTATAACATTAATACTAGTGTCACAATGATAGCAGTATAACTGCAGATGATATTGTGAATGAGAAGCTATTTAGAGATAGCAGGATAACTGTAGCTTACAGGGAGAATGAGAAACTATAATATTAATACCAGTGTCCCAGTGATAGCAGTATAATAGTAGCTTACAGGGTGAATAAGAGATTATAACATTAATACAAGTAATTCAATGATAGCAGGGTAACTGCAGCTTACTTGATGAATGAGAAGATATAACATTAATACCAGTATTTCAGTGATAGCTGGATAGTTGCAGATTATAGAGTGCTATAACATTAACATCAGTGATTAATACTAGTGATAATACTTGATGATGATGCTAGTGATAATACCAGTGTTTCAGTGATAGCAGTATAACTACAGCTTATATAGTGAATGAGAGGTCATTCAGTGATAGCAGGATAACTGTAGTTGTTTCAAATGGAGCTGACTCTTCCCCCTCTCAGACAGCCCCAACTAGGCTGGAGTTCAACAAGCAGGACAGATGGATTTCTGCTGGGCTGTGTAACCCCAATCAGGGAGCAGAAGCTGATGACAGTTAGCTCTTTACTTGCCTGAAGGCAGCTGCTTTTCAAATGGAGCTGACTCCTCCCTCTCTCAGACAGCCCCAATTAGGCTGGAGTTCAATAAGCAGGACAGATGGATTTCTGCTGGGCTGTGTAACCCCAATCAGGGAGCAGAAGCTGATGACAGTTAGCTCTTTACTTGCCTGAAGGCAGCTGCTTTTGAAATGGAGCTGACTCCTCCCCCTCTCAGACAGCCCCAATTAGGCTGGAGTTCAATAAGCAGGACAGATGGATTTCTGCTGGGCTGTGTAACCCCAATCAGGGAGCAGAAGCTGATGACAGTTAGCTCTTTACTTGCCTGAAGGCAGCTGCTTTTCAAATGGAGCTGACTCCTCCCCCTCTCAGATAGCCCCAATTAGGCTGGAGTTCAATAAGCAGGACAGATGGATTTCTGCTGGGCTGTGTAACCCCAATCAGGGAGCAGAAGCTGATGACAGTTAGCTCTTTACTTGCCTGAAGGCAGCTGCTTTTGAAATGGAGCTGACTCCTCCCCCTCTCAGACAGCCCCAATTAGACTGGAGTTCAATAAGCAGGACAGATGGATTTCTGCTGGGCTGTGTAACCCCAATCAGGGAGCAGAAGCTGATGACAGTTAGCTCTTTACTTGCCTGAAGGCAGCTGCTTTTCAAATGGAGCTGACTCCTCCCTCTCTCAGACAGCCCCAATTAGGCTGGAGTTCAATAAGCAGGACAGATGGATTTCTGCTGGGCTGTGTAACCCCAATCAGGGAGCAGAGGCTGATGACAGTTAGCTCTTGCCTGAAGGCAGCTGCTTTTCAAATGGAGCTGACTCCTCCCCCTCTCAGACAGCCCCAACTAGGCTGGAGTTCAACAAGCTGGACAGATGGATTTCTGCTGGGCTGTGTAACCCCAATCAGGGAGCAGAAGCTGATGACAGTTAGCTCTTTACTTGCCTGAAGGCAGCTGCTTTTGAAATGGAGCTGACTCCTCCCCCTCTCAGACAGCCCCAATTAGGCTGGAGTTCAATAAGCAGGACAGATGGATTTCTGCTGGGCTGTGTAACCCCAATCAGGGAGCAGAAGCTGATGACAGTTAGCTCTTTACTTGCCTGAAGGCAGCTGTTTTTCAAATGGAGCTGACTCCTCCCTCTCTCAGACAGCCCCAATTAGGCTGGAGTTCAATAAGCAGGACAGATGGATTTCTGCTGGGCTGTGTAACCCCAATCAGGGAGCAGAAGCTGATGACAGTTAGCTCTTTACTTGCCTGAAGGCAGCTGCTTTTGAAATGGAGCTGACTCCTCCCCCTCTCAGACAGCCCCAATTAGGCTGGAGTTCAATAAGCAGGACAGATGGATTTCTGCTGGGCTGTGTAACCCCAATCAGGGAGCAGAGGCTGATGACAGTTAGCTCTTGCCTGAAGGCAGCTGCTTTTCAAATGGAGCTGACTCCTCCCCCTCTCAGACAGCCCCAACTAGGCTGGAGTTCAACAAGCTGGACAGATGGATTTCTGCTGGGCTGTGTAACCCCAATCAGGGAGCAGAAGCTGATGACAGTTAGCTCATAGATATATATAGTAATAGAGTAACTAAGTAGATTACTACAGGCAGGATTCACATACACTTCTTGACACTGCTAACAATATATTTGGTAACAAGCTTGACCTACATATTGAAAATGCCACGCACAAACATCATGCTAATAAGAATATCCTACATCTGTATATTATTAGCAATAATAATAATTGACCTAACACTAAGTTTAAACAGCAAAAATTACATGACAATCCCTATAATACACACACATACCCGAAACTACCATATTGGACACACTTACTCAAACAACTATCCAAAAATAAATTACCATAGACTAATACATATAAAACAAACAAACTCACATCAAACAGTCAAGGGAATCTGCTCCAATAACTTAACATCTCTATCATGCATCCTTATTAATGCACGATCGATGAAAAACAAATTTCCCATATTTAATGATTTGATAACTGACTTAAAACCAGACATTTTATGTGTCACTCAGACCTGGCTTTCTGAAACTGATACAGTCTACCTAAATCAACTTAATAAAGAAAATTATGATATATTCTACAAACATAGAACTAACAAAAAAGGAGGAGGAGTACTAATGATGACGAAAAAGATATTAAACGCCAAAACAATTCAATCAAATATCTCAAATACATGGACACATTATTAATAAAAATCGGCCTCATGAGAATTTGTTTAATATACAGACCCCCAGACCAAAAGGCAGATTGCCTCGACTCTCTTATTGAACTCCTTAGTTCATCTACTGAACAAAACCCTATAATCATGCTAGGTGATTTTAACCTTCCCTCACTACCAACATCAGACTCTAAACTATTTTTAGATACTATATCAGACATTGACTATCATCAAATAATAAACACCACAACACATATCAAAGGAGGAACACTTGATCTTGTTCTTCTTCCTAATACACTCTTCAAGCTAGTCAATTCAAATTTTGTAGAATGTACACAAATACCTTGGTCTGATCATTATATTATCAAAATAAATCTCACATATCCCACCACTAGTACCAAAAATTACACAAGATGTGACCCTACTACAAAATTTAAAAAATTTAATGAAACAGAATTCCTCGATTTAACAATCCCTCACCTCTTATCATCCGCAACGGACTTAGACGATGCTGTCAAAAACTGGCATGATACCATCAACAATGCAGCCAAAATTAACCACACAAATAAAATGAGCACCTACCCTAAAACAAATAGTACACCTTGGTTCAACAACACATTAAAACAAATGAAAAGAGAACTAAGAAAACTAGAACTCAACTGGCGCAAATCTAAATTGACTATATACAAAGAAATATACAATAACCATCTCACAAAATACAAGGAAACCTTAGACCACACAAAGAAAAAATACTATGCAGCAACCCTATCAAAATAATATAACAGACCAAGAGAATTATTTTCCATTGTCAGAAATCTAACCAATAACGCTCAAACTTCTAGCAACAAAATTACCGACATCTCGGTTCAAACTTTAGCTAATCACTATCAAAACAAATCAAAAAAACCTTCAATGTCTCTAGATACTATTAACATATCACACCAGCCTTTAGACGAATGGTCAGATTTTCACCCCATATCCAAAGTGTCATTAAAAAATATCATCTCCAGTCTCAACACCACAACTTCTTACCTTGATCCATGTCCAGTATCATGGATAAAAAACACACTTCCATTATTATTATCCTACATTCTCCCAATAGACAACCTCTCACTAACTCAAGGTTACCTCCCTCCCTCCCTTAAACACGCACAAATACGCCCAATCCTTAAGAATTGCAAACTTGATAAAACATCTCCAGTATCATACAGACCCATTTCTAGCATACCATTTTTGGCCAAAATAATTGAAAAAGTGGTACAATTACAGACACAGGAATATTTAGACTCATCTTACCCACTTGATGAGCAACAATATGGATTTCGGCCCCGACACGGAGTTGAGACACTCCTAACAGTTTTAATTGATGCTCTCCTAAGAGGGACTGACAATCATAAACAGGCTTTCATCCTCCTATTCATTGATATATCAGCAGCTTTTGATAGTGTACATCACACAATAATGCTCAACAACCTGAGACAAATAGGCATAAACTCTACAGTACATAAATGGTTCACCTCCTATTTAAATAATAGAACACAAAATGTAAGAATAGGTAATCAAACTTCCACTATATATAAACAAGAAATTGTTTTACCACAAGGCTCAGCGTTATCAGCCCTACTTTTTAATATTTACATAAAAACGGTCTGCAACATCTTTAAAAAATTTGGAGTACAATATCACCTTTACGCAGATGATATTATGATGTACATTCCATTTACAATCCCTAATCTACCGTTACAACTCCTATCAGACTGCTATAATGAAATTACAACTTGGCTAAAAGCTCAAAACCTCCACATAAATCATGCTAAAACTGAAGTTCTAATCGTAACAAAAAATCAAGCATATATCCCTCCAACCCACATAACACTACAAAACCAAGAAATTAAAATAAAAAATGAAATAAGATATCTAGGTGTTATACTAGACACACAGCTTACAATGGAAACCCACATCAGAAATACTATAAAGAAAATGTATTTCAAGCTCAAAATCCTCAAACTACGCCCTCTAGTATTTTTACAAGATTTTATTAATATAATCCAGGCTACCACAACCCCTCACTTTGATTTTGCCAACCTAATACTAATGGGTATATCAAAACAAAACATTAAAAGAATTCAACTAGCACAAAATGCAGCAGTTAGAATCATATTGAAAGTAAACTCAATCCAACACATAACACCAATACTAGCATCCCTTCATTGGTTACCAATACAAAGCAGGATAATATACAAAACAATAATAACCACATTCAAAGCCTTAAATGATATGGCTCCAACCACACTATGTAATCTAATATGCAAAGAACCTTCTAAGCCCACTCACAGAAAAGGACAATTAAACAAAATAAAGATTCCGAAAGATTTCATAAAAGCACATAAATTAAACAATAGAGCCTTTTTACACATAGATCCAACTATTTGGAATTCCCTCCCAGAGGATCTACGAACACTAACCGAGATCATGGAATTCCGTAAAAAAATTGAAAACTTATCTATTTACCGAACACTACAACAACATAGATAACCCTTCACTCGATTTAGATAAAGGCTAAACAGGTACCTGACTGTATCAAATAAAAACCCTTTCACTCAAACGGACAACATACATAGTTGAAATTATATGATGATCCAATGTACTAATACTTCCAAATGTATATAGTTTTATTCTGTTCTGTATTGCCTTACGCTGTTTAGATAATACATTCTGTTTAGTTATTACTATGTTCTATATTTACATATGCTGTTTAGTTAATGCTTTGTTTGTTATAAGACATTTAATACATTCTGTTTAATTACTCTGTTCTATATTTACATATGCTGTTTTGTTAATACATTGTTTGTTTATTATAAGACGTTCCATGTAAACCAAACCTTGCTTTGTTAATTGTTGTTTATTGTGAACCGCAACTGATCTCTGGAAGATGCGGTATATAAATGAATGTTAAATAAATAAATAAATAAAATAAATAAATATCAATATTGCTAACTGGAACGAGACTATTAAAAAAAGCAGCTATGCTTCCTAGCTCTAAAACAAACAAATCCAGATCCAAACAGAGAGACTCCCAACCTTGGCACTCGCAAGAAATTAGACAAATAAAGAGGGAACTTAGAAAGATTGAAAAAAGATGGCGGAAAACTAACTCAAATAATGACAGAAATTTATACAATGAGAAACTAGACTACTACAGAAAAACAATAAATGCATCTAAAAAAGCCTTTCATACAAAATTACTAACAAATTCCCTCAATCGTCCCAGAGAATTATTTGAAATAGTTAAAAAAGTATCAAACCCTCTTAATACAGATGTCACCCCTATTAACCCACAAACTCTTGCTGACTATTACATAACTAAGCTCTCTCCACTATCAGACCCTCCAATTCCACTAATTTACTCCAACCCAAAGCCTGAACACATTTGGGATAAATTTCATACTGTAACACTAAAATAACTGGATAAGGTGATCTCAGATATTAACCCAACCACTTCTAGTCTTGATCCCTGCCCAGTTAGCTGGATCAAAAATACTAAACCACTCCTAGCGCCCTACATTCTAAACATAGCAAATTTTTCTCTCACACATGGTACTATGCCAACCATCCTAAAGAGAGCCTCGATTAGACCTATTCTGAAAAAAAAAAACTAGACAGACAATCTTGATCCCTCTTCATATAGACCTATCTCTAGCCTTCCATTTATGGCAAAGATTATAGAAAAAATAGTATATAATCAACTTCAGGATCACATTGAACTTCATGCCCCCTTAGATTCACACCAATACGGCTTTAGACCATACCATAGTGTAGAAACACTTCTTGCAGTTATCTTTGATGATATTCTAAAATACATTGACAAATCAAAACAAGCAGTATTACTTATATTTTTGGATATATCGGCTGCCTTTGATTCAATTAACCATCATATCTTTTTTGAAAGACTCAAACAGATTGGTATACATGGCACTATTCTTGCATGGTTCCAATCATATCTAACTGATCGATCGCAACAGGTAAAAATAGGAAACCATACATCTAAAACCTATACGCAAAAACAAGGAATCCCACAAGGTTCTGCATTGTCAGCTCTACTCTTTAACATATATTTACAACCTATATGCCACATCATTCAACAGTGCAAATTAAAATATGCAATTTATGCTGATGATGTTATGATTTATCTCCCTATGGACATAGACTCCCTGGACTTCTCCAATATCAAATCATGCTTCACTAAAATGACGCAATGGCTAAATGAACACAATCTACACATTAACTTCAAGAAAACAGAAGCATTATTTGTTTCTAGAAATCAAAAATTTACCCCTCCAACAGAAATAAAAATTGAAAACATAAGCATCCCCAATAAAAGATGAAATAAGATACCTTGGCGTTATCATAGACAGAACGTTAAGTCTAACAACGCACATCAGGAATACAACACACGCAATATATAATAAATTAAGATATCTTAAAAATCTAAAACCATTATCATCAAATCTGGACTTCAGATCAGTCCTTCAAGCCCTGATCCTGCCTCACTTAGATTTTAGTAACATAATTCTTCAAGGTATTCCAAAACATGCTTTACACCAACTAAAAGTAGCACAACATGTTGCTGCAAGAATGCTTATAAATGCAGGTCCAACTGAACACATAACCCCTATACTGTACAAACCTCACTGGTTACCTATACAAAGTAGGATAAAATATAAAGTTATCATAACAACGTTCAAACTGATAAGAGATATAGCCCCATCATATCTAACTGATCTACTGACAATTCATTCAAGGACCAGAACAGTGAGACAAAAGAACCTGAACACACTACTTGTTCCAAACAACTTTTCAAAACTCAATAAAACTACAACAAATAGGGCATTCAGCTTCAATGCTCCTTTAATATGGAACGCTCTGCCGGATAAACTCAGAGATATCACAGATCTTTCAGCATTTCGAAAAGATCTTAAAACTCACCTATTTATAGAGTACTTTGGAGACTCATTCCCAATAGATGAAATATTTCCCACTTAAACTCATGTATACTCATATTCATTAATTCACAACTTACTTTTTCCTTTTTCTTACTCTATCTTACAATACCCAATTCTCCACATTATCAGATTTACTCTTTACACTAATAATTCTAGTGAACTACAATACATTTTTCCTTGCTCAGATAAGATTTTTGAAATTTGTAAATATTTAAATCCGTATATATGTTTAAACTATCTATATACCTAATCAGCATTTACTCAGCATTGTAACCCTCAAATTACCATTTTTATTATATACAATTTAATGTTCACTGTAATTTCAATTGTTTGAATAAGTTTCAATGTAATGTTCAAGTTTTGTTCTATGTAAACCGCCTTGATTTTTCTGAAAGGCGGTATATAAAACCGTTCAATAAAATAAATAAATAAATAAATAAAAAATAAAAATGTAGGGGTGGGCATCTAGAGTGACATGGACCGTGGAGGCCATGAGCCCGAGGAGGCGCAGCAGATGCCTTGCTGGCACTGAGGAACAGTGCTGTATATCTTTGGCTAGCGCCATGAGCCTGCCTGCCCTGTCTGCAGGCAGGAAGGCCTTCGACTGAAGGGTGTTGATCCTTGCCCCAATGAATTCCAGCTCTTGTGGTGGGCAAAGGCTGGACTTGGGGTAGTTGATAACGAAACCCAAGTGTTGAAGGACTTGGGTGGTGCGTGAGGTGGCCTGCTGCATCTTGGGGGCTATAGTGCCCCTCATGAGCCAGTCATTTGAGATAGGGGAAGACAAAGATCCCCTGAAGCCTGAGAAAGGCGGCGACCACCGCCAGCACTTTGTGAATACCCTGATGGCCGAGGTGAGGCCAAAGGGAAGCTCCCTGTATTGGAAATGATTGCCTCCTACCACAAAGCGTAGGTATTGCCTCTGGCTTGGGTGGATTAGAATGTGTGTGTAGGCATCCTTTAAATCTGAGGAGCATAGCCAGTCTCCCTGGCGGAGGTAAGGCAGCAATGTTCCAAGGGAGAGCATCTTGGACTTCTCCCTCACCAGGAATTTGTTGAGGTTGTGCAGGTTGAGGATGGGCCTTAGGCCCCCTGTCCTCTTTGGGGTGAAGAAGTACCTGGAGTAGAACCCCTTGCCCTTGAGGTGGTGTGGCACCAGTTCCACCGCTTTGTCCTTGAGAAGATCTGCCAACTCCTTCAGACGAAGGTCCCGGGGAAGGGGAGACTTGAGAGGCTCTCCCGGGAAGTAGGGTGGAGGCAATTGGGCTAGATGGAGGAGGTAACCCTCCTTGATCACCTGTAATGCCCAGAAATCAGTGGTGATAGCTCCCCCACCTGCGGGTATACAGGATAAGCCGACCTCCTGTAGGCTGCCAAATTCCGGTTGGGAGAGGGGCCATGCAGCAGGAGTCAAAAGCTCCCTCCAGGTTGGGCTGGAGCAGGAGTCTGGGGCTTGGGAGCCTTCTGCTTACATGGGCAAGGCCGCTGTCCCTTGGCCTACTGCTTTTGCTGGGGAGGCCTGGTAAGGGGAGTAGTTTCGGTAAGCAGTGGACGTCCTCGAGTAAAAGGGCTTTTTACCCAAGCCCTACTTTCGGGAAGGGGCAGAGGTCGTCTTAGACAGCCTAGTCCTTGTCATGAACTCGGTCTCCAGCTCGACGGCCTTGTCGATCATGGGTTTGCCGAAGAGGTTTCCCCCTGACATGGGACATCGACCAACTTGTCCTGTACCCATTGTTCGAGGTCTGATGACTGTAGCCAAGCTTGGTGGCGCGCACCGATGGCCGCTGGGAATACGCGGGCTGCCGACTCGAACACGCATAGGACGCCCGAGACATGAACTTGGAGCATTCACGGACAGCTTTCGACAGGCCCTCGAAGTGCTGCAAAGGCTCCTCGGAAAGACCAGCTGAGAACCCGGCAAGCTCCTTCGCCAGGTCTCTCAGGTACATGCCCATGTACAGCTGGTAGACCTGGATCCGACAATTCAGCATCATGCCCTGGTAACATTTCCTGCCGAGGGCATCCAAGGTGCGGGCCTCCCTGCCAGGGGGTACCGAGGAGTGCTTCTTCTGACTCTTCAGTCGACGCATGGCCGACTCCACAACCATGGAGTTGTGCGGCAGATGTGATCTTTGAAACACAGGGCTCTGGTGGACTCGATACATTGAGACGAGTCGCTTGCTGATCAACGGCGTTGATGCCAGCGTCTCCCACATGCGGAGCATAAGTCGTTCCAAGATAGGAGGAATGAGCACCATGAGGGTCTCCCGAGGGGGAGCCTCGTACTGGAGGATCTCGAGCTCATCGGCTCGAGGATCCTCCTCGGACTCCATCAGGAAAGTCAAGGCCTTAGACATATCCCGAATGAAGTCCAGAAACCCCATATCCTCCGGTGGGGACCTTCTCCGAGGTTCAGATAACCTCAGAATCGGACGGGACATCTCGATGACGACGAGTGTCCGGGGACTCCTCGTCCTCGGTCTCCCAGGCGGAGGCCTCCGAGGAAGATTTGTGGAGCTCTTCGTGCCTCAGCACCATCCACCCCGACACTGGCAGACTCGCCGGTGACGACCTCGGTCCTGACGAGCAGGAGGCCGAGCACAACCTCAGCCGAGGATAGACTCTGGCCCGCATGGCCTTGAGGATCAGCTCAGCCTCCGGGGACATCTTCAACGTCGAACATCCGGTGATCGGGGTGGAAGAATAGGACGTGCCAGACGTCAGCACCCGCTGCTGCTCCAAGAAGGCAGTGACACTGTGCTCCAAGGACGCCATCATGGACGCCAGTCCTGGAAGCCCCGCAGCCTGTGGCTCGGGCACCGACGCACTCGGGCCCGAAGTCGGTTCCCCCAGAAGGGAGTCCTCGACTAGGACAGTGTGTACTTGCCTAGGCTGATCTGCGACCAGGTCCTTTCGAGGAACCTTGGCTGAACTCTCCTTCTCCGATGCCTCGGGCAGGCGCTCGGGGCTCTGCGACCGGCCCCGAGAGGAGCCCAGCCGATCGGAGCCGGCCAGAGACGCAGCCTTCGAGAGTTTCTTCCTTCTTTTCAATTCCCTCGAGGGAGACCCCCTCTCCGAGGACCCCCGACGACACTCAGGTTCGGAGTGCTCCTCCCAAGGCGTGGAGGCCTCAGACGAGGTCCTGGCTCTCGGAGGCATGGGGGAAATCAGAAAAAATGTTATCATGCTGCTGCTGCTGGTGGCTCGTCAAGGTCTTTGAGGACATCTTTTTGCACAGGCCACAGACCACCGGGTCGTGGTCTGGGCCGAGGCACCGGAGGCAGCAGTCATGTGTATAGGTGAGGGACATGATCTTCCCGCACCGATCGCACTTTTTATACCCGCTGGTAGCCATGGGGGAAAAAGAACCCCAGCAAGGTCGAACCCCCGTCTCCTGCTCTGTTTTTACTAAGGAAAATTCTGGAGAAGGACCACCTGTGATTGACAAATATACAAATGGGAATGAAGTACATACCACACCATTCACAGAAAATGATGTGTTTGAACAGCTTGCAAAACAAAGTGAACAAGGCCATGGGACCGGATAGGATAAATCCCAGGATACTGAAAGAGCTCAGAGAGGTTCTGACTGGGCCTTTAAAGGATGTTTTTAATAGATCCTTGGAGACAGGAGAAGTTCCACAGGACTGGAGAAGGGCTGATGTGGTACCTCTTCACAAAAGTAGTAATAGGGAAGAAGTGACAAACTACAGGCCAGTAAGCCTTACCTCGATGGCGGGAAAAGTAATGGAGGCGCTCCTGAAAGAGAGAATAATGGGCTCTCTCGAAACCAATAGATTGCATGATCTGAGGCAACATGGTTTTAGCAAAGGTCAATCATGCCAAACAAGTCTGATTGAGATCAAGGGCATGTGATAGATGTGATCTACCTAGATTTCAGCAGTCTTTGTACCGTTCCTCACAGGAGGTTTATCAATAAATTAAACAGCCTGGAGATGGGTCCCAAGGTAGTGAAATGGATCATAAATTGGTTGACTGGCAGACGACATAAGGTGATGGTAAACAGAACTCACTCGGATGAAAAGAAGGTGATTAGTGGTGTGCCCCAGGCATCGGTCCTGGGACTGGTACTGTTCAATATATTTGTGAGTGATATTGCTGAAGTACTAAATGGAAAAGTCTGTTTTTTTGCAGATGACATGAAAATCTGCAACAGAGTGGACTCCCCTGAGGGAGTGGATAACATAAGGAAAGATCTACAAAATCTGGAAGAATGGTCTAATGCTTGGCAATTAAGATTTAATGTGAACAAGTTCAGTGTCATCCACTTGGGATTCAGAAATCTAAAAAGGTTGAATGCGATAGGGGGCGAGAGGTTGGTGTGCATGGACCATGAGTTGTGATTGTTTCTGCGGATCTCAAGTTGGCGAAACACTGTGATAAGGCGGTGGCCAAAGCCAGAAGGATGCTGGGTTGCATACAGAGGAATTACCAGCAGAAAGGAGGAGGTATTAATGCCACTGTACAAGTCACTGGTGAGGCCTCACTTGGAATATTGTGTTCAGTTTTGGAGACCATATCTACAAAGGATATAAAGAGACTAGAAATGGTTCAGAGGAAGGAGACCAAAATGATTTGATGCATGTGCCAGAAGACACATGAGAAGAGACTTGAAGACCTAAATATGTACACTCTAGAGGAGAGGAGGTAAAGGGGAAATATGATACAGACCCTTAAATACTTAGAGTATTAATGAACAAACCAACCTTTTTCAAAGACGGGGAAGCTGCAAAACTAGAGGAAAAAATATGAAGCTGCAAGGGGGTAAACAAAGGCAATATCAGAAAATACTTTTTCACTGAAAGGGTGGTGGATGCTTGGAATGCCCTCCCAATGGAAGTGGTAGGGGCAAATACAGTGACGGAATTCAAAATGCCATGGGACAGACACAGTGGATCAAAGATAAAATAAAAATAAACTTAATTATGTCTGCTATCTCAACAATTAGGGGTGACTTGAACAGAGCAGTGGGTACACTCCTAAACAAAGGCATGGGAGGAGGAGCGACCTGCATGGAGCGGCCGGTGCACCTACTCTTGCCGCCTTGCTGGGCAGACTAGATGGACCATACTGGTCTTTATCTGCCGTCATATAGCATAGTTACTCACCTGTAACAGGTGATCTCCAGGAACAGTAGGAATTTAGTCTTCACACATGGGTATCGTAGGTACCAACGGAGCCTGCGCGGGAACGCTCTCCAGCGTCCAATAGGAATGCTTTTGGGAGCATCCCTCAGCACCTGTGCGCTGCCTTCCCACCTTTCCAACTGTCCCTCTTCAGTTAAGTTTGTAGGTGAGTGAAAGGATAGAGGGAGAGAGGAAAGAGACAGAGAAAGAGAGAGACAACTCCTAGGGAAACTGGATGGGTTGTGAAGACTAAATTCCTGCTGTTCCCGGAGATCACCTGTTACAGGTGAGTAACTACGCTATCTCCAGGAACAAGCAGGAAAGCACAGTTACTTACCTGTAACAGGTGATCTTTGGGAACAGCAGGAATAAGTCTTCACATATGGGTACGTCGGTACCGACGGAGCCTGCGCGGGAACGCTCCCCAGCGTCCAAAAAGAAAGCTTTTGGGAGCATCCCACGTGCATGCGCACTGCCTTCCCGCCCATTCACTTCCCTCTCATCAGTTGGGTTTGTAGCTGAGACCGAAGGAGGGAAATAGACAAATTAGAGAGAGAAAGAAAGAGAAAGAGAGACAACTCTTAGGGGAGGTGGGTGGGTTGTGAAGACTTATTCCTGCTGTTCCCAGAGATCACCTGTTACAGGTAAGTAACTGTGCTATCTCCAGGAACAAGCAGGAATGAGTCTTCACATATGGGGACTCCCAAGCTAAAGATGCCTGGAGGAGGTCCCAGCATATTGCAAATCTAGTTGATGGGCCATGCTATTTCCCAGGACCTGAGGCATCCAAGGGATGGAGGGTAGGAGTTGAACTAAAAAGGGATGTGCTGTGGAACAGCTGGACTAAACAAGACGTCTGGAGAGGAGTCCTTGTGTAGATCAGAAATGTTAGTGAAAATTGGATTCCAATTCTCTAATGTGGACCTCAGTCAGAAGTATTGCGAAAGTATTTGTTGAGACTAATGGTCTGGTGCTAGAAACCAGTACATTATCCTCAAAGGAAATACCTCACTGGGAAGTAGAGGAAAATAAATTTCGCAATACAGGCAGAGGTCAGAAGCCTAAAAGGCTAGAACTAATCCCAGAAGAAAAAACTTGGAGAGTTTAATGCGGTTGGACTTTAGATGAGAAGCTAAAGCTTCTGTAGGCCAACGTTTGAAGATCTTTGTCCTTGGAGCAGAAAAAGGCTCTAGGAAAGAGAGGAGATAAATCTGACTGGTTTGCAGAAAAAGGATGGGTCTTTGAGACCCCTCTATCCAAATGAAAGACAGAAAGAAACATTTGTAGTAGGCAGTGTAGCCTCCAATTTCTTGAAGATCAGGAATGTCTTCCATAAGTGATGTCACTTAGGATGACTTTACCTGGAGAACTTCAGATGTAACGTAACCGGAAAGGTTACAGTAAAAGAAGGTAGTTTGTGACTACCATAGAAATTGGTTGCTCATTTAAAATCCTATAGCATGCTGGAAAGCATTAATATGGGCAGTAACAAATCTTTCAGCGTGAGATATGTATATTTATATATAGAAATATATATATTTATATTTCTATATATAAATATATATATCTCACGCTGAAAGATTTGTTACTGCCCATATTAAGACCTGCTTGCAAAATATGGATAGAGAACCCTTTACTGGTTACACGTGGAAGAACCATGGAAAAAGGTTACATGGAAACCAGTGGAATGTTCCTAGTCAGAAGGATAGGTCTAGATCTCTTTAAAATTCTAGACTTTGAATAACCAGAAATGAAGATCTACTTGCAAAGAAAACCTTAGTCTTAAGACAACAAGTCTGGATCCTTCTATAACTTCAGTGTGGAGAAAAGACGCAATAAAAGGGAATACCATATTTGCCCGTCTATGAGGGCAATATGAGTATAATGCGTTCTTTGTTCAGCATAAGCTCCAATGAAGTATTAGGAATTAGAAGGAATGCACTAGACAAGGACAGACTGCAATGAAAAGAAATGCATCCCTGTTGGAGAAGTTCCACTGGAGATGTGGAACAACTCAGGGAATTAAGCAATTCTTTACTCTTTCATGTGATCTAAACCCTGGTTCATTTTCCCTAAAAAGAATATTTTTAAGGAAGATGGTAAAAGTAGGAAAAAACCCGGTCATGTGGGATCATGACTGGGTAAGCCTTCCATCTGAAAGTTACCCACCAGGAATGGCTCTGATGCTCTCTGGCAAAGGCCCATAGTTGCAGAGCTTCTTGTAGAATTGCAGAGAGCATGTTGTAGGTTGCCCAGGTGAGATCTGGTTGTCTAATTACCAGTGTGCAACCTAAGCTATTCTATGGAAGCCCAAGAATTGAAGATGGCTAAGAATAGCAGACAGGCAGGTTGCCTGCAACGATAAACTGTCCAAATAGGTTTTGGAACCTCTTTTGGAATTATGTGTTATTAAGGCAGCAGAAGAGGTTAGGTCCTATAGATTGCAAAGGACCGAGAGACCGAATTAGAAGTGATGACTCTCACTTATGGTCTGATAAGCTGTCTTAAAAGAAATATTTGAAAGATTGCAGAGTGGAGAAACTCTGTATGGAAATTATTTACTGGAGTAGGTATTAGGGACAATCCTATGGCTTAAAGGTAAGCCCTCCAGTCAAATAGTATCACTCTTAGATTGAAAATCTCAACTAAGAGGGATGGAAGTAATACAGAGTTGGGAAGACTTACCATTTGGTAAGTCTCTGAAAAGGGTAAAGCTCCCCTGCAGTGAAAAGTATAAGATATCCTCGTACAAGACAACTGCCAAGGTGAAGGGCATAGCATACCTTATAAGTAGTTGTAACTCCTTGTTTACTTTTAAAAGGAGAGGAGAAACTTGTTACCTGTAGGGCATGATTATCCTTAATAGCTCTAAGAGCTGAAAGGATAGACTTCTCTTAGCAAGAGAGTCATGCCTAAAGTGGAGGATTAAGGCAGTGTATCACTGACCTCTCAATAAGGATGAGAAGAACTGTAAATGCTTCTGTAGTTAAGAAGCAGTGGTTTTGAAACTCAACAGGAAAAAGATTTAATGAATAAAAATCAGAAACCCTGCGACTGCTGGGTTTGCTGAGCCTGTTGAGACTTTGGTTTTCTTAGCCTGGTATGATGTTGCCCTTCTTGGAAACATCTGCATGATGGGTAGAAGATGAATAAAACTTTTCCCCCTAGGGGAGTAAAGTTTGTTAGGAGATTTTTTACTAGCTGGGGTAGAGGAAAGTTTTGACAATCCTCTGAAAGCAACAATATCAGTGTTTAACTGATTAGCTTGAAATAAAGCATCCTTGTTAAAGAGATTTTCACCAGTACAAGGAGTATTTCCCAGCTTTTCTTGTACCCATTTGTCCAAGTCTGAAGCTTGAAGCCAGGCCATGCGTCGTGCTCCTATGGCTATAGCAGAAGTTCTGCTAATAGACTCAAACTAACAGTCCAGGGAAGCATGATTAAGGAATTTAGAGACATTTTGAGCATGACTGACTAATAAGAAAAAGTCTGCTCTTTTATGTTCTTGAAGAAAAGGGTTCAAAAGCTTTAAGTTCTTTATGACCTCTTCAAGAAATAATCCCATATAGAAAATATATGAGATAATTCTTGCTGAAAGCATGAATGCCTGGAAGCATCGACGTCCAAAGGCATCTAAAGTTCTAGACTCACGACCTGGCGGATAAGAAGAATGCTTCTTTGCACTCTTAATACGCCTCATTGCTGATTCTATAGCAATAGAATGATGAGGAAGTTGAGTCTTTTGAAAACCTGGAGAAGGTGGCAACCTTGTACATAGTCAAGTGTCTTAGAATGTGGTGATACCGTTAAAGGAGTTTCCCACATCCTTTAAAGTAGATCTTATAAGATCTGATGCAAAGGAAGCATGATAACCTCCTTTGAAATCCAGGGGGATTGCAGGGTCTCTGAATCCCCTGGCAAGGATTCTTTACCAGGTATAGAAATGGCAAGTAACTTTGCCATATCGAGCAGAAAAGCTTGAAAAGAAATCTCCCCTGAGGAGGGCCCTCTAAAATGAGGGGTAAAGGCTAGACTTGTTGAAGATTTAGCCTTGGTACCGATAGATTCATCCCAGTCATCGGGATCGTAAGACCTGAAAGGATGAAGCATCAGATTTTCCTTAAAGCGATGTCTTCGGTACCACCCGAGGTCGGTACCAAGACGAGTTGGTACCGAATCATCCATGCTAGAGATCAAGTCTAGGCTCGGCATCGAAGGAAGTGAGTCTGTCGAAGTAAGCATGGACGGTACCGACACCGATGCCGATGTCAATACTGGTATCGGTACCGAAGCCGATACCGATACTGGAGGAATGGTCTGCAGCAACTCTAGTGGTACCGAAGTAGCCGAGAGCGCTAGACTGCGATCCTCGGTGAGGAGTGTTTCATCCATCACCATAGCCGATGCCGGGGTGTCGGTACCGCTCGAAGCGGCCACAACCAGAGAGCATGGCCCAGGTATGTTCATCGAGGTAAGAAGCCCGGGAACAACCTGAAGCCCTGTTAATGCTTTGGAGCCCGAAGACTCCTGCCAGGGCTTTATTGCCAAAATGTCCTCGAGGGCAAAGCCAAAGCCATCTCGATACTGGAAAGGAGATCTACCACTCGAGGACTGGCTAGTCTTTACAGACTTTTGTTTGGTTACCTGATCCTGTGGAGATATTGTAGCTGGTGACATCAAGTGCGATGTGAACCGGGTATCGAGTTGTGCTCAATTCTGAAGATTTCTTCTATTTGAGCTCTAGCAAGAAAGACACTCCAGTGAGCGATGGTCAGGACCCAAACATTTTAGACACCAAGTATGGGTGTCAGAAAATATATCTGTACCGCCACACTTTGAGCATTTCTTAAGGGTAGTGGCTGGCTTTTCCATAATGGAAAGATGGAGGCCTAGTGGCCTAGAACCGTCAGACACTAAACAGGAAATATTTCTGAGGAAAAGAAGAAATTCTTTAGAAAAAGGAAAGAAAAGCACCGGCGGTACCGGTGGCGTCGAGGGAAGGCAGACGCGACCACAAAAAACTAAGAATAAAAAGAAGAATTTTCTGCGGTGACAGGAATACGCCCTGTCGGCTCCGCGGAAAACTGATGAAAGGGAAGTGAATGGGCAGGAAGGCAGCGCGCATGCGCGTGGGATGCTCCCAAAAGCTTTCTTTTTGGACGCTGGGGAGCGTTCCCGCACAGGCTCCGTCGGTACCGACGTACCCATATGTAAAGACTCATTCCTGCTTGTTCCTGGAGATTGTAGTCTTCATATATGGGGACTCCCTAGCTGAAGATGCTGGGGAGATGGCCCCAGGAAGCTGCCACCTATAGTGAGGTGGGCCATGCTTCCTCCCATGGATCTCTGGCATCCTACCAGGGTTGGTGGGTAGGAGTTGAATTAAGTCTGAAAGAGATGTTGAAGAACAGCCTGGCCAAAGAAGGCATCCCCATGGGAGGCTTTATCTAGGCAGTAGTGGACTGTGAAGGTGTGCACCGAAGCCCAGGTGGCTGCTCGACAGGTCATCGATAGACACAGAGTGAAGGTTAGCCATAGAGGCTGCCATGGCTCTCACATTATGTGCTGTGACATGGTCTTGAAGAGGAAGACTTACTCTCATACGTAAAAGATATGCATGGTGCAATCCATTTAGATAGAGTTCTTTTGGAGACTGGAAGTCCCAAATGACTAGAATCAAAAGCAACAAAAAGTTGAGAAGACTTTCTATGATGCTGTGTTCTTTGTAGGTAAAAAGCCAAGGCTCTTTTACAGTCCAAAGTATGAAAGTTCCTTTCTGCATTAGAGGCATGAGGCCTCGGAAAGAATACAGGAAGGTAAAATGATTGATTTAAATGAAAAGGCGAAACCACCTTTGGCATAAAATGTGGATGAGTTCTGAGAACAACCTTATCATGGTGAAACATTGAATAAGGGGGATCAGCCACTAAAGCTTGCAATTCACTAATGCGACATATGGAGGTGATTGCTATTAGGAAGATGACCTTCCAGGATAAAAACTTTAGGGTTGTAGTGGCTAAAGGTTCAAAGGGTGGTTTTATGAGCTGTCCGAGAACTAGATTTAAATTCCATGTCACCATTGGTGGTCTGATGGGAGGCTTTGTTAATAGAAGACCTCTCATAAATCTTACTATTAGTGGATGAGAGGAAATTGGCTGTCCATTTAGAGGCTTATAGGAAGCTGTAATTCCACTAAGATAGACTCTTACTGAATTTGTCTTTAGACCAGAATTTGATAAATGAAGTAGGTACTCTAGTACCGATTCCAAAGGTATCACAAGGGGGTTTAAGCCCTTTTGAGAACACCATATAGTAAAACGTTTCCACTTGAAGGCGTAAGAACGTCTTGTGGAAGGTTTTCTGGAAGCCTGAAGGACCTCCTTTACCTGTTGGGAAAGGTTAAGATCCTGCAGGTCTAGGCTTTCAGCAACCAAGCCCTGAGATGCAGGGACTGGGGATTTGGGTGCCATAGCATCCCGTTCTCTTGGGAGAGAAGGTCTGGAGCACACCCTAACTCCAGAGGTTAAGCTTGAGAAAGATGTAGAAGCAGGGGATACCACATTTGTTGTGGCCACCGTGGTGCTATGAGGATCATACGACCTCTGTCTCTCTGAAGCGTGAAGAGTGTTTTGGGGATGAGGGGAATGGGTGGGAAGGCATAGAGGAAGTTCTGACCCCAGTGAAGGACGAAGGCGTCCCTTGCCTGACAACTGTGAGCTGGAATTCTGGAACAGAATCAGGGAAGTTTGGCAATCAGTGGACTTGCAAAGAGGTCTGTCTGGGGTTCCCCAGATTTGAAATATCTTTGTCACCTGGTCTAGGTGGAGAGACCATTCATGAGGCAGCAGTACTAGGCTGAGTTTGTCTGCCCAAAGGTTTTGAATGCCTGGAAGATATACCACGAGAAGGTGAATTTGATGCTCTCTGGCGAGGGCACAGTCGTAAAGCTTCGTTGCATAATGACAGAGAGCCTGTTCTGCCCTGCTTGTTCACGTAGAACATGGCTACTTGATTGTCCGTTTGGATTAGGACTGTCTTTTAGCTGAGCTGGGCATGGAATACTCGAAGAACTAAATAGATTGCTCTGAGTTCTAGGAGGTTTATGTGAAGACAAACCTCCTGCGGAGTCCAGGTACCCTGGGTAGAGAGATAGTGCAGGTGTTCTCCCCATCCCACCTGTGATGCATCTGTTAGGGTGGCCTGGAATGGGGGTTGCTGGAAAGGAGACCCCACTAAAAGATTCTCCAGTGATTGCCACCTTTGTAGGGACAAGATCAGTCATCGTGAGTTTGATATCTTGTCCGACAGACGTCCTGTGGCCTGTGTCATAAGAACATAAGATATGCCATACTGCATCAGACCAAGGTCCATCAAGCCCAGTATCCTGCTTCCAACAGTGGCCAATCTAGGTCATACGTACCTAGCAGTTTCCCCAAGAGACACAGGTTCCACAATGCTTGTACTGGGTCAAGCACTGATATCCTGGGTCCCTTCTTAATAATGGCTTATGGACCTTTCTTCCAGGAACTTGTCCAAACCTTTTTTAAACCCAGCTACACTAACAGCCTTTACTACATCCTCCGGTAACAAATTCCAGAGTTTGATTACACGTTGAGTGAAAAAATATTTTTTTTTATTAGTCTTAAATAGTTTACCCAGTAGCTTCTTTGCATGTCCCCTAGTCTTTCTATATTCTGATAACGTAAACAATCGACCTACGTTTACCCGTTCCATTCCGTTCATTAATTTATAGACTTCTATCATATCTCCCCTCAGCCGTCTCTTTTCCAGGTTAAAGAGCCCTAACCTTTTTAGCCTTTCTTCATAGGAGTATCTTCCATCCCCTTTACCATTTTGGCGGCTCTTCTCTGAACCTTTTCTAATAACGCTATATCCTTTTTAAGCTACGGCGACCAGAATTGCACACAATATTCAAGGTGCGGTCTCACCATGGAACGATATAGAGGCATTATACTATCTTTTGTTTTATTTTCCATTCCTTTCCTTATGATACTTAGCATTCTATTTGCTCTCTTGGCCGCCGCTGCACACTGGGCTGAGGGTTTTAACATGTTATCCACAATGATGCCTAAATCTTTTTCCTGGGTGGTGGTTCTTAATGTGGAACCTTGCATCATGTAACCATAGTTTGGGCTGTTCTTCCCTAGGTGCATAACTTTGCACTTGTCCACATTAAATTTCATCTGCCATTTTGATGCCCAGTTTTCCAATTTATCAAGATCCTCTTGCAATTTTCCACAATCCTCTTGTGTTTTAACAACTTTAAATAGTTTTGTCTCATCTGCAAATTTGATAACCTCACTCGTTATTCCACTTTCCAGGTCATTTATGAATATGTCAAAAAGCAGCGGACCCAGCACAGATCCCTGGGGAACACCACTATTCACCTTTCTCCATTGGGAAAATTGGCCATTTAGCCCAACCCTCTGCTTTCTATCTTTTAAGCAGTTCTTGATCCACAGTAGTACACTGCCTCCTATCCCATGACTCTTTAGTTTTGTCAAAAGTCTCTGATGAGGGAACTTGTCAAAGGCTTTCTGAAAGTCCAGATACACTATATCAACCGACTCACCTTTGTCCACCTGTTTATTCACACTTTCAAAAAAACATAACAGATTAGTAAGACAAGATCTTCCTTGTCTAAAGCCATGTTAGCTGTCTCCCATTAGGCCATGACTATCTACATGCTGAGTAATTTTATTCTTTATGATGGTTTCTACCATTTTTCCCGGTACTGATGTCAGGCTCACTGGTCTGTAGTTTCCCGATCACCCCTGGAACCCTTTCTAAAAATTGGTGTTACATTGGCGATCCTCCAATCTTCGGGTATTAGAGATGATTTTAATGATAGTTCACAGATTACTAATAGCAGGTCTGCAATCTCATATTTCAGTTCTTTCAACACCCTTGGATGTATACCATCCAGCCCAGGTGATTTGCTACTCTTCTGTTTATCTAATAGTTGTAATACATCTTCCCGATGTATCGATATTTCCTTCAATACATCCGCACCTTTAAATACCACTTCAGTCATGGGTAACATGTCCACTGTGTGGATAGTGTCCACTGGGCTGCTCGTATGTGGAGGCGAGCATAGGGAACCACATGAACTGTGGATGCCATATGTCCCAGTAATTGCAGCAGTTCTCAAGCAGTTAGGGAGGACTTTCCCGCTGCTTGAGAAGCAAGTTGCATTATGCGACGACAGCGGGGCTGTGGGAGGAAAGCCCTTGACTGTCTTGTATCTAAACAAGCTCCTATGAACTCCAGGGTCTGAGAAGGAACAAGTTGGGATTTTGGGAAGTTTATGACCAATCCCAAGTATTGGAGATTTCGCATTGTGCGAGACAGTGCAGAGCTGGCTTCTGGAATCGTGGGGGCTCGAATGAGTCAGTCGTCCAGTAAGGGAAGACGAATATCCCTAGGGTTCGCAGGAATGCAGCTACTACTGCCATGCATTTCGTGAATACTCCTGGTGCCGAAGCCAGACCAAAAGGGAGAACCCTGTATTGGAGGTGTTTTCCCTTGAAAAGGACTCACAAGAATTTCCTGTGATCTGGATGGATCAGAATATGAGTATATGCATCCTTTAGATCTAGAGAGCAAAGCCAATCCTGACTTTGAAGGTATGGCAGAAGAGTTCCCAGAGAAATCATTTTAAACTTTTTTCGGAACAGATATTTGTTCAATTCTCTGAGGACTAGAATGGGTCTGTGTCCTCCTGTTTTCTTTGGAATAAGAAAATAGGGGGAGTAGAACCCTATACCCTGTTGGGGAATGGGCACTTCCTCTATTGCTTCCTGAGCAAGGAGTGTTAAGACCTCTTGATCCAGTAGATTGCCTGGAGAGGTTTGGGAATTGAACTGTCTTACGATTGTAGGAGGGGACAAGCTGTGAAAATGAAGCTTGTATCCCTCCCCTACAATGGACAGAGTCCAATTTTCTGCTGTTATTTGGTGCCATCTGTTGACAAAATGACACAACCTGCCTGGAATATTTAAGGGTTCTGGACCCTTCAGAGGCAGGAAAACTAAGCTCTCTAGGAAGGTGTCAAAGCCCTTGAGGTGGCTGAGCCTGTGGAGCTGGTTGAGCTCTCGGGCCTTTTGGCTTCTTTTGTTGTTGCTGTTGTCCCTTTTGGGCAACTTGACCCTGACCTTGCCCTTGCTGGGTATAGGACGGATAAAACTTCCTCTTTTTGCTGAAAAAGGGTTTTTTTTTATAGGGTTTCTTTTTGGCTGGAGTGGCTGTAGATTTTGACAATCTGTCTAAAGTGAGACTGTCAGTATCTATCTCATTAGCCTTTTCCTGCCAATTCTTGCCAAAGAGGTTTTCTCCTGTGCAACGGATGTTTCCTAATTTGTCCTGTACCCAAATCTCCAAGTCTGATGCCTGAAGCCAGGCAATCCGACGTGCACCAATGGCAACAGCAGAAGTTCTGCTGATGCATTTAAAGCAATCAAAGGCTGCACGATTCACAAACTTGGAAACGTCTTGAGCATGCTTGACAAGAGTAAGGAAGTCTTGTCGTTTGTCATCAGGGAGAAGGGGGCTCATAAGCTCCAAGTCTCCTGTGACAATTTTGAGGAACATTCCCATATATAAAATATATGAGCTGATCCTAGCTGAAAGCATGGAAGCCTGAAATGTTCGACGCCCAAAGGCGTCAAGAGTCCTGCATTCACGACCTGGAGGATTGGATGCATGTCTTTTTGCACTTTTCATCCTACGCATGGCTGATTCCACTACCATTGAATGGTGTGGCTTTTGAGTCTTTTGAAAACCAGGACATGGTGGAACTCGATACATGGTATCGAGTCTCCTAGAATGAGGAGATGTGGTCAGAGGTGTTTCCCACATTCTGAGCATCAAATCATGAAGAATTTCATGAATGGGTAGGGTAGCTGCTTCTTTGGGAGCCTTAGGGTATTGGAGAATTTCCAATTCCTTTGCTCTAGGTTCTTTTTCAGGAGCTATTGTGATTGATAGGCCTCGAGCCACATCACAAATAAAATCCTGAAAAGACATGTCCTCCGGAGGAGACATTCTGCGTTGAGGAGAAGAGGAGTCTTCCGGAAGAAGTACTCTGGTACCGACCAAGTTATCCGAGTCATCGGAATCGGAAGATTCGAAGCATCTCTGATCCCGATGTTCATGCAAAGCACGGTATCGGTATCAATCGAAGTCAGCACTGAGCTGGTCCGGTACCGATCTGTCGATGACCGAAAAAGTCGGCATGGGCAGAATTCCCACCGGTGCTGGTACCGGTACCAGTGCCCGCTGAACCGTCGGAAGCAGTGTCAACAGTACCGCAGCTGTAAGGAGAGCTGCAAGACTGCCTTTGATAGCG